>CM031615.1:72347806-72395306 GCA_018398815.1 Conus ventricosus
GAAAAACTACAAAAAAGCTGACAAAAATATACATGACAGTATCCGCACTAAAGATAAAGAACTTGCAGAGCGCATAGACCTAAGTGACAGGATAGAAGCGAAAGCAACAAAAGAAGCTTTCATAACACTCAAAGACCACAAACCCAACTTTCATAACAATCCAACATGCAGACTAATAAACCCATCGAAATCTGAATTAGGCAAAATAAGCAAGAAAATTCTGGAAAAAATAACAAAGGACATAAAACCAAACTCTGATTACAACCTCTGGAAGAACACATACGAAGTTATCCAATGGTTCAAAAAACTCAATAAACAAAGTAATACAGTATTTATCACATTTGACATAGTAGACTTTTACCCATCCATAGATGAGGAACTACTCTCCAAAGCCCTGAAGTTTGCCAGTAACCACACAGACATAACAGGGTCAGAAATGGAAATCATTCTCCACACCAAGAAAACATTACTACACAGCAGAAATGAAACCTGGATCAGGAAAACCAACAGAAACTCAACATTCGACGTAACCATGGGTTCATATGATGGTGCAGAAACATGTGAACTGGTCGGACTATTCATGCTGTCCAACATCAAGAAAAAACTCGGAAAACAAGTCGGACTGTACAGAGACGATGGCCTTGCTGCACTAACAAACAACCCAAGAACCATCGAAAACAAGAAGAAAGAACTATGCAAAATCTTCCAAAACCACAACTTAAAGATCACCATTGAAGCAAACAAAAAGATAGTGAACTACTTAGACATAACACTGGATCTCAACAACCATATATATAAACCATACAAGAAACCCAACGATACACCTCTTTATGTACACACCAAAAGTAACCATCCACCATCTGTATTAAAGACCATACCCCATGGCATAAACAAGAGACTATCAAACCTGTCATGCAATGAGAGAGTGTTCAACAATGCAGCAGTGGAATACCAGGAGGCACTACAAACAAGTGGATACAATTACAAACTACAATACAACCCGGACAACAACACAAATAAAAGCAAGAAAAATAGGAAAAGAAAAATCATATGGTACAACCCCCCATACGACGGGAAACTCAAAACAAACATAGGGAAAGAATTCTTCAAAATCCTAGCAACTTCATTTCCAAAAGAGCACAAACTGTCCAAAATATTTAACAAAAACACTGTCAAACTATCGTACTCATGTATGCCCAACCTCAAAAACCTGATTGACGCATCCAACAAAATGAAAATCAACACAGCAAAGAAGGGAAGAAAGGAAATCTTGCAATTGCACGAGAAAGGAGCAGTGCCCACTAAACAATAAATGTCTCCACAACAACATTGTATACCAGGCTACTGTAACATCAGAAAATGAAAAAGAAACATACATAGGGATCACTGAAAACCACTTCAAAACCAGATATGCAAACCACAAACAGTCATTCAATAAAGAAAAATATAAAAACCAAACAGAACTGAGCAAATATATCTGGAAACTTGAAGACGCAAAAACAAGCTACAATATATCCTGGAAAATCATAAAAAGAGCATCACCATACAGCAATGTTTCAAAAAGGTGCAACCTATGTTTAACTGAAAAATGGTTAATACTATGCAAACCACACTTAGCAACTTTAAACACCAAAACAGAAATAGTAAACAACTGCAGGCATAAATGGAAATCGTTGTTAGTGAACACATCCAAAACAAAAACCTGAAAGCCCCAAAAAACACGTGCAGCCAACCCGCACGTGCAAACAACCGCAAACGTGAGCCCACACGCTATATAACATCGGCGGTGGGCAAACAAAAACCATCCTGATGACAGCGCAACGCCGCTAGAAACAAATTTGTCGAGTTTTAACCTTGAGTTTTAACCTTCCTTTTTAACATCATTGACAAATGTTGCTCCCCAAGGGGTCGAGCACTTTTAAAATCATTTTAGGCTCTTTGGTTATATTCATATATATATATATATATATATATATATATATATATGCTCTGTAAGTTGCTGGAATGGTGCTCGGTACTTATCCTTGGAATTTATTAGTTTGTTTTATATATATTATATATATATATATATATATATATATAATATATATATATATATATATATATATATATATATGTCACGAGCCAGTTTACCTTGTTTTTACTCTGTTGTTTAATAGAGAATGAAACACGAACAGCTCACGACTTTTTATAATAACTGTGTGATCATCAATAGGCTCACTCTCGCGCTTTCGCCACACCTGACAACATATAGCTCACTTCCTCCAAACAGTCGTCTGCTATCACGCCAACATTTATAACAGACTCAAAGAAATACAAGTTCCAACTTTACTTGTATGAAAACCACTTAAACTTCACATTCATAATTTAACATACATTTTTGCACACAGGTATTCACAAATTAACTTAAATTAGCCAACCCTAAACATTACTTTATTTCTAAACTAGCTGACCTCCCTAACGAACTACTTCCCCTGACTGTAACTAGAACTCACCTAACCTCTGACCTAACCAAATTAAATAACTTCCCAAGTTCCCAACTAACAAATTAATTCACACGCCTACACTCTCCCAATCACTCGAACATTCTTACGACAACATTCTTAGACGCATGCTCCCCATCGCTCAATTATTCCGACATTCAATTCTTGTACAAATACCACACGCAACTACAAAGTCCAGCCTCGCGCAAGCTCTCCATGACATTACAGTTCACTCAGCCAGCGGTGTGCAACAGCGGCCGCCCAGCTATCAAACATGATGCCTGCACAAGCCGGAATAAATATATTAGAACCTAAACAAACTCTTGTTCCTATTTCGAAACATCTTAAATCTCTAAGTCGAAATGAACTACAACTGAAGCCTAAAATCCGAACTTTACTCACCAAGCAGCCCACACCTCCATGCATTCAGAAAAGGACCGAACACGGGTCGGACACGGCCTTATATTCCTACGCATTGCCTCGGCTTCACCAAGGCCATACTCCACAGATGCGGAGATTATAAAAAATCCCAAAAACTTTTAACACTATCACTAACACTTTCTGACAATATATATATATATATATATATATATATATATATATATATATATATGTATATGTATATATATATATATATTCCCACTCCACAACTCTTCATTTCCTTCAAGCTTTCGCCTTTACTTCAAGGCTTCCTCAGGGAAGGCCGCAAACAAACACATACCATAACTGGACTAAAATTTCCATTAAGATTATTAAAATTGTATTTAAGAGGGAGATGAGGAGGGGGGGGGAGAGAAGAAGGCGGGGGAGGGGTGGGGGAGAAGACAAATCCGGGAGGTGGGGGGATAGGGATGAACTATGAACTCTGGCAAGACAGGGTAGGGGGAGACACATGGGGAAGGAGACCCAAAATGGTACCGAAATCTTGTCAGGAAAATGAGGGGAAGGAAGAGAGAGAGGAAGTGCAAGACAGAGAAAGGAGGGGTTGTAAGAGGGGGGGGGGGTTAAAAGAAGTGTGAGAGAGAAGAAGATAGAAAGGGGCAGATAAAGAGTGAGTGAAAAACCTAGAGCAGGGAGGGGGAGGGGGAGGGGCGGGAGATGAGGGAGCAGTGGGAGAGACGGAGAGATACTGGGAGAGGGGTGGAAAAACACAGAAGGCGAGATGGGGAAAAAAACGGAGGGGGAGAGAATGAGGGGTGGGGAAGAGTGCGGAGGGGGGGGGGGGGGGATTGTAAATCAAGAGAGAGGCCGGGAGTGAGAGGACTCGAGAATGAGAGACAGAGACAAAACAAAAAGAGAGAAGAATAGAAGATGGAAAAGGAGTGTGTGTGTGTGTGTGGGGGGGGGAGAGGTGGTGCAACAACGAGAGATGAAAAGGGAGAGAGAGAGAGAGAGAGAGAGAGAGAGAGAGAGAGAGAGAGAGAGAGAGGAGAGAGAGAGAGAGAGAGGAAAGGAGGAGGAAAAAAAAGTGGACATATTAAGAAAAATAGAATTGTAGTGCAGGTAATACGAGATAACGAGAGAAAAAGTGAGAAGGAGATGAGAGAGAGAAAGTGACAGATTAAGATAAGGAAAAAGAGAGAGGGAGAGGAGGGGGAGACACTATTATGTTTTACACAGAATAAGTTGCGGAGGAAGAATCAGACAAAAAGGTAACAAGGAAAGGAAGTCTAAGAGTCACTCCATCCCAAACCTAATTAAGTAACCGAACATACCATACATGGCAATATTAAACTATGGTTGAGCAATAGAATCATGATATGAAACTAAGGGAGCGTGGAGCAAAGAAAATAGACGTAAACGGACGGGAAGGCGGCGGGGGGAGGGGGGGGGGAGAGAAGGCGGGCTTTAGATTTATTATTTTAAAAAGGGAGAGGGGGGATTTAGAGAGAGACAGCATGAAGCGCAAATAAATTAAGGTGGGGTGGGGGTTGGGGGGGATAAAGGGATTGAAAATGATAGACTACAGGTGAATAAGATAGAGGGGTTAAGACAGGATAACAACGACAGGTTTTAAATATACCTCTCAATTCAATAATTGAATAATCATACGAAGAGAAAGCTAAAACCAATGGGTATTCAAAAAATTCAGTATAAGATATTAGATATAATTATTGCTACTTACAGTATAATAAGATGTAGGTATAAATGGGGTCATTATAAAAGTATTTAGACTCAGAATCAAAGACTTTGAGAATATTTCGACAGGGTTTCCCCGTCTTCTTCAGCTCACTGTTGCTGTTGTGGCAGCGAGGCCGGGTGGGGCGACTGTTGTGTGGGGTGAATAGTTGTCAGGATCTGATTGTAGATGGGGGGGGGGGGGGGGGGGGGGGGGGGGGAGGGGGTTCAAAACTTTGACGTCTGTTCAGGCTGGGGCGTCTACTCTTGATTTCGATGGCTTCTTTAACTTTTCTTTTTGTGAGGAAGGGCTCTGTGGATAAGATCGTGGTTTCTTGGGGGCTGAAACTGTGGCCTGTGGCTTTTAGGTGTTCGTGTATGGCAGAAGTAGATCGGTTTCGGTGTTCCTATAGACGGGTGGTGAGTGGTCTTGCTGTCTCGCCAATGTAGGTATTGGCACAGTCATGACACCCTACCTGGTACACTACACCACACCGCTTGGGGTCCGTTTTGTCTTTAACATGGGTCAGTTGCTGGCGTAGAGAATTGGTGGGTTTGTGGAACACTCTGCATCCATGTTGTTGGAAGGTCCTGGCCAGACGCTCTGAAACTCCTTTAATGTAAGGGATCCCCACTTTCACACTGTCCGTATCTGTAGAATGAGGGTAGGGAACTCGAGGGTTGTCCCACATCTATATATATAGGCTCAAAGATTGTCCCCTACATTTTATACTGTATAATGCTTTTGGTTTTTAGCAACTTTTTTCCTCTCCACACTTTCGTTTTATTCCATTTTACTATCCTTCACTGGCTGCTTTGGGGGTGCTGTTGGATTCTTTTTTGAACCCTTGGTGGTGAGAACACCACAGAATTATGAACTGTGGTGTGTCTCTATTTGACACCAGGAGCGCAGACACAATCAGCCGTGTCTCCCTGATGAGTCCGATCCAGCGGACGAAAGGCCTAGGAGCAGGCAATACAAATAGATCTGACTTCAGAAGGGATCATGATGGTTCCCTCAGGCAGCTAGTGAAGGGTTTTTCATATTTATAATATATTTCCCCCATTTTTTTCTTTTTTTTTTTCTTTTTTCCTCTACAAGTTCAAATCTTTGCAAAGTCATTGATATAATGACGGAAGAATTGTTAGCTGCACTTGTTTTCCCCCACTACTTAATTGTTCAGCATCATATATATTATATATATATATATATATATATATATATATATATATAATACCAGTTTAAAATAGGATTTTAAAATGAAGAGGTTAAAACATACAAGCTTGTTTCAAGCTAAAAGCGCTCTCCTCAGGGTATACAATTTGGGCATGCCACGGTGTTATATATTGTGGTGTGTGAGCTCTGCGCGTGCGGCACGTGGCCCGCCGGCTTTTCTTTTTTTTTGGGGGGGGGGGGGGGGGCGCTCAGGGGGGGGGGGGGGGAGGAGGACGTGCCAGGGAATGGTGCATTGAGCTCTGTGCGTCCGGCACGTGGCCTGCCGGTTTTTCTTTTTTGGGGCGCGTTCAGGGGGGACGTGTTACGGAATGGTGCATTGACAAAGATTTCCATTTATGCCTGCAATTGTTTATCATTTCTACTTTAGAGTTCAGGGATGCTAGGTGGGGTTTACACAATATCAGCCACTTTTCTGTAGTACATAAGTTGCATTTTTTAGAAATGTTGTTGTATGGTGTTGCTCTTTTTATAATTTTCCATGATATGTTGTAATCTATTTTCTTATTTTTCAGCTTCCAAATATATTTACTTAGTTCTGTTTGGTTTTTGTATTTTTCATTTTTGAAAGACTGTTTATGGTTTGCATATCTGGTTTTAAAGTGGTTAGCCGTGATTCCTATGTATGTTTCTTTATCACTGTCTGTTGTTACCATAGCTTGGTACACAATATTGTTGTAGAGACATTTATTATTCAGAGGGCACTGGTCTTTTTTAGTGCAATTACAAGATATCCTTTCATCACCCTCTTTGGTTGTGTTGTTTTTGGTTTTTTGGAAGAATCAATTATATTTTTAAGGTTGGGCATACACGAGTATGATAGCTTGACGGTATTTTTGTTGAATATTTTAGATAGTACATGTTCTTTTGGGAATGATGTTTTAAGGATTCTGAGGAATTATTTTCCTACGTTAGTTTTTGTTCTTCCATCATATGGAGGGTTATACCATATAATTTTTCTTTTCCTGTTTTTCCTGTTGCTGTTCATGTTGTTATCTGGGTTGTATTGTAATTTGTAGTTGTAGCCACTTTTTCAGCGCCTCTTGATATTCAACTGCTGCACTGTTAAATTCTTTCTCATTGCATGACAGTTTAGATAATCTTTTGTTTATACCATTGGGTATGGTTTTTAAGATGGAGGGTGGGTGGTTACTGTTGATGTCTACGTAGACGGGTGTGTCATTAGGTTTTTTATATGGTTTGTATGTATGATCCTTAAGGTCTAATGTTATGTCTAAATAATTTACTGTTTTTTTGTTGGCTTCTACTGTGATTTTTAGGTTATGGTTTTGAAAAATTTTACAAAGTTCTTTTTTCTTGTTTTCAATGATTTTTGGTTTATTGTTTAACGTGGCAAGACCGTCATCTCTGTATAGGCCAACCTGTTTACCAAGTATTTTCTGTATATGAGACAACATGAAAAGTCCAACTAATTCACACGTTTCAGCTCCATCATAAGATCCATCGTGACATCGAATGTGGAATTTCTGCTGGTTTTTTTTTATCCAAGTTTCACTGTTGCTATGGAGAAGGGTTTTCATTACTTTTGACATAGTGGACTTCTACCCTTCCATTGATGAGGAATTACTTACTAAAGCTCTAAGATTCGCCAACAAATATACAAATATAACAGATTCTGAGATGGAAATCATTCTCCACACTAAGAAAACTATATATATATACCACAACATAAATCTGAATTCTAGGAAAACGTCGTTTTTTATAGCAAACCAGCACTTTTTGAACACATCTATTAAAACATTAAATTACGAGGGAAAAACAACAACGAGTGTTGTGCTTACCTGATGATAACGTCAGATTGATGATTGATAGTTGCAGTATGTTTGAAGTATCGGTGGCAGAAAAGTCCAGCTGAGCTTGAGAAGGTTCGTCAAAGGACAACCAAAAATCAAAAAAGATAATGACGTGCTTAATTGAACTGCTTTTCGTTACAATATCCCGGGACGAGGAAGATATGGAATACCAATTCACGAGATGTGTGTGGCGAGGTTTCCCCCTTTCACATTTCCAAACACGCACATGAACATGTCTACAGCGTTTCAGATCAATTCTGACGACTTTTCTAGCTGGAACATCCTGTATAACGTAGCATCTTTTGGGTGTCTTGGTAACAAACGTAATGTGTCTTGGGTATTGGAAAGGAGATGTGTTTGTATCACACAGGCTAATATTTGCGACAAATTCACTGATCGAACAGTTGTCCTTGCCAGTTTTCCATGTGGATGTCCATGGCCTTAGTTGTCCTGGAGTTGTGTGTTCTGGGAAAGGAAATCGGAAATGTGATCTTGGTCTGCTCAGTACTGTCAATAAATGTTCTGTTTTGGTGGAACTAGGACATAGACGAATTGTGTGCAAAAGCTGCGAGAACATTTTTCGTTTCAGTGATCACTGTATCAGACATATGCTATGAGGCAAGAATATCATCTTCAAGATGCAATGACATACTCTAAAACATTGTCACGCTCTGTCATCTAGATTCAACCAAGTGCTTACTACTATTCGTTTTAGTTTTAGTTTGAACATTGTCCTTTACATTTAAAATATTTTTTAACAAGTTCTAGACGGATACAAACTCAGTTGCTTTTACAATAGATATATAGTGTTTAAACACACACACACACACACACACACACACACACACACACACACACACACACACACACACACACACACAACACACACACACACACACACACACACACACACACACACACACACACACACACACACACACAGCAAGTAAGCGCTCTTGCACTCTTACAGCAAGGCCTATGTGAGAAGCTCACTCTGATTTTTGAATGCTTTTGTGATGTTTAGGAGCAGATGTAGTTTATTCATCACGTATTCTATTAAATCTGGTGCATGTGTGAGGAATGCAGGACCTGTAGTGGACTTCACTGTTTCTTGTTGCTGTGATATCTGGTTAAAGTATAACTTATAAATTTGTTATTCTGTCAAAGCTGACGTGATTATGACTATTGATTTCTAAACCACCAGCTGCAAGATCATAGAACGAACTCCAAAAATATGCTTTGGGGGAAAGATGTGGGGGTAGAAATGAAGCTGTAGAGACAATGTGCAATACATTATGTTTAACGTGCAAATCTAGGCTAAGCAAACGTCCAGTATTTTTTTCCTGGTGTAAACAGCTTAAAACATTAAGGCCCACAGAAATTGTTTGGTAGCAAGCACAGCTCGAATTTCAAGGCTTTGCTGAAAACGTACAATAATCCAAAGGATCTCCCAATTAAAAAAAACAGTAAAGAGATTGTAGCTGAAATCTATTTTTAACGAACATCTTCAAATGAATTAGTTCTATTACTGTCTGAAAAGCTGTTAGGATAAGAGGGTTTTCTCGTCAGAGACATACTGGACAAAATTGACTCAAAACTCTCAAAGAACAATATGAAAATATGAAATATACCATTATCGTTTTAGTTGTTCTAAGGTCATGAAATAATATTCCGCAACAGAAATACACCATTTGAAAATAACATTATGAGATAAACTGTCACTGCCATACCTGGATCAGTTTGAAATAACGATACTAAGCCATCACGTAATTGGGAAACAACCATTTAAGAACCGAGTTGACTTAAAACAACCGAAATGATGATTACAATAGTATAATCTGGTTTCCTTTTAAAGTAAGGCTAAGATATATATATATATATATATATATATATATATATATATATATATATATATATATATATATATATATATATATATATATATATATATATATATATATAATATATATATATATATATATATATTTCCCATGTTGTGTTGTGTTACAGGTTTTATGAAAAGATGTGGACGACTGTTTCATGAAAAAGAGGGTTTTTAAAAAAAATTCAAATCTTTGTCAAGTCATTGCTGTAATGACTGAAGAATTGTTAACTTGCACTTGTTTTCTCCCACTGTTTAATTGTTCAGCAGTATAATGTTTGGTCAATTGGTGGGAGATTGCATCTCTTAGGAGATCCAAGTAAAGGTTGTTCTGTACAATTCTCAGCCACTCACAATGATTGGGTTATTGAACAGCAGAGCTGACCACTCAGACTGTTCCATATCTTTTGATCTCCCTTGCATCCTTGAATGGATCCTCAAGCATAGGCTCAAAGATTGTCCCCTACATTTTATACTGTTTGCATAATGCTTTTAGTTTTTCAGCAACTTTTTTCCTCTCCACGCTTTCCTTTTGTTCCATTTACTACCCTTCGCTGGCTGCTTTGGGGGTGCTGTTGGATTCTTTTTTGAACCCTTGGTGATGAGAACACCACAGAATTATGGACTTTGGAGTGTCTCTATTTGACACCAAGAGCACAGACACAATCAGCCGTGTCTCCCTGATGAGTCCGATCCAGCGGACGAAAGGCCTAGGAGCAGGCAATACAAATAGATCTGTATTTGAAGGAGAGTACGATGGTTCCCTCAGGCAACTAGTGAAGGGTTTCTCATATTTATAATATATTCCCCCATTTTCTTCATTTTTTTAAAAATTCAAATCTTTGTCAAGTCATTGCTGTAATGACTGAAGAATTGTTAACTTGCACTTGTTTTCTCCCACTGTTTAATTGTTCAGCAGCAAAAAGAGGTTATGTGCAATACCGTAAATGTGTATTGAACTGGGCTTATTTGGAATATGTAGTGAGCAAAATGGACAAAATAGTTGATTTCATATTGTTATGGGCGAAAGTGTGTGTGTGTATGTGTGTGTGTGTGACCTAATTTTCTTTTTCCAGGAGTATGAAATTACTGTACACGACCTGGATGACAATTTTTTTCTTTACTGAAAATCGATCGTTTCGCAAAAAAAAAGACAAACATCTCATGTTGAAATCTTCTTAAAAATATATTTGCTGTGCATCAAAAAAAAAGAAAAAAATATATATCAACACACACACACACACACACACACACACACACACACACACATGATTTTCTAAGAAAGGGCTATCCAAGATGTTACCCACACAAAAGTCATTATAGTCAAACATATTAATGTTCAGAGAGTTGTTTGAGGTTGCATTACTTAACGATAACAATAAAGACATTGACATCATTTCGTAATATGTTAGGAAACGCATGACAATCAAATGACATATGTTTTGAATCTCATCAATAGGTAGTGTGGACACGCTTTTGTCACTCGACTTATCCCGAACTGCAAATGACATTTTGCCCTTGTGTTCATAAACAGGTGGTGACCTTTTTTTCTGCATTTCCCTTGCACCAAGGTCAATTGGACGGACATTTTGCTCACTACTTTTTACATGCAAACGTCTCACCTCACCAGGCCGGCCATTTTCATACGTCATCTTTGTAAGATTACGGACCTGATCTGCACAGAACGTTTTGCTGTCCATGATCAAACGATCGTAAACCACGGACACATTTTTGTTGCGCATTTTAGCTTCTTTTAGGAGAGGAAGTGACTTTTTCCAAACGTCCCCATCCTCTAACACGCTGCCTTTCTGTTCAGTCTGTGTAGTCTGACAAATGGTATGTCATCATCCTGTTCCAGTTTGTCCATAACAAGGTCCTGTATTAAATCCTCATGCTTTTTAGTTTCATTCTCTTTTCGAAGAATATCGTGAAATAGAACACTATTCCTTTTCAAATGGCATATAAGATCGTCTGTCTTTTGTTCTAATTTTGTTACTTTTTGGTCAGACTGTTTTCCCCCCTGAACTTTTCATTTCACATTTAAGGTCTGCAGTCTCTTGCTTTAAAGAAGAAACATCATCATGTTTATCATTCAGCGTCTCTTATATTTCCCTTATGTCAGCCTTCATTCCATTGAACTTACAGTTCAACATTTGAAGACTCGACATGTCATCTGCCACGGAAGATTCCACAGGCGATCGGGACACTGAAGCACTGGCTTTAGGTGAAAAACTGATTTGATGTTGTGATGTTACTATGTGAACCAAATCCTATACCTGCCTCTTTGTGCGACACCTTGAACACTGCCAACTAACCACCACGCATACAGGCCCCACACCAGAGCTATAACCGAGATAGCCCGAGGCTGACGTAGCATGTTTTGCTGACATTAGTGCCCTTCTGTGTTGCCTAGGAACGACAATCTGCCTCTTCCTCTTTCTGACGTCGAATTTGTAAAAATTCGGTAAAATTTCCCATCTTCTATCTCGAAAGTGATTGTACCACCCTTGACATCTTTTCTGACCTGTGTGAGCAAAGCAAAGCAGTCTGCTTAACGACTAATCCCCTTTTTTCTGCCCGTAACTAAATTAGGTAAGTCTCATTCCACACGCTCCTATTGCTTTAGGAAGGCTTTGACCGGCCAGTGCCTTTCCATCACGTGACTTCTCACGCCTCATTCAACACAGAAATCAGGGTTTGGGTATCTGTACCTATGTGTTCCAGTATCGTTTCCAAAAACCAGATAATATAGTGGCTTTAGAACAGCCAAAGCCTGTACACTCCCACTCTAAAATGGTGTATTAATGAACAACAGGGCTGTTTTAAATTCTGCTAGAGTCCCATCAATTTGCCTACACTTCTGTAGCTTACCTGTGAACTGTCCCTCCTTAATCAGGGATTCCTTCACCATTACACCTGTGCAGTCAGAGTCCCTAATGACACTGACCACTTCCCCCCTTCCCCCCCCCCCCCCCCCCCCTCTGCCTTTGTCCACATCCATATTATCTCCTGAATCTGTGAACACACAACACAATGCAAACAAAATGACTTTTGTCTTTCTCTTCCTTTTCTACCTGCCTCTCTCTCGTGGTGTGACCCTCATTACGGCAGCTTTCTGGGGCCTAAATCGGCAGTCTATAGCCACGTGACCTGTCTTATTGCATAAGAAACAGGCACACTCACCTATAGCCTTAACTACGTGGCTGCTGGCCTTCACCATTGTTTGCTCACGGGACGCTATGGGCCTACAGGTGTTCAATACCAACCCATTTCTTATATGTGTGTGAGTATCAGTAATACATTGAAGAGCTCGAGTCCATGAGGTATTTTTCACTTTGACATCTCGCCAACCGTTCGTTCTCCTCTCCAGGGACGCCACTCTAGATTCCACAAAGGGAAGTCACTGTTCATTCACCCAGAGTTCTTATCACACGATTGTGGAATCGACAGCTAGGCGTCGCGGACACTGCACGTGACGAAGTCCACAAAACAAAAAGTGGTCCACCAGTGAAAACACCAAAGAAACTGGACTTGCGATTTCAAACTATGTTTCAAAAGAAAGGGAGATGTAACATTTGATATGAATTGATTCACATCAAATGCGGCACCATTGACTGAAGAATGTTCTGACCTGTTGTCTTCCTGATTTGCCTCTCGCTTTGTGGTAAGTTAAGCCTCGCTTCACAGTATTCTCTGCTACCTCCAGTACTTCAGCAACAGTTGCTGCATTCGTTTCCTAAATGTGTATTGTGAGGTCAGGCCCACAACCATCAAGTATCTGTTCTTTCTTTACCAGTGTCTTGAGGCCTTCACAGTCACAGTGCGCTCCACTAAGTCCTACCCACTGGTCTAGTCTCATCCCAACCTGCATGTACGTCTCACCATATCTGATTTTCGTCTCGCAAAACTTTCGTCTGAACCCTTCTTTAGTTAAATCATAAACCCTAAGTAACGCTTATTTCACCTTGTCAGAATAATTTTTTTTCCCGCTTTAGGTAAGTTAGAAACAGTGTGTAACGCATGGCCTGTCAATAAGGCAGACAGTGTGTAACGCATGGCCTGTCAATAAGGCAGACAGTGTGTAACGCATGGCCTGTCAATAAGGCAGACAGTGTGTAACGCATGGCCAGTCAATAAGGCAGACAGTGTGTAACGCATGGCCTGTCAATAAGGCAGACAGTGTGTAACGCATGGCCTGTCAATAAGGCAGACAGTGTGTAACGCATGGCCTGTCAATAAGGCAGACAGTGTGTAACGCATGGCCTGTCAATAAGGCAGACAGTGTGTAACGCATGGCCTGTCAATAAGGCAGACAGTGTGTAACGCATGGCCAGTCAATAAGGCAGACAGTGTGTAACGCATGGCCTGTCAATAAGGCAGACAGTATGTAACGCATGGCCAGTCAATAAGGCAGACAGTGTGTAACGGTTGGCCTGTCAATAAGGCAGACAGTGTGTAACGCATGGCCTGTCAATAAGGCAGACAGTGTGTAACGCATGGCCTATCAATAAGGCAGACAGTGTGTAATGCATGGCCTGTCAATAAGGCAGACAGTGTGTAACGCATGGCCTGTCAATAAGGCAGACAGTGTGTAACGCATGGCCTGTCAATAAGGCAGACAGTGTGTAACGCATGGCCTGTCAATAAGGCAGACAGTGTTGTTGCCCAGTCATCTTCGAGTTTAGGCGGTTGTTTCTTTGTTTCTTTGTTTGTTTTCTGTCAGCGAAAGCACCAGTCAGTGACATCAAGACTCAGGGAGCACGCTAAACGTGGCCTTTGCCTGACCCTTTTCTTTAGTTTTAGGATGTAGCAGACTGTCAGATACACCTTAAGTAGTGTTCCTATGAAGTCGGGAGGAAAAAAAAAAAAAAAAACTATAACAATAACAAAACCAAGTAAACAAAACAAAACAAATCTTCGCACTACCCACCTCACTAATGCTTTTTTTTCCCAGAGCGCCCCCCCCCCCCTCTCCTTTTCATTCCTGCTACCTACGCCAACAGTGAGTGCAACAATATTTTCTCATTCTGTCTTATTTATTTAAAAAAAAAGTCTTCCGGTGTGAAGTGTGGCAACACACTCGTCTTTTTCCCTCGACTGTTTCTTTAACAAAACCTTTTAAGTTCTTCCAGCTCTGCTGTGAGCTGTTTCCTTTGGCAGCAATGTCACTGTCATTTCCCTCAATTCCTTTGGCTGCAATGTCACTCTGTCATTTCCCTCAATTCCTTTGGCAGCAATGTCACTCTGTCATTTCCCTCAATTCCTTTGGCAGCAATGTCACTCTGTCATTTCCCTCAATTCCTTTGGCAGCAATGTCACTCTGTCATTTCCCTCAATTCCTTTGGCAACAATGTCACTCTGTCATTTCCCTCAATTCCTCTGACATTTTATGTCTTTAATGAAGTGAGAAAGCATGGCTAGTTTTTTCATGTGGCGACCATGTCCGCCGTGGATAATTATGTTCTTCAATTATGTTTTGGTTTGAAAACTGATAGTATTTGTCCGTCTGCACAAAGAAGAGTTCTGTTTCATAGTTGAAATACTAACAACAGAGTAAGGGAAATGTATGGTGTTTTTATACGAGCAATATGAACAACAGCTGAAGCAGACACACTCATCACTCTACAGTGAAACAGTCCTGACTGGGCAGACTGCCCACTTTAGAATCTGACGCAAACTGTCTGCTGTACAAGATGAAGCAACCAGACTGACAACAGTACCGAGTGCGGCTGACATTCCCATCTGCACAGTTTCAGTCAGATAGACTCACCACTGTACAGTGTGAAACAGATTCATCACACAGGACAGTGTGAAACAGATTCATCACACAGTAAAGTGTGAAACAGACAGATTCATCACACAGTAAAGTGTGAAGCAGACAGATTCATCACACAATACAGTGTGGTAAGAGACAGATTCATCACACAGTAAAGTGTGAAACAGACAGATTCATCACACAGTAAAGTGTGAAACAGACAGATTCATCACACAATAAAGTGTGAAGCAGACAGATTCATCACAGAGTAAAGTGTAGAGAGACAGATTCGTCACACACTAAAATGTAGACAGAGACAGACCCACCACTGCACAATATGAAACAGACAGACTCACTGCTGTACTATATGAAACAGACAGACTCACTGCTGTACTATATGAAACAGACAGACTCACTGCTGTACAGTATGAAACAGACAGACTCACTGCTGTAAAGTATGAAACAGACAGACTCACTGCTGTACTATATGAAACAGACAGACTCACTGCTGTACTATATGAAACAGACAGACTCACTGCTGTACAGTATGAAACAGACAGACTCATTGCTGTACAGTATGAAACAGACAGACTCACTGCTGTACAATATGAAACAGACAGACTCACTGCTGTACAGTATGAAACAGACAGACTCACTGCTGTACAGTATGAAACAGACTCACTGCTGTACTATATGAAACAGACAGACTCACTGCTGTACAGTATGAAACAGACAGACTCATTGCTGTACAGTATGAAACAGACAGACTCACTGCTGTACAATATGAAACAGACAGACTCACTGCTGTACAGTATGAAACAGACAGACTCACTGCTGTACAATATGAAACAGACTCACTGCTGTACAGTATGAAACAGACAGACTCACTGCTGTACAATATGAAACAGACTCACTGCTGTACAATATGAAACAGATAGACTCACTGCTGTACAGTATGAAACAGACAGACTCACTGCTGTACAATATGAGACAGACTGATTCATCACCGTGCAGTGTAATTCAGACAGACTCACTGCTGTACAATGTACACCAGACTGACTCACTGCTGTACAATGTACACCAGACTGACTCATTGCTGTACAATGTACACTAGACTAGCTCATTTCTGTACATTTTGAAGAAGAGAGACTTTCCATTGCACGTCGTGAAGATGACAGACTCACAATTGTACGCCGTGAAAAAGAAAGACTTTCAATATCACGACGTGAAGAAGACAGACTTACCATTGCACGCCGTGAAGAAGACAGACTGACCACTGCACGCTGTGAAGAAGACAGACTTACCATTGCACGCTGTGAAGAAGACAGACTTACTTTTGCATGCCGTGAAGAAGACAGACTTACCATAGCACGCTGTGAAGAAGACAGACTTACCATTGCACGCCGTGAAGAAGACAGACTTACCATTGCACGCTGTGAAGAAGACAGACTTACCATTGCACGCCGTGAAGAGACAGACTTACCATTGCACGCCGTGAAGAAGACAGACTTACCATAGCACGCGGTGAAGAAGACAGACTTACCATAGCACGCAGTGAAGAAGACAGACTTACCATGCACGCGGTGAAGAAGACAGACTTACCATTGCACGCTGTGAAGAAGACAGACTTACCATTGCATGCTGTGAAGAAGACAGACTTACTATTGCACGCTGTGAAGAAGACAGACTTACCATTGCACGCCGTGAAGAAGACAGACTTACCATTGCATGCTGTGAAGAAGACAGACTTACTATTGCACGCTGTGAGAAGACAGACTTACCATTGCACGCCGTGAAGAAGACAGACTACCATTGCACGCCGGGAAGAAGACAGACTTACCATTGCACGCTGTGAAGAAGACAGACTTACCATTGCATGCTGTGAAGAAGACAGACTTACTATTGCACGCTGTGAAGAAGACAGACTTACCATTGCACGCTGTGAAGAAGACAGAAGAGAACGTAAAAACACGGATTCTGGCTCATCCGCTCTCAACCAGTTTCGAGCGGATGACGCCAGAATCCGTATTTTTACGTTCTCTGACAAGTAAGACTTCAATAACCAAAAAATAACGATTATTTACAAACAAACATACTGGGTAGGATTATCCGTTTTCAATACTAATTTACTAAACTTAGTTTTTGCTTAATCCTTTGTTTTTCTTGTTTGTTTTCAATAACATAATTTTCACGCATATATGCATCAAATGCATAAAACGAGTAGACAGACAGACAAACATGATTTGGCCAGCCTTACTTATTGTGCGGAGTTCTGAAACCAGAGAGCTTAATGAGTTAAGTGGGGGATCGGATTTTCTTATCTCCGGGTTGACCTATGCATGGAAATACAGAGCCCCGCCATTATGCTGTCGCCTGATCACTTAATTTGTGTCGTTGGGTCTTATGACTTTGGCAAGGGGGCAATTACCGCGCGAAGAGACTCAGTCATTCCCGCCTTTCATAAAAAATATCAAAACATGTTTCTTGCCTTCCCCCAATCACAAGACTAGATAGAATCAGCTGATTAGTAACAGTGACGACATTTCCGCCCAACACTTGTGTTGTTAGCAACCTAGCCTAGCGTCATTTTTCCCCAGTGCTGCGGGGGTTGTGAAGACGTTTTTCAGTTGTTTGTGTTGGTTGATTTCATTTCAATGTTGTGAGATAGTATCCTTTCTGAAGAGATAGAACTTCTTGAATCACAAACCATTCAGCGCCTTTCAGTTTATCCATGGGCTCAATGCAGACGGACTAGTTGCAACATTATGGTGCAATTAGAAAAAACATTCTTGAACGCGAAGATACTACGGCTTGTTGATTCAAGTGCCGAGCTTTACTGGGACTGTGGCGGAAAGACGCGGTGTTTTTTAGTGAAAAAAGGTGTTTGTAAAAAGATTTCATGTTGGGTGGGCTCAGCGGCTAGAAGAAAAAACTGGCTATTCTGAGTTCATGCGCGTAGACTACGTACCATTGCCAAATCGCTTTATGCATGTACGGTTTCAAAAATAGTAAATGACGTGGCTCTAAATATAGTAACGATCCCAACAAAACTAGGCCAATCGGCAGACTCTGCCGATTGACCCACAAAGCCGGCAGGAGTAAGAATGCCAGCAAGTAGGCCAACCGTTCACGCTGTGAGCGGTTCTATTTTAGGCTGTGATTCAGCAGGCTGTGATTTGCGCCTGCCCTGCTTCGGCTGTGTTATTGTTTGTGCTTCGTGTTTGTGTTTTGCTTCAACGCCAATCACAAAAACGCAAGTGCTGTCTTGCACCAAGTGGTGTTACACATGACGAATAATAAAGTTCTGTGTACACCCCACACACTCCCTCCCACCCTTCTCACACCCACACACATGCATGCACTCCTCCTGCTGTAGACGAGCTTTGAAACACTTGTCACCTTCACCCTAAGTCACCCCAAGTTACCCCAAGTTCTTAATTAAGTTCTTAATCAAGTCACCCCAAGTTCTTAATAAAGTTCTTAATTAAGTTACCCCAAGTTCTTAATCAAGTTCTTAATTAAGTTACTCTAAGTTTCTACTTAAGTCGCCTCAAGTTCTTAATAAGTTCTTGATCAAGTCCCCTCAAGTTCTTACTCAAGTCATCCTCTAAGTACAACCAAGTTCTTATTCAAGTCAACTTATAATTATTTATTAAGTTCTTAAAGTATTATTGCATCTGAAATGGATCAAAATGATCTTTTGTTGTTGGCGGTTCTGGCATGCTTTTTTGTTCAGCTTCTATATTTAGTGGTTGAGATTTTTTGACTGCTTCGGTTTTCGCTGTCTTTGTTTATATATTTTATAACCGTAATAACCGCCCCCAACAGCAATGCCGCCAAAAATGACAATTGCTTTAAGAAAATATGAAGACTTTGGCGGTGTAGGCACCCCTGTTGTTTGTAGGCCTCGAATCAACTTGTTCTGGCGTTTTTATAGCCGACATTGAAACAACTGGCTGCGGCTCTGGCACTTTTCATTCTGTGATTGTAACTGTAATTTTTTTTGTTTGTTCCACTCTGCTAATTTTTTTCCTGCTGCAACGCGTCCAGGATGAGGGGTTTTACTGACCACTTTCACCTGATTCAATGTTTTCTGATTCTGATTCTGATTCTGCTGATTTTCTGGCTCGATCATTTTGAAGGGAAATAAAATCTATGTGATTAAAAGTAATTAACCCCATGATTAGCGGCGACAATAATGTTCCAAATCTGTAATACAGATCACATCCTAGAGACTCTAATGACTTTGTTAAAACTGGATCCTGCGTTAAATCATACATAAAATCTTGTTCAGAATCAATGGGAACAAATCGGCCTACTAGTTTAGTGTATAAACTAAGAACCGTTTGTCCCTACACTTTTTACCATTCTTGATCCTAGTTGCGCTTCATACCTGTTATGATACTTTATAATGTCTTGTGGCGACATATGTTGAATTTGTTCTATGCTGAATTCATTGCCGAGGAACTGTTTTGTTTTTCCACATGCTGCCAAAGAATACAACCTCTCCTTTTGGGGCATAACATCTTGGTCATCAACTTCTTCATTTGTAAGTCCAAGACGGATTAGGTCACTCTGTAGCTGTAGTAGATCATCGCTGTTCATGTTTTATTACTAAATATAATTATTATTTTTGTTTTTAAAAATGAGCACCGAAAAAACTGTCGCCAACCTTGTATACCATTCTGCTGATATTGGAGGCCTAAGTGTAGGATACACAATGCTTGGTAAAAGCCTGTTAAAAATAAAACCGGCAGATCTTGGCAAACTAGTCTTTGAAGACTCAGCAAAGCTGATTGCTATTATTGCAGCTTCGTTTGCTACGAAAGATTTTTTAGTTAAGCAAGGAATAATTCCAGACAGTATAAATATGTAAAATAAAAAATACATTTATAAAAATGGCTTCACTCGTAATGATGATAGGCGGCGCTGTGGTTAATGCGCTTGCTTTTAGCGGAAGTAATTACGCATTTAGTAAACTGCGGGATGACGGCGAGAGAAAAAGACATAACAAAGCTGTGGAGCAACTAGCAGCTGCACAGGATCACTATGAAAAGCAGAGAATTGAGCAGTTAGATTTCATTAATAACAAACTGAAAAAACAGGGACATGCAGCTTACACATTTAAAGATGTTGATCAAGCAATAAAAGAATATTATCTTGTAACAGGCAAACCAATCGAGACATTGCCCCCACCAAAATTCAGTGACTTTTATCAACCATCAGAAAAACAAAAGATGCAAGAAATCGTGTTTATTGTCTTTGGCATGACCGTTGTGTATTTTGTTGCGCATAATATTGGCTGAATAAAAATGAACAAAATCTATTATTCGCCAAAAGGATATGGAAGGGAATCACTGCAATAAAAAAGCTAAGCCAAGCAGCGGGAGTGAGTGAACAAACAGCAAAGGAATGGTTATCTAAACAAGCGATTTGGCAAATTTATTTACCTGCACCTAGACGAATACAGAGACCACACTTTGTGAATACAATACCGAACGACACCCATCAAATGGACCTTCTATATTTACCCCATGACACGATTAGACGAAAAAGATTTAAGTACGCACTCACAGTCATTGACATAGCTTCAAGATACAAAGATGCAGAACCATTAACACAAAAGAGTGCTTCTGCTGTTGCTGTTGCCATACAACTGATATACCAACGAGGCCCGCTAACTTATCCTCGCATGATTCAAGTCGATGATGGAAAAGAATTTAAAGGCCGAGTGAATCAATTATTGTTAAAACATAGAGTTACCATTAAAAGAGGCATCCCAGGAGTTCACAGATCACAGGCTTTGGTTGAAAACTTTAACAAACAGTTATCTGAAAGACTTTTCTCCTACCAGTATCACAGAGAGCTGATTGACAATTCTCGCAACACAGAATGGGTTAGAAGACTGCCCTCAGTTTTGCGCGCAATGAATAATGAAGAATTTAAAGGGTTAAAACCAGTACAAGCAATCAAAAAACAAACAATAAATGTTGCTGAAGGAGAGGCTTCATCTGGCAAACTATTACCATTTGAGAAATCACAATACCACTCATCTAATTTTCGGCCACGTGACGACAAACAGGGGCTGTGTTGAGGTAACAACGTTGAACATTATTTCCAGGATCAAGGAAATGAGCCGTCATTCATCAGTCGTGCAGTGGACTACCCAGTGTGTGAAAGACACTAGCAAAAATTTTTAGTGACTTTAAATTTATTTAGAAATATTATTGCATAGTTGGTTTAGTTGTTGGCTAATTAGTCATTACTTGTGTGTGTCGCAGGCTGCACAGGTTTTCGAGATAAATTTTCTTTTGTGTGGTGGAAAAAAACAACAACATTTATATCAACATTTTTATATGTTGGACAACTTGGTTGGGCCATTCTCTGCGAGTATTTTGTAGCAACCAAGTTACTGGATTATTAATTGGTCATGCGTGCTTTAAGTGCCCAGTTGTTGGAATGTGACCTGGTTTGATTAATCTTGAAAGTGTGGAACATTGCAGAATTGTTGTAGTTTTGTGCATTCTATATTGGTGTTTGGTCTGTCAATGTGTCGGAGTTTATTCCCTGGTTGCTGGCTTGTGTATGAGCCGGTAAGTGAATTTGTTGAGTAAGTCTCGGATTCACAGTGTCCTGTTGGGCCAATAGCCAAGGTGTTATCGGTCGTGTGAGTTGTATTGCATGTAGCGATGCATCGCACCAGGCTGGGCACATTGGGATTGACCCGAATTAAGGTTAGTTGTTAATTAATTTCATGACCTTGTGTTAGTTTGGTTGTGCAGGGGTGTGTGTGACTAGAATTTGTGTGCGAATGGGGTTACGTGGTTGAATGTTTGAGTTTGAGAGAAAGTGATTGTGTGGGTAGTAAGTGGAATATTCAGTGTTATGGACCCCGGTGTCGTGGTTTGAATGAAATTATACATGTGTGAACTGTTCATCTGGTTTTGGACTGCTTATTTGAGTTGGGGAGTTGGGTATTGTAGGTCTGTAAGTCTGTCTGTCCCTCCCTAGTTAGTTCAGGTCTTAGCGTGGCCGAAAATTAGATGAGTGGTATTGTGATTTTTCTATACTGTTTTCTTCCCTTTGGAGGACTATTGCTTTTGTGTCTATTACCATTTGGATTGAAAGTAAGGTACCTTTATTGCCGGGGGAAGCAGAAGGGACGCTCGCATCAGGGCAACAGATCCAGTTTGGAGTGTTGACCCATATGAAATAAAAAGAATTGTAAAAATGAATCCGCCCGTGTATTATTTACGAGAAACTGACACAACAAAACAACCAGCCCCTCAAAGATCTTTTGTGAAGGAAGAACTGCAGATAATCCCACCAGATACAGTTCCGGTTGCTTAATTAATTTTTAATTTACATAAATATATTTGAGTCTAAAATGGAAGCTCAGAACGAAACAAGCGAAACAAGAATGATAAATAAAGAGAACTTGGAATTAATACGAGAATCATATGATACGTGTTCTGCTATTAAGGAATTAATACGAGAATCACATGGTACGTATTCTGCTGTTAAAGAAACAATTACGAGGATTCATTGGCACATGGCACTGCATCCAGATCACTTACAGCCCAAAATCCCAAATTTTGACTATCAAAAATGGGAAAAAGAATATTTTGAAATAATAAAAAAAATTCGAGCACGTCAAGCAAACATGAGAAAAAATTTGAATGAATTGGAAGATGATATGATTGATTTTCTAGATAAATTTCAGGAAAAATATGAACCCGAGGGTGAAGAAGAAATATAATTATGCTGTTCTCCAGTGCCCGATTGCATATGAAAACTCTGGATTAACAAATACTCGTTTAGTGTTTGTTCTATCTAATGACTTCTTTGTTACAACAGTTGTGTTGATCTCATGCAGATTAGATCGCAGTTTTACGTTGTCATGATGAAAAGTATGTTTATTGAACAATGCTTCTTTGTAGTTGTCATGTGATATGTTTGACTGCACAACACTGCGAGATATTTCCTTTGCTTTCTTAATGGTTTTCTTCTGGCTCGAAAGACTGTACATTTTCGACCTTAAACCAATAAACTCCTTAATCACCCCTCCAGATAATTCATCCTTCATCTTTCCTAAAACCTTCTTTTTAGTAATTGAATGCAAAGGCGAATCTTTAGGATAATCAGATGTGTCGTACCATCCCGCATGCCCTTTAGCTACTTCTAATTCCATGTCTTTATAGATGTCTTCAGTAGGGATATCTGTAACAAAACTATCTGTATCTGTGTAAAGTACTCTGGACTCTGGATACGAGGGTTTAAAGTAGTCATAAAGAAATTCTAACATCAAAAGCTTTGATAATTCTAAAACAGCAAACCCAATAAATACAGGCTTGTCTAATTTGACTTTCTTTTTTTTCATCATTATACCAAAAAGCTGATCATGAAATCTTCTAAAGTCCTGATAATTTGGTTTTGAAGTCAGCTTAATTGCCTCGTTCTCTCTGGTGACCAATCTGACATCTTTACGCTTGTGCGGATTCTCCATATCTTTCCGAAACAGCTGTTGTTCATCAGCTTGAAAAAGTCTTTTTCTGAAGCATCTGTGGATTTAGTTCTGAGATCAGTGTTCTTCATGATGTATGGTTTTATGAACTGTTCTTGATCAAAAGCAATTATACGATGAACAGCTGTCAACTTCAACCCATGTCTTAAATAAAATTGTAGAAGTCTGTAATGACAGACATAATTTTTTTTGTCTCGAAGATTAGGCACAAGTTTTGGCGGCTCTGTTTTTGCCATCTTTAGACTTTCTGCTGCTAACGGATAGTCATTATGCAGGTCATGGAGTTCCTGAGGATATTCTAAGTCAACTTCTAGAATGAAACCACGCTGTTGATCGGGCGTTAAACTGTTCAACCACTTTAATGCCTTTTGAATATTATTCGGATTGTCTTCTGTGTACATTTCAAAGTTGCGTAACGGAAGTGATTGCGCCATTGCCCATCCATACAGATTGTTTGCATCTAAATACATAAGATAGTTAGACCTTTTACTTGGATCATAGTCGTCCAAGTATTTGTTGTTTGCTTTACAGTAATGATGCGACGCCATACTAATTCCTCCGCGCAATCCGTTTTCAATCATCTGAATCATTGGTAAATCTGACAATAAATCAATCTTTACTCCAGTAAACTTTAAGAAGCGTCCCAGCTCATCCCGGCGCAGAAATGTAATGCGCAGGATCCAGGCTATAATGTTTCATGCAGTCTTTCTATAATTTTCAAAGACGTCCGCTAACAAACATATATCGGCCATCAAGTATGAATCATGATAGTCTCCCATTGTTTTACACTCTAACTTCTGCCACGCATCTTGAGCATGCTGGTAATCAGAATCACTGATGTCCTTTCCTCTGAGACTAGAAAAGAACGCGCCTTTAGGAGGAAGTGTGTCTTCATTAAACCTTTCCCAACTGTTCATGTACTCATAAGGGTAAACGCCTTTTCTAACAAGAGTTGGGTCAAATATTCTTCCGTTATTGGGCAGGACTTTAAGGACATAGCCAGTGACTCTAATGATCCCATCAGGTGTTGCATAGAGTCATAAAAAGACATGTTATTTAAAGTTAAACACATGTACTTTTCTGATGACTGTGCAATGCATGTTACCTTGAAGGCGTTGGTTACTGCTTGCATTATAAGGTGAGAGTCGTAACCCCGCAAGTTATGAAAGAATACAGGCAGCTTCCATGTCTTAGGATTAAAGTTTAGTTGAAGATTGCATTTACTGTGCGCTGCTCCTCTAAACTCTCCGCTAATGTGATCATGGTCTCTTACCCGCTGGCCACCAAGGCCACCTGTCGGATTGGCTTCCTCGCTGTTAGACATTAGTTCTAAACCGCAAATCCAACAATGTGTGGCTGAGTCATACTGTTGTTGGTCTTCAGGCGTCATTATGATTTCAGATAAGTTTAGATTATTAGAACAGGCGTTACGCAATTGCTGCATGCGTTTTAAGAAGTATTCTGCAGCATTAGGCCCTCTAAACAATTCTGGTTCCGAATGGGCGCCATCCGACCTGACAATAACAAAAACAAATGAACAAATCTGATGATTACTCATTAAGACTGTTTTTCGAAGTTTTTGTGGCGCTGGCCCTTCATAAGGAACAATAAGCGACTCGAAGTCTGCGTAAACAACATATGGAGATTTTGCATCCGTTTCCAGTTCTTAAAACTAACTTTAGATCCGGGTGGGGGCGTAATTAGTTCTGTATTACAGTCAACTGGGCTGATACAATGTTTTATATGTTCACTCGCGGCTTGAACAGATGGAATTCTTGTTAAACATTTTCTACAGAATTCTTGTTTATTTTTTTGTTTTGAAGTATGCCGCATTAGTCTACTCATTGCTCGTATCAATGTGTAATGTGGTAGCCCTGTTGGCGAAAACATCAGTAGTAAGTCAACATGGCTTTTGTCTGGTTCGCCAATCGATGGACTGTTTTTGGATACTCTGATGGGTTGCAGATTTGTTTCCTCATCCCATGTGTAGATATTAACAGTTATTGGTTTGTTTTGTTCTTCAAACTGATCAATGTGATCCACGCTAACAGGAAAGGATATTCCACTAAAGTTAAGATCATTGATGTAAGGTTCATAGTTAGATACTCTCTCTGCGTTTTTGCGGACGTAATGAAGCCTTGCAAGAACGCACCACATAAAACATTTGTTGTCCGAATTCTTTATGTTTAGAACTGCTCTTTTCGCGACTAATGCTGGAGGTACTGGAATGTAAGCCTTGCCAACAATCGGGGCATACTTAGACTGTTTTAATCTAATCTC
Organism: Conus ventricosus; assembly: GCA_018398815.1. Classification (NCBI taxonomy): domain Eukaryota; kingdom Metazoa; phylum Mollusca; class Gastropoda; order Neogastropoda; family Conidae; genus Conus; species Conus ventricosus. The sequence goes on from CM031615.1 coordinate 72,373,897, forward strand.
TAAGACTTCGCCCTCTGACCAACCAGAGCCTCTCATTTCGGCTTCTTCAGCGGCCGCATCAAACTGTGTAAGCATTTGGGTCTGCCCAACCGGGTGTTAAGTCATTATGAGAAAGAATAACCTGTTGTTGAGTCGAGACCCAGACTTCTAGATTTTCTTCATTTATTGTTATATAGTCGATTAAAACAGCTAACATTACTTTAACAGGCGGGTCTATTGTTAGTTTACCTGGAACTTGAGAAATTGCATGTACAACACTTGCCTGTACGTTTGTTGGATCAATGACTTCTAGATCTATATCGTTTAAAGCTTTTGATAAACGCCCTTCCTTAAGCATTCCTTCAAACAATTCGCCCGGTCCTTCATATATCTTATCCACGTTGAGTTTCTTTTCTAACTCAAAATATTTATTTAAATTAAAAAAAATAATTAATCAGAATCAATATCAACGGTCTTTTTGTGCTTGGACTCATAAACTAAAGTATAAACGCCCTTTGATGTTGTTAATGTGAGCTGTTTAGAACAGAGTTTAATGTCTCGTTTACTTTTTTTAAACATTCCTTTTTTTATCTGCTCTGTGTCTGGCTGTTGAGAAAAACTTGCCCTTGCCTTTTTTTGAAGATCAAACTTTTGTCTTTTATAGGCATCAAAATCAGCTTGTAAACGACTAAATTCTTCATCCGTGATGTTTGAGTCAACTAGCGCTTTATTTATTGTCAGTTTGAACGAGCTAAGTTTAGCTGTTATTAGTTGAACCATAGCAGTGTGCTTTTGGAGTTTAGTTTTTAATTTTTGCCAGCAGCACTTACAGCTAATGAACACAGGCCAAGAGCTAAAGACAAAACCGCCTAGAGGTAAAGCTGCGGGCGCACCTACGCCTGTTGCTAAGAGACCTACACTCGTTCCTGCTGATAGAGCACTCAAAGTCGATGCTCCAGTATTAACATATGTAACAGCATTACAGGCAGCAGAATACCTTCGTTTGGTTTTGCTGTATTTTGAAAGGTCTTGCTCTAGTACTTGCTGCATTTGCGTAATGTTTGTTAATCTGAAGGTTTTTATGTTAGGGGTTTCTACTATCCCTTCGTTTGGCGGCTCTGGCGCTGTAGGCACATTTGGATAAACCTGAACAGACATGCTTTTTATAAAATAAAAAATAATTTAGTATTGTATATCTTTTAATCTGTTTTCATGAATATTCAGCTGCGCATCATATATTAAAAACAAATGTACATTAACTGGTTTATCGCCATCTTTTTCTTTATCAATTTGAATGTTTATTCCGTCTTTAACAGTTCTCCCACTTCCATGCAACTGATTATCCTCTGTCGATCTTAGGTCAATCCATAAACCGTATTTTGTTGTTAAATAATCATCAAGTCTTACACTGTGAAGGTGTAGATCTTTAGACACAAGGTCTACCGTTGGGCTTCTACACCTCCCGCCTCCAAACAATTTTCTTATTTCGTCAAAATGCTGATAAGGTCTAAGCCCGCTAGCGTAGATTTGGTTAGGACTACCCTCAATCGAACATTGTACTTTCGTTATTTTAGGATTAATAACTTTTCACTTCCTCTTTTGAATGGTTCTTCATCTTCACACAGCAATAAAATACCTTTAAGCGATCTTGCCGCGGCACTAAAACTAAAATTCCATATAGTGTCTGCCCTGCTTCTAGGATATGTTGTATGATGAATCACTCTTTCGTAATATATTGCTAATTTTGACTGATATTGTTGTTCAATCAGCCTTGCTAAATTAGGGTTGCTAACAACGTCAAACTCTAACGAGATGTCAGAAATGCTGTACTTTGCTTCGGTGTCTGATGATTTAATAACCCGTTTGTATTCATTAAAAGTTAGTTCATATCACAATCTGTCTTTTAATGCTCCTTGATAGTACGGCGCATGCGCACTTAACAACTCAAAATCTAAGGGAATAGAAAAGCGATTTCCATACGCAAAATTTACCGCTACATACTTTTTGCCGTCTTTAACATCTGCGGCGCCTATTCTATGTTTTAGTGCTTCTTCATTTTCGATTCCTTGAAACGCAAAGTCAGCCCTTTCGTTCCCGGTTAGCCATAGATCAGAATAGGTTAAAAATATGTCTGCATTGTGTAAAGAAAATATTTCTTGCCCCTCAAGTTTTATAGAAATTTTCTTAACGATTGCCCGTCCTAGATTCTGGACAACTGTCCTGTTTGGGTCTGTTGCTGATTCGAGTTCTATTTTGAAAGTAAGTTGCGCAGAGCCTGGCACAATCACTTCATCTGCTCCTAGGTCTGGAAATTTGACAGCAAGAATTTGATCCGCATCAATAGTAGATGGATTATTGGAACAGTAATATTCCGTTTATTTCCTTTACACCAAAGGGCTCTTTCAGTCTTCTATGCGGGTCAAGAATTGAACCATATGCTTGTGACATTTTTTTATAAAACAAAATAAAAAGTTAATTATTAAAGAAACATGGCAGGCATTGAAGGTGAAGAAGATTATGATGTTTTTGATCCTGGAGACGACATGAGTGAAATGACTCCTTTGATACAGCATCGCTCAACGACCTCATTGCGGCGTGAATTAACAGAAAGTACGGTCGGAGCATTGTACCAAAGTTTAGGCTTAAAACCCCCCGAATTTATAGATCCTAATGATTTTGAAGTAAAAGATGATGGCCATTTGTATGTGAAAAAACGATCAAGGAGAACCTGATCGGCTTACAACTAAACGAGACCCATCAAAGTTTTTAGCCGTGGGTTCAATTAGACAAAGACTCCCTATGAGCGTACAAATCGCCTTGGTCTTGTTAGACCAAAATTAAGGGCGGAGGCAGTTTCTAAACTTCAAACACACTACAAGAACTCCCGACAGATACCCAAATACAAAACATTAAACTTAAAGATTTAAGTCAAACAACAGGCAAAATAATAAATGCAATAGAAGCAGAAACCAGTTCTTCAGAAGAAACAGTACCAAAACAAATTGATGATTCTTCATTGTCTAGGAGAGAATTATATGCCCTTAATCGTATTTTAACAACCTTCGGAGGCGAATTAACAAACAATTCAGCAAAACTGACTGAACTAAAAGAGGATATAAAAAAAGAAAAAGAAAAACTCGTTGAGGCTGATGACGCCAACTTAGGGCATGATATTAAAGAAAGAATAACCAAAGGCTAAAAGACCTTGAAATAGAAAGATCAGCAAGACTAGAAATGTTGTCTACTAACCGAGAAGAATTACGAACTCAAGTGAGCAGAATAAGAGAAACTATCCAAAGAATTTTATATGAAGACACAACGCTAGCAGAACGAATACGAACACTGTTTAGAGAGCAGGGAGTCACATTAGCAAGCGTTATAACAGCCTTAGGATTTGCAATAAGTACACTGGTAATGGCTATTACGGGTGGTGGTGGTGCTGGGCTAGTGCCTCCGCCGCCATCCCCCCCATCACCGCCTGATAAATCATGGGTAAAAAAAACAGCTTGATCATCTTGCGGGTTTATTAAAAAAATTAGCCGGTAAAGCCGTGGATGCTTTACCAGGTATATTAGGGGGTGCTGTTAGCTGGCTTTTGTCTACTGCAGGCAAAGTAGTTGGCTTTATGGCCGAGCACTTATGGGCATTAGTTCTCTTAATAGTTGGGTTAATTTTTAGTAAGATAAAGACCGAGTAATCCTAGGCAAGTTAATCCAAAAACAAGCGCTGTCTTTTCATATTCATGTCCATTATTTTTTTTGACTTCTTCAACGGCCTTCGGGCTTTGGGCCACGGGGATTGGATGACTTATTCTTGGGGGGTCGACTTGTTTGTTTACTGCTTGCAATATTACTGGCTCAGAATTTTTTTCGTTTTTTCCGACCTTCTGTTCATTGCCTGCCACAAGGATTTCATTATTGTAGTTTATTATTGTTCCTATCTGGAGTCTGAGGTCAGAAGGCAGCATGTATAAACCAGTGCCAACAGCAAAGTCTACTTTCGATCTTGCGTATTGTAAAACATTTTGGTACCGTTTAATATTTGAAGGTAAATCAACTGTAGAATTAATGGCGTCCTCTAAATTTGCTAAGTATTGTTTTTGTGCATCAAAGCCAGTAGAAGGATCAGTTATGTTCGATCTCGTTTGCGCTTGTGAACCTAGCAAACACCAAACGTAAGTACGAACAGAGTCGTTTATTCGCTCTATTCCTGCTTTAGTTAGGCCCTTAGAAGTGTCTAAGATAAATGTTGTCCATGCTGTTTTATGCTCTTGCTCTATGGACCCGAGGTGAACACCTGTGCCTGAAGAGAAAGATGTGTAAGGAGGATTCCAGTCATAGTTATACTTTCTGTGCACGCCCCAAAAATAAGGGTGCCTAAGCCATGATTAAGATCCAACCTTTGTCTAAAGTCTTCCTTAACATTAATATTGAATTCGTTACAGATCCGTTCAAAGCCTTCATGTCTATTCTGTTGCTAAATGGATTAAACGGTTTGTCATTTGGTAATGGCGCTTGCAGTTCAGTCAAAATACGTCTGAAGGTGTAATAAAAATGAAACCTATACACTGACCTCACCAAAGGATCAGGATGATTTAAGTGATCAGCATACGACACTCCACACCCAGTTGATGCACAAAACACAGCAAAGTTTAACTGGTTCTGATAAAACTGCATCGGATGACTAAACCACGCTTTCGGGATGCGGTCGTTTTTAATAGGAGGGTTAAGATAGCTCTTCAATGGAGTACTAACCTTTACTTGAAAGGCGTCAGACTGAGTCACAGAAATATCGAGAGTATCAGTTGTTATATTTTTAAGATTGTAGTGCGGCCCAACAGAATATTTTGCATCAGTATATTTAAAGGGAATCATTTTTAATTCGTTTAAAAAATGTTTGTAACAATAACAACCCAAGACCGTCTTCGTTTTTAGAACATGCTATTGATAACGATTGCGGAACCAAAACGGTCGCGCTCCATGAAATATTCTACAAAGTCGTATGGTTTAATATAACTGAATCCAAGGAGAATAATAAGATTAAAAAATTTAATAATGCAGGAAAATTAGTTAGCCAGTTAACAATACCTGATGGTTATTACAGGTTTTGCTCACTAAAAGAAGCAATGAGTAACTTCGACATTACTCTCAAACTTAACAATGCAAATTTGAAAACAATGTTAACATTCAAGCCTGAAGAAGAAGAAGTAGGTTACTATTTTGATAGAGAGCTAGCTAAAATGTTAGGCTTTACAACTGACAATCGGCCCACTCATAGTTTTAGTGTTACGCCAGACAAAACTACTTATGAGGGGAAAATCCGCTCGATCTTGCATTACATTCATTACTCTATGTTCATTTGGATGAGCTGAGCACTGATGAAAACTTATATGATGGAAGGCCCTCAACTGTTTTAAGAGCTCTTCCGTCAGGGAAAGCTGCATATTGCGATTATGAAATTATACAATTCCCTAATTTACAGTTTAAAAGATTAGTTTGTGGGAGGGTCGGATCATTTAATATAAAAATCAAAGACAAAGCGGGAAAGTCGTAAAATGTGATAACCTACACATTGTTTGGAAATAAAATAATTAGGCGTTCTAAAAATGTCGCGTGGACCAGAAGAATCAGGAGTTACATTAGCGCCTGTGAGGTGTATAACTTTAGAATTAAAAGACCTTGCAGACGTTGCGGACTTTGAACAGAACGGTGAGATAGGCGCTTTGTATGGTTTTGAGTACACTAAAGATGGTGATTATAAACGCAAAGAGGTTGGCGACAACAAAAAGTTTCCTAAACTAGAGCAACTGCGCAATGTAGAAGCAAATAATGCTGGCCAGTATGAATATAAAATAGTTCGAAAACCTGACAGCAAATGGCACTTAGAACCATATTTAGAATGGGACATAAAATTTGAATTCATAAGCCCATTTACATTTTTTAGCCGTCAAAAAAGTTTCAGAAAAGCATTCAACTCTGGCCCTTTACATGTAAGTCTTATGCCGGACGACAATAGTCGGAAAGAGATTGAAATAGCGCCGTATGGGAAAAAACAGTACATCCTCCACAGAAGAGAAACGGTTTTAAAGGAAGCTTCTACAAAATTACAGTTCTTTCCAAGCAGGAAATTAGGAGACACGTTCACAATGATATTTGAAATTTCTGTCTTTAAAGATGTGGAGAGGGATGGGGTTGTGGGCGTTAGTGACGTCCTTATAAAAGGAATTAATATTAGCTGGCAAAACTTAGACGTTAAACGTCTTAAAGTTACCATCGTCGTTCTTCACAATGGTGAGGATATTAAGGTCATAACAACAAGCAACAAAATCAGTGTTGACTTAAATAGAAACAATCTTACAGAACTGAATTGGATTAATCTTACACATTTAGGCCTTATAGGGTTTTATTATACTGAACAAGTTTTGACAGAGAGCATGATAAAAACAATAACTGGATTAGATTAAATTCTGTTACAAAACTATGGAGCAGTTAAACTTTATGACAAAAACCCCTCATTGTTCATTGATTTGTGGGCAGACTGGTTGTGGAAAAACAATATTTATCCTCGACCTATTACAAACAGTTTATTGCTATAATTTGATCATATTGTGATTTTCTGTCCAACACTTAAATGGAACAAAGCATATCATGATAGAAGGTTTATATGGACAGATGATGAAATATATTTAGTTGATCCTAGCAATAAACTGAGTGAGTGTTTAGAACAGTTTTTATAGACTGTTTGAAGGAACACAGACACTATTTATTATAGATGACTGTTCGGCAGAAAGAGACATAGTTAAAAGAGAAACACTTTATCAAAACTAGCTTTTAGTGGAAGACATGCTGGGATAAGTGTGTGGATTTTATGTCAAAAATATAATTCAGTTTTAAAAGACTTTATAGAACAGTTAAAGACTGCAGTTTTATTTCACATGAAAGACAGAGACTCATTTGATGAATGTTTGCGTGAAAATGATGTTTATTGAAAATGATCAGGAAAAACACAGGATTAAGCAAAAACTAAAATCTAAAAAGTTTAGTAAATTTAGTATTGAAAACGGATAATCCTACACAGTATGTTTGTTTGTAAATAATCGTTATTTTTTGGTTATTGAAGTCTTACTTGTCAGAGAACGTAAAAAACACGGATTCTGGCGTCATCCGCTCGAAAATGGTTGAGAGCGGATGAGCCAGAATCCGTGTTTTTACGTTCTCTACAGACCCAACGCTGTGCAGTGTGAAGCAGAGAGTATGCCCATTGTACAAGATCCCAGACAGACTCACTGCCATACACTGTGAAGGAGATGCACTGTCGTACACAGACTCACTGCCATACACGTGAAGGAGATACACTGTCGTACACAGTGCTGACAGCCTCACTGCCATACACTGTGAAGGGGAAAGCACTGTCGTACAGACTGCTGACAGACTCACTGCCATACACCGTGAAGGAAATACACTGTCGTACACAGTGCTGACAGACTCACTGCCATACACTGTGAAGGAGATGCACTGTCGTACACAGTGCTGACAGACTCACTGCCATACACTGTGAAGGAGATGCACTGTCGTACACAGTGCTGACAGACTCACTGCCATACACTGTGAAGGAGATGCACTGTCGTACACAGTGCTGACAGACTCACTGCCATACAATGTGAAGGAGATGCACTGTCGTACACAGTGCTGACAGACTCACTGCCATACATTGTGAAGGAGATGTACTGTCGTACATACTGCTGAAAGACTCACTGCCATTACACTGTGAAGGAGATGCACTGTCGTACACAGTGCTGACAGACTCACTGTCATACACTGTGAAGGAGATGCACTGTCGTACAGACTGCTGAGAGACTCACTGCCATACATTGTGAAGGAGATGCACTTTCGTACACAGTGCTGACAGACTCACTGCCATACATTGTGAAGGAGATGCACTGTCGTACACAGTGCTGACAGACTCACTGCCATACATTGTGAAGGAGATGCACTGTCGTACACAGTGCTGACAGACTCACTGCCATACATTGTGAAGGAGATGCACTTCGTACACAGTGCTGACAGACTCACTGCCATACACTGTGAAGGAGATGCACTGTCGTACACAGTGCTGACAGACTCACTGCCATACACTGTGAAGGAGATGCACGGTCGTACACAGTGCTGACAGACTCACTGCCATACATTGTGAAGGAGATGCACTGTCGTACACAGTGCTGACAGACTCACTCCCATACATTGTGAAGGAGATGTACTGTCGTACACAGTGCTGACAGACTCACTGCCATACATTGTGAAGGAGATGCACGGTCGTACACAGTGCTGACAGACTCACTGCCATACATTGTGAAGGAGATGCACTGTCGTACAGATTGCTGACAGACTCACTGCCATACACTGTGAAGGAGATGCACTGTCGTACACAGACTCACTGCCATACATTGTGAAGGAGATGCACTGTCGTACACAGTGCTGACAGACTCACTGCCATACACTGTGAAGGAGATGCACTGTCGTACAGACTGCTGACAGACTCACTGCCATACACTGTAAAGGAGATACACTGTCGTACACAGTGCTGACAGACTCACTGCCACACATTGTGAAGGAGATGCACTGTCGTACAGACTGCTGACAGACTCACTGCCATACATTGTGAAGGAGATACACTGTCGTACACAGTGCTGACAGACTCACTGCCATACACTGTGAAGGAGATGCACTGTCGTACACAGACTCACTGCCATACATTGTGAAGGAGATGCACGGTCGTACACAGTGCTGACAGACTCACTGCCATACATTGTGAAGGAGATGCACTGTCGTACACAGTGCTGACAGACTCACTGCCATACACTGTGAGGAGATGCACTGTCGTACACAGACTAACTGCCATACATTGTGAAGGAGATGCACTGTCGTACACAGTGCTGACAGACTCACTGCCATACACTGTGAAGGAGATGCACTGTCGTACAGACTGCTGACAGACTCACTGCCATACACTTTGAAGGAGATGCACTGTCGTACAGACTGCTGACAGACTCACTGCCATACACTGTGAAGGAGATGCACTGTCGTACACAGTGCTGACAGACTCACTGCCATACATTGTGAAGGAGATGCAATGTCGTACAGACTGCTGACAGACTCACTGCCATACACTGTGAAGGAGATGCACTGTCGTACACAGTGCTGACAGACTCACTGCCATACACTGTGAAGGAGATGCACTGTCGTACAGACTGCTGACAGACTCACTGCCATACACTGTGAAGGAGATGCACTGTCGTACACAGTGCTGACAGACTCACTGCCATACACTGTGAAGGAGATGCACTGTCGTACAGACTGCTGACAGACTCACTGCCATACACTGTGAAGGAGATACACTGTCGTACACAGTGCTGACAGACTCACTGCCATACACTGTGAAGGAGATGCACTGTCGTACACAGTGCTGACAGACTCACTGCCAAACACTGTGAAGGAGATACACTGTCGTACACAGTGCTGACAGACTCACTGCCATACACTGTGAAGGAGATGCACTGTCGTACAGACTGCTGACAGACGCACTGCCATACACTGTGAAGGAGATGCACTGTCGTACACAGTGCTGACAGACTCACTGCCATACACTGTGAAGGAGATGCACTGTCGTACACAGTGCTGACAGACTCACTGCCATACACTGTGAAGGAGATACACTGTCGTACACAGTGCTGACAGACTCACTGCCATACACTGTGAAGAAGATGCACTGTCGTACACAGTGCTGACAGACTCACTGCCATACACTGTGAAGGAGATGCACTGTCGTACAGACTGCTGACAGACTCACTGCCATACACTGTGAAGGGGATGCACGGTCGTACACAGTGCTGACAGACTCACTGCCATACACTGTGAAGGAGATACACTGTCGTACACAGTGCTGACAGACTCACTGCCATACATTGTGAAGGGGATACACTGTCGTACACAGTGCTGACAGACTCACAGCCATACATTGTGAAGGAGATGCACTGTCGTACACAGTGCTGACAGACTCACTGCCATACACTGTGAAGGAGATGCACTGTCGTACCCAGACTCACTGCCATACATTGTGAAGGAGATGCACTGTCGTACAGACTGCTGACAGACTCACTGCCATACATTGTGAAGGAGATGCACTGTCGTACAGACTGCTGACAGACTCACTGCCATACACTGTGAAGGAGATGCACTGTCGTACACAGTGCTGACAGACTCACTGCCATACATTGTGAAGGAGATGCACTGTCGTACACAGTGCTGATAGACTCACTGCCATACACTGTGAAGGAGATGCACTGTCGTACCCAGACTCACTGCCATACATTGTGAAGGAGATGCACTGTCGTACAGACTGCGGACAGACTCACTGCCATACATTGTGAAGGAGATGCACTGTCGTACAGACTGCTGACAGACTCACTGCCATACATTGTGAAGGAGATGCATGTCGTACACAGTGCTGACAGACTCACTGCCATTTCATTGTGAAGGAGATGCACTGTCGTACACAGTGCTGACAGACTCACTGCCATACATTGTGAAGGAGATGCACGGTCGTACACAGTGCTGACAGACTCACTGCCATACATTGTGAAGGAGATGCACTGTCGTACAGACTGTTGACAGACTCACTGCCATACATTGTGAAGGAGATGCACTGTCGTACACAGACTCACTGCCATACATTGTGAAGGAGATGCACTGTCGTACACAGTGCTGACAGACTCATTGCCATACATTGTGAAGGAGATACACTGTCGTACACAGTGCTGACAGACTCACTGCCATACATTGTGAAGGAGATGCACTGTCGTACACAGACTCACTGCCATACATTGTGAAGGAGATACACTGTCGTACACAGTGCTGACAGACTCATTGCCATACATTGTGAAGGAGATACACTGTCGTACACAGTGCTGACAGACTCACTGCCATACATTGTGAAGGAGATGCACTGTCGACATGTCGTACACAGACTCACTGCCATACATTGTGAAGGAGATGCACTGTCGTACACAGTGCTGACAGACTCATTGCCATACATTGTGAAGGAGATGTACTGTCGTACACAGACTCACTGCCATTCATTGTGAAGGAGATGCACTGTCGTACACAGTGCTGACAGACTCACTGCCATACATTGTGAAGGAGATACACTGTCGTACACAGTGCTGACAGACTCACTGCCATACACTGTGAAGGAGATACACTGTCGTACACAGTGCTGACAGACTCACTGCCATACACTGTGAAGGAGATACACTGTCGTACACAGTGCTGACAGACTCACTGCCACACATTGTGAAGGAGATGCACTGTCGTACAGACTGCTGACAGACTCACTGCCATACACTGTGAAGGAGATGCACTGTCGTACACAGACTCACTGCCATACATTGTGAAGGAGATGCACTGTCGTACACAGTGCTGACAGACTCACTGCCATACACTGTGAAGGAGATGCACTGTCGTACAGACTGCTGACAGACTCACTGCCATACACTGTAAAGGAGATACACTGTCGTACACAGTGCTGACAGACTCACTGCCACACATTGTGAAGGAGATGCACTGTCGTACAGACTGCTGACAGACTCACTGCCATAGATTGTGAAGGAGATACACTGTCGTACACAGTGCTGACAGACTCACTGCCATACACTGTGAAGGAGATGCACTGTCGTACACAGACTCACTGCCATACATTGTGAAGGAGATGCACGGTCGTACACAGTGCTGACAGACTCACTGCCATACATTGTGAAGGAGATGCACTGTCGTACACAGTGCTGGACAGACTCACTGCCATACACTGTGAAGGAGATGCACTGTCGTACACAGACTAACTGCCATACATTGTGAAGGAGATGCACTGTCGTACACAGTGCTGACAGACTCACTGCCATACACTGTGAAGGAGATGCACTGTCGTACAGACTGCTGACAGGGCTCACTGCCATACACTTTGAAGGAGATGCACTGTCGTACAGACTGCTGACAGACTCACTGCCATACACTGTGAAGGAGATGCACTGTCGTACACAGTGCTGACAGACTCACTGCCATACATTGTGAAGGAGATGCAATGTCGTACAGACTGCTGACAGACTCACTGCCATACACTGTGAAGGAGATGCACTGTCGTACACAGTGCTGACAGACTCACTGCCATACACTGTGAAGGAGATGCACTGTCGTACAGACTGCTGACAGACTCACTGCCATACACTGTGAAGGAGATGCATTGTCGTACACAGTGCTGACAGACTCACTGCCATACACTGTGAAGGAGATGCACTGTCGTACAGACTGCTGACAGACTCACTGCCATACACTGTGAAGGAGATACACTGTCGTACACAGTGCTGACAGACTCACTGCCATACACTGTGAAGGAGATGCACTGTCGTACACAGTGCTGACAGACTCACTGCCATACACTGTGAAGGAGATACACTGTCGTACACAGTGCTGACAGACTCACTGCCATACACTGTGAAGGAGATGCACTGTCGTACAGACTGCTGACAGACTCACTGCCATACACTGTGAAGGAGATGCACTGTCGTACACAGTGCTGACAGACTCACTGCCATACACTGTGAAGGAGATGCACTGTCGTACACAGTGCTGACAGACTCACTGCCATACACTGTGAAGGAGATACACTGTCGTACACAGTGCTGACAGACTCACTGCCATACACTGTGAAGGAGATGCACTGTCGTACACAGTGCTGACAGACTCACTGCCATACACTGTGAAGGAGATGCACTGTCGTACAGACTGCTGACAGACTCACTGCCATACACTGTGAAGGAGATGCTACGGTCGTACACAGTGCTGACAGACTCACTGCCATACACTGTGAAGGAGAATCACTGTCGTACACAGTGCTGACAGACTCACTGCCATACATTGTGAAGGAGATACACTGTCGTACACAGTGCTGACAGACTCACAGCCATACATTGTGAAGGAGATGCACTGTCGTACACAGGTGCTGACAGACTCACTGCATACACTGTGAAGGAGATGCACTGTCGTACCCAGACTCACTGCCATACATTGTGAAGAGATGCACTGTCGTACAGACTGCTGACAGACTCACTGCCATACATTGTGAAGGAGATGCACTGTCGTACAGACTGCTGACAGACTCACTGCCATACAGTGAAGGAGATGCACGTCGTACACAGTGCTGACAGACTCACTTGCCATACATTGTGAAGGAGATGCACTGTCGTACACAGTGCTGATAGACTCACTGCCATACACTGTGAAGGAGATGCACTGTCGTACCCAGACTCACTGCCATACATTGTGAAGGAGATGCACTGTCGTACAGACTGCTGACAGACTCACTGCCATACATTGTGAAGGAGATGCACTGTCGTACAGACTGCTGACAGACTCACTGCCATGCATTGTGAAGGAGATGCACTGTCGTACGACTGCTGACCAGACTCACTGCCATACATTGTGAAGGAGATGCACTGTCGTACACAGTGCTGACAGACTCACTGCCATACATTGTGAAGGAGATGCACGGTCGTACACAGTGCTGACAGACTCACTGCCATACATTGTGAAGGAGATGCACTGTCGTACAGACTGTTGACAGACTCACTGCCATACATTGTGAAGGAGATGCACTGTCGTACTACAGACTCACTGCCATACATTGTGAAGGAGATGCACTGTCGTACACAGTGCTGACAGACTCATTGCCATACATTGTGAAGGAGATACACTGTCGTACACAGTGCTGACAGACTCACTGCCCATGCATTGTGAAGAGATGCACTGTCGTAACACAGACTCACTGCCATACATGCGAAGGAGAGACACTGTCGTACACAGTGCTGACAGACTCATTGCCATACATTGTGAAGGAGATACACTGTCGTACACAGTGCTGACAGACTCACTGCCATACATTGTGAAGGAGATGCACTGTCGACATGTCGTACACAGACTCACTGCCATACATGTGAAGAGATGCACTGTCGTACACAGTGCTGACAGACTCATGCCATACATTGTGAAGGAGATGTACTGTCGTACACAGACTCACTGCCATTCATTGTGAAGGAGATGCACTGTCGTACACAGTGCTGACAGACTCACTGCCATACATGTGAAGGAGATACACTGTCGTACACCCGTGCGACAACTCACTGCCATACACTGTGAAGGAGATACACTGTCGTACACAGTGCTGACAGACTCACTGCCATACACTGTGAAGGAGATACACTGTCGTACACAGTGCTGACAGACTCACTGCCATACATTGTGAAGGAGATACACTGTCGTACACAGTGCTGAGAGACTCACTGCCATACACTGTGAAGGAGATGCACTGTCGTACACAGTGCTGACAGACTCACTGCCATACACTGTGAAGGAGATGCACTGTCGTACCAGTGCTGACAGACTCACTGCCATACACTGTGAAGGAGATGCACTGTCGTACAGACTCTGACAGACTCGCCTGGAATCGTAGGCAGACAAAATCAACACTGTGCAGAGAAACAGTGGACTGGATCTGTACATGTAAGCGGACAGATTCACCCAGTACACTTTGAAGCAGACCGACTCAACATGTACAACCCTGATGCAGACACCTGGTGCCAGTATTGACGCGTCATACTCACTGCATTTGATCTGGGATCAGGCAGCGTTGCATCGTGGGCCTTCTACGTGTTGCCCTCCGTGCTCCTTAGACAGTGCTTTTCATCAACAAAAGTGCTATGGACATTTCCAGTTCCAGAAAAGCTGACTTATCTACAAGTCCTCACCCTGTTCAATTTCATTGACAGGCAGCATTATGAGGAAACATGTTTACCAATGTGGCTTTCCATGTTGAACCCAGTGTAGACGTACGTAGCCATTTGTAACCATTTTCAGCCATTTCAAATGCTGAAGCATGAAAGCGAGGCTGACTGTCTGTGACTTTGGATAGTGTCAAATATATCTCAATCAAAACTATGACAAGTTGGAGACAAGTCCGGTAGAGTTAGGTCTGGCAAGGAAAGAACTCTGATCTACTTCGAGAGAGCACAATGTCAAAATTAGGTCAAGGGATAAAAAAGGGGTGTGGCAGGAAAAGTTGAGTGGGTGGGCGGGGGAAGCAAGGAGGTCCTGATTGACTCCATTGTGGAGTGGATGAGAGATGGAAAACGGGAGGCTGAGATAGTTGTAGAAACACAAGAATGTTTCAAAATGGAGTGACTGACGGCGGCGAACGAAGCAAGATTAGGAATAGAGTTTGTTTAGAACTTACCGCCAATGACATTGACAAACAAAGCACAAGACAAGACACGATGCATTTCAACCACTTGGGTCTTCTTCAGGCGAAAAAATAAATCACATTTAACATGTGGGACAGTACAAACAACGAAAAACGAAAAAGAATGAAAATGACTTATTCGTTCTTGGCCATGTGTTTGGTGGGCGGATATGACATGCGGCCAGGGGGATTATGGGAGAGGAAACGGAGGGGGGGGGTTGCGTCAGGGGAGGTGTGTGTGTGTGATATGATAGGGTTGTGTGTCCAGTTTATTGGGATGGTGTGATATCTTTGTGATGGTTGTGGTAATGGTGGATTGATAATAATGGTAAGGGGAAAAAAAAAAGGGGGGTGGGGGTGGGGGGGGGGATTTAAGGGAAGGATAATACAAAACTAAGATTAAATAGATGGAGGGTTGCTGTAACTACTGTATGAAGTGAGTGAAGGGATGTGGTGGTGGTGTATGTAAGTGTGTGTGTGTATGTGTGTGTGTATGTGTGTGTGTTGGTAGGGGATTTTGCCAACTGGTGTGGAAGAGGTGAGTATGTGTGTTTGGTTATTGTTGGATATTGATGCCTTGGGGGTGTAGTGTGCCCAGTTTGGCAATGAGATGGGATTCTTGAGTTGTGCGTTCAAAGCTGTCACTCTGTGACTGCCAGAGTGCCATGACTTTGACATGGTCGATGTTGTGTTGGGTGTGGTTGAAGTGTAGGGCGACGGGTTTGGGTCGGTGGTGGCGGATATTGGCCAGGTGTTCAGAGATGCGTGTTTCGAGTGTGCGTGACGTTTCCCCTATGTAGATCTTGCCACACAGCTGGCAGTGGATGGCATATATAATGTTGCGGCTCTGACATGAGAATGTGCGTTTGACTGTGAAGGTGTCTGGTTTGGTGAGGGGGCAAATTTTGCAGTTGGGTTTGGAGCAGGGGTGAGTACCTGGTGGTGTAGCTGTGGTTCTGTTCAAACTGGACCGCACGAGGAGGTCTTTGAGGTTTTTGTCACGTTTGAATGTGATCATGGGTTTGGTATGGAAGGCGGGTTTGTGGTTATGTACAATGTGCCAATTGGATTTGAGGATCCTACAGATGGGGAGGGTGTGCGGGTGGTAGAGGAGGTAGGCTGTGGGTCTGTCTGTCTTGGTTGGATGCTGGGTGTCCAGAGCAGATGTTCTGGATACAGCTATGGTGCGGCGGAGTGCTGCATTGATGATGGAACTGGGGTATCCGCGGTTGGTGAAAAATTGTGACATTTTGGCTGCTTGTATAGTGAAGTCTTCCTCGCTGGAGCAGAGTCTGCGAAGACGGAGAAATTGTGAGTATGGGATGCTGTCTTTAGTGTGTGGGTTGTGGGAGGATGAGTAGTCTAGGTATGCATGTGCGTCGGTGGGTTTGTAGAAAATGGAGGTTTTGAGTAGGCCTTCTTCTAGGGAGATGGTGATGTCTAGGAAGTTGACGGACTGCGAAATGGTGTAGGTGAGTCGGATAGATGGATGGAAGGTCTGGGCAAAGTTGAGGAAGTTGAGGAGGTCTTGTTTTGGCATAGATGTGGCTCCCAGTCCATCATCGATATACCTTTTGTACAGTTCAGGTGTGGGCCTGTGTATGTGTTGAAAAGCAGAATGGGGAGTAGTTTTTGATGGTTTGATATTAGTCGCAAAGTGAGGCGACTGCTGGCGAAAATCTAAACAAATTTAAAATGTAATTTTACCTTGTTAATATCAAACCATCAAAAACTACCTACTCCCCATTCTGCTTATCAACAACGCATTCCCCATCCTTCCCCTTATTTTGACACTATAGTTTCTGTTCTATTATCATGTTCACAAATGAACTCTGGAGAAGGACTTAAGGCAAAGGTTTCCTTCAACATAAAGAAGCCCTTGTCATTTGGAGGAAAGTTCTATTCTTGTGTTATCAGACGTTTACTCAGCTGTTATTCAGTACATTTTCTTTACTGCAGCAGTTTTGTACTTTTGTTTTGATATTTACAAATAACATAGGGCCTGATAATTCTGTACATTGATGTAATGGAATCCTGTTGAACACAGTAGGTAACATTTGTTGCTTACCGCTTTCACATGCTTCTACAATTTGGGGAAAAATGCAGATCTACAACCATGGACGAGCAATTGTTTATTAGTATAAACCCAGCTTACACAAAATTGAATTGGAGATTGGTTAAATCGGTTTAAGAGAACCCTTACAGATACTAACTGATTAACTTCCTTTTAACAGGAGATTCTCTCAGTCAAAAACCAGTGCTAAAATAGTTTAGATATGCCAGTTCGTGCATCTGTTTCATAACTGTGGAGTGACCTGAACATTTACTAATTAAAGCCAGTTTGATGTGTCATGGAAAGAGAACACAACAATGACAGAAGTTTCAGAAGCAAAAGCATGGTGCCCCTGAGAGAACCTTTCACGTGCCTGCTGTCACTGCTGTCCTTTCACATTTTGTTTTCTTTATTTGTTATTTTCAGATCTAGTCGCAAAGTGAGGCGACTGCTGGCGAAAATCTAAACAAATTTAAAATGTAATTTTACCTTGTCTGCTGATTACTCAGACGTATATATGTGGAGGATGAAACCGCACGCGCCCAAGTTGATGCCGAAATGTGGTGCCAGACGGATGCGTGAAGGTGGTTTTCCCAGTGACTATCTAGCGTAAATGATTTTCCTGGACCTTTATAATTCCTTTCAGGTCAGTAATAAACGTCATAATTACGGTAGAACCATTTAAATTCAAACAATCTAAGAAATTATTATTCCAAAGTATATTTTATTAGACTGGTCGGCTTTCTATCGACACCAGTAGTCTTGATCCTTTGTGCTCGGCTTTTTCAGAAACTGAACGTTTGACCACACGTCAGCAGCTCTTTCAGTAGCCATGTCGGAGGGTCCTTCAGATCGCACAGACAGAAAGGGGCCCACAATTGTTCCAGAATCAGTTAGAAGCCTGATTCAAGAGCTAGATGCGAGCTATAACAACAAATTCGAGACCCTAGTGGGACTACTTAAGCCTAAAAGGAAACGTACAAATGAAGACGGCGCTGCAGACCCTGCCAAATTCGCCCGGGTTTCTGGTGACGATTCAGAGTCAGAACAGGAACACAGTAGTGATGTTTAGGAGTTGGGAGAAGATGGGGAACTGGAACAATTATAGGAAAAAGAGGCACAGCTTTTCGCATTGCAGGATAAAAAAGCTGACCAGTCAGAGACAAATCTGACCTTGCTGAAAGAAATAGCCGCTGAATCGGACAAATCTGTAAGCAAAGAAGTGAGAGAGGAACTGGCAGAAATTGTTAATGGTCTGTTCACGAACAAACGTAACCCAGATCTGCAGAAGAAAAAATTTGAAGCCTACAACAGACAGGCAAATTGTCAAAAATGGATCGTCCCGACGGTAAATTACGACATATGGTCGAACTTACTGTCCGAAGCCATCAAAAGTGACCTGAAAATGCAACATATTCAGAGAGTGGTCATCAAGGCGGCGACTGCGCGTGTGCGTGCCGCAAACGGATTACTTGACAGCGGCTTGCCCAGTTCAGAGGCCAGTTCTGAAGCCGTTAAGCAATGTACCGATGCGGTGGATATTTTAGGTCACGTTTCGCGCGAGATTTCGTTGCGCAGACGCAGTGGCATCAGACCACATGTAAACAAGCAGTTTTGGCGGAACTGTGATGAAATGGTCCTGATCACAGACCAGTTGTTTGGGGACAGTTTGTCCGCGACACTGAAAGACGTGCGTGAGACCGACCGCATGGTCAAGTGTAGGCAATGAGCGCTGATACCGCGGAAACGCCCGCTACTATCGTGGACAAGAGGGCGGTTCTTGCTTCTCTGAATCGGGTTATGCACGTGTTCACTTTTAGGCCAAAGGAACAGAACAAACAAAAGACAGCATTGGTTCCAGCAGAAACGGGGACATCAGAATCCCGGCTCCCAAGAGAAGAGGTGAGCTTGGTTCCATCTTTAAACCTTAGAAACATGAGTTTACTGCTGGGAGATTAAGACAGTTTGAAGATGCATGGTCTAAACTTACTTCAGACCCAGAGATTTTAAGCATGATATTAGGAGTTGAGGTTGAATTTGACTGTCCTTTAGACAAGTTATCCAGATTATCTTGCACTAAAACAAATGTCACAAATCAGAAAGAGTGCAAGATCATTGATTCAGAAGTTCAAAAGTTGATAGCTGAGAAAGTAATTTCCCCTTGGGAGCATTCCCCTGGTGAAGTTATTTCTCCAGCTTTTTTACCAGTAAAAAGAAAGACGGATCTTATCCCATGATTTTTAAACCTAAAAAGACTCGATTTAGAAGTCAGTTATCACCGTTTCAAAATGGACACTCTGAACACAGCCCTGACTTTGATAACTCAAGGATACTTTATGGCCTCAAATGATCTGAAGAGTGCCTATTATAGTGTAGCAATCCATGAACAGCACAGGAAACTACTCAGATTTCAATGAAGAGATCACCTCAATGAATTCAATGCTTTACCCAATGGCCTGTCATCAGCTCCCTATTTGCTCACAAAGCTGTTGAAACCTGACTATGCCTTCCTGCCTCTCTTATAATGAAAGGTCATGTATCTAGAGGATTTTTGGATGATTCTCTGTTGACTGGACTCACAGAGAGCAACTGCATTAGGAATTTTACAGACACCACTGATTTGTTTCAAAAATTAGGATTTATCATTCACCCAACCAAGTCGGTTATTCAGCGCACAAGGATTCAATACCTTGGAGTCATCATAGATTCTGTCTCCATGAAATTCACTCTTAGCACTGAAAGGGCTGTCAGCATACTGTCTAGTTGTCAAAAGCTTCTTGATGAGCAAAGTCACACGATCTCTGAGGTTGCTCACGTTATAGGAAAAATCGTTGCTAGCTTTGCTGCTATCAAGTATGGACCTCTCTATTACAGACAGCTTGAGAAAGACAAAAATTAGATTTGAAGAGGAGCAGAGGTGATCTTTACCAACTCATGCAGTTGTCTGAAGAGAGTAAGGAGGAATTTCAATGGTGGATTGTCAATGTGTCTGATACGGAGAATGACATTTGCAGTACTGAACCAGATATAGTTGTCACCACTGATGCTAGTGGCACAGGTTGGGGTTCGAGTGTGAAGATACAGCTTCAGGTGGGCATTGGTTGCCCATAAAAGGGTCTTTCCCATTAATTATTTGGAACTGCAAGCCGTTTTATTTGCTTTGCAGTCATTTCAGGGTAAGCTGGAAAACAAGCATGTCCGTATAATGGTAGACAATACAACATCGGTCAGCTGTATCAATCGATGGGAACAAGCCATTCAGATGCTTGTAATGACCTCACATTTACAATTTGGTCGTGGTGCATTTCTAAGAATATCTGGATCAGTGCAGCGCACATTCCAGGGAAGCAGAACAGGACAGCTGACAAGGAGTCCAGACGTCAAAACACTGATGCTGAGTGGAAACTTGATGACCAGTCTCTGCAGTCTGCCTTCCAACAGCTCAGGGCTTCTCCAGATACTGACCTCTTGGCTTCCAGGTTGAACTTTCAAATGCGGTGATACAATTCATACAGACCGGATCCAGAAGCTGAAGCAACTGATGCTTTTTCCATCTCTTGGGAGCATTTACAGTAGTATGCATTTCCACCTTTCAGCATCATAGGACGGATGCTGCAGAAGATCCGGAGAGACCGTGCAGAGGGGATAATTGTGATACCCAACTGACCGACACAACGGTAATTCGCTGTTCTTCAACATCTTCTCTGCTGCCTTCCAGTGGAAGTCGTGTGCAGACGCCATCTTCTTCACCTACCCAGCGACCTTAGAGCAGCTAATCCTCGCATCCAGAAACGTCGACTAACCTGCTTGTCTGCAATATCTCGGAAAAAAAATTTAACTTCTGGTTTATCAAGAAATTCAGTTGCTCCAGTCATTCATGGAGACCCAGCATCCATAAGTCCTACAACACCTACATAAAAAATGGCAGAAAATTGTAAGCAGAAATAAAATCACTACTTGTACTCATGTGCATGCGACACTTTCTTCGGCAGAACTATATGCTGCATGTGCTACAGTACAGTTAACCTAGCTAGGA
>CM031615.1:72400306-72410306 GCA_018398815.1 Conus ventricosus
CTATCCACCTAACAGTGATCTTAGACAGTATGTAAGTGTTATATGTGTATGTGCATGTGATGTTTTTGGTGTATGCATGCGAACGGTTGGTGTTGATTTGGGGCGTATGTAGGTATGTATAATACAGTTAGGCCTAGATTAAAATTAAAAAAAGAAGAAGAAAAAAACAAGAAGAAAAACACACACCACATAACTGAATCCAAAACTATAAAAGAAACACTAAATAAGTAACTAACACCAAGATGGGGAAAATAACATAGACGCTAAAGTAAATGTCCAATTGGGCTCTTAATCAGTCCCTGAACAACTTCAAAAATGTTTGATTCGTTAGAGATGACGTCTTCAAAGACTGATATCAACGGCTCAGTGTTCAACAACCAAGCAGGTAAATAGGGTTTCATTCTATCGCACAAAAAAGTAGATGGAACGGAGTGATTTGCTGGCCACAAATACAAGTCATATGTTTACAGAATTTGGTTTTAAAGTCATCAAGCCTCAATCTAAATATCAAACTTTTTAAAATCCTCTCTTGGTAGAGATTCTTGATACCTGTTTTATTGTCTGATATCTTGTTCAATAATATCCCCTTTTTGTTTTTGGTGCCTTTTCCCTTATTTAGAATAGAGTTCCAGACTGCGTCTTTTAAAAGACTATATCTCTCATGTAAGGATAAAGGAATGTATATCTTTGTTATATCAGTTTCAGTGATAGCAGCCTTTTTGGCTAATTTGTCTACTCTTTTATTAGCAGATAATCCACAATGAGATGGAACCCAACAAAAATCGACATGAGAACCACGTAAATGCAAAAAAATGAATTAAGTGGTACACTTCTGATATAAGTTCTGCTCTCACACTTGTATTCGCAAATTTTAGAGCTTGTAGGACTGATTGTGAATCAACACAAAGTAGTATTTGAAATACAGGAAATCGAAAATCAAGAAAAAAGTTTAATGCCATAATAATGGCAACAAGTTCCGCAGTAAATATGGAAATATTCTTACCAAGGTTTTTTTAAGGATGGAATTATGAATGCTGAACCAGACAAATGATTGTCTAGTACGGAACCATCTGTACAGATTTTAAGGTGATTTATATAAGTTTCATTTATATGTGACTTAACATACGTTGGCAGCAAGGGTCCATCCCTTTTTCTTAAACTTGTATAGTCTATGTTATAATTTGCTCTACTAAGTTCCCATTCCGGGATAGTGCTAAAAGACACCCGGAGAGCTACGTTTTGAGGTGCAGTGCCTGCTTTTGTAAATAAGTCAGATGTGTATGAGGCTATCGATTTTAGAGAATCAATTTTTTGTGCCCGTTTAGGAAAATTTATTTCTGATTTTAATTCAGTTTCACTGGTATTAAGATTTTGTAGTGTATGACTTCTTAAAATATATTTTGCAGATACAAGTTTCATATTTTCTTCAAAAGGCAATATTCCGATCTCCATATAAGTTCTTAAAGTTGATGTATGAACCGGGACACCAAGAATTATCTTGTAAGCTTTACTATCGATACTCTGCAACTTTTTAATTAAATATTTTGGGGCTGAAAAAAATGTCTCCTGGGCATAGGATAGTTTTGATCGTACAAGTGCAGTAGCTAAATGTGTTAATACTTTACTGTCTTTTCCCCAGGATTGTTGACTCACCATTTTCAAGAAATTTAAAGTTTTCTTAGCTTTTGTTAGAATAGTTTGTACGTGATAATTCCAGCTCAATTTAGAAGTTAAATTTACTCCTAAAAATTTTTACAACTTTTTTATATTCAAGGCACAATCCATCTATTTGAAATGAAGGCAGAGGATTAGGATCATAACCAGTATTGAACAGAACCATATGCGATTTTTCAGCTGAAAGGGCCAACCCATTTTCAGTCATGTACTTACTAATTTTATCTAGTTCCTTTTGATATATCTTTTTAATATAGTTGATTGATCTAACTGGTGTGTGACGTTTTAAAGTAACTTTCATCCATATGCAGATATCATCCGCATATTGTACTAGTTCAACAGTTTTTTTTATAATGATTTAGGAAGATCATGGATCAAAATATTAAACAGGATAGGAGTTATCACAGTTCCTTGCCGGATTCCCATCTGGATATGTCTTTCATTAGAATATACGTTTCCTACCTTTGTCTGTATTGTTATATCACTTAAATAGGTTTTTAAGTACTTGTACATACACCCGAGAGACCAATTAACTTTAATTTGTTCAGAAGTTTTGAATGCCAGACTTGGTCATATGCCTTTCTAATGTCAAAAAAACGTGGCATGCACATTTTTTTCTACGTGCAAACTGATGTTTAACCTGTGTTGTAATTTTTACAAGATGGTCAACTGTAGATCTATCCTTTCTAAAGCCCGCCTGTTGTGTTGGTATTATACCTTTTTTCACAATGATGTTTAAGTCTTTATAGAATAATTCTTTGCATACGTTTTCCCACATGTGAAGTGAGAGCAATTGGCCTGTAGTTATTTTTGTCTTATTTTGACTTGCCCTCTTTAGGGATAAGGGTTACAATTGATTTTTTCCACAAATATGGTTGAAGCCCTTCAGACCAACATTTCTGAAAAAATAATTTCAGAAACATTGTGAAATTAACTGGCAAATGCTTTATCATTTCATTGGAAATCGCATCTGGTCCCGCTGACTTTCTTTTCAAACCAATAGAGAAAACTGCATCGTTTACTTCTTGAAATATAAGGGGAGCGTTTGTATAGTGACGATTATTGGGACTTTTTTCATGCGTTTCCTTATCCTCCATTTTCTCTCTGTATATCTTTTGCTTTTCTGTCAGGCCCTCCCTATTGCTATTTTTTGCAAAAATATTTCCAAACGCTTCAGCCTTTTCAAATTTTGAAAGAAACTCATTATTTTCTAATGTTATGGGATATTCAGGAAGACTGATTCTGTTTTTCATGTCTTTTTTTTCCATGTTTTCTGATGATCTTTGTGGTCATGTATTTCATTTTCACAGAAATTTGACCAATATTGCTCCTTGACTTTTTCGATTACTCTGTTACTACGATTTTTTGCTCTGTTCTTTTCAGCAATTTTGTCAGGATCTTTCTTATTTTTTAAATATATTTTATAGGCCTGCATCTTTTTTCTCTTGCTTCATCACAAGTAGCATTCCACCATGCATTCCCTGCATATCTGTTTGATGCATCAGAATTACACCTTGGTATTGACAGATCAGCTGCATGTAAAACAATATCAACAAAATTCGCGTAGCTTGTGTCAATGTTATCAGACATTATCTCTTCACAATTGTAAGTAGAGAGTATGTTTTCAAATTCATCCCCAACTGCTTTATTATGTTATATTTTGGGATCGTATCTTTAGCGCAGTTTTGAACGGATTGTTTACCCTTAATGGTAATAGTTATTGGCAAATGATCACTCTCAAGAGGATCTTTGAAGGTAGACCACTCACAGCTTGGAGCTATGGTAGGAGATATGTGTTAAATCAATTGCTGTTGCTCGATGGTGTGAAATATCAGGTATTCTTGTTACACTGCCATCATTTAACAGACTCATTGAAGAGTCTACAATATTTCCAACAAAACGATTGTGTGTTACTATTTCACATTCATTATCCCAAAACGGGGCATGTGAGTTAAAATCACCTGCTATTAACCATTTTTCATGCTGGTCCGGTATAGCGCAAAGCCATTCTGTGTTTTCATTGTCAGGACCTTTTGGCAAATAAATGGAAACAACGTTTAATGTAAGTAATTCGTTGAGTTTCAGTTTTGCTGCACATGCATTAATGTTTTTAACATTCTTTGAAAATGGTGGCTCTATTTCAAAATATTCAACCTTTTCTTGAATATATAGTGCAGTACTAACCCTCCTTGTTTCGTTGTTAGTTTGGAGTATTGGAGGGTAATAAAAGTTTTGGAATTTTGGAATTTTGTGTTCAGTTGTATTTAAAGACTGTAATATCAACACTTGATACGAATGATCTGAGAGATGTTGAATCAGTTCGTGAATATTTGTTGATATCGATCTGCAGTTCCATTGCAATATTTTCAAATTCGAATGTTTTGTCATGCTCTCTGAAGAATGAAAAAATGTATTGTCCTAAATAGAAAAAAACCCAAATGAACAGCAACTTTTATAACATTAAAAATTGCAAATAACAAAGATAACAAACTGTGTCAATAAGCCAACTAATATAATGGTATTTGCAGCAATAAAGAATTAATTTATGGGATTGATGTTCTTACGAAAATGAAGTTAATTACAAAATGATGAGATCACAAGATGGCACCTTGTTCAAAACAAAACTAACAGTCAAAAAGGTGCTGGAATTTTGCAAAAATTATTCCACCCTCTCTCAGAAAGAAATCCCCAGAAAATGGATCAATAATCACTCAGCACAGCAAATCTGTTCATCCATGAATTGGGAACGACCAACAAGTCGGTCGTCGTAGTAATGGGGAAGGGTCTGGGTGGGTGGTGCTGGAACCTGGTAGCTTTCCTGGGCTTCCTCCAGAACAGGTCCCTCACGTGGCGCCCGATGTTAGCTGCCATCTTACTAGTTCCGAGGAAGGAGGGATGAAGACCATCCTGAAGATGTCGCGGGCTGGTTGGACCCGTTGACTGCCTTTAGTCAGTCAGCTGACGCGGAAATAAAAGTGCTTTCCATGTGCCTATGGGCAGTCCCCTGACGTCATGCAATTTTCTTGAATTTTCATTCGTTACTATTTCTATCAACGGACTCAAATAGAGTTTGCGTAGAAAGCCTTATATGTTTGTGGTCTTAAAATAATATGTAAATGACCACACGTGAGGGGAAAGCCCATTTATTCTCATCACTGACTGGATGACCTGCCAGCACTTCGTGTCTCGCTTGCAAAGATGGCGGCGCAACCTTCGACAAGCCCAGCGACAAAATCAACGTATTTACACAGCTGAGCAGGCTCTGCTGATGATTTTTGACAAACACAATAATCTTTTATTCAACGACTAACTCGAGCATGAAGGTGAGATGATGATAGTGGTGGAATTGCCGACCATATTCGTCAGTTATTGAGTAGGGCTCTGTGACCTCAGTGTGTGTTCAGCTGACAGCGTCAGTCGAACGAGCCAGCCAAGTGTGTACTCTGCACCGCGTGCTGGTGTCCAGAGTGATGTGAAAATCAGTGCGAGAGGGGATCGTGGCCTGCTCGCGGCGTGACACAGTGCAGACGGAAAGGTGGAGGGGTGAAAGAGAGGGTTGAAGTTGAGCAAGGGGGTGTGGTGGGGAGAGGGGGGGGGGCGTGGTCGTGGACTGGTCAGTCTGCATCGAGTGTGAGCGTCTTGATAGACTTCCAAACTGTTTTACTTTCATTTACAGGTGTAGTGTGACAATACAAACTTTATTTTCACCTTTTTTGCTGTGTGTTCTTGTTTGGATGTGGTGAATACATATGTTTTTGATCGTGCAAAAAATCTATCCAAATCAAAAAGCTTAAATACTTTTTTATTATCAAAATTAAAACAAAAGAAGCCCAGATTCAACATCTTCATTCAATTTCCTTCAAAAATGATATAGATTTCATTTTGCTATCTTTTGTAGTTTCTGAGCTAGAATTTTTTGTTAATTATGACCCCCAAATCATGAGATGTCCCTGGCACCTGGGAACACCTTTGTTTTTACTATTGTGAGGCACTGAAGGGTTAAAATGCCCCACGAAACTGACGCTGTCGAAATCAGCCAGCTGTTGCATGACGAGAGCATTGAACAGTTCTGCTTTGATGTTTAGATCTTTGTTTCTGGTAGGGCACACTTTGCTGACCACTACTTTGAGATCAGGATGACTCTTAACATTGCTTTAATGTTCACAACAAAGTCTCTACAGCAGTCTTCAGGGGACTTCGTTTTTCAGGTCTTTTATTGCTGTGTGGATGACTAGAGCGTCATATTTCATGGGTTTTGTAGAATCACTTTCAGCCTTGAACATTCTTGGAAGCTCCTCTGTTACATACGCCTTTTTGGATGTTGCTCTGAAGCAGTACGAATTTCCCAACCTCTTGCTATCGATTTTGTTGGCTATTGAATCGCGTAAAAAC
This sequence comes from Conus ventricosus, assembly GCA_018398815.1. Taxonomy (NCBI): domain Eukaryota; kingdom Metazoa; phylum Mollusca; class Gastropoda; order Neogastropoda; family Conidae; genus Conus; species Conus ventricosus. The sequence continues at coordinate 72,406,373 of CM031615.1, forward strand.
AACACCCGTAGTACTTCAGGTGACCATTGTGTTTTTCTGAAAGTTTAGGCTATATCCCGTCATCATAGGATGTCAACAAAAGATTGGTTGGAGCTCTTGGGAGCAACGAGGTCTGGAAGAAATCACTCTAAAAAAGGGGTAGGAGTGAAAAACATGGTATTACTCATAGTATGATGCTTTAAGAATCAAATACAAGTTGTTTTTAAATGGCTGATGCTTGCTGTACATGGGCATACCAAATCTGACGTGTTTGAAGCACAATTGTAGTAATAGCATTTAAATAAACATGACATATGCGTTAATTTGTCAATTTTTTAACACTTTTAGCGCACCAACCTATTACTCTTTAAATTGGTTTTGAAATGGATGCAATTGAATAAAAACTGTTAACCTGTTTCAAAATGGTGTCAAGAAAATGGTTAAGTAGAATTTTGGCCGAACTACTCATAAACCATGACCAAGGGATCTATTTCAACACAAGCGAGTGATGGCCGAGTGTCGTAGTATGCGTCTGTCCACCAGTAAGAAGATTGCACCTTTACACAGAACTGTTGACAACAGATTTTTCAGTGTCAAACCCTTCCTCTTGAACAGCATCACAAAGGTTCACAATTTCAAAGTCACCGTTCTCCTCCTCAGGAGTTGGCTGGTCACAGAGGATACCAACAAGTTCACATGGAAGTATATCCTCCTGACACCAGTCGATCTACAAACCACTGTCTGTTGTCTTCCAGCCTCTGCCTGACGGCCCATCAATGGCTGGTTGAGCACAATGGACATGCTTCCAGACCTCCACGTTAGAACAGAAGATAAAAGGGTAAAGATTGTCAAATCTCATAGCCGTTTTATGGCCTTGGCAATGACTAACTTATATTTCGGTCTCAGGACTCAGTCCTATTTATGTTCAAAATGTCATATTCAGGCTTTTGTGTTACCCCTGGCCAGGTCAAATAGCATTTGTTTAACTATAGTTATCAACAACAGTGCTACTGTAGGTCTCCATCGGCTGTTCCTGACCATGAATAGAGTATATCCAACCTAAGATTTAGCTATCTGACTTGGTTGTCTGCTCAGCCCAAGCAGTGTCACCTGTGGCTGTAGAGTGTGATGCGAGAGTGGCAGTCTCTGTCACAGCGGTCACATCTGCATGTTGACAATGGTTTGTTTCCTGCCATCCCCTTTCTGCATGTTTGCTTTTCTGCTGCAGCAGCTGTCAGTTTATCTTCACTGATCCGCACAACAGCATGAGGTCTGGAGGAATGACAGCATTGCTCCAGACCTAATCAAACACTGCATAACCGCCCTGCAACAACAATAACTAGCATGTTGAAACAGCAAGATATAGTACCTGGTAGTTGACTCGCTCTGTGTGCATCCGCAGGGAAGACTGACAGGGAGGTAGGAGGCTCAGGTCAGTTCCGTTGTAGCTGGCCAACACTGCATGTACCCGACTGGTGTCAAACTTTTCTCTGAGAAGGTCAAAGCGGACCTGGTTGATGTTCCTGCTTTTGGATCTGCCACACAGACAACAGACATAGTGTTCAAGGTTGTCCACTGAATCAGAAGACAGTTCTGGGCTTCCCAGTGCTCGGAAGGCATCATGAAGGAATGGCTCTTTGTGAACGCATTGGACGCCCTGACCTTCCCTTTGCTCACAAAAGAACTGGTGGAGTCACAGCCGGAAAAGCATGTAGGCCAAGGAGTGCTTCATAGTATTCCTGTCCATACTTGGCAACAAGGTCTGTGGTGGAAAGCAGCCTCCTGTAGTTTCCCGTGCCAGTGTCCAAGTATACTGTTGTATGGAGCTGGGAACTGAAGTGTAGTAAGAGTAGAAACACATCAGTGTCTCAAGTCAGAGCGCACAATTATGCCTTCGGAGTCAGAAGCATTCTTGTTCTGGTGAAAACAGTGAAGGATGATCCTCGTGTCTGCTTCTTCCTGTGTGGAAAACAGCTCTTGAACTGGTGAGGCTTCCACAGTCTTGCCATCCGTGGAGGAGAGCTTGAAGCAACCGGGCCCACACGTTACAAACAGCTCTCTGTTCAGGAGTGTGGCAGCATGGGAATCTTTGCTCCATTCAGAAAGCAGGAATTTGATCAGCTGGTTCTTGTTGTCACCATTTTTCATATATCCTTTCCAGTCTCTGGGACCTTAGTGTTGGGACCCTTCAGCAAGTGTTGCAGCAAGAAAAGAAGCTTTGACATGACATGTCATGCACCAGCGAAGGTAGGCAGCACTGTTTCTGCTGAATCCTATGATCCCACCCACAGACTTTGCTTGGCAGTTGATCGTTTGCTCAATAGTTTGGTCAACTGGTACTCCTCATGAAGGAACTGTTGATCTCGACACACTGAGTCCTCCATGTCACAGGAGTTCTTCTTCTGAGGGATGGTTGTGCTCGAGATTCAGAATGCTCAGGAAATAGACTGTGGCGTATCTTGAGTAGTTCTGGGGATCCATCACAAAGAGCAGAGGGCACATTTTCTCTATGCATGACAAGTGCAAGTCCAAGTCATTTTCGTTTGTAGCCTGGAGAGATGCAGAATCAGCCACATTCTCTCGGCATACTGCAACCAGAACTGTGCTGTCTTTCCCTTTCTTCCCTGTGCTAACGTCCTTCTTGAAGTTCGAGTACAGTCTGAAGAGGAGAACAACAGATGGCTTCTCAAGAGTGTCTTGAAGCTGATGTCTGTTTGTGCACCCTGGAAGATCTTCAGACAGCTAGTTTAGAAGATCTGAAGCTTCTGTTGATTCCTTCAGGAATGTCTGAAGAAGCAACCGTAGCGTTCTCAGTGACGGGATGTAGAACTGGCTGCATGTAGTCAACTGTTGACTGGTCATTCACCATACCCAGATTCCTACCAGTGAGTGATACCCAACCTGCCCAGATTCTGGTTTTCTGATTTAGATCTGGTTTATGTATGAAAAATGTTTTCACACTCATTGCCTATAACTCTCGTGCTACGACCACTACTACTACTACTACTGCTGTTGCTGCTGCTGCTACTACTGCTACTTCCACAACTACTACTACTACTACATGTGGTTTAATGTTAGATACATTTCAGACTGCTGACGGTGATGATCATTCTGGAAAATGGCAGTAAGCCAATCTTGAATAAATGTTAGCGAACGGCCAAGATAAACGTGGACAAACAAGTCACAAGACAAAACACGACGCGTTTCGACCTCTTAAGACACAAACACATAGAACAATGAAAATGAACGAGTTTGTCACTTATCTTTGATCTCTTCAGCGCAAGGCAGGCGTTGAATGAAAACGAGGCCTCGTTCATTGTCATTGTCCTATTTGTTTGTGTCTTGCCTGAAAAAGACCTAAGAGGTCGAAACGCGTCGTGTTTTGTCTTGTGACTCGTTTGTCCACGTTTCTCTTGGCGGTTTGCTAACATTTATTTAAGATTTGTTTAGATTTCCGCCTGCAGTCGTCTCACTTTGCAACTATGCAGTAAGCCAGTTTGTTTTACGTTTTCTTTTTAAATACCGGCGGAAGTTGGCGCCACATACTGTCAAATGGGCATTGTTTCTGCAACAAGATCACTATCTGTAAATGGACAATTATCTTTCTATCAGGAACTGCAAACCATTTGACGATGAGTGGATTAGTTCCATATCGACAGGTCTTTAACCATGTGTACCCTCTAATCGCAAATATAGAGCCCAAAGAAGGAAAATTCGCCAATAAACATGATTATATCTCCCAAGAGCTCCAATAAATCAATTGTTGAGGGGACATCCCGTAATCACTACGTGTCAATATCACTAACGGGCTAAAGCTCTACGGAACACTAATCTACGTATCCAAACGACTATTACCCGATATCACTACAGTGTCATTCGCAAGACGATTTCCCTTCATAACTTGTACCTATACAACTATTGATGATTACCACTACGATTTCCAGACACCGTCTTT
>CM031615.1:72412806-72428117 GCA_018398815.1 Conus ventricosus
GCTCCATATAAAATTTTCATGGATATTCCATGAATAAATATCTAATGAGGAGAGAGAGAGAGAGAGAGAGAGAGAGAGAGAGAGAGAGAGAGAGAGAAGAGAGAGAGAGAGAGAGAGTCTTCGCTTAGTCATGTAGCAATAGCACTACGTATTCAAACCTCTACCTTGTTTCGGCACTACGAGAAGTAACGAAAAGTAGCTAAAAAGCTACTGCCCTCTGTCACTAATGGACATTTTTGATTAGCTCTATATTGATGGCAAAAAAGGAGAAAGAAGCTCGAAGGCTGACTTGCGATCTCTATTGGCTACTGTCCTTTAGCACTACGTGGCAGTAGCTCTACATACTTTCGTGTGTTTTGTTTTCTATTTCTTTCTTTAGCACTACGTGGCAATAACTCTACATGATGAAAATGTAGAACTGCTGCACTGGCAGCGCTGATTTTTGTATTGAACAGACTAGGCCTATTACTCATCAATTAAATACCGATACTGTTTTGAGCACAATGCCTTCTGCCCACCTTGTTGAGAGAGAACGAACGAACGAACGAAGTTTTATTTTCAGAGGGTAATGGAATAAGCATCACTGCTTTTTTACATCCAGCCCTCCGGAGAGAGAGAGAGAGAGAGAGAGAGAGAGAGAGAGAGAGAGAGAGAGAGAGAGAGAGAGAGAGAGAGAGAGAGAGAGAGAGAGAGAGTGTGTGTGTGTGTGTGAGAGAGAGAGAGAGAGAGAGAGAGAGAGAGAGAGAGAGAGAGAGAGAGAGAGAGAGAGAGAGAGAGAGAGAGAGTTCTTAGATTTTATCTCTTTCTGTCTCTCTGAATCTCTCTCTGTCTCCGCATCTCTCTGTCTCCGCATCTCTCTCTCTCTCTTTCTAATTATATCTGTCTCTTTGTCTTTGTCTTTCTCTAATTATCTCTTTCTATCTCTCTTCTCTGTCTGTCTGTCTGTCTGTCTGTCTGTCTGTCTCTCTCTCTTTCTCTCTTCTCTCTCTCTCTCTCTCTCTCTCTCTCTCTCTCTCTCTCTCTCTCTCTCTCTCTCTCTCTCTCTCTCTCTCTCTTTCTCGATTTCTGTATTTTGGTAATTTCAATTATCGTACTTTAATACAACTCTGAACTCTGAACATTTTTATTGTACTTTGGCCTTAGGCCAGGGCTCTTGGCCATAATGCGGAGGAGGGATGGAACTAAGAAAGAAAATGATTTACAAAAAAATATATTTTGACGCACTAAACCATCCACATATACTCAGGACTCAGGAATTTTAACGTAAGGTCACCAACCCGTATAGCTATGGAAACACGCGTGTTAATGAACAACAAATTAATGAGTAACAATGACTCCTGTCACCAAATACAGAGAAAAACAAAGCAAAGCAAAGCAAGGATCAATACAATCTTGTAACAATTAAATGTAGTCCGTCTCTTCTCTTGGTTTAAAGCATAAAATATGAAGATTGCAACATATCTAGTCAGGATACAACCTGGATTCTGTAACAAGTATGACAATCCGGTCACGTACGATACGAGGACACGTACGGCACGGTAGGTAGGTGGTGGAACATGGGCCTGGGGGAATATGGAGGTGGGGGAACATAGAACTGGGGAAAATGGAGGTGGGGGAACATAGGACCTGGGGAATATGGAGGTGGGGGAACATAGACGTGGGGGGAATATGGAGGTGGGGAACATAGACCTGGGGGAATATGGAGGTGGGGGAACATAGACCGGGGGAACATAGACCTGGGGGAACATAGACATGGGGAACATAGACATGGGGAAATATGGCGCCTCCCCTAATGGGGACCTACTGACATTATCCAGTAGTGATTGCGCTACACCATCCCCATACAAACGGGCCGTTGTCACTATTTTTCTTTCTTTCTGCTGTAGAGCAAACGGGCATAGCGATATAGACACGTAGTTCTAGAGAACACGAACATGAATAGCTCTTTCGATACATGGTCAATTGTAGTGATATAGACACGTAGTCTTAAAGGGTCGTATGGTTTACGACACGTAGATCTATTGGTCGTAGGGCTAATAACTGGTAGTGCTTTAGATACGTAGTGATTGCGCTACGCACCCCTATGATTTTCTTGTGTCTTTTCATATCCCCCCCCCCCCTCCCCCCTTCCGGGGTCACCTTTCCATTCTGCCACCTGAAGCACTACCGTGGCAGATCTGATTTTACGTTCTTCTCGGAAGGTTTTTGTTCTTTGAAATTTTCCCCATGACGTAAATGGTCGGTCTTTGCTTTTGCGTCATCAGTTCTTTTTTCTTCAGTCATCTTTCTACCTTCGTCACATTTCTTTCCTTTTTTCTTTGGATTTTGTTTTGCTGCCGTTTTGGATAGGAGGTTAGAAGATGGGGGCTGTTTAGCGGACGATAACGATGTCCCAGGCTTGGCAGCTTCGGCAGAAGACGCGTGTGATAGTCGGTCGGTTTCAGTCTGTGTTTCCGCGTTCTGAAACGATACTTTTTTTCTCTCTTGATTAAAATATCTTTTCATCAGTTCGGTTTGCGCCTGAATTGCGTCTTCTAGCTTGGACACTTTCATTTAGTGTTGATACGGTTCGTTCAAGGAATATGGTTCTACTTACGGCTTCTTCGTTTTCTTCTTTTTTTTTCATCGCTGATTGACTAATAGCATGATTTCACGACTGGGATGGCCCTCTCTTCAGCGACGCCCGCAGAATATGATTCTACTTACGTCAGAATATGATTCTACTTAAGGCTTCTTCGTTTTCTTCTTCTTTTTTTCATCGCTGATTGACTAATAGCATGATTTCTCGACTGGCATGGCCCTCCCTTCAGCAACGCCGGCAGATAGCGCGCCTGACGCTGCTGTATAAGATTCAAAATAACATAGCGCTGTACTGTCGCCAAGCAAAGCTGAAACTACCACTGAAATCCATCCTGGAGGAATACAAAGCAGGGAAGATCAGACTTCAAAGCATGCTGGAGGACTCAGGAGACAAGGTGGTAGAAGCAATCAAGCCCCAGCTGAAGACAGGCAGAAAATGGAGAGTTCAAGAGGCGATGGATTCTGCAAAAGAATGTCTCAAGATCAGAGAAATAACAGGACACACAGAGACCAACAGACAAGGACTGGGGGTGACCAAAACTGAATGGTGGTCAAAGGCCAAAGGAAAAGCCAAAAGAGACATGATGATTCAGGAGATGAGAAAAAGAAGAAGACCAAAAAAGACTCCAAAACGCAGTCCAGCAGAGCCAGCAAGGGCAATGGACAACGTGGGAGAATGCAATCCAAAGAAGTCTCATTTGGAATGACATTTGGCACATGGACCCTCTCAGGATCAGCTTCATTCTCAGATCTGTATATGACCTTCTGCCCTCAAATGCAAACCTGGTAAAGTGGGGAAAAACAGACGATCCTGCATGCCCCCTCTGCCATGGAAAACAAACAGTGGAGCATGTCCTAAGCTCATGTAAAGTAGCCCTGGCTCAAGGAAGGTACACATGGAGGCACAACCAAGTGCTCAAAGAGATTGTACAAATAGTCTGGGCTAGTACCAACACCACAAAAGGGAAAATCAGGACTCCAAAAGCACCCGCAACATTCTTCACGGCAGGAGGCAGCAAATCATGGCCAAGAACAACAGTGCCACTCGGAACATGCAGGCAGAGTCTGCTGGACAGGGCAGATGACTGGGAGTGCACTGCAGACCTCCCAGAATGGAAGAGTCACCCAGAGATCATCAGCAAGAGTGGCATGAGACCAGACATAGTAGTCCACTCTCAGTCAACCAAGCAGCTGATCATGATCGAGCTCACGGTGCCATATGAGAACAGAATGGAGGCAGCTCAAATCTACAAGACTGAAAAGTATGCTGATCTGGCAAACAGCCTGAGGAGAGAAGGCTATCAGGTCAAAGTCCTCACTGCAGAAGTTGGAGCTGGGGGGGGGGGGGGGTTGTAGGAACGTCTGCATACAGCCTCATGAAACAGCTCTCAGTTGCAGGGAGGGAAAAACCCAGAGCCCTGAAAGCAATGGCAGAAGCGGCAGAGAGGTGTTCAAGCTGGATCTGGTCAAGGAGGAACAAAAGTGAACTTCATAAGGCTTAAATTTCCTACAAATATCAGGTGTCCCTGTGACTCAGTGGTTAGAATGCGAGTCATTAAGTGGAAAATGAGCATGTCCAGAAAGTCATGGGTTCGAATCCCAGCCATGGCTCGTCCCAAGATGGGAAAAAAAGGGGCAGCAGAGGGACATCCGGAGTCATGAACCTGGTGTGGCCCAACCCCCCTAGAGTGTCAGGAGATAAGGGCCGAAACACTTGCTTGAAGGGGGGCTTCTCTTCTGAGGACTCTCTGCGCTACGCTCTCCACGAGTTTCTTTCTACTACTGGTCGTAGTCAGCCACAGCAAATTACATCCAGCTCCGGTCCGCCAAAGAAGAGGACATGACAAACAGTACTCTGCCATCCAGTGCCGCACACAGTATCGGCAGAACTCATTCTTTGCTAGAACAATTAGAGATTGGAATGAGTTGTCAGCAGAGTCTGTGACGCCCCCACTCTTGACACCTTCCAGTCAAGGGTGCAACTGCTGCTCTGATTCTCTTTTCTTTTTTCTTTTTTTTTTCGCCGGGCGAGCCCTATCCTAAAAAGTGTCAAAAAATCAATTTGTTGATTGTGGACACTCAAAAGAAGAAGAAGACTCTGTTTGCATTGTTTTTGCGGGCCCGTCCAAACGGTCGTTGCCGACTGGAAAAGAACCTTTCCTTGTAGAAGAAGACCTCGTCCTTCTGGGGCTGGTTATTGCGTTTTTCTCATCAGAATGTTCTTTAGCCGTCTTACTCATTAGGTTATTGCTTCTGGTTCTAGTCATCTTCTCTGAGATTTTTGCTAAATACTCAGCAGCTTTTAACCTAGTGGTTGACTGTCGCCGCCATCTTGTGTGTGTGTGTGTGTGTGTGTGTGTGTGTGTGTGTGTGTGTGTGTGTGTGTGTGCGTGCGCGCGCGTGCGTGCGTGCGTGCGTGCGTGCGTGCGTGTGTGTGTGTGTGTGTGTGTGTGTGTGTGTGTGTGTGTGTGTGTGTGTGTGTGTGTGTGTGTGTGTGTTGCAGAGAGTAAGGACGGAGAAAAGAGGAGATGTTTGATTTACTGTCAATACTACGTTTGCATCAACTTATATGTACGAGTTTTCATAACATATGTGTTTGCATGAATACGTGCTTGTATGTGCGTGCGTGCGCGCGTGTGTTGCGTCTGTGTGTGTGCGTCTGTGTGCCTGTGTCTGTGTCTCTGTCTGTGTCTGTGTCCGTGTCCGTGTCTGTCAGCATTTATATGGATGCTCGCAGTGTGTGTGTGTGTGTGTGTGTGTGTGTGTGTGTGTGTGTGTGTGTGTGTGTGTGTGTGTGTGTGTGTGTGTGTGTGTGTGTGCGCGCGCTTGTGTATGTGTCTGTCTGTCTGTCTGTCTGTTTGTGTGGATGCTCGCAAGCGTTGTGTGTGTGTGTGTGTGTGTGGTGTGTGTGTGTGTGTGTGTGTGTGTGTGTGTGTGTGTGTGTGTGTGTGTGTGTCTGTGTGTGTCTGTGTGTGTCTGTGTGTGTGTGTGTGTTTGTGTTCTCCTATGTTCTTATCATTCCATTGATAACCTGTCCACATGACATTGTATTAAGAAATTCGAAGACTTTCAAAGACAGTAACGATCATGAAAGCCATGTGGGTCGTTTTTCCCTGCAAAGTATTTGTGACGCGAGTTGGGGATGGGTCGGTGTGTCCTCTATGGGAAGGACTTAAAGTGTTTTCTCTATCATAGTCATATCAAAATGTCACCACCACCCTCTCTCTCTTACTAGTTATGGAAGGAGCAACTTTCTGATACTAGTCATCGAAAGAAGTGTATATTTTCTCGGGACTGTTAAAACTACTCAAGAGTGGCTCAGGAATAATATTTTCCTTAAGCTTGTACACTTTGAATTACTTGGAGCTCTGAGAGACAGAATTAGAGATGAGTGCATTCAATAATGATCGAACAACAAACTGACAGAAGTTAAGTGCACTTTCACACGTCAACTTTACTTGTTTATACGAGGGTGAGATATTCAAATCAATTTCACAAAGTCGGTTCAGGCTGAGTTTGGTTCTCATTGTTCATCATTAAGAGAGGGAAAGTTCTGGATGAGTTGAGTTGGAGTCTACTTGGAATATTAGAGCTTTTCTGATGTCAGAGAGAATAGTTGACCTCTCTCTTGTTGCTGGTGACTGATCCACTTTTATGTAGACCGGCTGATCAATTGCTGTGCTGTGGAGTTTCTCAACTTCCAGTCATGCCCAGGGTAGGTATGAATTCAGGTTTTAAAACAAACAGAACCTGGTGTGTAGTTTAAGTAGCTGAGAGTCTGGCTTGTCGAGTTCTCACACAAGCTTTTTCGTAATCTATAGCTAATAAGTACTCTGCCTTTCCAGTTCTGTTTAAACAGTTGTTCCTATATTTCTTCCTTTTATGTATCCAACTTGATCTTCGTTAACTAAGTTATGGATAACTTTACTTAGTCTTTCTGAAAGTACCTTTGCCCAAATTTTATCATCAGAATTGGTAAGAGTAATGTGTCTCCAGTTGTTAAGTTTGTTTCCTTCCCAGTCTTTACCTTTGTGAAAAAGAGTTAGAATGCGTTGTCTGTGTGAACGAGCGCTTCCTCTGTCAAAGGATTCAGTAAAGAAGTTAATGACAACATTGCCTAATTTTTGACCAAACAACTTGTAAAACTCGGTTGTTAAGTCATCTTTTCCCGGAGCCAAGTCATTATTCATCTTCTTCAGAGCAGAGGTTGTCTCTGCTAATGTCACAATGCCTTCACATGTGACGGTTTCAATTTCTTCTAAATGTCTCAATTGTACATTTTCAATTAAAATGTTGGCAGCTTCTTCCACATTTGCTGCTTCAGTATTCTGGGCATGTAACTGTTTACAAAACGTCATTTGTTTTCGTGTTATTTCTCTTGATCAGTAATGAAATTACCTGTCTATTTATACAGTCTTGTACTAATCCTATTTCCACTTCGTGCCTTTTCTAAACTACAAAAATATTTTGAATTCCTTTCTCCTTCTTCGATTCATTTAAGTCTACATCTTTCTTGAGCACCCCTAGTGTTGTAAGCCTGCAAAATCTCTAAGTTTTGTTTCACTTTCGTAAACTTTTAATAATCCTTTCGTTTTGGCGATCCTTGACAAAAGTTTTTTTTCTAGATTTAGGAACTGTGACTGCAATTCCATTTTGTGCGTGTGTAGATTTAGCAACTGTGACTGCAACTGCAGTGACTCGTTTGTTTGGTTTTTTTTTTTGTTTTTTTTTTACAAGCCAGGCTTTTCCCAAACTATATAGAAAAATTCCTTATTCTAGCCTTATATATTTCCCATTTCTCCCAATCATTCTGACTTTTCTTGTCTGTAGAAAATGTATCTAACACATCATTCGTTTTGTTTTTGCACAAACAGACCATTTTAAGAAAACTATCATTAAATCTCCAGAATCCTGGTCCCTGAACCAATTCATTCTCGTTCAGTTCAAGGACAAACGGCCCCATGGTCAGCATTTGGAACAAAAACGTGTTCATATAAAGTACAGAAACATTGTCAGAAACTAAACAGTGATCTAATCTGCGAGCAGTAAACGGGTTTAAACGAATCCATAAGGCATCTGTTTCTTTCAGATGATAAAGTCCTCAAGTATCTGTTAAATGTAATGAACCAATGGCATGCTGAAAACTGGCAGTCTTCGACTTGTCGTGGGGTTGACCCGCAACTGTATCAAGATCACTGTTAAGGGTGCAGTTAAAATCACTAAAAATATTTTTTTTTTAAATCTTAATGTTCAACAGAATTCAAACTTTCAATCAATTTTTGAAAATATATTATTTACATCCACTGAATTGTTGGGGTGCGCAAATAATCGCAACCGTTTATCTTATATTTTCTTTTACGACTAAACTGATTAAGATTCTTTCTTCTGCAGATTGTAAGTTAACTTCTCCCTTAAAGTGTTTTGAAATCAAAATTACTTCTTCTCTGCTTTTGTTCTTTGAGTATTGCTTCGCTTTGAGTTTGAGCTTAAAGGTTGCCAGAACAAGGTCATGGTCACTTCCAATGTCAGCGCCCGGGAAGGTTCTTGTCTTTGCCTTGTTGGGTGCTCGACTTGAAGCGTTGTGGTGCCAGAATGAAATCGATCTGGTTATGCACTTGCCCATTGGGTGAATGCCATGTCGCAGTCCTAGAGAGTTTGTGTGGGTTGAAGGGTGTTGGCTACAGTGAGGCGATGGCTCTGGTTATGCACTGCCCATTGGGTGAATGCCATGTCGCAGTCCTAGAGAGTTTGTGTGGGTGAAGGGTGTTGGCTACAGGAGGCGATGGCTCTGGTTATGCACTGCCCATTGGGTGAATGCCATGTCGCAGTCCTAGAGAGTTTGTGTGGGTGAAGGGTGTTGGCTACAGTGAGGCGATGGCTCTGGTTATGCACTGCCCATTGGGTGAATGCCATGTCGCAGTCCTAGAGAGTTTGTGTGGGTGAAGGGTGTTGGCTACAGTGAGGCCATGGCTCTGGTTATGCACTGCCCATTGGGTGAATGCCATGTCGCAGTCCTAGAGAGTTTGTGTGGGTGAAGGGTGTTGGCTACAGTGAGGCCATGGCTCTGGTTATGCACTGCCCATTGGGTGAATGCCATGTCGCAGTCCTAGAGAGTTTGTGTGGGTGAAGGGTGTTGGCTACAGTGAGGCGATGGCTCTGGTTATGCACTGCCCATTGGGTGAATGCCATGTCGCAGTCCTAGAGAGTTTGTGTGGGTGAAGGGTGTTGGCTACAGTGAGGCGATGGCTCTGGTTATGCACTTGCCCATTGGGGTGAATGCCATGTCGCAGTCCTAGAGAGTTTGTGTGGGTGAAGGGGTTGGCTACAGAGAGGCGATGGCTCTGGTTATGCACTGCCCATTGGGTGAATGCCATGTCGCAGTCCTAGAGAGTTTGTGTGGGTGAAGGGTGTTGGCTACAGTGAGGCGATGGCTCTGGTTATGCACTGCCCATTGGGTGAATGCCATGTCGCAGTCCTAGAGAGTTTGTGTGGTGAAGGGTGTTGGCTACAGTGAGGCGATGGCTCTGGTTATGCACTGCCCATTGGGTGAATGCCATGTCGCAGTCCTAGAGAGTTTGTGTGGGTGAAGGGTGTTGGCTACAGTGAGGCGATGGCTCGGTTATGCACTGCCCATTGGGTGAATGCCATGTCGCAGTCCTAGAGAGTTTGTGTGGGTGAAGGGTGTTGGCTACAGTGAGGCGATGGCTCTGGTTATGCACTGCCCATTGGGTGAATGCCATGTCGCAGTCCTAGAGAGTTTGTGTGGGTGAAGGGTGTTGGCTACAGTGAGGCCATGGCTCTGGTTATGCACTGCCCATTGGGTGAATGCCATGTCGCAGTCCTAGAGAGTTTGTGTGGGTGAAGGGTGTTGGCTACAGTGAGGCGATGGCTCTGGTTATGCACTGCCCATTGGGTGAATGCCATGTCGCAGTCCTAGAGAGTTGTGTGGGTGAAGGGTGTTGGCTACAGTGAGGCCATGGCTCTGGTTATGCACTGCCCATTGGGTGAATGCCATGTCGCAGTCCTAGAGAGTTTGTGTGGGTGAAGGGTGTTGGCTACAGTGAGGCCATGGCTCTGGTTATGCACTTGCCCATTGGGTGAATGCCATGTCGCAGTCCTAGAGAGTTTGTGTGGGTGAAGGGTGTTGGCTACAGTGAGGCGATGCTCTGGTTATGCACTGCCCATTGGGTGAATGCCATGTCGCAGTCCTAGAGAGTCTGTGTGGGTGAAGGGTGTTGGCTACAGTGAGGCGATGGCTCTGGTTATGCACTGCCCATTGGGTGAATGCCATGTCGCAGTCCTAGAGAGTCTGTGTGGGTGAAGGGTGTTGGCAACAGTGAGGCCATGGCTCTGGTTATGCACTGCGCATTGGGTGAATGCCATGTCGCAGTCCTAGAGAGTCTGTGTGGGTGAAGGGTGTTGGCTACAGTGAGGCGATGGCTCTGGTTATGCACTGCCCATTGGGTGAATGCCATGTCGCAGTCCTAGAGAGTTTGTGTGGGTGAAGGGTGTTGGCTACAGTGAGGCCATGGCTCTGGTTATGCACTGCCCATTGGGTGAATGCCATGTCGCAGTCCCTAGAGAGTTTGTGTGGGTGAAGGTGTTGGCTACAGTGAGTCCATGGCTCTGGTTATGCACTTGCCCATTGGGTGAATGCCATGTCGCAGTCCTAGAGAGTTTGTGTGGGTGAAGGGTGTTGGCTACAGTGAGGCGATGGCTCTGGTTATGCACTGCCCATTGGGTGAATGCCATGTCGCAGTCCTAGAGAGTCTGTGTGGGTGAAGGTGTTGGCTACAGTGAGGCGATGGCTCTGGTTATGCACTGCCCAATGGGTGAATGCCATGTCGCAGTCCTAGAGAGTCTGTGTGGGTGAAGGGTGTTGGCTACAGTGAGGCCATGGCTCTGGTTATGCACTGCCCATTGGGTGAATGCCATGTCGCAGTCCTAGAGAGTCTGTGGGGTGAAGGGTGTTGGCTACAGTGAGGCGATGGCTCTGGTTATGCACTGCCCATTGGGTGAATGCCATGTCGCAGTCCTAGAGAGTTTGTGTGGGTGAAGGGTGTTGGCTGCAGTGAGGCGATGGCTTTTGGCAAATTCCAGCAGTCGGATGCCTCGTTCGTTTGTTTCTCCCAAGCCAAATTTCCTACTGTTCCAGCCCTGTCGTTGTAAGTGTCAACTTTCCTACTGTTCCAGCCCTGTCGTTGTAAGTGTCAACTTTCCTACTGTTCCAGCCCTGTCGTTGTAAGTGTCAGCTTTCCTGCTGTTCCAGCCCAGTCGTTGTAAGTGTCAGGCCAAACTTTCCTACTGTATCCAGCCCAGTCGTTGTAAGTGTCAAGCCAAACTTTCCTGCTGTTCCAGCCCTGTCGTTGTAAGTGTCAGGCCAAACTTTCCTGCTGTTCCAGCCCTGTCGTTGTAAGTGTCAGGCCAAACTTTCCTGCTGTTCCAGCTCAGTCGTTGTAAGTGTCAGGCCAAACTTTCCTGCTGTTCCAGCCCTGTCGTTGTAAGTGTCAGGCCAAACTTTCCTGCTGTTCCAGCCCTGTCGTTGTAAGTGTCAGGCCAAACTTTCCTGCTGTTCCAGCCCTGTCGTTGTAAGTGTCAGGCCAAACTTTCCTGCTGTTCCAGCCCTGTCGTTGTAAGTGTCAGGCCAAACTTTCCTACTGTTCTAGCCCTGTCGTTGTAAGTGTCAGGCCAAACTTTCCTGCTGTTCCAGCCCTGTCGTTGTAAGTGTCAGGCCAAACTTTCCTGCTGTTCCAGCCCTGTCGTTGTAAGTGTCAGGCCAACTTTCCTGCTGTTCCACCCTGTCGTTGTAAGTGTCAATGTTCCCACTGTTCCAGCCCTGTCGTTGTAAGTGTCAGCTTTCCTACTGTTCCAGCCCTGTCGTTGTAAGTGTCAATGTTCCCACTGTTCCAGCCCTGTCGTTGTAAGTGTCAGCTTTCCTACTGTTCCAGCCCTGTCGTTGTAAGTGTCAACTTTCCTACTGTTCCAGCCCTGTCGTTGTAAGTGTCAACTTTCCTGCTGTTCCAGCCCTGTCGTTGTAAGTGTCAGCTTTCCTGCTGTTCCAGCCCTGTCGTTGTAAGTGTCAGCTTTCCTACTGTTCCAGCCCTGTCGTTGTAAGTGTCAATGTTCCTACTGTTCCAGCCCTGTCGTTGTAAGTGTCAACTTTCCCACTGTTCCAGCCCTGTCGTTGTAAGTGTCAATGTTCCTACTGTTCCAGCCCTGTCGTTGTAAGTGTCAATGTTCCCACTGTTCCAGCCCTGTCGTTGTAAGTGTCAATGTTCCCACTGTTCCAGCCCTGTCGTTGTAAGTGTCAATGTTCCCACTGTTCCAGCCCTGTCGTTGTAAGTGTCAACTTTCCTACTGTTCCAGCCCTGTCGTTGTAAGTGTCAACTTTCCTGCTGTTCCAGCCCTGTCGTTGTAAGTGTCAGCTTTCCTGCTGTTCCAGCCCTGTCGTTGTAAGTGTCAGCTTTCCTACTGTTCCAGCCCTGTCGTTGTAAGTGTCAATGTTCCTACTGTTCCAGCCCTGTCGTTGTAAGTGTCAACTTTCCCACTGTTCCAGCCCTGTCGTTGTAAGTGTCAATGTTCCTACTGTTCCAGCCCTGTCGTTGTAAGTGTCAATGTTCCTACTGTTCCTGCCCTGTCGTTGTAAGTGTCAATGTTCCTACTGTTCCTGCCCTGTCGTTTGTAAGTGTCAGCTTTCCTACTGTTCCAGCCCTGTCGTTGTAAGTGTCAATGTCCTACTGTTCCAGCCCTGTCGGTGTAAGTGTCAGCTTTCCTACTGTTCCAGCCCTGTCGGTGTAAGTGTCAGCTTTCCTACTGTTCCAGCCCAGTCGGTGTAAGTGTCAGCTTTCCTACTGTTCCAGCCCTGTCGTTGTAAGTGTCAGCTTTCCTACTGTTCCAGCCCTGTCGGTGTAAGTGTCAGCTTTCCTACTGTTCCAGCCCTGTCGGTGTAAGTGTCAGCTTTCCTACTGTTCCAGCCCAGTCGGTGTAAGTGTCAACTTTCCTACTGTTCCAGCCCGTCGTTGTAAGTGTCAGCTTTCCTACTGTTCCAGCCCTGTCGTTGTAAGTGTCAGCTTTCCTACTGTTCCAGCCCTGTCGTTGTAAGTGTCAGCTTTCCTACTGTTCCAGCCCTGTCGTTGTAAGTGTCAGCTTTCCTACTGTTCCAGCCCTGTCGTTGAAGTGTCAGCTTTCCTACTGTTCCAGCCCAGTCGTTGTAAGTGTCAATGTTCCTACTGTTCCAGCCCTGTCGTTGTAAGTGTCAGGACCAACTTTCCTACTGTTCCAGCCTGTCGTTGTAAGTGTCAATGTTCCTACTGTTCCAGCCCTGTCGTTGTAAGTGTCAGGACCAACTTTCCTACTGTTCCAGCTCAGTCGTTGTAAGTGTCAGGACCAACTTTCCTACTGTTCCAGCTCAGTCGTTGTAAGTGTCAGGCCAAACTTTCCTACTGTTCCAGCTCAGTCGTTGTAAGTGTCAGGCCAAACTTTCCTACTGTTCCAGCTCAGTCGTTGCAAGTGTCAGGCCAAACTTTCCTACTGTTCCAGCTCAGTCGTTGTAAGTGTCAGGCCAAACTTTCCTACTGTTCCAGCCCAGTCGTTGTAAGTGTCAGGCCAAACTTTCCTACTGTTCCAGCCCAGTCGTTGTAAGTGTCAGGCCAAACTTTCCTACTGTTCCAGCCCAGTCGTTGTAAGTGTCAGGACCAACTTTCCTACTGTTCCAGCTCAGTCGTTGTAAGTGTCAGGCCAAACTTTCCTACTGTTCCCAGCCCAGTCGTTGTAAGTGTCAGGCCAAACTTTCCTACTGTTCCAGCCCAGTCGTTGTAAGTGTCAGGCCAAACTTTCCTACTGTTCCAGCTCAGTCGTTGTAGCTGTCAGGCCCAACTTTGGCATTCCAATCACCTTGTACTATGAGGATGTCTTTCTTTGGAATCTTTGCAATGATGGAATCTAATTGTTCATAAAACTTCTCAACTTCTTCATCCTCATACTCAGATGTAGGAGCATACCCTTGGATGATGCTCGTGTTTTGCGGCTTAGCTGCAATTCGGATATGGATGAGTCGGCTAGATATAGGCGTACAGCTGAGAACACTTTTGGTTGCGTCTTTACTCACATTGAAGGCTACTCCGTGTCGGTGTAGCTTGTCTTCGCCGATGTACCATATCTTATGCCTTCGTCGGTGCAAGTTTTTCCCATTCCTGTCCATCTGACTTCTGATAACGCGATGACGTCCCAGTGGTATCTTTCCAACTCATGGGTTAACTCGTAGATTTTTCCACAGGCATGAAGTGTGCGAACATTCCATGTTCCAATGACTGTTCCTGTCTTACAGAGCTGATGCTGTTTTTTCGCTCCAGTAGCATACTTAGAGTGACGATTGTCACCACGCCCATTCTGGAACGAGTCGGTGGGACGCAGTATGCCAGAAAATACTTGATGAAAGAGATGGCCAGAACAGTGGACGCAATCACTGGTGATTCCTCTGCCACAGAAGGGCAACCTGAGACAATGCCAGAACTATAGGACCATTAGTCTTATTAGTCCACCCAACAAGATCATGCTACGAATTCTCCTCAACAGACTGACGTCAAGGGCCGCAGAAGTACTCGCCGAAGAACAAGCATGGTTTCAGAAAAGGGAAAAGCACAATTGAGCAAACATTCAGTATGCAGAATACTCATTGAGAAGCACCTTCAACACTGTCACGAGTTTGTCACGAGGCCTACGACGTTTGACCCATCTAAGGGTGGCGGAATTACTCGTTTATTTATTGTCGTTGCTGTTGTCGTGTATCCGTCCCTTAATGTGGCTTGTGGTGCGGTTGCACCTTGGTGTAGTTCAGCTCAACTTCGTTTGCTTTCTCTCTCTCTCTCTCTAATTCCACTGCCCGGCTATTCATCCTGTAGTTCACGGGTGGCTGGTACCTTTCTCTCGAACTTGCTGTCTATCGGCCTCTCGCCTGTCTTTTTACCTGTCGCACGTGCTTCATTTCTTTTAGCTTGAAGTATGCTCACTCTGTGACGTAATGGCATGTTGGCCGCCATCGCTGAGGGAGGTTAGCTCTTCACTCGAGCGGAAGATGTCTCTGGGAGCGCCTGCTCCGGTCTTGGTTCTTCACCGTATCATCGAGGGTACAGTCGGTATCTTCAATTCCTACAGTCGGCCTGTAGGAGAGGGACATCACTTCTTCTTTCTCCGCATCTGCGCTTCTCGTCCTCTCGACTGGACAGAGGGCAGAGAGAGTCGTTTGACCCGCCCTCTTCTGGGTCACCCACGGGTAGCTGGTAAGCATCAGTTTCGTGGTTTGTTTGTTTTGGTTTGTTGTTGTTAGCCGCTTATTCTTCTCTTTTGCGCAATTTTCTTTTGTTTTCAAATTGTAAAAGAAATATTGTTTGAGACCTTTTCTCTGGTTAATCAATCTTTAACCTGGCCATTCTAAATTATATCCAAAATTCTTTCTCCTGTTTATGCATCTGGTGATGCGGTAGTCGGTGGGATGGGAGAGAACCTGGTGATTCAGGGTTGGAACTTGCTTGTCTCGCTCGTCCGCCCCTGTCACATTCGCCGACTCTTATTCTTCGGCCACCGTCTGTTTGTGTGTGCAAGGAAACGAGTTTTATGTTCGCGAGTGGCGTACGCATGATTTGTCGTTCGGATGCGTGGTTGGAGATTTGTGTTATTTGAAATGTGGCTATAATGTGACAATTATGCTTTAAAATTTTAAATTTAATTAAATT
>CM031615.1:72430717-72435717 GCA_018398815.1 Conus ventricosus
AATAGACGATGTCTGCTGGCAGTGTGGATAATGCAATAGACGATGTCTGCTGGCAGTGTGGATAATGCAATAGACGATGTCTGCTGGCAGTGTGGATAATGCTGTAGACGATGTCTGCAGGCAGTGTGGATAATCCAATAGACGATGTCTGCTGGCAGTGTGGATAATGCAATAGACGATGTCTGCGGGCAGTGTGGATAATGCAATAGACGATGTCTGCTGGCAGTGTGGATAATGCTGTAGACACTGTCTGCTGGCAGTGTGGATAATGCTGTAGACGATGTCTGCAGGCAGTGTGGATAATCCAATAGACGATGTCTGCTGGCAGTGTGGATAATCCAATAGACGATGTCTGCTGGCAGTGTGGAAATGCAATAGACGATGTCTGCTGGCAGTGTGGATAATGCAATAGACGATGTCTGCTGGCAGTGTGGATAATGCTGTAGACACTGTCTGCTGGCAGTGTGGATAATGCTGTAGACGATGTCTGCTGGCAGTGTGGATAATGCAATAGACGATGTCTGCTGGCAGTTTGGATAATGCAATAGACGATGTCTGCTGGCAGTGTGGATAATGCTGTAGACGATGTCTGCTGGCAGTGTGGATAATGCTGTAGACGATGTTGCTGGCAGTGTTGATAATGCTGTAGACGATGTCTGCAGGCAGTGTGGATAATGCAATAGACGATGTCTGCTGGCAGTGGTGGATAATGCAATAGACGATGTCTGCTGGCAGTGGTGGATAATGCAATAGACGATGTCTGCTGGCAGTGTGGATAATGCTGCAGACGATGTCTGCTGGCAGTGTAGATAATGCTGTAGACGCTGTCTGCAGGCAGTGGGGATGATGCTGTAGACTCTGTCTGCTGGCAGTGTAGATAATGCTGTAGACACTGTCTGCTTGCTGTGTGGATAATGCTGTAGACCTGTCTGCTGGCAATGTGGATAATGCTGTACACGCTGTCTGCTGCAGTGTGGATAATGTTTAGACGATGTCTGCTGGCAGTGTTGATAATGCTGGAGGCGATGTCTGCTGGCAGTGTGGATAATGCTGTAGACAGTGTCTGCTGGCAGTGTGGATAATGCGTAGACGCTGTCTGCTGGCAGTGTGGATAATGCTGTAGACGATGTCTGCGGGCAGTGTGGATAATGCTGTAGACACTGTCTGCTGGCAGTGTGGATAATGCTGGAGGCGCTGGTCGGTGGTTGCTGTTAAAACCGATGTAACACCAATCAGTGACTTAGCATTTAGCGTGAACAAACTTGCCGAAGCATGAAGTCAATACACCACAGTTACACTGCATTTTTTGCTAAGTATGCATGGAACCCTCACCCACTCGTTGAAGTAGACGCCTCGTTGCTGACTGTTTTCACTTCGTTTGGCACACTCTCGGCAATGTCGAGTATTCTGGAATCTGGTTTTAGGTCTCAGTGCACAGAAACCAAGCTGTAAGGATGATTAAAAGTAAATAATGAGTAGTGAACCCAGTGGCTAGCACAGGATGGAGAAGAGTGGAAGCCATGCAGCAGTGACACAGCGAGTGACGCTGATCGTCACTCTTATCTTAAACCATGTGACAAAAACCAGTGCTTCAGCTGAACGCTGGCTTTGTAAATCCGACAACGTGAAAATACCAATACCATACAAAATATGTTAAAATGCATACTTCTCTCCCTCTAGTCATGACAGATTCCCTCCCTTGTCTGTCTCTAGTCGCCAAGGATCGACTTCTGTTCACCTTCTAGTCGTCGTGAAAAAAATCACTTCCTGTCGTCCTCCAGTTGTCATGGATGATCGATCCCCTTTGTAAATCATTCTCTAGTTGTCGTGAAGGATCCCCTTTGTTTTCATCTTCTAGTTGTCGGGAAGGATCCCCTTTGTTATCATCCTCTAGTTGTCGTGAAGGATCCCTTTTCTTATCATCTCTAATTGTCGTGAAGGATCCCTTTGTTATCATCCTCTAGTTGTCGTAAACGATCCCCGTTGTTATCATCCTCTAGTTGTCGTGAAGGATCCCTTTGTTATCATCCTCTAGTTGTGAAGGATCCCTTTGTTATCATCCTCTAGTTTGTAAAGGATCCCCTTTGTTATCATCCTCTAGTTGTGAAGGATCCTGTTTGTTATGATCCTTAAGTTGTCGTGGAGGATCCTTTTTTTCCCCATCTTCTGTGCCACCTCAAACGGCATTGTATCCACGCCGCTCATTCCGAACCCCTGTACACAGCCATAGCCCAGCCCGCCGCAGCCCCGGCACCAGCAATCCGCAGGGAACGGTCAATGTCAAGTCGTAAAGAGGCAATCCACGGAGGAACACTGCACTGCTGCCGAGTCACTTCGTTGATGTTCATGGCGTCTGTTTGGATCCAACATACACAGGACACCAAACCCACTTAGCAAGTTGCTTAGTCGCGGAGCTAGCGTGAGTGACTCTCCCTCTCACGACAGCTCCCATGACGTTGCTGATACCGGTGACCCCGGCGGAATCAAACCAAGGCAACATACGTGGAGAGGACATTGAAACTGAGGTCACCATGAGAGCAGGGCATGAAGGGCCACAGAACTTGAGACTTTTATGCTGATCGATGATAATGAGGATGATGGAGATGATGGTACATATTTCCATTCCGACCTCAGACTGCATGACGGTGCTGTACTCTACACTTTCTTTCATAATATATCCCGGCGTCAATCAGGCCCGAGAGAAATAGACACCTGCAGTGTTGGTCAGGGTATTTGAGCGACACTCTCAGAGACGAATCCATTAAATGGATGAAACTCGACTGCGTGGTCCCAGTCTTCCCAACTGAGCCCGTAGCAAACTCAACTCTGGGTAGAAGCCGGATGGGGGAGAAATCTCCTACATGGCTTAATGGGAATCGAACCCACGACCTCCCAGCCGGAGTCCGAGATGCTAGCCACTAAGCCACAATGGCTGGTTGGAGGATCCTCTTTGTTATCTCCTCTAGTTGTCATGGAGATTCCATTTATCGTCCCCTGGTTCTCATAGAGAATCCTCTTTGTATTATCCTCTTTGTTCTCATCTAGTTGTCGTGGATGGATCCCCTTTGTTATCATCTTCTAGTTGTCGTGGAAGGATTCCCTTTGTTATCATCTTCTAGTTGTCGTGGATGGATCCCCTTTGTTATCATCTTCTAGTTGTCGTGGAAGGATTCCCTTTGTTATCATCTTCTAGTTGTCGTGGAAGGGTTCCCTTTGTTATCATCTTTTAGTTCTCGTGGAAGGATTCCCTTTGTTATCATCTTTTAGTTCTCGTGGAAGGATTCCCTTTGTTATCATCTTTTAGTTCTCGTGGAAGGATTCCCTTTGTTATCATCTTTTAGTTCTCGTGGAAGGATTCCCTTTGTCATCCTCTAAATGTCGTAGAAGGATTCCTTTTGGTTTCATCATCAAGTTGTCATGGAAGGACTCCCTTTGTTATCATCCACTAGTTGTCGTGGAAGGATTCCCTTTGTTATCATCCACTAGTTGTCATGGAAGGATTCCCTTTGTTATCAACCTCAAGTTGTCGTGGAAGGATTTCCTTTGTTATCATCCTCTAGTTGTTATAGAGGATACCCTGCATGTCATCTAGTTGTAAAAATACTGCATTCTTAGTCTCTTGTCGTCTGAAAAGATACAGTCCTTGTCGCCCTAGAGATCCCTTGTTGACATCCTCTCGTTAATCCGAAGGACCCATGCTAATCATCCTCTAGTTGTCGTGAAGGAATCTATAGTTCCCCTTTTTGTCGTCATCTTTTTGTCATGGGCCCCTCATGTCTCTTCTCATTGTCATGTAGGATCCCCCCCTCCCCATATCTCCTCTAATTGCCATGAAGGATCCTCCTCATGTCTTTTCTAATTGCTTTCATGTCTCTTCTAATTGTGATGAAAGATCCTCCTCAAGTCTCCTCTAATTGTCAAGAAGGATCCCCCCTAAGTCTCCTCTAATTGTCAGGAAGGATCCCTTTCATGTCTTCTCAAACTGTCATGAAGGATCCCTTTCATGTCTTCTCAAACTGTCATGTAGGATCCCTTTCATGTCTCCTCAAACTGTCATGAAGGATCCCTTTCATCTCTCCTCAAACTGTCATGAAGGATCCCTTTCATGTCTCCTCAAACTGTCATGAAGGATCCCTTTCATCTCTCCTCTAATTGCCATGAACGACCCCCCTCATGTCTCTTCTAATTGACATGAACGATCCCCCTCATGTCTCTTCTAATTGTCATGAAGGATCTCTTTCATGTCTCCTCAAACTGTCATGAAAGATCCCCCTCATGTCTCCTCTAATTGTCATGAAGGATCTCTTTCATGTCTCCTCAAACTGTCATGAAAGATCCCCCTCATGTCTCCTCAAACTGTCATGAAGGATCCCTTTCATGTCTCCTCTAATTGTCATGAACGATCCCCCTCATGTCTTCTCTAATTGTCATGAAGGATCCCTTTCATGTCTTCTCAAACTGGCATGAAGGATCCCTTTCGTGTCTCTTCTAATTGTCATGAAGGATACCTTTCATGTCTCCTCAAACTGTCATGTAGGATCCTTGATGATAATTAGAGGGGACATGAAAGGGATCCTTGATGACAGTTTGAGGGGACATGAAAGGATCCTTCATTACAATTAGAGGAGACATGAAAAGGATCCTTCATTACAATTAGAGGCGACATGAAAGGGATCCTTCATGACAGTTTGAGGAGACATGAAAGGGATCCTTCATGACAGTTTGAGGAGACATGAAAGGGATCCTTCATGACGGTTTGAGGAGACATGAAACGGATCCTTCATGACAGTTTGAGGAGACATGAAAAGGATCCTTCATGATAGTTTGAGGAGACATGAAAGAGATCCTTCATGACAGTTTGAGGAGAAATAATATTAAAAAAATAATAGTAAAACTTAACAGTGAGCTGTAAAACGGCATTTGAAAACAAAAGATACATCAAAATAATGAGAAACGTAACATCATGTTGCTAGTAAAGGACTGTGGCTTAAAGGATAACC
>CM031615.1:72438217-72471642 GCA_018398815.1 Conus ventricosus
ACCTCCGTGGTTACCTCAATGGAACATTTTATCACGCTGAATTTTTCTATTCTGCCACAGAAGTTACCTCCGTATTTACCTCAATGGAACATTTATCACGCTGGTTTTTTTCATTCCGCCACAGTGGTTACCTCCATAGTTACCTCAATGGAACATTTATCATGCTGGAATTTTCCATTCTGCCGCATTGGTTACCTCAATGGAGCATTCATCAGGTTGAAATTTTCCATTCTGCCACAGTGGTTACCTCAATGGAGCATTATTGAATGTTTCCATGCGGCCACAGTGGTTACCTCAATGGAGTATTTATCGCGCTGGATGTTTTCCATTCTGCCACAGTAATTACCTCAATGGAGTATTTATCACGCTGGATGTTTCCATTCTGCCACAGTAGTTACCTCAATGGAGTATTTATCACGCTGGATGTTTCCATTCTGCCACAGTAGTTACCTCAATGGAGTATTTATCACGCTGGATGTTTCCATTCTGCCACAGTAGTTACCTCAATGGAGTATTTATCACGATGGATGTTTTCCATCCACGAGGACTGGTCACCTCAGTGGATTGTTTTCCATCATTCTACAGAGACAAAGTCATTTATTTGTATCCTTAGCATAGCATGTGAACAGTTCCAGTGTGTTCGCTGACAATCATGTGTCACAAATAGTTGTCTGATCGCACCAAGTCTCTCTATGCATTCGTAACGTTTAGAGAACAGATTTTCAACTTTCGACTTTTAAGTATGCAGATAAACGAGGCTGCCAAAATGTGCTCTAATGGATTAATTTTGTGGCATAGATCTTGTGTGTGTATATGCGTGCGTGCGTGCGTGCGTGCGTGCGTGCGTGTGTGTGTGTGTGTGTGTGTGTGTGTGTGTGTGTGTGTGTGTGTGTGTGTGTGTGTGTGTGTGTGTGTATATATATATATATATGTGTGGTGTGTGTGTGTGTGTGTGTGTGTGTGTGTGTGTGTGTGTGTGTGTGTGTGTGTGTGTGTGTGTGTGTGTGTGTGTGTGTGTGTGTGTGTGTGTGTGTGTGTGTGTGTGTGTGTGTAAATATTCATTTTGGTGAACACTAACAATATCACGTTGAACTCCGTCAAAACAAATAATAATGCTTGCTGGCACTTCCTCACCATCAAGAAGACAGGCAATGGAGACGACGATAACAACAATAACAACAACAACAACAACAACACAACAGCAACAACAACAACAAGAGTACCAATAATAACGATAATAAGGATTATGATGAACATAACAGCAACGACGACGGCTCCATCGATGATGATGACCATGACAACGACGTCTACGACGACGACGACGATGTTGATAATATTAGAATAGTAAAGTGTTTATTTCAAATGTGTCTGCTTCAAGGATGTTTGTTCAAAACATCTAAAAAATATTGTGTATCTCCGCTTGAATAGAAAATAACTGATAAGTATTTGGATAAGCTCCTGTCAATATTAAAACAAACAAAAAGAAGAGAACGTTTTTTTGACAAAGAATTTTGGAACAAAGTTTCGTCTTAAGCTGAAAAAAGAAAGTGGTGCTACTGAGCTCTCTTGAAATTTGACATAACCCAGACGTCGTTGTATCGACAAAACATTCTGCCCAATAGCAGGAGCAATCAGTAATTCAGTGTTCTGAATGGGGGGTTTTCCTTCCACTGTAGCACTGGAGGATGAACACTGTTTCATTCTTACAGTTCAGCACGGCCCTCATTTCAACGATTAGTGAAATACAGTCGTTGTAGTCAACATGCTGCCTTACAGGTCTTGCACTCATTATAGTGTGTGGTTTTGAATCTGCCAGTTTTGAGGGTGTGGGCTGATACTGATAATTCACTTTTATTATTTTCCACATACTGTTCAAAGACACATTCGGCTGACAAGACTGGAGGATTTTTAACATGTACTTCAATGCAGAGTGCACAGGCATTGGACTAATAATACTGAAGAGTTTTTAACGTGTGCTTCAAGGCACAGTGTAGAGGCAGTGGACTGAGAAGACTGAAGGGTTTTTAACATGTGATTCAAGGCACTGTGAAGAGGCAGTGGTCTGATAAGACTGAAGGGTTTTTAACATGTACCTCTAGGCACTGTGTAGAGGCAGTGGACTGATAAGACTGAAGGGTTTTTAACATGTACCTCTAGGCACTGTGTAGAGGCAGTGGACTGATAAGACTGAAGGGTTTTTAACATGCACTTCAATGCACAATGCAGAGGCAAGAGACTGATAAGACTGAAGGGTTTTTTTAACATGCACTTCAATGCAGAGTGTAGAGGCAGTGGACTGATAAGACTGTTTTTTTTAACATGTGCTTCAAGGCACAGTGTAGAGGCAGTGGACTGGTAAGACTGAAGTGTCTTAACATGTACTTTAAGACACAATGTAGAGGCAGGGACTGATAAGACTGAAGTGTCTTAACATGTCCTTTAAGACACAATGTAGAGGCAGGGACTGATAAGACTGAAGTGTCTTAACATGTACTTTAAGACACAATGTAGAGGCAGGGACTGATAAGACTGAAGGGTTTTTAACATGTCCTTTAAGACACAATGTAGAGGCAGGGACTGATAAGACTGAAGTGTCTTAACATGTCCTTTAAGACACAATGTAGAGGCAGGGACTGATAAGACTGAAGTGTCTTAACATGTATTTTAAGACACAATGTAGAGGCAGGGACTGATAAGACTGAAGTGTCTTAACATGTCCTTTAAGACACAATGTAGAGGCAGGGACTGATAAGACTGAAGTGTCTTAACATATACTTTAAGACACAATGTAGAGGCAGTGGACTGACAAGACTGAAGTGTCTTAACATGTCCTTTAAGACACAATGTAGAGGCAGGGACTGATAAGACTGAAGTGTCTTAACATGTACTTTAAGACACAATGTAGAGGCAGGGATTGATAAGACTGAAGTGTCTTAACATGTCCTTTAAGACACAATGTAGAGGCAGGGACTGATAAGACTGAAGTGTCTTAACATGTACTTTAAGACACAATGTAGAGGCAGTGGACTGACAAGACTGAAGTGTCTTAACATGTACGTTAAGACACAATGTAGAGGCAGTGGACTGACAAGACTGAAGTGTCTTAACATGTACTTTAAGACACAATGTAGAGGCAGTGGACTGATAAGACTGAAGTGTCTTATCATGTACTTTAAGACACAATGTAGAGGCAGTGGACTGATAAGACTGAAGTGTCTTAACATGTACTTTAAGGCACCATGTAGAGACAGTGGACTGATAAGACTGAAGTGTCTTAACATGTACTTTAAGACAAAATGTAGAGGCAGGGACTGATAAAACTGAAGGCTTTTTAGCATGTACTCCAATGTACAGTGTAGAGGAAGTGGGCAAAACACTTTGAATTTTTTTTATTTACGTTTGGAAGGGGCAGTACATTGATAACACTGTGAAGTCTTTTTTTCGCCGTTCAAAGGAGCAGAGAGTTGATACTACTGTAAACTTTTCCGCGAGTCATTTTGTCTGGCAGTAGGCTGATAAAACACCATACAGGACAAAAATGGAAACACTCTCACGGAAGACAAAGACATCACAGAGAGATGGACAGTATTGTTCCGAGTTGTACAACCACCCAATTAAAGGAGATCAAAAGCTTCTGGACGTTCAAAAACCCATAGTTGACGATGATCACCCAGTAATGCGCGAGGAAGTGAGGGCCGCAATACAAACACTAAAGAGTGGAAAATCAGCAGGAGGAGACAACATACCCGCTGAATTAATAAAACATGGAGGAGAGGCAACAGTAGACATCCTGACCACCATCTGCAACAAAATCTGGCAAACAGGTGAATGGCCTACAACATGGACACAATCGCTGATCATAGTTCTTCCCCAAAAAAGGCAATCTCCAACTATGCCAGAACTATAGAACCATCAGCTTAATCAGCCACGCAAGCAAGATCATGCTCAGAGTTATCCTAAACCGTTTAAGACCTCAGGTAGAAGAACTCATCGCCGAAGAACAAGCCGGATTTCGCAAAGGCAGGAGCACTACGGAGCAAATTTTCAACCTACGAGTCCTTTGTGAGAAACACCTCCAGCACCAAAGAGAACTGTACCACGTGTTCATTGACTTTAAAAAAGTCTTTGACAGAGTCTGGCACAGTGCACTGTGGGTCACCATGAGGAAGTTCAACATGGGAGAGAAACTGACCCACATCATCCAGCAGCTATACGCCAATGCCACAAGTGCAGTACTCGCCAACAACATGATGGGAGACTGGTTCCACACAACTGTTGGAGTTCGCCAGGGCTGTCTCCTATCTCCTTTCCTTTTCAACGTGTTCCTAGAAAGGCTAATGATCGATGCCCTTGAAGATCATGAAGGCACGGTCAGCGTTGGAGGCAGAACCATCACGAACCTCAGATTTGCAGACGACATCGATGGGCTTGCCGGAAATGAAGAAGAATTGGCCAGACTAGTCAGCCACCTTGACAACACCTCAACAAGATATGGGATGGAAATCAGCGCAGAGAAAACCAAACTGATGACTAACAAACACGGCACCATAACAACTGAAATCGCTGTCAAAGGCCATAAACTTGAAACTGTCAACCAATTCAAGTACTTAGGGGCAATCATTTCTGACGATGGATCACGACCGGAAGTGCTATCAAGAACTGCACAATCAATGTCTCCACTCGCCAAGTTAAAACCAATATGGAGGGACAGAAACATCACCATGAAGCACAAAATTCGACTCGTGCGTACGCTGGTATTGTCGATCTTCCTGTACGCTTGTGAGACATGGACACTCACAGCAGAGCTGCAAAAGAAGATAGAAACAATGGAGATGAGATGCTATCGAAACATCCTGGGCATCTCCTACTTGGACCACATAAGCAACGAACAAATCCGACAGACCATCTAAAAACACTTAGGCCCCTATGAAGATCTGCTCACTACAGTGAAGAAACGAAAGCTGAGATGGTATGGTCACACAACAAGATCCAGTGGCCTATCGAAAATAATCCTTCAGGGAACAGTGGAGGGGAGCAGAAGGAGAGGCAGACAGAAGAAAAAATGGGCGGACAATATTGCAGAGTGGACAGGCAAACCTTTTGCTGAAACCCAGGCTCTCGCTCATGACCGGGACAGATGGAGGAAAGTGGTGTACAGCGCATCAAGGCGGCGCCCCTACGACTCCGACCCCTGGAGGTCTGCCCTGACAGGATAGGTCTAGATGGGAGTGAAGGGAGTGACTGACCTCACACGCCTCGCAAGAGACCACACAAGAAAGATTACAATACAATGCACCATTTATTCACACCAACACACACATAGTCACAAATAAGCATTCCACCACACACAACATGCACAATCACAATTAAGCATTTCAACACACACAACATACATATAGTCACAAACAAGCATTTCAACGCACACAACATAACCATAATCATAAATAAGCATTTCCAACACACGTTCCTTTTTTGTGCTTCATGTGGTTCCCCCTCACCCCTGTCTCTCCAAAGTCCTCTGAGAGTACCGTGTCGAATCAGGTGCCCCAAACCGGGTCTGTTCTTGAACAGAGTCTTTCAATGCCGACAACCCTTGACACACACACCCAAATTGCACGACACAGAGCTAACCACACTGGTGACATGAGCTGTAGGAAGTCCGAGGACAGTGGAAAACGCATCCCGTGGGATGAGGCGTTGTCGCGGAAAGTCCCGGACAGGGTTAGGACCATCCAGCAAGGTCCACGTGCTCCTCCCACTGCGTGGCCCCAACAACGCAAGCTTCGGGTGAAGCCCGCGGGAGGAGAGAAAACGGAAGGAACTGGAAGGAAAGAAGGGTACTAGAACCCCGCAGTCAGTACAGTCTGAAATTTGCTGCTTAAACCTAACAGCCACTCGCATGATGGGCGAGGGAGGTGTTTGCTGAATACATTAGTAACACCAGCTCAACACAGACCTGAGCATAACACAGTAAACAAACCAATGAGGAATGTTCGCTAAAGGTCTCCTCACACGAAACAGGTAAGAGATTACATTAACAGGCTAAACAACGAATAGCAATTTATATCTTCATCCTTCCCTCACTCACGTTCAACATTTTCCTTTCTTAGGAACTGAACTAATACAGCAACCATTGCTTTTATAACTGCCACCACATTTGCACTAATAATAATTCAATGGCACAATTATCCTCACATTTTATAGCAACATTTCAAATGACACAATTCTCCAACCACGCATCCAAACGACTAATCATGCGTACGCACGCTCGCAAACATAAAACTCGTTCCCCTTGCACACACAAACAGACGGTGGCTGAAGAATAAGAGACCGGTGATTGTGACAGGGGCGGACGAGCGAGACCAAGCAAGTTCCAACCCTAAATCACCAGGTTCTCCGCCATCCCCACCGACTACCGCATCACAGATGCACTGAAAGGAGAAAGAATTTTGGATATAATTTTGAATGGCCAGAGAAAAGTGGTATCAAACAATATTTCTTTTATAATTTTGAAACCAAAAGGAAATTGTGCAAAAGAGAAGAATTAGCCGGCTACAAAAAAAACAAACAACACGAAACTGATGCTTACCAGCTACCCGTGGGTGACCAAGTGGCGGGTCAAGCGACTCTCTGCCCTCTGTCCAGTCGAGAGGACCAGCAGAGCAGATGCGGAAAGATGACGTGACGTCCCTCCCCTACAGGCCGACTGCAGGGATGAAGGTACCGACCGTACCTTCGGCGATGTGGTAGAGAACCAAAAACCGGAGCGGGCGCTCCCAGGGACATCTTCCGCTCGAGTGAAGAGCAACCTCCCTAACCGATGGCAGCCAACATGCCACCTACGTCACAGAGTGAGAATACCTCAAGCCTAAGAGGAATGCTGCACGTGCGGCAGGTAAAAAGACAGGTGAGAGGCCGATAGGGACAGCCAGTTCAAGAGAAAGGTACCAGCCACCCGTGAACCTGCAGGATGAATTGCACGGACAGTCGAATTAGAGAGAGAGAGAGAGAAAGTAAACCTAACCTGAGCTGAACGACATTAAGGTGCAAACACACCACAAAGCCACATTAAGGGACCGATACACGACAACAGCAACAACAATAAATAAATGAATAATTCTACCACCCTAGATGGGCCAATCGTCATAGGCCTCGTGACAAACCCCCTTCTAAAAGCATCTGTTTTTCTCTGAGATACAGTGCTCCTTTGAACCTTGACGCATGTGCAAATTCACAACAATGGGACCGAACCCAACCCTCTGTGATCGACAGAGTACGATAAATCCAATACAAAATTTCCACGATAGAATTATACAGGGAGGTACATAGTTCTACATTTATCAATCAACTAAACAAACCTTAAGACAATAAAGTAGCAATCCAAGCCAATGTGATTCACTACTGTTATCACTGAAGTGAGAACTGTCACAACACTGGTACACAGACCAAAAGGGGACATAACCCAAGTGAGGGGAAGTGTTTCTCTGACTGATTTCCCAATGGGTGTGCTGACTACGGAGCTCGTGCTGAGATAGTCAGCATCCGTATTGCTGGAACCTTGATATGGCGAAAAGTGGAAAGCATGACTCTGCAGTTCCACTGCCTAACTCATGAGTCGACGACTGACTGGCCGGATCCGGTCCAGCACTGGAGAGGATGATGATCGCTCTCCAGTACAAACTTCCATCGTACTTCTTGGGGACGCCAGTGCGCGTCCAAATCTGCCAGCGAGCCTCAGCAACAGTAGGGGCATCGATAGTCCTAGGCGGGACAGCCTCTGGGTATCGAGTCGCATAGTCTACCACTACCAAAATGTAGCGGTGACCGCGATCGGACGGTGGATTAATAGGTCCCACCAGGTCGACACCAACCTTGCTGAATGGCTCCCCAACCAGTGGCACAGACCCTAGGGAAACACGCTTCAAGCGACCCTTAGGCGTTGTCCATTGGCAGACATCGCAACTGCGGCAATACTGCCTAACCTGAGAGTTCATCCCGGCCAGAAGAAGTCCTGTCTTACTCGCTCGAGAGTCTGCTTTGAGCCCATATGACCTGCCATAGGTGAATCATGGGCCTGCCGGAGACAGATTCTCTCAAGCTTTGGGGGACGACTAGCTGCTTGGCCACCCGATCTGCCTGAGTGAAAACCCTAAAGAGGATCCCCTTGTGGAGCTTGAAGCTCACCTTGGCGTGTCGGGCAGACTGAGCGGGATGACCCACCAGTTGCTGCAGGCGCTGGACATCCAACTCCCTGGCCTGAAGACGGACCATGGTAGCAGGATCGGCCCTGGCCAGAACCTCGTCAGAGATCGGCTGTAGAACAGGACGCAATTCCTGCTCCTGTTGCTTGGCTTTGGCGCACGTGGTAACTCCCACACACGCCTGTACGGGCAGATCCGTAGACACAGACTGACTGCGTCCGTCTGCGAAGGTGATGGTATTCCCTATGAGAGGGAATACAGAGGTCGCTCCACCGCGATGGCCCATACTTCGCCACAGAAGTAGGGGGTGGAGATAGGAATGAGTACAGAAGGACGGGTGGAGGTAAAACCAGCCTCCAACCCGCACACATCGTAACTGGCCTCAGGGGAAACCAAATCCTTATCTACAAAGAGCGTTGATGCTCCCGAATCCCTGATGGTGTCGACCAAGGATGAACCAACAACAGAAAGAAACACTGGACACTCTGTACCACCAGAAGCTGGAATGGACCCCACTTTAGCCGAGGCACGAGGACGCTGGGAAGGACTAGCCCCATGACTACCGGGGGCTTTAGGGCAATCTTTCCTAATGTGGCCAGGACGACCACAAAGAAAACACAGTCGGGGTGCTGAGGTCCCCGATAAACTACCTGCCTTGTTCGACCCGCTAGCAGTCGTCATCGCCTTACTACCACTAAGTCCCGTGAGGTCTTCCTGTCCGTATCTGGGCGATGCCCATAAGCACTACGAGCTTCAGCAAACACCTCAGCAGTATGAATCGCAGCCGCAAAATCCTTTGGTGCTGTCTCGCCTATAACGGATCCTCAACTCTGGGACACAGTGTTGGTAAGCTGTTCGATGAGAATCAGATCCTCAAGCTCCAGCTTAGCCAACTGACGCCAGTACCCTAGCGTTTTGCGCAGCCTATCTCCAAACTGCACGAAGGTCTCGTCGTTATTCTTTTCATGGACCTGAACTTCCTCCTGTACGTCCTCTGGGGTAAGGTGGAAACGTTTACGCAGAGCCAACTCCATGTCTGCATAAGACGCGCCTTCATTTAGAGTGAGCACACACTCCCTTGCAGTACCTGATAATCCAGAAAAAAGGTGCATGGCCTTTTGTTCCTCAGACAATTGGTACGAACTTGCTACCTTGTCAAAATGCTCCAAGAACATATCAATGTCCTCACTAGGTCTGAACTCTGGAAGCTTAATTTCAGGCCTCTAACTCTATCACTTGCCTGTTGATTAACCCCCTGATTTACAGATGCGGGAGTCCGCGAAAGAAGTTGTTCCATCTCTTCCCTACGTTGTGTTTCCTGTCTTGCAGTCTCCTCTCTGCGCAGATCTTCCTGTCTGGCAATCTCCTCTCTGCGCAGAGCCTCCATCCTATCTAGCTCTTCCCGACGGAGGGCTTCCTGTCTGACAGCCTCTTCCCTATGCAGAGCTTCCTGTCTGGCAGCCTCTTCCCTACGCAGCGTTGCCTCTTCCCTACGCTGATCTAACTCTTCCCGACGGAGGGCTTCCTGCCTGGCGGCATCCTCTCATCGCTGACATTCCAGAAACATCAGGACAGAGGCAATATCCTGAGCAGGATTCACCACTCCCGACAGGGGAGGATGACCCGTTTGACCCGTCCCTTGGGTCTCGACTTTCCCATGAGGAAAGTCTCCCGGGCATGCTCCTTACGGGGGGAAGCATGGAGAAGAGAGGGTTTCGGTTTCTGCGACTCAACAGAAGCCCACAGTTGCTTCGCTATACTCTGACGCTTCCGAGCGGAAGTGCCAGTCGGGGTCCCAGCAGGAAGACCCCCTAGCGAAGAAGTACTGAAAGTACTCGCTGACTATCGGCTACAGCACTGGAAAAAGGTAGAAGTCACTGTAGTCGAAGTACTGTACTAATAGTAGGGACTACATTTTGAAGACCTTTCTTCTTCGACGCACGCGTCGCCATACCACCAGCACCGGACGTTGCCATGACAACTATATCCTACGGTTCTCAAATACAGGGAAAGACAATTCCACTTGAAAAACAGATACCGCACGGATATGTCACGTCTCTTGGTGACCGACTATGAGAAACAGCAAATCAAAAGTGTCAACATACAATCTTTATTGAAAACGAAAAAGACGAAAAGACTCCCGTAAACCAAGTTACATTCACGGCCCCGCGCTCAAAAAACAAGAGCGACAAGACAGTGGAGTTCACTAGTCAACAAAGAGCAACCAAAATTCAAAATAAAAGATAATACATAAGGAGAAAATGTCCAGGCTGCTCCCCACTCTGGCAACACACCGCGCTCCACAACACGAGCAACAGTGCGGTGGGGGTCACCGACAAAAAAAAATGACAGAAGGAATCCGGAGAAAGGAAAAAGTGACACTAACGTCCGATACACCCACCTGTACTCAATAACCTCCCGGCAAAGAAAACTGGTTAACTACAAAACAGGAATGGCAGACTGAGTGGCAACAGAAAGGAAAGTCTTACGGCCGTATCTGCGTGAGGCACCCGGCGGAAAGAGGAGGTCTGGACGCGGTCGATTCCCCTTCGTCTCAACTCGATCCCCCCAGTCACACCAGAAAGTTCGTTCAGGCCACTAAGACTCCCTACACGCTAGAGTCACCCAGCCAACCAACCCACAAACAAACACGACAAACTGACTAAACATATACAAAACAGACAGAACTGGGCAGGCACTCCACGAAACGAGAGAGACAGTCAGAACCCTTCACATCCCGGACGAGCCCCCACAAATGTCACGACCGACCCCTGGAGGGCTGCCCTGACAGATCGGTCTAGATGGGAGTGAAGGGAGTGGCTGACCTCACACGCCTCGCAAGAGACCACACAAGAAAGATTACAATACAATACACCATTTATTCACACCAACACACACATAGTCCCCAAATAAACATTCCACCACTCAGTACCTAATTCAGTCCAAAACGAAGTGTTGATGGATTCAAATGTTGAATATCCCAAAAGAGCTCGACAGCTAGGATATCTTTGTCCCGTTCGAAATTACACGAAAGATTGTTTTGAAAAATGCAATATTGATGTCACTTCACTCTCACCTGCTCCTGTTGTTCCCCCGGTGCATCCATGGGAACATAGACAAGCTATCTTTGATGTAGATTACACTGATGTCCGGAAAAATGATAACATTAACATTTTACTTCTAAAGTGAGAGAAAACTTAAGAAAACAAATATTCAGATCATTTAAAAATTTTCACGGATGGTTCCGTTTGCCAGTTAAATGCAGGTTCAGGTTTTGTTATTCCGGCTTTAAAAGTTCAGAAAGCATACAGCCTGGAAAAGGATTTTCTATTTTTACGGCAGAATGTAGCTATTCTTATGGCATTACTCTTTATTGGTGATAGTAATCATTCTTTCTGTAACATTTTAGTTTGTGTAGATTCAAAGGCAGTGTTTTGATAGTTTGAAAGTTTGGGGTGTTAAAACAAGGAAGGATGTAATCTTTGAAATAAAGCATCTAATTAATTACATTATTTCCACAGGAATAAATATAGTCTGGTCCCTTCACACTGCGGTATTATTTTAAATTTGGGAAAGAAATAGCAGATAAACTAGCCAGACGCGGGGTAATGGCAATGCTGAAAAAAATAATTTGAAGTTAGATATATATGAAATACATTCGTTATTGGAAAGCGTTTCCGAATTGAGAAGTCTCAAGATAAATGTGTAATGGAAACATACCCTAGACATATTTCTAGTTTAATATACAAGATACGTTTTAACTCTTGGAAGACCAAATATTCCCAAAATAAGCGAGTGCAAAGTTCTAAGCCATTATCTGGGGAACATATACTTTTTCCATTGCCCCATTTTAAATGCTCTTTAATTCAAAAGCAAACATTGAAATTTCGAAATCTAAACCGGTTCACGCTATTTCTTTCAGTTCAGAAATTGTCGAGGTTGCAAAAATTTTCTCTCAATCTCAATTAGCATATTTTTATAATTATGATAGTGTTGTTTATATTTAAATTTGTACTGTTTCTTGACATTATTTCTTACCTTTCCTCCCTCCTGTCCTCCTCCTTCCCCCTCCTCCTTCCCCCTCCCCCCCCCCCCCCCCACCCCCCCTGTAAAGTCTAATATCACCAAGTGTGAACAGACTATAAATCAACTACAACAACAACAACAACATTCCACCACACACAACATGCACAATCACAATTAAGCATTTCAACACACACAACATACATATAGTCACAAACAAGCATTTCAACGCACACAACATAACCATAATCATAAATAAGCATTTCCAACACACGTTCCTTTTTTGTGCTTCATGTGGTTCCCCCTCACCCCTGTCTCTCCAAAGTCCTCTGAGAGTACCGTGTCGAATCAGGTGCCCCAAACCGGGTCTGTTCTTGAACAGAGTCTTTCAATGCCGACACCCTTGACACACACACACACCCAAATTGCACGACACAGAGCTAACCACACTGGTGACATGAGCTGTAGGAAGTCCGAGGACAGTGGAAAACGCATCCCGTGGGACAAGGCGTTGTCGCGGAAAGTCCCGAACAGGGTTAGGACCATCCAGCAAGGTCCACGTGCTCCTCACACTGCGTGGCCCCAACAACGCAAGCTTCGGGTGAAGCCCCCAGGAGGAGAGAAAACGGAAGGAACTGGAAGGAAAGAAGGGTACTAGAACCCCGCAGTCAGTACGGTCTGAAATTTGCTGCTTAATCCTAACAGCCACTCGCATGATGGGCGAGGGGAGGTGTTTGCTGAATACATTAGTAACACCAGCTCAACACAGACCTGAGCATAACACAGTAAACAAACCAAATGAGGAATGTTCGCTAAAGGTCTCCTCACACGAAACAGGTAAGAGATTACATTAACAGGCTAAACAAACGAATAGCAATTTATATCTTCATCCTTCCCTCACTCACGTTCAACATTTTCCTTTCTTAGGAACTGAACTAATACAGCAACCATTGCTTTATAACTGCCACCACATTTGCACATAATAATAATTCAATGGCACAATTATCCCCACATTTTATGGCAACATTTCAAAATGACAGAATTCTCCAACCACGCATCCAAACGACTAATCATGCGTACGCACGCTCGCAAACATAAAACTCGTTCCCCTTGCACACACAAACAGACGGTGGCTGAAGAAAAAGAGACCGGTGATTGTGACAGGGGCGGACGAGCGAGACCAAGCAAGTTCCAACCCTAAATCACCAGGTTCTCCCCCATCCCCACCGACTACCGCATCACAGACGCATTGAAAGGAGAAAGAATTTTGGATATAATTTTGAATGGCCAGAGAAAAGTGGTCTCAAACAATATTTCTTTTATAATTTTGAAACCAAAAGGAAATTGTGCAAAAGAGAAGAATTAGCCGGCTAACAAAAAAAAAAAAAACGAAACTGATGCTTACCAGCTACCCGTGGGTGACCCAAGAAGGTGGCGGGTCAAGCGACTCTCTGCCCTCTGTCCAGTCGAGAGGACCAGCAGAGCAGATGCGGAAAAGATGACGTGACGTCCCTCCCCTACAGGCCGACTGCAGGGATGAAGGTACCGACCGTACCTTCGGCGATGTGGTAGAGAACCAAAACCGGAGTGGGCGCTCCCAGGGACATCTTCCTCTCGAGTGAAGAGCAAACCTCCCTAACCGATGGGAGCCAACATGCCACCCTACGTCACAGAGTGAGAATACCTCAAGCCTAAGAGGAATGCTGCACGTGCGGCAGGTAAAAAGACAGGTGAGAGGCCGATAGAGACAGCCAGTTCAAGAGAAAGGTACCAGCCACCCGTGAACCTGCAGGATGAATTGCACGGACAGTGGAATTAGAGAGAGAGAGAGAGAGAGAAAGTAAACCTAACCTGAGCTGAACGACATTAAGGTGCAAACACACCACAAGCCACATTAAGGGACCGATACACGACAACAGCAACAACAATAAATAAATGAATAATTCTACCACCCTAGATGGGCCAATCGTCATAGGCCTCGTGACAAGGGAACAGTGGAGGGGAGCAGAAGGAGAGGCAGACAGAAGAAAAAATGGGCGGACAATATTGCAGAGTGGACAGGCAAACCTTTTGCTGAAACCCAGGCTCTCGCTCATGACCGGGACAGATGAGGAAAGTGGTGTACAGCGCATCAAGGCGGCGCCCCTACGACTCCATAAGGAGTTAAGGGCGCAAGGCAAGGCAAGGCAGGCTGATAATACTGAAAGGCGTGCAAATGGAACAGTTGGTTGGTAATTCCTATTTGTTCAATGGTGTTCAATACAACAGTTAGTAAGACTGTTATGAGTGCTGAATTGCTTTTTACCTGCTGTTCTGCGATGGCACAGACTTATGTTAATGACACTTTTGTTAAATGTTTATTATACTGTTTAAAGAGACAATGGACTAATTAAAGTATTACGTTTTGAGATGCGTATTTCAGTGGGAAAAAATGTTTTATTATGCCGTCTACAGAAACAGTGGACTGATTAGACTATTACATTTTGAAATGCGTATTTCAGTGCCATATTGTGACATGGTCAATGAGACAAAAGTGTGTCAAGTTTTTAACATGGTTCCATTTAACGTGTCGTTCAATGGGACAATGGGCTACCACTACTGTAAGACTTTTCATCAGGGCTTGTTTAGTACTTATTTGTATCTGTTTATTTATTTATTCGTGTATAAATTTATTTATTTACTCATTCATTTGTTTGTTTGTTTGTTTGTTTGTTTGTTTGTTTGTTTGTTTGTTTGTTTGTTTGTTTATTTATTTACTAATCTGGGTTTTTTTCTTCGTATATTTATTTATTTGCTTGTGTATTTACTTACTTGTTTATTTATTCGTTTATATTTTTTATATTTATCTAGTCGTTTATTTGTTTATTTATTCATTCATTCATTATTTATTTATTTATCTCATTCATTATTTATTTATTTATTTATCTATATTAATTCATTCGCTCATTCATTTATTTAGAATTTTCCTGTAAGTCTAATGAACAACTTCCGTAATTAAATGATATTTTTGCCCTTTGTAGACCAGCCAGGGGTATGGATACACATGGCCCTCCTCCCTGTGTGTGTGTGTGTGTGTGTGTGTGTGTGTGTGTGTGTGTGTGTGTGTGTGTGTGTGTGTGTGTGTGTGTGTGTGTGTGTGTGTGTGTGTGTGTTTGTGTGTGTGTGTGTGTGTGTGTGTGTGTGTGTGTGTGTGTGTGTGTGTGTGTGTGTGTGTGTGTGTGTGTGTGTGTGTGTGTGTGTGTGTGCGCGCGCGCGCATTTGTATATGTGCGTGTCTGTGCAAGTGGGCACGACTGTATTCTATATTTTGGTAGATTTTAAGACATCGAAGTTTTCAATGTGTGCATTGAAATTTAGGTACTGAATGTATACTAAAACAGAAATTTATTATCAAAGTAACATTCCAGTTGCACACGTTCCCACTTATCATATTGTAGACATTCTTAATGATTGCCAATGATTCATAACAATGTCAATACCTTCTCATTGCTGTAACGTGTTTAATGCGTGTTTCACCTGAGCAGTAATGAACTTCTGAAGACTGGTTTCTTTATCTTTCTGTTGTTTCGTTCGTAGAATAAGATAAGTATACAGGAAGGGGTTTAATGCTGCGTTCAAGGGAAGAACAATAATCCCCAATGCTATATTGACCTCCATAGGCACAGCTACATCCAGTCTGGCCAAGAGTCCACAGACTCCAATGGGAACCAGCACAGAAAGTCTGACATGGCAATGGCTGAGAGACGGCGAGCAATGGTTGACTCATTAGATTTGGATCTGGTTCTATCTTTGATACTATCAATGCTCTTGCTTGTAGAACCGTCATCTGATAATGTGTTGGCTCTGACTGACAGATAGATAAGTACCTGACCAACAGCGATGAATGAAAACATGATGAGATTGCATATAATCATGATACTGAAAGAGTAATGGCGACCAGGAAAGTCAGCTCTGGTGACGGGCAGAGGGATGCAGATCCCTGTCTGGCTGTAGAAGGCCCAGTGGGAGGTCACAGGCAGTAAAGGTACTGAGGCCAGGATCACCCCTAGTCCCCAGCTGACAGTGCAGGCCACGTGAGCTGACGTGATTCCGAAGCGAAAATGGCTGAAAGGAAAACGAACTACTAAACAACGATCAATGGTGATAAGAAAAATGAGAAATGACGATACCTCACAGGACAGAAAGGAAAGGAATCCTGCAGTGGTACACACCATACTTCGTTTCCACTTCTTTTCCTTCCATAGGTAGTGGCCACCATATGCACGATCAGCAACTCCAATCACTGACAGATAGATCCCCATTAACAAATCTGACACAGACAGATGAACAACAAATACCCCATAACCAATCTTGCTTTTTCTTGATGTAAACGTGTACACCCGAAATATGAAAGTCCCCAGATTCCCAAATACAGCAAGAACAGCGAAAACAGCAACAGCACTTACGTAAAGGCCTGTCATTAACAAATGCCCACACGAGGACATTTCATCAACTAATGCCATACATTTTTCCAGTGAAAGTAGCTGGCAACACCATCGAACAACAAAGCCTGTAATTGTCAATAAAGACCATCTGCAAGTCTTTCATTTCTTTCATAAAGTCAGGGCTGAAGTCAGATGTAGGACAACCAAGCAGATTCAAAACTCTGAGTGATCTGAACAACTGTTTTCCTTTCAACGAGTCAAGTCTGCTGTGGATAAATCTAAAATTTGAATTCGAGGCATCAGATCTGACCACATGTGCAAGTTAAAACTCTGATTTAGAACTCGGGAAAGATTCAACAACATTATCGATGTTAATCTGTAAATTTGATTGAAATTGGGAATGTTCGAGTTCAGGGGATTTCCAGCAAGAATAAGTTCCTTGAGATTTTTAAGTTGCATTAAATATCTGAATCTGATATCATGCAGCTGGTTATCACTGATATCCAACACATAGAGATTGGGCAGTCCGAGGTAAGTCAGTCTGTCAAACCACATGCACCAACTCCAAGGTAAATCAGCATGGTTTTGTCAGAGATTGTGTCTAAGGTCAGACCATGCCTTTTGTTTCCCACAATAACGGAGATCGGGGAGGGTTTTTGGTCTGATAAAATGATTGCCGTAACAGGTACACAGGTCCGGACAGGATTCAATTTCCCACACATAAGCTCATCATCGAAGTGTGGGCAGTGCAGCAGCGAGCCCACAGGGGTATTCACATGTAAGGGCAAATTGTTTTGTCAAGTAAAAGACACCGGGTAAAACCTGCAATGTAAAACATCTCGCACTCCTCTTCGCCCTTCATGACCGGGACAGTAAAACACCCATTGCACCGAGTGTAGACAGGTAAACAGTAGCCCTTGACAGGACACATGAATGTGTTTCTGGACACTGTGTCGTGTTGCTAGGAAGAATATCCACCTTGAAAGTCCAAACCAGGCAAAGTCGACAAGAGCTGGAGCATTGGTCCATTAAAAGTAGGAAACCTTTTGTTCCCATCACAGAACTCCTCGTCACCGTAGCAATCGCGTGTTCCATCGCAAAGGCCGTAGTAGTGTTTGCACTGAAAAAATCCAAGTGACGCCAATTATTCTTCGTCTTCTCCATCGTTCATCCCCTTCTACGTACAAACCACCACCACCACAACTTTGCTGCTGCTGCTGGCTGCTGATGATGATGATGATAAATTCTGCTGCTTGGAACAATCACAATTTCCATGATGGGGTAAAAAGATCATAATAATTTTTATCTTATAACAACGAAAACATAATGACATCGCTGATCATAGCGATGAGGACGATTCCATTTCAGAACACAGAGATATCCCTGCATTTGGGCCACTGATCAGTCCCTTTTAGGAAAGAGCCAGGGGACTGCCCTGTCTGTCTTCTGTCTTCTGCTGTCTGTCTGCCTGTCGGGTCGTCTGTCTGCCCTGTCTGTCTCTCTCTCTCCTCCCTCATCTCTCTTCTCATCTCCTCTCCTCTCTCCTCTTCTCTCTCTCTCTCTCTCTCCACCCATCCTCTGTATAATATTCTCTGTATCTCCCCCCCACCCTCTCTCTCTCTCTCTCTCTCTTCTCTCTCTCTCTCTCCTCTCTCTCTCTCTCTCTCTCCCCTCTCCCCTCTCTCTGTATATGTGAGTGGCGCTTTCAGTGTCAAGTCGCACTATTGAGTCTTCTGTCGAATTAATCCCCGTACTACAGACGGGAACTGAGGTGTATTCAGGAATCGTTTGTGGGATTTCAACGCACCATGCCTTCTGCTGCGGAGGATTTCAGGCAGCATGTGGTGGTTTTTTTGCCGTATTCCTGTCATTCATGTACAGGACGGGCCCGACAGAAAATCGCCTGGTGCTTCGCCATGTTGAAGTTGAAGCGGAAACGGACTGTGGTGTGGCAGTTACTCTGTGTTAGGTTTTCTTATGGGACCAAAAGTTACCCCACTTATTACTGTATATTGTTTACTGTTCCCTGTCTCATTTCATTTCCAATTTTGCTCCTCTCATATTTCTTCGGGGGGGGGGGGGGGGGGGGGCTTCTTATGAAGTGCGGGGAATGTGAGAGCAATCCTTGACCAACACTCTCCCGAGCCGTGACAGCAAGAGGCAGGCCAGACTTGGCAGCATTGACGTCAGCGCGGAAGAACCAGCAAGGAGAGGCCACTCAACGTCCAGGAGGGGCCTCCAACCAGCCTACGAAAGACACAACCTTGTTGGACGTCGTTGCCATGATCAGCTCCTTGAAGACGTCGATGGACACCAAGCGGACGAGCTGAAGCAGAGATGCAAATCATGCGAGAAGACATGTGGCCATGCAGGAAGAGGTGAAGAGGGTGAGAGATAGGTGAGCAATCTTCGTCAGCAGAAAAGAGGATCTCCAGAAAGCGAACGGTGACCTTCAGAGAAGTTGGATGACCTTGAAGAAGATCAAAGCGCAACAACCTGATCTTCCACGGCATTCTCAGAAAGCAGAACAAGACCAGTGCTGACTGTGAGACTTGTTGAGGGATCTCTTCACGGAGAAGTTTGAACTTTCACAGGACGTGGATTTGATCGGTACACCATATAAATTGAAACCGGACTCCCCTATCATCGCGGGTGCAAAGTTTTTACAGCAAAAGTGAGATTTCTTAAACAAAATGAAAGCTTAAAGGAACTTATGTTTTTGTGGGGGAAGACTTTTTCTGTTAGGGTGAGAGACATGAGAAAGAAGTTGACCCCAGAGAACAGTAAAATGCTCATTTTAGCTTAACAGCCCAAACCACCTTTTGAGCAGTTTAAACATAATGAGCATTTTACTGTTCTCTGACAAGTAAGACTTTAATAATGAATTAAATCCATCACACATTTTTCAATAAACAAAAAAATTAAATTCTGTTATAAAACTATGGAGCAGTTAAACTTTATGACAAAAGCTCCTCATTGTTCATTGATTTGTGGACAGACTGGTTGTGAAAAACAATATTTATCCTAGACCTATTACAACAGTTTATCGCTATAATTTTGATTATATTGTGATTTTTTTGTCCAACGCTTGAATGGAACAAAGCATATCATGATAGAAGGTTTATATGGACA
Organism: Conus ventricosus; assembly: GCA_018398815.1. Taxonomy (NCBI): domain Eukaryota; kingdom Metazoa; phylum Mollusca; class Gastropoda; order Neogastropoda; family Conidae; genus Conus; species Conus ventricosus. The sequence continues at coordinate 72,457,997 of CM031615.1, forward strand.
GACGATGACATATTTTAGTTGATCCTAGCAATAAACTGAGTGAGTGTTTAGAACGCTTTTATAAACTGTTTAAAGGAACGCAGACACTATTTATTATAGATAACTGTTCGGCAGAACGAGACATAGTTAAAAAAGAGAAACACTTTATCAAAACTAGCTTTTAGTGGAAGACATGCTGGAATAAGTGTGTGGATTTTATGTCAAAAATATAACTCGGTTTTAAAAGACTTTAGAGAACAATTAAAGACTGTAGTTTTATTTCACATGAAAGACAGAAACTCATTTGATGAATGTATGCGTGAAAATGATGTTATTGAAAATGATCAGGAAAAACGCAGGATTAAGCAAAACTAAAATTTGAAAAGTTTAGTAATTAGTATTGAAAACAGATAATCCTACACAATATGCATGTTTGTAAAAAAATCGTTATTAATTTAATCCAGTTATTATATTTATCATACTCTCTGTCAAAACTTGTTCAGTATAATAAAACCCTATAAGGCCTAAATGTGTAAGATTAATCCAATTTAGTTCTGTAAGATTGTTTCAATTTAGACTAATATTGATTTTTTTTGCTTGTTGTTATGACCTTAATATCCTCAAACCCTTGTGAAGAATAACGATAGTAACTTTAAGTTTTTCAACGTCTAAGTTTTGCCAGCTAATTAGAATTCCTTTTAGAAGACGTCACTAAACGCCCACAACCCCATCCCTCTCCACATCTTTTAAGACAGAAATTTCAAATATCATTGTGAACGTGTCTCCTAATTTCATTTGCGGAATGAACTGTAATTTTGTAGAAGCATCTTCAAAACTGATTCTCTTCTGTGGAGGATGTACTGTCTATTCCCATACGGCTTTATTTCAATCTCTTTTCGACTATTGTCCTCTGGCATAAGACTTACATGTAAAGGGCCAGAGTTGAATGCTTTTCTGAAACTTTTTTGACGGTCAAAAAATGTAAATGGGCTTATGAATTCAAATTTTATGTCCCATTCCCAAATATGGTTTTAAGTGCCATTGCTGTCAGGTTTTCGAACTATTTTATTCATACTGGCCAGCATTATTTGCTTCTACATTGCGCAGTAGTTCTAGTTTTTGGAAACCTTTTGTTGTCGCCAACCTCTTTGCGTTTATAATCACCATCTTTAGTGTACTCAAAGCCATACAAAGCGCCTATCTCACCGTTCTGTTCAAAGTCCGCAACGTCTCAAGTCTTTTAATTCTAAAGTTATACACCTCACAGGCGCTAATGTAACTCCCTGATTCTTCGGGCCACGCGACATTATTTTTAGTAACGTATTATTTATTTCTAAAACCCAGTGTAGGTGATCACATTTCACAACTTTTCCTGCTTTGTCTGCGATTTTTATATTAAAAATTCATGATCCGACCCTTCCACAACTAATCTTTTAAACTGAAAATTTTGGGAATTGTATAATTTCATAATCGCAAATGCAGCTTTCCTGAGGGAAAGACTCTTAAAAACAGTTAGGGCCTTCCATCATATAAGTTTTCATCATGCTCAGCTCATCCAAATGAACAAGAGTAATGAATGAAATGCAAGATCGAGCGGACTTTCCCCTCATAAGTAGTTTTGTCTGGTGTAACACTAAAACTATGAGTGGCCGAGGGTAGTTGTAAAGCCTAACATTTTAGCTACTCTCTATCAAAATAGTAACCACTTCTTTTTCAGTTTAAAAGGTCAACATTGTTTTTAGATTTGCATTGTTAAGTTTGAGAGTAATGTCGAAGTTACTTTTTATTGCTTCTTTTAGTATTAAAACCCGTAATAACCATCAGGTATTGTTTAACTGGCTAACTAATTTTCCTGCAATTAAATTTTTTAATCTTATTATTCTCCTTGGATTCAGTTATTTTAAACCTTTACGATTTTTGTAGAATATTTCATGGAGCGCGACCGTTTGGTTCCGCAATCGTTTATCAATAGAAATTTTTCAAAAACAAAGGGACTGTCTTGAGTTGTTATTGTTACAAACATTTTTAAAACGAAATAAAAATGATGCATTCAAAATTCGATGCAAAATTTTCCCTGTTGGGCCGCACTACAATCTTAAAAACATAACAACTGATACTTTTGATATTTCTGTGACTCAGTCTGACGCCTTTAAAGAAAAGGGTTAGTACTCCATTGAAGAGCTATCTTAACCCTCCTATTAAAAATGACCACATCCCGAAAGTGTGGTTTAGTCATCCGATGCAGTTTTATCAGAACCAGTTAAACTTTGCTGTGTTTTGTACATCAACGGTGTGGAGTGCCCGAAAGCTATCACTTAAATCACCCTAATCCTTTGGTGAGGTCAGTGCCCCATATTTCATTCTATTACACCTTCAGACGTATTTTGACTGAATTGCAACCCGCCATTGCCAAATGACAAACCGTTAATCCATTCAGCAACAAATAGCCCATGAAGGCTTTTAAAAGGGAAACTGTAACGAATTCAATATTAAAGGGTCAAGACAGACTTAGACAAAAGTTGGATCTAATCATGGTCTAGCACCCCTTATTTTTGGGCGTGCAAAAAAAGTATAACTATGACTGGAATCCTCCTTACACATCTTTCCCTTCGGGCACAGCTGTTCACCTAGGGTCCATAGAGCAAGAGCATAAAACAAAATGGACAACATTATCTTAGACACTTCTAAGGGCCTAACTAAAGCAGGAATAGAACGAATAAACGACTCTATTCGTACTTACGTTTGGTGTTTGCTAGGTTCGCAAGCACAAACGAGATCGAGCAAAAACAGATCCTTCTACTGGCTTTGACGAAACAAAACAATACTTAGAAAATTTAGAGGACGCCAAAAATTCTACAGTTGATTTACCTTCAAGTATAAAAAGGTCCCAAAAATTTTTTTTTTACAATACGCAAGATCGAAAGTAGACTTTGCTGTTGGCACTGGTTTTACATGCTGCCTTCTGACCTCAACTCCCGATAGGCACAATAATAAACTACAATAATGAAATCCTTGTGGCAGGCGATAAAACAAAGGTCAAAAAAAACGAAATAAATTCGAGCCAGAAAATATTGCAAGCAGTAAACAAACAAGCCGACCCCCCAAGAATAAGTATCCAATCCCCAAGTCCAAAGCCCAAAGACCGTTGAAGTTAAAAAAAATAATGACCATGAATATGAAAAGACAGCACTTTTTTTTTGGATTAACCGCCTAGATTATTTGGGTCTTTATCTTACTAAAAATTAACCCAATTATAAGGAACTAATGTCCAAAAGGGGCTGGGCCATAAAGCCAACTACTTTCCCTGCAGTAGACAAAAGCCAGCAAACAACACCCCCTAATAAACCGGGTAAAGCGTCCCAGGGCTTTACTGGCTAATTTTTTAATAAACCCGCAAGATGATCAAGCTTTTTTTTTTACCCATGATTTGTCAGGCGGTGAGGGAGGCGAGGGCGGGGGAGCACTAGCTTTGACCACCGCCGCCCGAATAGCCATCACCAGTGTGCTTATTGCAAAACCTAAGGCCGTTATAACGCTTGCTAATGTGACACTTGCCCTCTAAACAGTGTTCGTATTCGTTCTGCTATGTCGTCTTCATATAAAATTTTTCGGATAGTTTCTCTTATCTATTCACTTGAGTTCGTAATTGTTCTTGGTTAGAAGACATCATTTTCTATCTTGCTGATCTTTCTTGTTCAATTTTCTTTAGTTTTTTTGGTTATTCTTTTTTTAATATCATCCCTAAGTTGGCGTCATCAGCCTCAACGAGTTTTTGTTTTTCTCTTTTATTTGCTTATTTACTACACCCAGTTTTGCAAATTGTTTTCTAATTCACCTCAAAATGTTCTCAAAGTATGATCAAGGGCCTCTATTCTCGCATGGTAACGGCGGATCGTGTAATTTTTTTAATGCTGTTTCTTCTGAAAAACGGGTTTCTGATTCTATTACATTATAATTTCACCTGCTGTTTGACTTAAATTTTGGGAAGTTCCATGTTTTGTATTTGGTTATCGGGTTGGAATTTTGTAGTGTGTTTTGAAGTTTAGCAACTGCCTTCTGTCAAATTTTTGGGTTAGAAATGCCAAGGCGATTTCGATCGGCCACTTAAGTCTTTGTCTAATTGTATTCATGCCTACAAACTTCAATGGGTCTCGTTTATCTGTAAGGGGAACACGTTGTCCTGATCGTTTTTCACATACAAATGGCCACCTTTTACTTCAAAATCATCAGGGGCTATAAATTCGGGAGGTTCAAGGCCTAAACTTCTGTAAAATGATATGACCTTAGGTTCTGTTAATTCATGCCACATTGAGGCTGCTGAGCGATGCTGTGGCATTTCACTCATGTCGTCTCCAGGATCAAAAACATCATAATCTTTTTCACCTTCAATTCCTGCCATTTTTTTTAAATAATTAACTTTTTATTTTGTTTTATAAAAAAATGTCGCAAACATATGGTTCAATTTTTGACCCGCTAGAAGACTGAAAGAGCCCTTTGCGTAAAGGGGAAATAAACGAATATTATTGTTCCAAATAATCCATCTACTATTGATGCAGATAAAATTTCTTACTGTCAAATTTCCAGACCTGGGAGCAGATGAAGTGATTGTGCCAGCTCTGCGCGACTTACTTTCAAAATAGAACTCGAATCAACAACAACACAAACAGGACAGTTGTGCAGAATCTGGAGGGGCAATTGTTAAGAAAATTTCTATAAAACTTGAGGCAAGAAATATTTTCTTTACATAATGCAGACATATTTTTAACCTATTCTGATCTATGCAAACCGGAATGAAAGGAATGATCTTGCGTTTCAAGGAATCGAAAAAAAAGAAGCACTAAAACACAGAAAAGGCGCCGCAGATGCTAAAGACAGCAAAAGTATGAAGCTGTAAGTTATGCGTATGGAAATCGTTTTTCTACCCCCTTTGGGATTTTGAGTTGTTTAAGTGCGCATGCGCCATACTTTCAAGGGGCATTAAAAGACAGATTGTCATATGAACTATTTTTTTAAATAATACAAACGGTTATCAGATCATCAGACACTGAAGCAAAGTACAGCTTTTTCTGACATCGCGTTAGAGTTTGACATTGTTAGCAACCCTCACTTACAAGGTTGATTGAGCAACAATATCATAAAAATTACAATATATTACGAAAGAGTGATTCACCATTCTACACACCCTAAAAGCAGGGCAGACACTATATGGAATTTTAGTTTTATTGTCTCAGCAAGATCACTCAAAGGTATTTTATTGCTGTGCGAAGATGAAGAACCATTTAAAAAAAACAAACTGAAAAGTTTCTTAATCCTAAAATAACGAAAGTACAATGTTCGATTGAGGTATCCTAACCAAATCTAGGGGAGTGGACTTAAACCCTTACCCGCATTTTTACGAAATAAGAAAATTGTTCGGGGGCGGAGGCTAGAAGTCCAACAGTAGACCTTGTGTCTAAAGATCTACACCTTCACAGTGTTAGACTTAATGATTATTTAAAAAACGAAATACGGTTTATGGATTGACCTAAGGCAACAGAGGATAATCATTGCATGGAAGTGGGAGAGCTGTTAAAAACGTAATAAACATTCAAATTGACAAAGAAAAAAAATGACGATAAACCGCTTAATGTATATTGTTTTTAATATATGATGCGCAGCTGAATATTCAAGATAACAGATTAAAAATTACATTACTAAATTATTTTTTAATTTAAAAAGCATGTCTGTTAAGCATTACCAAAAGTACCTACAGCGCCAGAGTCCCTAAAGAAGAGATAGAAACCCCTAACATAAAAACCTCAGATTAACCAAAAATTACACAAATGCAACAAAAACTAGAGCAGGACCTTTCAAAATACAGCAAAACCAGACGAAGGGATTCTGCTGCCTTTTAAAGCTGTACATATTTAATACTGGAGCATCGACTTTGAGTGCACTATCGGCAGGGACAATGTAGGTCTCTTAGCAACAGGTGTTGGTGCACCGTTTTGCTATACCTCTAGGCGGGTTTTTCTTTAGCTTTTGGGGGTGTGTTCATTAGCTGTAATGCTGCTAGCAAAAAATTAAAAACTAAACTCCAAAAGCACACAGCTATGGTTCAACTAATAACAGCTAAACTTAGTTCGTTCAAACTGACAATAAATAAAGCGCTAGTTGACTCGCACATCACGGATGAAGAATTTAGTCGTTTACAGGCCGATTTTTATGACATAAAAGACAAAAGTTTGATCTTCAAAAAAAGGCAAGGGGAAGTTTTTCTCAACGCCAGACACCAAGCAGATAAAAAAGGAATGTTTTAAAAAAAGTAAACGAGACATTAAACTCTGTTCTAAACAGCTCGCATTAACAACATCGAAGGGCGTTTATACTTTAGTTTATGAGTCCAAGCACAAAAAAAACCGTTGATATTTATTCGATTAAGTATTTTTTTTAATTTAAATAAATATTTTCAGTTAGAAAAGAAAACTTAACAGGCAAAGAAATATGAAGGACCAGACGAATTGTTTGAAGGGAAAGCTTAAGGGAGAGCGTTTGTCAAAAGCTTTAAATGATAAATTTAAACTAGAAGTCATTGATCCAACAAACGTACAGGCAAGTGTTGTTCATGCTATTTCCAAGTTCCAGGTAAACTAACAATAGACCCGCCAGTTAAAGTAATGTTAGCTGTTTAATCGACTATATAACAATAAAATGAAGAAAATCTAGAAGTCTGGGTCTCACTAAACAACAGGTTATTCTTTCTCATAATGACTTAACACCTGGTTGGGCAGACCCTGCTTTCACAGTTTGATGTGGCCGCTGAAAAGCCAAAATGAGAGGGTCTGGTTGGTCAAGGGCGAAGTCTAGAGATCAGATTAAAACAGGCTAAGAATGTGCCGATCGTAGGCAAGTCTCACATTCCACTACCTCCACATTAGTAGCGAAAAGAGCAAATTCTAAACATAAAGAAATTCAGACAACAAATGTTTCATGTGGTGTGTTCTTGCAAGGCTGCATTACGTCCGCAAAAACGCAGAGAAAGTATCTAACTATGAACCTTACATCAATGATCTTAACTTTAGTGAAATCCTTTCCTGTTGCGTGGACAAAATTGATCATTTGAAGAACAAAACAAACCAATAACTGTTAATGTATACACATGGTCTGAGAAAACAAATTTGGTGCCTATTAGAGTGTCTAAAGACAGCCCAACAATAGGGGATCCAGCTAAAAACCATGGACTTACTCCTAATGTCTTCGCCAACAGGGTTGCCTCAACATTACACATTGATTACGCACAATGAGTAGACTAATGCAGCATACTTCAAAACATGGCGCAAACAAGAATTCTGTAGAAAATGTTTAACAAGAATTCCATCTGTTCCAGCCGCGCTTGAACATATAAAACATTGTAAAAGTTCTGTAGACTGTAATACAGAACTAATTTACGCCCCCGCCTGGATCAAAGTTAGTTTTAAGAAAGGAAACGGCTGCAAACAAGTCCATACGTAGTTTTCGCAGACTTCGAGTCGCTTTTTGTTCCCTAAGAAGGCCAACCCCACAGAAACTTCCGAAAACGGCCCTAATAACAATCACCAATTTGTTCATTTGCCTTTATCATTGTCAGGTCGGATGGCGTTCCCTTCGGAACCAGAATTATACAGAGGGGCCCATTGCGCAAAATGCTTCTTTGAACGCATGCAGCAAGTGCGTAAAAGTCTGTTCTAATAATCTGAATCTCTCAGATATTATATGACTCCTAAATCAACAACATTTTGACTCAGCCACACATTGTTGGATTTGTGGGGGGGCCTTGGTTCCGACGGTTTAGGCCTCTCATCAGACGCAGAGAATCCAACATAAGAGACCATGATCACATTAGCGGAAAGTTCAGAGGAGCACGCACAGTAAATGCAATCTTCAACTAAAGTTTGATCCTAAGACATGGAAGCTGCCCATCTTCTTTTCATAACTTGCGAGGCTACGACTCTCATCTTATAATGCAAGCAGTAACCAGCGACTCCAGGGGGTCATGCATTGCACAGTCATCAGAAAAGTACATGTTTTTCACTATAAATAACATGTCTTTTTATGACTCTATGCACACCTGATGGATCATTAGAGTCACTAGCAATGTCCTTAAAGTCCTGCCCAATAAGAATATTTTGACCCAACTCTTGTTAGAAAGGGCGTTTACCCTTATGAGTACATGAACAGTTGGGAAAGGTTTGACGAAGATACACTTCCACCAAAGACCCGTTCTTTTCTATTTTTAGAGGGAAAAGGGCATCAGTGATTCAGATTACCAGCATGCTCAAGAAGCATGGCGAATTAGATTCTAAAACGATGGGAGACTATCATGATTCCTACTTGATGGCCGACGTTTGTTGGCGGACGTCTTTTGAACATTACAGAAAGACCTGCATGAAACATTAAGCCTGGATCCTGCGCATTACATTTCTGCGCCCGGGATCAGTTGGGACGCTTTCTTAAAATTTACAGGAATACAGACTGATCTATTGTCAGATTTACCAATGATTCAGATGATTGAAAACGGATTGCGTGGGGGAATTATATGGGGTCGCATCATTACTGTAAAGCAAACAACAAATACTTGGACGACTATGATCCAAGTAAAAGGTCTAACTATCTCAAAGTATTTAGATGCAAACAATCGTATGGTTGGGCTATGGCGCAATCACTTCCAAATTTCGTAACTTTAAAATGTACACTGGCGGCGGTACGAATAATATTCCCAAAAAGGCATTAAAAATGGTTGAACAGTTTAACGCCCGATCGACATCGGGGGTTTATTCTAGAAGTTGACTTAGAATATCCTCATGAACTCCATGACCTAAATAATGACACCCATTAGCAGCAGAAAGTCTAAAGATGAATCCAAAAGAGCCGCCTAAACTTGTGCCTAATCTTCGAGGGAAAAAAAATTAGTCTGTCATTACAGACTTCTACAATTTTATTTAAACATGGTTTGAAGTTTAACAGCTGTTCATCGTATAATTGCTTTTGATCAAGAACAGTTCATGAAACCATACATAATGAAGAACACTGATCTTAGAACTAAATCCACAGATGCTTCAGAAAAAGACTTTTTCAAGCTGATGAACAACAGCTGTTTCGGAAAGACTATGGAAAATCCGCACAAGCGCAAAGATGTCAGATTGGTCACCAAAGAGAACGAAGCAATTAAGCTGACTTCAAAACCAAATTATCAGGACTTTAGAAGATCTCATGATCAGCTTTTTGGCATAATTATGAAAAAAAGAAAGTCAAATTGGACAAACCTGTATTTATTGGGTTTACTGTTTTAGAATTATCAAAGCTTTTGATGTTAGAATTTCTTTATGACTACTTAAACCCTCGTATCCAGAGCCCAAAGAGTACTTTACACAGATACAGATAGTTTTGTTATAGATATCCCTACTGAAGACATCTATAAAGACATGGAAATAGAAGTAGCTAAAGGGCATGCAGGATGGTATGATACATCGATTACCCTAAAGATTCGCCTTTACATTCATCCGTAATAAGAAGGTTTTAGGAAAGATGAAGGATGAATTATCGGGAGGGGTGATTAAGGAGCTTATTGGGTTTAAGGTAAAAAATGTACAGTATTTCGAGCCAGGAGAAAACCATTAAGAAAGCAAAAGGAATATCTCGCAGTGTTGTGCAGTCAAACATATCACATGACAACTACAAAGAAGCATTGTTTGACAATAAGACTTTTCATCATGACAACGTAAAACTACGATCTAATCTACATAAGATCAACACAACTGTTGTAACAAAGAAGTCATTAGATAGAACAAACACTAAACGAGTATTTGTTAATCCAGAGTTTTCATATGCAATCGGACACTGGAGAACAGCATAAACAGAGGGGTTTATATTTTTCATCAACTTTTATTATAAGATCAATCATATCTTCATCCAATTCGGCTAAATCTTTTCATTTTGCTTGATGTGCTCGAATTATTTTATTATTTCAAGATATTCTTTTTCCAATTTGGGATTTTAGGTTGTTGGTGATCTGGATGTTTTAGCATCTCTTGGTGAATCCTCGCAAATGTTCCCTTAATAGCAGAACTCAAATCATATGATTCCCGTATTATTTTAAAGTCTCTTCCTTTATCATTCTTGTTTCGTTCTGTGCTTCCTTCTGAGCTTCCATTTTAAACTTAAATATATTTATGTAAATTAAAAATTAATTAGCAACTGGAACTGTGTCTGGTGGATTTTCTGCATTCTTCCTTCACAAAAGATCTTGAGGAGCTGGTTGTTTTGTTGTGTCAGTTTCTCGTAAATAATACACGGGTGGGTTCATTTTTACAATTCTTTTTATTTCATATGGATCAACACTCCAAACTGGATCGGGTTTCCCTATGCGAGTGTCCCCTTCTGCTTCCCCGGTAAATAAAGGTACCTTACTTTCATCCAAATGGTAATAGTTTGCCGGATGAACTGACGTCTCCTTCAGCAACATTTATTGTTTGTTTTTTGATTGCTTGTACTGGTTTTAGCCCTTTAAATTCTTCATTATTCATTGCGCGCAAAACTGAGGGCAGTCTTCTAACCCATTCTGTGTTGCAAGAATTGGGCAATCAGCTCTCTGTGATACTGGTAGGGAAAAAAATCTTTCAGATAACTGTTTGTTAAAGTTTTCAACTAAAGCCTGTGATCTGTGAACTCCTGGGATGCCTCTTTTTAATGGTAACTCTATGTTTTAACATAATTGATTCACTCGACCTTTAAATTCTTTCCCATCATTGACTTGAATCATGCGAGGATAAGTTAGCGGGCCTCGTTGGTATATCAGTTGTATGGCAACAGCAACAGCAGAAGCACTCTTTTGTGTTAATGGTTCCGCATCTTTGTATCTTGAAGCCATGTCAATGACTGTGATGCGTACTTAAATCTTTTTCGTCTAATCGTATCATGGGGTAAATATAGAAGATCCATTTTTATGGGGGTCGTTCGGTATTGTATTCAAAAAAGTGTGGTCTCTGTATTTTGTCTAGGTGCAGGTAAATTTAAATTTGCCAATCGCTTGTTTAGATAACCATTCCTTTGCTGTTTGTTCACTGACTGCCGCTGCTTGGGTTAGCTTTTTTATTGCCGTGATTCCCTTCCAATATCCTTTTGGCGAATAATAGATTTTGTTCATTTTTATTCAGCCAATATTATGTGCAACAAAATACACAACGGTCATACCAAAGACGATAAACACGATTTCTTGCATCTTTTGTTTTTCTGATGGTTGATAAAAGTCACTGCATTTTGGTGGGGGCAATGTCTCGATTGGTTTGCCTGTTACAAGATAATATTCTTTTATTGCTTGATCAACATCTTTAAATGTGTAAGCTGCATGTCCCTGTTTTTTCAGTTTGTCGTTAATAAAATCTAACTGCTCAATTCTCTGCTTTTCATACGCAGCTTGTGCAGCTGCTAGTTGCTCCATAGCTTTGTTATGTCTTTTTCTCTCTTCATTAGTTTGTAGTTTACTAAATGCGTAATTACTTCTGCTAAAAGCAAGCGCATTAACCACAGCGCCGCCTATCATCATTACGAGTGAAGCCATTTTTATAAATGTACTTTTTATTTTACGTATTTATACTGTCTGGAATTATTCCTTGCTTAACTAGAAAATCTTTCGTAGCAAATGAAGCTGTAATGATAGCAATTAGCTTTGCCGAATCCTCAAAGTCTAGTTTGCCAAGATCTGCCGGTTTTATTTTTAACAGGCTTTTACCAAGCATTGTGTATCCTATACTTAGGCCTCCAATAACAGCAGAATGGTATACAAGATTGGTTACAGTCTTTTCGGCGCTCATTTTTAAAAAACAAAATAATAATTATATTTAGTAATAAAACATGAACACCGATGATCTATTAAACATTCCGAACTTGTGATTACAAATGAACAAGTTGATGACCAAGCTGTTATGCCCAAAAAGGAAAGGCTGTATTCTTTGGCAGCATGTGGAAAAACAAAACAGTTCCTCGGAAATGAATTCAGCATAGAACAGATTCAACAAATGTCGCCACAAGACATTGTAAAGTATCATAACAGGTATGAAGCGCAACTGGGATCAAGATGGTAAAAAGTGTCGGGCAAACGGTTCTTAGTTTGTACACTAAACTATCAGTAGATTTGCTCCCATTGATTCTGAACAAGACTTTATGTATGATTTAGCGCAGGATCCAGTTTTAACAAAGTCATTAGAGTCTCTGGGATGTGATCTATATTACAGATTTGGAACATTATTGTCACCGCTAATCATGGGATTAATTACTTTTAATCATATAGATTTGTTTCCCTAAAAAATGACCGTGCCAGAAAATCAGCAGAATCAGAAAACATTGAATCAGGTGGAGAAAGTGACCAGTAAAAAGCCTCCTCATCCTGGGCGTGTTGCAACAGGAAAAAAAATCAGCAGAGTGGAACAAACGAACAAAATTAATGTTACAATCACAGATTATAAGCCCATAATAAAAAGTGCTAGAGCCTGGATCCAGTTTTAACAAAGTCATTAGAGTCTCTAGGATTGATCTATATTACAGATTTGGAACATTATTGTCACCGCTAATCATAAGATTAATTACTTTTAATCATATAAATTTTGTTTCCCTAAAAAATGACCGAGCCAGAAAATCAGCAGAATCAGAAAACATTGAATCCGGTGGAGAAAGTGGCCAGTAAAAAGCCGGGGGCGCGTTGCAGCAGGAAAAAGATTAGCAGAGTGGAACAAAAAAAAAAAATAAAGGCACAATCACAGATTATAGCTCATAATGAAAAAGTGCTAGAGCCGGAGCCAGTTGTTTCAACGCCAGCTATAAAAACACCAGAACAAGATGATTCAAGACCTACAACAACGGCAGGGTTGCCTACACCACCAAAGTCTTCATGGAATTTTCTTAAAACAATTGTCATTTTTGGCAGTATTGCTGGGGTGGTTATTACGGTTATAAAATATATAAACAAAGACAGCAAAAACCAAAGCAGTCAAAAAAATCTCAACCACTAAATACAGAAGCCGAACAAAAAAGCATGCCAGAACCGCCAACAACAAAAGTTTATTTTGATCCATTTCAGATGCAATAATACTTTAAGAACTTAATAAATAATTATAAATTGACTTAAATAAGAACTTGGTTGTACTTAGAGGATGACGTAGTTATGAACTTGAGCTGACTTAAGTTAAGAATTTGAGGTGACTTGATCAAGAACTTGATTACGAACTTGGGGTGACTTGATCAAGAACTTGATTAAGAACTTGGGTGACTTAATCAAGAACTTGATTAAGAACTTAGAAGTTACTTGATTAAGAACTTGTGGTGACTTAGGATGACTTAGGATGACTTGATTAAGAACTTATAAGTGACTTGAATAGGAACTTATAAATGACTTGAGTAGGAACTTATAAGTGACTTAAGTAGGAATTGAGGATGACTTAGGATGACTGGGGCACACTTGGCTTAATGCCAAAGTTGCTCCTTGAAGAGCGGTTTTGGAGTGCGGCCAACTAAGTTTTGACAGCACAGCGTGTTCTCTGATCGAGTGGGGAGAAGGCGGTTAAGGCACTTGGCTTAATGCCAAAGTTGCTCCTTGAAGAGCGGTTTTGGAGTGCGGCCAACTGAGTTTTGACAGCACAGCGTGTTCTCTGATTGAG
>CM031615.1:72471742-72486742 GCA_018398815.1 Conus ventricosus
TGGGGAGAAGGCGGTTACGTCTTTGTGTCTACAAATTGTTAACTATTGATTGGGAAGATGAAGCCACTTATCACACACACACGCACATACACACAAAAATCATTTACACAATAGACGGGATGGTGCGTGTGGGGGAAGTCCACTGAGTATGCGTTTTTTGGTGGCTCTTGATTGCCAGGTAGTACACCTATCACTGAACATTTGGAGCTTTTTGAATAAAACAGCGCCATTTTTTAAAATGGAATCATTTCTTCAAAAGTTTAAAGCTTTTCAAAGTTAACAACATCTCTTTAAAATATATCAGCTAAATCTCTGTCTTGAATTAACAAGCTTTCAAGGTGCTTGTGTAGTTCATCAATAGTAGGTTCTCGTTTTTTTCTTTCTCCTCACCTTCCAAAAAGCAATACTCTTTGGCTTAGGAAGTAAAGAACTGGGCCCGCCTGATTTTCTTTTGTTTAGATACTCCGCCATACAGATGTAATAAAACACATGATCATCTATAGCAAGAAGCTGTTTCTCTGTGAACACAACACATCCGTCTGCATTGAACGCCGTAGCTAAACTGAGAGGCGCTAGTTGGGGGGCGTTGGTTCTAGATCGTCATGTCTGGTCACGTGGTATTGCCCCTTGCTAAGTCATAAGACCCGACACCACAAATTAAGTAATCAGGCGTCTGCCTAATGACGGGGCTCTGTATTCCCCGGAGATAAGAAAATCCAACTCCACACTTAACTCATTAAGCTCTCTGGTTTCAGAACTCCGCACAATAGTAAGGCTGGCCGGATCATGTTTGTTTGTCTGTCTGTCTACTTCGTTTTATAAGATTTATCATGCTAGGATAAGTGTCTGGATTTTAAAAGACTTTAGAAAACAGTTAAAGACTGTAGTTTTATTTCACATGAAAGACAGAGACGCGTTTAATATATGTATGTTTGCTTGTAAAAAATCGTTATTTTTTTGTTTATTGAAAAAATGTGTGATGGATTTAATTCATTGTTGAAGTCTTACTTGTCAGAGAACAGTAAAATGCTCATTATAGCTTAACTGCTCGAAACTGGTTTCGGGCAGTTAAGCTAGAATGAGCATTTTACTGTTCTCTACCCCTCACCTGAAGACAGCGAGAGGTGAAGGTAAACGCGTCGCAATGGTGTACGACCATCTCCTCATCGACGGAAAGCGTTTCACTATTGACAGTGCTAACAGATTAGTAGAGTTGAAACAGGGAGTCGGCCGGTCCACAAATTGTCTCAGTTGTGGTGGAGGTAACGAACAGTGAGGCAACACCGGTTGAGTTGTCACAGTGCGGCATGAGAGGCAGAAACAGGCCGTGCAACATGTGAATGTGTGTGTGGTGACCGGGCTCTGTGCATTCTGTGAGGAGCGAGGATGTGAACATTGCACGCACTGACATGTCAGTAAAAGGCATGGGTAGTTCGACCTCCACCAAGGAAAATGAACGATCAAGTTTTATTGATGTTTGTAATAACTTGAAATATTTTTCTTTCGTGCACTGGAATGTCAATGAACTGATTACAGAGGTGATAATGAATGTATGTCTTTCATTGGATCCTTTGATTTTGTATGTTTAGTTGAGACTTTTCTTGAAATGTTTTAGTCTTCGTTTTTTTTTTACGGATATATTGTATTCTGTAAACCGGCGGTAAAGTTGACAACACACGGTAGGCGTTCCGGTGGGGTTATCTGCCTTGTAAAGAAGACTGAAGTGTGTCCATATGTTAAATTGATAAATGTTGAGTCTAGTTTGTTTTGTGCTTTTCTAATTGACAAATCTTTGTTTGGAACAACGAAACACATTATATACGTATTGCTTATGTTCCGCCCGAAGGCTTGCCTTATTACGTGCATTTTGATATTGAAAATGGAATTGCTTTGTTGGAGGATTTTCCATGGGATTGTTGGTTTTCTATTGATAGTGATGGTACTGACTTGGTCCTCCGTGGTGATTTAAACAGTAGAACTGCAAATATACTCAGAGGCATAAAAAACGCGAAAACAAACTGTATAGAAATTTTGATGTAATTTGGCCAACGATTCCTTTGAACTGGTAATAGAAAGTGAGAAAAAGCAATCAAACACCGCAAAAGTGTCCTTTCAAAGTTCATTCTGGTAGAAAATAAGGTCACATGAACTTGACCTTGACCCTATGTTAACAGCAGAATGTCAGTATCTGGTGTGACCACCTCGAGCATTGATCACAGCAGTGCACCTGCAGTACATCGAGCGCACCAGAGTGTTGGTCTGCCTCTGGGGGACTTACCACCACACCTGGCCCACAGCGACAGCAAGCTGAGCTGCTGTCTGGGGTCTGCGGTTGAGCGGTTCAACTGCCTCTGAAGGGCATCCAAGAAATGCTCTATTGGGTTAAGGTCGGAGAACGGGCTGGGTGAGGCAGCAGATTGATGTTGTTCTGCCTCAGGGCTGTTCTGCAAGGGCAGTGTGCGGCCTTGCGTTGTCCTGCTGAAACAGGTTCTGTGGATGCCGCTGGAAATGCGGCAGGATGTGGGGCCTCAGAACTTGGTCGAGGTAATGAACAGCAGTGGCCCCGTTACCACGTCCTGGACCCACATTCTGGAAGATGACTGGCCCAATGCAGCGATTCATGCCGATAGCCCCCCAGATCATGATGCTTTCACCACCCCATGGGTTCCTTTTGGTGATGTTGGCATCCATGAAGCGTTCCCCCGCTCTTCTCCAGATCCAGATGCGGCCATTGCCTTGGTCGACGCAGAACCAGCTTTCATCACTGAAGAGGACTCGGCCCAGTCCCGATGGCACCAATGCACGTGAATCTGTGCCCACTGCAGACGGTTCTGGCGATGCTGGAGTGTCAGGATAGGTCGCCGGGCTGGACGCCTGCACTGGAGACCAACTGTGTTCAGTCGGCGACGCACGGTCCTGCTGCTGATTGGCCTGCCATGGTTGCCGACGGTGTTCCTGGCTGTGTTGGCAGCGGTTTGGTAAGGCTCCCGTCGATGCTGACGCAGAAGATGGCGGTCTTGGGCTGCTGTGGTGACCCTCGGTCTGCCGCTCCTCGGTCTGTCATCAGTGGTGTTTCTTGCTTGAAAGCGTCCAGAAAGCGATAGACGGTGGAAATGTGACTCCGAATGCGATAGCAGCCTGCCACATTGGAACCCCGGCCTGCAGTTGCCCTATTGCTATGCAACGATCTTGACGAGAAAGTCTCGGCATTATGTTGGCGCCACTGGAAGGGATAATTTGAACTTTTTGGGGTTTGGAAATTTATAGCCCTACAATCGGGGCCACATTGAGTTGCAGTTCACATTGATGCACGTGGCGTAGGTAGTCTACATGGCAAATGCACTCCTCATGCTGAAAACGCTGACCCGGCAACATTCACCCACTGTTACGAGGTTACAACCGGCCAAGACACCACGTACTGCTAATGTTGCACGTGCCAACGACATTGCTTACGTCCTGTTCACGATGTAAACAATCGTGCACTGTCTCTATTTTTCGCGTTTTTTATGCCTCTGAGTATATTTCTCCGGACAGAGGAAAATACAGCTGTTTTAGATCATATGCTCGTAAGTGGACCTTTAAATGTAAGTAGAAATTCTGAGGACATGGAACTTAATGATTATGTTAAATTGTTACTTAGTTTGTGCACTGCTTTCGATTTGTGCATTTTGAATGGTATGTGTAAGGGCGACCTGCAAGGTCGCTACACGTACATATCTGAGCATGGAAACACTGTCAACGATTATTTTCTAATGTCTTGCGATTTATGCGCAGAGATTTCTAGGAACTGTGAATTTGCCGTTTCAGAGAAAATCGAATCCGATCACATGCCATTGCAGTTACTTGTAAGTTTAAAAAATGATGGTGAAACTTGTGTGCAAGAAAAAGATCATGTCTTTGTGATTGAGAAGTTTGTATGGGTTGAAGAGTGTGCTGATTTATTTTATGATTCACTTTGTTCTGACGAATTACTCCAAATGGAAGCTGCTATTAACTTGATCAATGTTGATATTAACGAGTCTTTAAAAGGCTTCAATAATGGTATAACAAGGGCAGCAAAATGTATGGAAAAGCAAACACGTATTGGTGGCAGTTGGAGAGATGATGACTGGTGCAATAACGAATGCCGCGTTGGTAAAAGAAAGGCCCGTAACTTGTTACAGAAATTTCCTCGTACGTTGTCTGTGCCTGATCATGATTCTTATTGTGCAGCCAGACGTGAATATAAACATATGCTGAAGAGAAAAGAAAAACAGTTCAACAATGCAGTAATAACGGATTTATTGCATTCTATTAATGATCAGAAATAATTCTGGGAGTGCCTGCACAAAATTTCAAAAAAAGAGGAAGCCACCTTTGAAAAACATTAGTGTGAATGAACGGTTTCAACATTTTAAAGTATTGCTTGGAAAGAACGAATACTCTACTAATGAGCATCTCCATACAGTTGAGTATAACCATGAAAGTGACTACAGCAATGATGATGGCAACGATAACGATTACGATAGTGATAACTTTAATAGTAATGATCACAAAAGTTTAAATCATCCAATTTCAATTGAAGAAATTTTGATGATAAAGAAACGTAAAGCTGCTGGGCCTGACAGAATCATTGGAGAACTATTAAAACATGCCTGTAAATCGAACTTAATCCTGGACTTCCTCTGAAAAGTTTTCAACTCCTTATTTGATAAAGGAATTTATCTCGAACGTTAGGCAGAATCAATTGTTCTTCCTGTCTATAAAAAAGAAAACATAAACGATCCTAATAATTACAGAGGTGTTTCACTCTGCAATGCGTGTAGTAAACTGTATGGTGCTGTTATTAATAGTAGACTTCAAGAATAGGTAGAGCAAAACAATATTACATGGGAACTCCAAGCTGGGTTTAAGCAAAATTATTTTACTATTGATCATATGTTTACCTTTCATACAAAAACAGTTTTCCTTAAACCAAAGATTGCATGTTGCTGTTATTGACTTCGAGAAGGCATTTGACTCCATTAATAGAAGTATTCTTTGGCCTATCTTGTTTAGAGATGGTATAAATGGTAAATTATACAAATGCATTATGAGTATGTATGAATGCGTAAAAGCAAGAGTGAGAAATGGGGCTACTCGAAATGAATACATCACGTGTACATCTGGTGTCAAACAGGGTGATCTTTGTAGTCCTGTTTTGTTTTCTTTATTTATAAATGAATTGACGGTAGAGGTTGTGAACTCTGGAAGACATGGTGCTGCATTAATGATTACAAACGATTTCTTGGAAATCTTCATTCTTCTCCTAGCGGACGACGTGGCGTGAACTGCACAAACGCTTGTTGGGTTGCAAAATCAGTTAAATAGTTTACGGCGAGCTGCTGATTCTCTTCAATTGATTGTAAATATGAAAGGGAAGATATCTTTCTTCAAGAGAAAGATGGATATATAATGGAATTATAATGCCAGTTGTAAATGTTTACAAATATCTAGATATATACTTTTCCACTCGTTTAAGCTTCACTTTTGCTTGTACAAATCTTGCATGCAGGGACAAAACTGCCTTATTATGCATTATGAAGAGATTTTGTCTGCTAAAAAAAACAACTATTCTCTGAAATTATTCTTAAAGTTATTTGATGTTCAAATTCAACCTATGATACAATATGGGGCTGAACTGTGGGGACTGGACGCTCCTGCTATCCATTGTGAAAAGCTTCATTTATATGCCTGAAAGAAATTTCTCGGAGTTTCACCACGAACACCTATTGATTTTGTCTATGGCGAAACAAATTGATACCCTGTATCTTTACTGTCTGTAGTCAAATGCATCCCATACTGGTTGAAATTAACGTAAATGGATTCTGAAAGACCATCTTATAGGGCATACAGAAAGTTATTAGACCTGGATGGTAGAGATAAGAAAACCTGGGTGTCAAACGTTCGAAACAAATTGTATGAATATGGATTTGGAGTCGTATGGCTTAGTCAAGGTGTCGGAGATGTGAAAGCCTTTATACACATATTTCGTGAGAGACTGATTGACTGTAGGTGGCAAGACTGGGACTTTCACATTAGAGGTAGTGATGGATTTGATTTTTATAGAATGATAAATGATTTACATAGTGTGCCTAGCTATATGTCAATGGTTATTAACAGAGAATGGAAGCGTGTGGTGACAAAATTTCGTTTTGGTATTTCTGATATCTCTTTTTATCATTCTCAATACAGGCAGTCAAGGAATTGTTATCTTCTCTGTCCATGATGTAGCGCGTCAAGAGAAGATGAATTTCATTTTGTACTCATTTGCCCAGAACTTAGTGCGATCTAAGAGAACAATATATTCCACATAAATATTTCAAACAACCTTGCTTGTTTGAACTTGTAATATTAATGTCGTCAACAAATGAGAATATTGTTAAGACGTTAATGTTATTTTTTAACAAAGCATTCAAGAGAAGAAGTCTGTATTCAACATTGTTTGGTAGCCAAATAACTCTTGAACTTTATATCTTTTCCATGTACACCCCCCTTCTAATGGGCTATGGCCTTACGAATAAAAATGTCAATGTCAGTGTAACTGTCTGTATGTGTGTGTGTGTGTTTGTCTCTCTCTGTCACTGTCTCTGCCTCTCTCTCTCTCTCTCTCTCTCTCTCTCTCTCTCTCTCTCTCTCTCTCTCTCTCTCTATCTCTCTCTCTCTCTCTCTCTCTCTCTCCCTCCCCCCTTTCTGTGTGTGTGTGTGTGTGTGTGTGTGTGTGTGTGTGTGTGTGTGTGTGTGTGTGTGTGTGTGTGTGTGTGTGTGTGTGTGTTCCTGTTTCTGTCTGTCTCTCTGTCTCTGTCTCTCTGCCTCTCTCTCTCTCTCTCTCTGCAACTAACAGCGATATTTAGGTACTTCTGCTTTCATCAGTCAAAAGGTGTTATGGAGAATAAGGCAGACTACCTTTACTTATTCAAACAAAAATGGGAATAGTAGGCTTCAACGGGGTGTTGGGTATTGAGAAGAAAGGTTTCTGTAGAAACGGATTTGTTGTAGCTTGGACTGCAGAGGGAACGACTAGTAAAAATATGTCTTAATCATAAGAGAGTCTGGGTGATTGCTTGAAATAAAAACAGCTTTCCACTCCAGTTGGAATCGATAAACGCGGTTAGCATTATTCTTTAAACGATGTATACACAGAGACTCGCTTGTCAAATCTATATGTGATGGTGTGGAGAGGTAAGGGGTGTGCAGGTGAAGACAGGCAGATAGCAATGCGTAGAAGCCAAGGGACAGCAGCCAGTCAAGAAGACACGGAGGACGAGGTGTAGTTTCTCCCTTTATTTTCTTCTTCCACGCCAGTCGCTCACATCAGGGAACACTGATCCATTCTCACACAACGCTCTACTTTTATAAGAATGTACGGGCCGCAGAGCCAGCAACACGGTGCCAGAGACGAAACGGGCCTTGCGAGGCCGGAACCAACGGAAATTTGTGTTTTCTATCGCGGCTTCAGTGTTGTCTGGCTCGCTGTCCGTTCAAACTATTAACACATGTTTACTATCGATGAAAACCTCAGAACACAAGGAATAAAATGCAGTAAGTCACATTTGACAATTTTGTTCCTGTACTAAATCATTGCTGATTAATGTCCTAGAGTGAAGCCACTTTTAACGCGTTTACGTCATATTTTCCTCTATTTCATTAAAAAATACTGAAGAGCGTGAAATAATTTTACAATGAATGAATAGCTGGCACTACGCTCTTTTCATACATATAAACTTCATTTTCCGAGACAGTGTCTAAGTGGAGAATTGTGTTATTAAAATTTACTAGAAAACACAGCTGACTTTTCACTTCGCCGGGCCGTCGGCGCCTACTTTTGACACAATTTTCAACTGAAAAATACTCTGTTGAAATGGTCTGTTAAATAATAAATTCTACACATTTTCAGTTGTATTCATAACAGAAATGGAGTCATTATCAAGATTTCGATCGGGAAGTCCGAATTTTGTAGAATGATAATTTGGATCAAAACTCAGACAATGAACGAAGAAGGCGACTTGCTCAAGGGAACCGGCATCGTCAGTCATTTCGTATAGTCGCAAGCCTGTGCGGAAAAGATCCTAAGCATGCGATAAACGAAATGAGAGCTCATGGACATTACTTTTAACATGCATCTTCAGATTCTTCGGTTTTCCTCTTACTTTTTGTAAAATCGAGAATTATTCAATGTTCATTCGACAGACAATTGAAAATGGCGCCAAGATTGCTCGTGCAAAATCCCAGTTTAGAGAAAATATGGGTTCTCAGCCCAGTACGGTTGTAATGAATCAAATACATTAATTTTTGTGACTTTAGCGACGTACATACAATTATGTAGGTTCTGAGGTATTCATGATTTAAAGAATTCACACCCAAAAAAAAAAAGAGATTTGACCAAGGGAGGTAAGGGGAAGATAACTCTCGAACAAAACATTTTCATCCACGAAAGGTAACCAAGAGAAATATATACACTGTTAGCACCCGGCTACATCCCCCCCTACTCTGTTACAACCAGCGTCCTCGCTGGCATAAAATGACAGAGTCATCAAGTACAACACATAAATCAATGGGGAAAACTGGAGCTTTAGACCTCAAGTCTGGAGAGGCATTTCTTCCTAAACAAACCCTTTTATCAGTGTATCAAACAAAGCATCAAAACATCTTCTCTCTCTCATTCTTTGTATTCATATCATTCCAACTAACGAGGGCTTGCATTTTTACAAGGCTTCTGAAAGTCGGCAGATTCGCATTGACTAGAATGGGCATATAATTTAAACAAAATTCCAAAATATCAAACACAAAATGACTAGAAAGGATTTGTTTTCTGGACAAAACCCGAATTTTGGGTACCATAAAATGACTTTAATGGAGTTGTTATTTAAAACAAAACTCCGAAAGGTCAGGTTCCAAAATGACTAGGAAGGATTTTTTTTTTCAAAAACATTGGGTAGGCACCGAGTGACAACAATGGACTTGTTATTTGAACAAAATTCCAAAATGTCAAGTACCAAAATGACTTAGAGAGGATTTGTTATTTAAAACAACATTCCAAGAAAAGTCGGGTACAAAATATACTTTGAATGGATTCGTTGAATTCCAGGGTATTGGGTACCAAACGACAACAAGGGGCTTGTTATTTGAGCAAGATTCCATAAAGTCCGGTACAAAATGGCCAGAAAGGAATGATCAAACTCCTTAGAGTCAAGTCCCCAGGAGAACATGGACTAGGGTAGGTTTTGTCGTTTTGGACAAAGTTTCCCCAAGATTCACACAACGTAGTTTTCTCTTGGTCATTACTGTCGACTTTGAAAAACAGAGGCGTACATCATTTTACGTCTTTGGAGAACAATCGATATACTATTTATACAAAAAAAGAAAGAAGACAACATTAAAATGTCACAAGGTATTAGAAAAAAGTAGTCCACAACACCTCTTTTCAGGAGGTATTTAACAAGAAATCAGTCCTGGAGTATGAAAACTGTCCCTGAGAACATCTGACAAAATCAGTTAACTATGCAAGCGTTCAGCTGTCTAGGCGGGCACTGAGGGTATACCTTTTTGTTGGTTTCGCTACCAGACGCGTAGACCGCCGTGGGGCTGGCGTAGGTGGGCCAGTAGCACATACCGGAGACGGAACAGGATGGGGCACAGGGTGGCCAGTTGTCACCGGCATCAGTTGGGGAGCCGCCTGCTGGGCACTGGAATACCGTAGTGGACTGGCTCATTCTCGCTGTCCGATTCAGAGTCAGAAGTGGGTGGAGATGGAGTTACCTCTGACTGGTCGTCGTCTTGCAAGTCCAAGGGGGCACTCGCAGGCAGCAGGTCCTTCCGATGGATGGCTCGTTCTGGACCGCCAGCCAGGGGCTGGACCGAGTAGACAGGTAGGCCGTGATAGGGTCGTGATGTCACCCGGTAGAGGTCAGGTTTCCACAGGCCCTGGATCTTGTTTCGGCAATGATGCGATTGCGTATGTAGACGTAGTCGCCTACACTCAGGGCATGGTCTGCAGCCTTTCTGTCAGTGAAGCCGTCCCTTCTCGCTGCAGCCTCCTTCAACTGGTTGTACGCCTTCAGGTGGGCCTCCTGGAGGCGGAGACGGTGCTGGTGGACCCAGTCAACTGCACCAGCAGCAGCTGTGGTAGGGCACCCCAGAAGGTCGTCGACAGGGGCCTTGGTTGCTGGCCAAAGAGCAGGAAGTGTGGGGCGAAACCTGTGGAGGCGTGAGGGGTGTTGTTATACGCCTGCACAAGTTCTGGCAAGTGTACAGGCCATCTGGTCTTCTCCTCTGGGGGTAGAGTGCGCAGAAGGCCGTGCATGGAGCGGTTTGAAGCGCTCACATTGCCCATTTCCTTGTGGATGGTATGGCGTGGTGTGTGACTTCTTCACGCCACAGATCGAGCACAGCTCCCGGATCAGGCGCGACTCGAAGTCTCGGCCCTGGTCGCTGTGTATTCTCTCTGGGACCCCGTAACGCTGGAACCAGTCGTGCACCAGGACTTTGGCGACGGTCACAGCCTCCTGGTTTCTTGTTGGTACTGCCTGTGTGAATTTCGTGAAAACGTCCGTCATGACAAGGACGTTCTCTCTGCCATCACTTGCTGAGTCTAGCTTGGTGAAGTCGATGGCCAGGACTTCCAGTGGTCGGGATGCCAGCAGATGACCGGACGTGGTGTTGATGGTCGGCCGACGCCCCATGGTGCACCGGTGGCAGGAGTCGATGTACGCCTTCGTGTCCTGGTGCATGCCTGGCAAGTAGACCCTGGATTGTAGGAGACCAAGCGTACGTTCAAAACCTTGGTGGCCCATCTGGTTATGGAGCGATGCTAAAACGTCAGGTGTCATGACGCTTGGCAACACCAACTGCTCCACTGGTCCTTGCTGATGGTGCTGGATGCGACGGTGTAAGACACCATCTTTCAGGCAAAGGCGAGGGTGTTGGTCGCAAAGTGCCTTCAATTTTCGGTTCCTGCCCGCAGGGGGCTTTGCTGGCCAGTGGTCCAGGACTGGGCCGATGATGGAGTCTTTTTTTTCTGGAGCTGCAGAAGTTCTGGTAGGGACTTTAAGGGGTAGGTAGGGTCAGGCTGCATCTTGGACTGGGTTCCTTCTGAGATGATGGGATCAGGGTCAACTAAGGACTGTTTCTGACAATGGGCTTCCTGTGCCATAGCAAGCTGGGGAGGTAGGGCTGTAGGAGCTGGTACAGGAGGACCTGGGAGCCTGGAAAGGGCATCTGCAGGGTTGGTTCTTCCTGGGCGGTATTGTACATCAAAGTTGAATTGGGCCAGTTGTGAAGCCCATCTCTGCTCTAGTGCCCCAAGTGCAGCATGGCGGAAGTGGACGAGGGGGTTGTTGTCAGTGAGGACGGTGAATTTCGCGCCCAGGAGATAGTCTCTGAACTTCTCAGAGATGGCCCACTTCATCGCCAGGAATTCCAGTTTCATACTGGAGTAGTTGGCTTCGTTCTTCTCCGTGGGGCGAAGTCGGCGACTTGCATAGGCCAGGACCCTACGTTGTCCATTTTGCTCTTGGGAGAGGATGGCACCGAGGCCATCGTGGCTTGCGTCTGTTTCCAGGATGAATGGGGACTTAAAATCGGCAACCCCAGGACCGGTGCAGTTGTCAGTGCCGTTTTCAGATTGTCGAAGGCCACTTGGTGGTGTTGGTCCCACATCATAGATATGTCTACCGTCTTCTTCGTTTGTTTGCTGCCAGCCTTTGCCACAGGTCATGGAGAGGTCCGGTGATTCTGGCGAAGTTTCGAATGAACCGCCGGTAGTAGCTAGCAAACCCCAAGAAACTTCTCAGATCTGTCGTGGTCTTCGGGACGGGCCATTCTTGAACAGCTTCTACCTTGCTGGCTTCGCAGCTGACGCCCTCAGCGGATATTGTATGTCCCAGGTATTGGACTTGGCGACGTAGGAACTGGCATTTGTCTGCTCTTAACTTCAGGCCAGTGTCGATTATCCTCTGCAGAAGGCGGTCAAGACTCTCCAGGTGTTCCTCGAAGGTCTTTGAATACACCAGCAGATCGTCCAGGTAGACCAGCAGGAACTGGAACATGAAGTCCGACATGGTGGTCTGCATCAGTCTCTGGAACGTAGCAGGTGCGGTGGAGAGACCCATGGGCATCCTAGTGTATTCAAAGAGGCCAAATGGGGTGGTGAAAGCCGTCTTGTGCTGGTCATCAGGATGCATAGCGATCTGGTGAAAGCCCGAGGCCAGGTCAAGGTGGAGAAGTACTGGGAGCCGACCAAGGCATCGAAAGATTCCTGGATCCTTGGCAGCGGGGAAGGCATCTCCTACAGTCTTGGTGTTGAGACGTCTGTAATCAACGCAGAGGCGGATGCTGCCGTCTTTTTTCTTCACAATGACCACCGGTGCTGCATATGGGCTGTGGCTCTTGGTTTATGATTCCTTTTGACAGGAGACCCTTGATGTGCTCTTGCACCTCTTGGAGTTGGTGAGGAGTGATTCGGCGGTATGGCTGGGCAACTGGTACGTCTTCCCTGGTCTTCAGGCGATGGAGAACCGCATCAGTATAGCCAAGATCTTCATCATCTGTCATGAAGGCTTGTGACCTTCTTGACAGGAGTTCCTGCAGCTGACGTTGTTGACTGGTGGTGCCATCGAACTCTGGACAGGGGACTTTGGCTGGTGGAGGGACAGGATTTACAGTTTCTTCCGAGATGATCAGCTCGTTGATGCCAATGGTAACCTGTGGCCCGTGGTTCTCTTCCACTGCTTCAATGGCTTCCAGGACAGCAATAGGAGTTTGCCCTGGCAGAAATATGTCTTCCGGCGAGAGGTTGGCTACCCTGACATAGCGTTCACATGACTTCATGCTGACCAATGTAGGGATCAGCATCAGGCCATGGGGGAGAGGCCTGGACAGGGGCGAGGCCAGGAGGTGCGACGAAGGGCTTTGGCTACTCAACACTTTGACAGTGGCTATGGAGTAGGCTTGGATCCGTTGGCGGGTCGTGGCACGGGCTACTTTGTCCTGCTGCCGTTTCCTGATCTCTTGGGCGATGGCTTGCAGGGGAGGGAGGAGTGCTGATGGGGACTTGCTTAGGCATTGGCTGAGGACGTTCATACCCAGCAGAACCGGCAGTCGCCTTTTGCGGTCTTGCATAAACGGATCTGTGGGTTCCTTGACGACCAGAGCGGGGACACTGAGGCAGCGGGTGCCGAAGACCACCATGTCGACGAGGTAGAGGCCAGAGTAGGGTACCTCAGCCCCGTTTACTGCACGCAGTTTGACATGACAGTCTTCTCGCCTCAGGTTCCTCAAGTGTTGGCTTGCCCAGGTCTCCGTTATGGTGGTGACTTCACTGCCAGTGTCGAGGAGGGCGGACACTGGCATCCCGTTAATGGAGATGTCAGCTGTTGGACAGTTCCCTGAAAGCCTGGTGCTCTTCCTGCCCCCCGCTGCCTGCATATTGGTGGCAACGGGGGTTAGAAGTTCCCCTGTTGCTGCTCCTCATGGGGCTGCTGGCGGTTGACCGTGGGCCTATTGCGACGTTGGTACTGCTGCTTGGCCCTGCAGTCTGCTTCCCGGTGACCCTGGCGTTGGCACCACCAGCATGTTGGACCCCTTCTTTATTCTGGCTGGCGACGATTTGGTCGGTGGGGTGGGTGCAGGTTTCCATTTGAAGTCTGAAGGGCTGCGACAACAGCAGGCTGTTGCTGCACCCTCAGCTGTTGTTTCAGGGATGCCGTTTCGCTCGTGAGGGCAGCAATCTGGGCCTCTAGCCAGTGGAAGGCATCAGCGTTGGTGGCTGCAGCTACTTGCTGCACGATGGGCTCTGGCGTGTTGTCTTCTCGCATCCAGCGCTGGGCCCCCTGTGTTGCCTCCAGGAAAGTGGTGGCTGGTTTCTCCCTTAGGAAACGCTTCAGGTCCCTCCTAAGGGATGGGGGATGCAGCCCATTGACGAAAGAATCCCTCAGCATGGCTGGTGAGAGGGTGTTGGCTGCAGCTACATTGGTCTTCGTCCAGAGAACCCTGAGTGCAGCAGCGTACTCAGCCACTGATTCTGCCAGACCTTGCTGGCGTTTGTAAAACGCTCCAGCAAGGGCGGTGGAGTCCCTGTGCTCGCCCCAGTGCTGTTCCAGGATGGCGAAGATTTTTTCAGGTGAGTCTATCTCCTCTGCCTCCATGGTCAGGACTTGCTGTCGTACTCTGCCCTCCAAGGCGCTCAGGAGCCAACCAGCAGCTGCGAGATCAGGCATGGGCTGTAGTTTTAACATCAGGGTGGCTTCCTGGATGAAGTCCTCTGCACCTTCTTCCCCAGTAAACTTGCGTAGCTTGTGGGGGCGTAGACCTGAAGGCTGTGCTGCTAGGGGTGGCTGGCCTCCTTGCCCATCCATACTGCAGCCTGGTTGCCTTCGTTGTCCTGTGTCTTCTGGTTCCTCCGGACCATTCTGCTGAATTCTTCTTGGGCTGTGACTCCTTGGTCTCTTCTGTCTTCGATCCTGCTCGCAGCGCCAATTGTGATGGTGTGGAGAGGTAAGGGGTGTGCAGGTGAAGACAGGCAGATAGCAATGCGTAGAAGCCAAGGGACAGCAGCCAGTCAAGAAGACACGGAGGACGAGGTGTAGTTTCTCCCTTTATTTTCTTCTTCCACGCCAGTCGCTCACATCAGGGAACACTGATCCATTCTCACACAACGCTCTACTTTTATAAGAATGTACCGGGCCGCAGAGCCAGCGACACGGTGCCAGAGACGAAACGGGCCTTGCGAGGCCGGAACCAACGGAAATTTGTGTTTTCTATCGCGGCTTCAGTGTTGTCTGGCTCGCTGTCCGTTCAAACTATTAACACATATTTACTATCGATGAAAACCTCAGAACACAAGGAATAAAATGCAGTAAGTCACATTTGACAATTTTGTTCCTGTACTAAATCATTGCTGATTAATGTCCTAGAGTGAAGCCACTTTTAACGCGTTTACGTCATATTTTCCTCTATTTCATTAAAAAATACTGAAGAGCGTGA
>CM031615.1:72491742-72494242 GCA_018398815.1 Conus ventricosus
AAACCATTAGCATAACTCCCCCACAGATCATACAAAAGCAAACTGCCCATCCTAAATAATAATATAATTTTACCAATATTTTTTTAAAAGAATTAAAAAAAAACTTACCAAAAAAAAAGGGTTAAAACATCCAGTTTTAAAAAGGGAGAACAACGTAGGGCCCCGTCGTCACACCGCACACGGGTGTCGAAGAAAACCCCATCCACTATCCATCACCCCCGCCAGGGGGGGAAAAAAAAAAAAAATTCCTCTGAAAAACACTGTTCACTAAAATCTATCCCCCAACCCAGCCCACATTTTAAAATCATAAACAACCATAAAAACACAAACCCCTCCCCCTCCTCTCCCCTTTTCCCTCCTCTCCTTGTCTCTCCCCCTCCTCTCTCCCCCTACCCCCTGCCCCCCCTTTCCCCCCCCCCCCGCCCCCCCTTTCTCTCCTCCCCCTCTCTCCCCCCTCTCCACTCTTTTCCTTCCCTCTCCCCCTCTGTTTTAAACTCTTTAAAACTCTAAAACAAAAAACACCCACTCACACCTTAAAACACACAAAACCACAAACACACACACAAAAACACATACACAAAACACACACGCACATCCCCACCCCAACCCAAAACCACACACACACACACACACCACACACACACACACACACACACACACACACACAACACACCAACAAAACCACCCACACTACAACCCCAACTTTTCCAAACCCAAAAAAAAGCTCCCTAAACCTTAAACCAAAATTTTTTTAAAACCCAAAATGGGATCATAACAGAACGGAAGGGAAAAAGGGCCAGTGAGGAAGGAAAAACCCGGGGGGGGGGGGGGGGGGGGGGGGGGGGGGGGGGGGGGGGGGGGGGGGGGGGGGCTCCCTCAAAAACAGTATTTAAAAAACGTTCCTTAATGGGTTTTTTTGAAAAAAAGATATTTTAAAAATTACAATGGGCACGAAATATCATCATTTTTCCTAACCCCAAAGAGGATAAAATATATATATATATATAAATAAATATTTTAATATAAAACACAAATACACATATACACCAAAAATATAAATTAAACATATAATAAATATAAAATTTTATATATATATATATATCCCCAACATACACTTTATATATATATATATTTTAAAAAAATCCTATACACCCCAAACGGAGTAATCTTAGATTTTTCAAATATTTTAAACCTACATATTTCCTCCCTCCAAAACCACCCCCCCCGCCCCCCCCCACCCCCCCCAAACCCTCCCCACAAGTAAAAAAAAGCCCCTATCTCAACTACCCCCCCAACCCCTCTGCTCACCCCCGAACGGGAATTTTCTTTTTTTCATAAACTGAACAAAATCTTTTTTTTCCCATTCCCTCCCTTGATAATGTGCCCAAATTACCTGCCAAAAACAGTTTTTTCTTTTAAAAAGCAATTTTTCTTTTGTCCACATCTAAAATTGGTAAAATTGTTCAGAACAAAACCCTTTCCCTGTTTTGTGGATGCTTCCCCCACTTGCCACTTTGTGATCCCAACTGTACTTTTTTTGGTCTTACTAATTTAACATCCGTTTTTATGATTCGCCCACCCCAAATTTTTTCAAATTTACTGTTGACCCAACATAGAGGAAATCTTGATGTAATTTGCACTGAAACATAAAATTACATTAAGGGGTGGGAAAAGGGTTTGAGGGTGTGGGTGGGGGGGGCAAGGGGGGGGGGTGGTTTTTGGAGGGGGGATATGTTTAAAATTTTAAAATATTGAAAAATCAAGATTATTTCCAAAAGGATGTTAAAGGGTTTTTTTTTAAAATAAATATATATATGTTATGGTGTATAAAATATATATAAAAATGGTAAAATATATAATATAATTTTGTGTAATGTGTAATTGTGATAAAATATATTAAATTATAAAATATAACCTCTTTGTGTTAGAACAATTTATGATATTTCGTGCCTATTTGTAATTCAAAAAATCTTTGGTTTTAAAAAAAAAAAAAATTTAAGGGAAACCCTTTTTTTAAATACGTTTTATTTAGGTTTAACCCCCCCCCCCCCCCCCCCCCCCCCCCCCCCCCCCCCCCCCCCCGGTTGTTCCTTTTCCCCCACGGCCCCCTTTTTCCCTTCCCTTTTATTATATCCCAGTTAGGTTAAATTTTAATATGGTGAAGGTGAGGGAGCTTTTGTGGGGAATGTTGGGTGTAAAAATGTGGGGGGAAGTTTGGGGGTTTTGTGGGGTTGTGTGGGTGGGTGTGTGGTGTGTGTTGTGTGTGGTGTTTGTGTGGGGTGGGCGTGTGTCGTTTTTTGTGTTTTTATGTGTGTGTGTGTTGTGTGGGGGTGTGTGTGTGTGTCTAAGGTGTGATGGGGGGTGTGATTAGAGTGAAAAAAATTAAAACAGAAGAAGAGGAAAGAGAGAGATGGGGAAAGGGGGGGAAAGGGGGGGGAGAGAAAGGGGGGGGGGGGGGAAGGAAGGGGGGGCAGGGGGTAGGAGAGAGAGAGAGAGACAG
>CM031615.1:72500646-72525646 GCA_018398815.1 Conus ventricosus
GGGATTGTGCTCAATTTCAGTTGTAAATAGTAGTAGTTCGTTGAAATTGATTAACGATTTCGGAGTTGACATGCGCAGCATTGGAATCGGTTAACTGTGCAGTAGGGCCAAGGCTAATTGGTGGTCGAGTGGTTTATACTGGAGTATGGTCGTGACTATTCAACTTATATTGGTGTCTTCTAACTTTCGTTACGAGTCATGGTTCTCGACGCGGGGGTCGTGCGCGTGTGGACTGTATCGGTGACGTACGCATTTGGTACAGGACAGTGAGTCCATATGGTTAGAAGTTTTTGTAAAGCAAGTGACAGTCGTCACACATGCAGGGATGTATGGGTTTGAGAGAACTGATAAATGCCAATCCTGGGCCAGCTGCTCCTCAACCAGTTTCGGAGCATGCTGACCCTAGGAATTGGCATTTATCAGTTCTCTCATACTCAGTGGACTTGATTCCACTGGGCATGCGCATTAACGAGGTAAAACCAACCTGCATTACACAGTTCAACCAGTTCGACCGATTGACTCTAGAAGCGGCATATTACTGTTCTCTAACAAGTAAGACTTTAATAACCAAAAATAACGATTATCTACAAACAAACATACTGCGTAGGGTTATCCGTTTTCAATACTAATTTACTAAAGTTTTCATAGAGTAACGTAGGGGAAAGTAGCCGTGGCTGAACACGCCCCATAGAGTAACGTAGGGGAAAAGCAGCCGTGGCTGAACGCGCCCATATACACGGTGGTGCACTAGGCTATCCGATTACTTCGCGGTGTGTTAATTACAGCGTGGAGTGTTGTTAGCAGAGAGAGAGGCGCAGCTAAAGCCCGTTAAGGTCAAGTTTGCCCTCAGAAAAAACGGTGGTGAAGGATTGCTTGTGGGTTTAAATAATATTTCTATTTAGACACGGAGGAGAAGCTAGTCTTGGAGCCATAGACATACGTGCGTATGCGCACACACACACACACACACACACACACACACACACACACACACACACACACACACACACACACACACACACACACACACACACACACACACACACGCACGCACGCACACACAAACACTACACACTCACACACACACGCACGCACACCACACACACACACCCCACACACACACACAACACACACACACCCACACACACACACACACACACAACTCACACATACACACACACGCACGAACGCACGCATGGACGCACGCACACACAAACACTACACACACACACACACACACACACACACACACACACACACACACACACACACACGCGAACACACACACACACTATTTATTAGTTCTCTGCATGTCTTCCACCGAAAGCCGGGTTTGACAAAGTGTTTCTTTCCGCTGTACAGTCATCTATAATAAATGTGTCTGCGTTTTAAGTTAGCCGGTTGCTCAGCTTGCTGACAAACTGTGAGGCCAAAAAATCAATACCGCCACACCTCCTCCCCCTCCTTCTCCCCTCCTCCCCCTCACCCTCCCTCCTCTTCACCCCACTCCCTCCCGCCCAGCCTGCCCTATTACAACATATGACATCAGCCTTCTAGAACCTTCACTCCGTTCCCACGGCTGAACTTGGAAGAGGTTGGCTCTCTTTTCAGTACTGTCAACTCTGTCAGGGCGGTGTCAACGACCCTGCTCTGCCACGTCAACACGTCAGCGAGGGGGTTACGGGCGCTCACATGACCACACATTCTTCTACTAACTCCCGGACTAGCAGGACGCTTTTACTGTGCTGTGTGCTTGGCTGTGTTATTCTAAAATGGCGAACCGGTTTACTGAGGAACAGAATGGTGCTATTCAAGATCACAAGTTTTACTTTAACTGCATGTTAGAGTATTTGTCAAAAAAAGAATCAGGTGAAGCATGTTCGTTACCCCCGGGAAACCGAAAAGAAGTATTGCTTTCCTAGAGGGTGGAGAAAAAGAAAAAAGTGAACCGACTGCTTTGGAAATGAACGACTATCTTCAAGGTTTGTTGGTTCAAGGAAATGAAAACGTTGAAGGCAATATTGTTGACCAAGATACAGCCAATTTCAATGCGTGTTTGACTATCGATGAGATGGTTCCTTTTTTAAAAAATGGCGCTGCATTGTTGAAAGTTGGCCAAAGCAAAAACAATCCATCATGCGTTGATTGTTGGGCGTTGGCTTGAGACAGCCCAAGTCATGTTTAAAAAACAAAAAACGCATCAAACATGGCGTTCATTTCTTCAGGCGCAGGTGGGCAATGTCTGATTCATATGCCAGAAAACTTATTCAACTTTCTGTGTGTTTTTATAACTATCCTAAATTTCACAGCTAGGAATTTTAGTATAATGAACTGTGTAGCAAACGCCAAACCATTATTAGGCTTATGCAACAGAATAACGATTTTCGAATGTTCTGGCAAAACTAGATAGGGCTAGGCAGGCCTTGGTACATCTACCAGTATGGAGAGGAGTAGTGTGTGGCCAGCACACTATCTTCATATAAATGCTCCAAAATACAATGACGGATGTGCTACTACTGGCGATTAGAGCCGCCATTAAAGCTCGGCTACAGCAGTAATTGCTGTAACTCTGCCAAAGCCAGTTGCAAGCCGGGTTTGGGAAAAGAGGAGCACAGCAGCAAACTGGGCCAAGTGATCATATGTGAATCACTTGACCTGCAAAGCGCGGCAGCCTGCCGCCAATGACGTCAGCACGGAGCACCTGCAAAGCTCGGCGGCAAACTAGGCCAAGTGATCATATATGTCACTTGACCTGCAAAGCGCGGCAGCACCTGCAAAGCTCAGGGGCCCAAACTAGGCCAAGTGATCACATATGATCACTTGGCCTAGTTGATTGAGGTTGCGAGCAAGACACAGCCTGTTTAGTCACAAAGCAAGAAGTGGTCCTAGTAGTTTCACTTCTTGTTTGTTTGTTGGTGTTTGTGGTTTTGTCCTACCCCACGCATGCACACCCCCACCCCCACCCCACGCACGCACGTCCCCCCACCCCCACCCCCGGACTGTCTATTGTGTGTTTGTTTGTTGTTTGTTTGTGTTTATTGTTTGTTTGTTGTTTGTGTTTTGTTCAAACCCCACGCACGCACGTACCCCCACCCCATGCACGCACGACCCCCACCCCACCCCCGCATGCACACTCAAGTCATCCACAAGTTCTTAACTCAAGTCACTCCAAGTCACTTCTAAGTTCTTACTCAAGTTGTCCTCAAGTCATTCACAAGTCATCCTCAAGTCATTCACAAGTTCTTACTTAAGTCATTCTCAAGTCACCTTAAGTTCTTAGTCAAGTTTTTAATCAAGTTGTTCTCAAGTCATCCTCAAGTTCTTACCCAAGTTAACCTAAGATCATAACTAAGTCATCCTCTAAGTACAACCAAGTTCTTATTCAAGTTATCTTGTCAAAAAAACAATACATTCTATGTTTTTGTCTTAAATAGTAGATGTCTAATATAGTACACACACGCCTCAAAAAACGCGTCATCGCTGAGAATATCTTGCTCAGCGTTCTCTGCGCGAGATCGGTCAGCATAGATCTTAATGAAGTTCTTACATCCGAAGCAACCGCATTGATTACAATTCTGGTCTATGGAAATGTCTTTTATGACTCCATGTCTTTATTTATTGACACCATCATTTTATAATACGTCATGTTCTATTTTTATTAAAAAAATTTAAATTTAAGTTCTTAAAATATTATTCCATCTGAAATGGATCAAAATGATCTTTTGTTATTGGCGGTGCTGGCGTGCTGTTGTTTTTTGTATTTAGCGGTTCAGATTTTTTTGATTGCTTTTGTTTCTGTTGCCATTGTGTATATATTTTATAACCGTAATAACCGCCCCCACAGCAGCAAGGGCGCCAAAAAGGGCATCAGTTTTAAGTTCAATATACCATGAAGACTTTGATGCTGTAGGCTTGAATCACATGGAGTTTTTATAGCTGGCATTGAATCAACTTGTTCTGGCGTTGACGGTGTTATGTTTTCATTATGAGTTATATTCTGTAACATTAATTTTTTTTGACTGTTCCACTCTGCTATTTTTCTTCCCGCTTAACACGCCCAGGATGAGGATGCTTTTCAATGGTCTCACCTGATTCAGTGTTTTCTGCTGATTTTCTGGCTTGGTTACTTTCTCCACCTGATTCAGTGTTTTCTGATTCTGCTGATTTTCCGGCTCGGTCATTTTGAAGGGAAATAAAATCTATATGATTAAAAGTTATTAATCCCATGATTAATGGCGATAACAATGTTCCAAATCTATAGTATAAATCACATCCTAGAGACTCTAATGACTTTGTTAAAACTGGATCTTGCGTTAAATCATACGTAACATCTTGTTCAGAATCAATGGGAGCAAATCTACTGACTAGTTTAGTGTACAAACTAAGAAAACCCTTTGCCCAACGCTTTTACCATTCTTGACCCCAACTGCGCCTCAATACCTGTTATGATACTTTATAATGTCTTGTGGCGACATCTGTTGAATCTGTTCAATGCTGAATTCAGTTCCGAG
Source organism: Conus ventricosus (assembly GCA_018398815.1). NCBI lineage: Eukaryota > Metazoa > Mollusca > Gastropoda > Neogastropoda > Conidae > Conus > Conus ventricosus. The sequence continues at coordinate 72,505,158 of CM031615.1, forward strand.
GAACTGTTTTGTTTTTCCACATGCTGCCAAAGAATACAGCCTCTCCTTTTTGGGCATAATAGCTTGGTCATCAACTTGGTCATTCATAAGTTCAGGAAGGTTTAGGCTGCCTTGTAGCTGTTGTAGATCATCACTGTTCATGTTTTTTATTAATTATAATTATTTTATTTTCTTAAAAATGAGCACTGAAAAAACTGTTGCTAACCTTGTATACCATTCTGCTGTTATTGGAGGCCTAAGTGTAGGATACTCAATGCTTGGTAAAAGCTTGTTAAGAATTAAACCAGCAGATCTTGGCAAACTAGACTTTGAGGATTCAGCAAAGCTAATTGCTATCATTGCAGCTTCGTTTGCCACGAAAGATTTTCTAGTCAAGCAAGGAATAATTCCAGACAGTATAAATATGTAAATAAAAAATACATTTATAAAAAATGGCTTCCCCTCGTAATGATGATAGGCGGCGCTGTGGTGAATGCGCTCGCTTTTAGCGGTAGTAAATTACGCATTTAGTAAACTACGGGATGAAGGCGAGAGAAAAAGACATAACAAAGCAGTGGAGCAACTAGCTGCTGCACAAGATCGCTATGAAAAGCAGAGAATTGAGCAGTTAGATTTTATTATTAACACACTGAAAAAACAGGGCATGCAGCTTACACATTTAAAGATGTTGACCAGGCAATAAAAGAATATTATCTTGTAACAGGCAAACCAATCGAAACATTGCCCCCACCAAAATTCAGTTTACTTTTATCAACCATCAGAAAAACAAAAGATGCAAGAAATCGGGTTTATTGTCGTTGGTATGACTGTTGTGTATTTTGTTGCGCATAATATGGCTGAATAAAAAATGAACAAAATCTATTATTCGCCCAAAGGATATTGGAAGGGCATCACAGCAATTAAAAAGCTAAGCCAAGCAGCGGGAGTCAGTGAACAAACAGCAAAAGAATGGTTATCTAAACAAGCGATTTGGCAAATTTATTTACCTGCGCCCAACGAATACAGAGACCACACTTTGTGAATACAATACCGAACGACACCCATCAAATGGACCTTCTATATTTACCCTCTGATACGATTAGACGAAAAAGATTTAAGTACGCACTTACAGTCATTGACGTAGCTTCAAGATACAAAGATGCGGAACCATTAACACAAAAGAGTGCTTCTGCTGTTGCTGTTGCCATACAACTGATATATCAACGAGGCCCTTTAACTTATCCTCGCATGATTCAAGTCGATGATGGAAAAGAATTTAAAGGCCAAGTGAATCAATTATTGTTGAAACATAGAGTTACCATTAGAAGAGGCATCCCAGGAGTTCACAGATCACAGGCTTTAGTTGAAAACTTTAACAAACGTTATCTGAAAGGCTTTCTCCTACCAGTATCACAGAGAGCTGATTGACAATTCTCGCAACACAGAATGGGTTAGAAGACTGCCCTCAGTTTTGCGCGCAATGAATAATGAAGAATTTAAAGGTCTAAAACCAGTACAAGCAATCAAAAGAAAAACAATAAATGTTGCTGAAGGAGAGTCTTCATCCAGCAAACTATTACCGTTTGGTTTGAAAGTAAGGTACCTTTATTTACCGGGGAAGCAGAAGGGGACACTCGCATCAGGGCAACCGATCCAGTTTGGAGTGTTTGATCCATATGAAATAAAAAGAATTGTAAAAATGAATCCACCCGTGTATTATTTACGAGAAACTGACACAACAAAACAACCAGCTCCTCAAAGATCTTTTGTGAAGGAGGAACTGCAGATAATTCCGCCAGACACAGTTCCGCTTTAATTAATTTACGTAAATATATTTTGGTTTAAAATGGAAAGGGCCCAAAAGAAAGAACCTGGAACCGAAATGGAATCAAAAGAGGTGGCAAGAATGATAAATAAAGAGACCTTGGAATTAATGCGAGAATCACATGGTACGTATTCTGCTGTTAAAAGAAACAATTACAAGGTTTTATTGGCACATGGCACTGCATCCAGATCGCCTACAGCCTAAAATCCCAAATTTTGACTATCAAAAATGGGATAAAGAATATCTTGAAATAATAAAAAAAATTCGAGCGCATCAAGCAAACATGAGAAAAAATTTGTCTGAATTGGAGGTTGATATGATTGATTTTCTAGATAAAGTTGAGGAAAAATATGGACCCGAATATAAACCCGAAGAAGATATTAATTATGCTGTTCTCCAGTGCCCAATTGCATATGAAAAACTCTGGATTAACAAATACTCGCTTTGTGTTTGTTCTATCTAATGACTTCTTTGTTACAACTGTTGTGTTGATCTCATGTAGATTAGATCGTAGTTTTACGTTGTCATGATGAAAAGTCTTATTGCCAAAAATGCTTCTTTGTAGTTGTCATGTGATATGTTTGACTGCACAAACTGCGAGATATTCCCTTTGCTTTTTTGATGGTTTTCTCCTGGCTCGAAATACTGTACATTTTTGACCTTAACCCAACAAACTCCTTGATCACCTTTCCAGATAAATTCATCCTTCATCTTTCCTAAAACCTTCTTGTTAGTAATTGAATGCAAAGGCGAATCTTTAGGGTAATCGGATGTGTCGTACCTTCCTGCATGCCCTTTAGCTACTTCTATTTCCATGTCTTTATAGATGTCTTCAGGGGGGGATATCTATAACAAAACTGTCTGTATCTGTGTAAAGTACTCTGGGCTCAGGATACGAGGGCTTAAAGTAGTCATAAAGAAATTCTAACATCAAAAGCTTTGATAATTCTAAAACAGTAAACCCAATAAATACAGGTTTGTCCAATTTGACTTTCTTTTTTTTCATCATTATGCCAAAAAGGTGATCATGAAATCTTCTGAAGTCTTGATAATTAGCTTTTGAAGTCAGCTTAATTGCTTCGTTCTCTTTGGTGACCAATCTAACATCTTTGCGCTTGTGCGGATTCTCCATAGTCTTTCGAAACAGCTGTTGTTCATCAGCTTGAAAAAGTCTTTTCTGAAGCATCTGTGGATTTAGTTCTAAGATCAGTGTTCTTCATGATGTATGGTTCATGAACTGTTCTTGATCAAAAGCAATTATACGATGAACAGCTGTCAACTTCAAACCATGTCTTAAATAAATTGTAGAAGTCTGTAATGACAGACATAATTTTTTTTTGCCCGAAGATTAGGCACAAGTTTAGGCGGCTCTGTTTTTGCCATCTTTAGGCTTTCTGCTGCTAATGGATAGTCATTATGCAGGTCATGGAGTTCATGAGGATATTCTAAATCAACTTCTAGAATGAAACCCCGCTGTTGATCAGGCGTTAAACTGCCCAACCACTTTAATGCCTTTTGAATATTATTCGGATCGCCGCCTGTGTACATTTTAAAGTTACGTAATGGAAGTGATTGCGCCATAGCCCAACCATACAGATTGTTTGCATCTAAATGCATGAGATAGTTAGACTTTTACTTGGATCATAGTCGTCCAAGTATTTGTTGTTTGCTTTACAGTAATGATGCAAACGCCATACTAATTCCTCCACGCAATCCGTTTTCAATCATCTGAATCATTGGTAGGTCAGACAATAAATCAATCTGTACTCCAGTAAACTTTAAGAAAGCGTCCCAACTCATCCCGGCGCAGAAATGTAATGCGCAGGATCTAGGCTATAATGTTTCATGCAGGTCTTTCTATAATTTTCAAAGACGTCCGCCAACAAACATACATCAGCCCTTAAGTGGGAGTCATGATAGTCTCCCATCGTTTTACGCTCTAACTTCTGCCACGCATCTTGAGCATGCTGGTAATCGGAGTCACTGATTTCCTTTCCTCTAAAAACTAGAAAAGAACGCGCCTTTAGGAGGAAGTGTATCTTCGTCAAACCTTTCCCAACTGTTCATGTACTCATAAGGGTAAACACCCTTTCTAACAAGGTTTGGGTCAAAATATTCTTCCGTTATTGGGCAGGACTTTAAGGACATAGCCAGTGACTCTAATGAACCCATCATGTGTTGCATAGAGTCATAAAAAGACATGTTATTAAAGTGAAACACATGTACTTTTCTGATGACTGTGCAATGCATGACACCCTGAAGGCATCGTCCACTGCTTTCATTATAAGATGAGAGTCGTAACCTCGCAAGTTGTGAAAGAATATAGGCAGCTTCCATGTCTTTGGTTCAAACTTTAGTTGAAGATTGCAGTTGTTGTGCGCTGCTCCTCTGAACTTTCCACTAATGTGATCATGGTCTCTTACTGTTGGATTGGTTTCCTCACTGAGTTCTAAACCGCAAATCCAACAATGTTGGCTAATTTATACTGTTCTTGGTCTTGGGGCGTCATTATGATTTCAGATAATTTTTAGATTATTAGAACAGGCGTTACGCACTTGCTGCATGCGTTCTAAGAAGTATTCTGCAGCATTAGGCCCTCTATATAATTCTGGCTTTGAATGAGCGCCTCCGACCTGACAACAATGAAGGCAAATGAACAAATTGATGATTACTCATTAAGACTGTTTTTCGAAGTTTTTGTGGCGCTGGCCCTTCATAAGGAACAATAAGCGACTCGAAAGTCTGCGTAAACAACATATGGAGAATTTTGCATCCGTTTCCAGTTCTTAAAACTAACTTTAGATCCAGGAGGGGGCGAAAATTAGTTCTGTATTGCAGTCAACTGGGCCGATACAGTGTTTCTTATGTTCGCTCGCGGCTTGAACGGATGGAATTCTTGTTAAACATTTTCTACAGAATTCTTGTTTATGTCCATTCTTTGAAGTATGCTGCATTAGTTTACTCATTGTTCGAAATCAATGTGTAATGCGGTAAGCCCTGCTGGTGAAAACATCAGTAGTAAGTCAACATGATTTTTGTCTGGATCGCCAATCGTTGGCTGTTCTTAGACACTTTAATGGGCTGTAGATTTGTTTCCCTCATCCCATGTGTAAATATTAACAGTTATTGGTTTGTTTTGTTCTTCAAACTGATCAATTTGATCTACGCTAACAGGAAAGGATATTCCATTGAAGTTAAGATCTTTGGTGTATTGCCGATAGTTAGTCACTCTCTCTGCGTGTTCGCGGATATAATGCAGCCTTGCAAGAACACACCCACATAAAACATTTGTCGTCTGCATTCTTTATGTTTAAAACTGCTCTCTTAGAAACCAACTCTCGAGGTAGCGGAATGTAAGCCTTGCCTACAATCGGTGCATACTTAGCCTGTTTTAATCTAATCTCTAAGACTTCGCCCTCTGACCAACCAGAGCCTCTCATTTTAGCTTCTTCAGCGGCAGCGTCAAACTGCGTAAGCAGTTCGTCTGCCCAACCGGGGTGTTAAGTCATTATGAGAAAGAATAGTCTGCTGTTTAGTTGAGACCCAGACTTTTTAGATTTCTTCATTTATTGTTATATAGTCGATTAAAACAGCTAACATTACTTTAACTGGCGGGTCTATTGTTAGTTTACTTGGAACTTGAGAAATTGCATGTACAACGCTTGCCCGCACGTTTTCTGGATTAATAACTCTAAATCAATATCATTCAGTGCTCTTGACAAACGCTCTTTCTCGAGCATTCCTTCAAACAATTCATCTGGGCCTTCATATATCTTAGCCATGCTGTCTTTCTTTCTAAGCCAACATATTTATTTAAATTTAAAAAAAAAATACTTAATCAGAATCAATATCGACGGTCTTTTTAACGCTTGGACTCATAAACTAAAGTATAAACACCCTTTGGCGTTGTTAATGTGAGCTGTTTAGAACAGAGTTTAATGTTTCGTTTACTTTTTTTAAGCATTCCTTTTTTATCTGCTCGGCGTCTGGCTGTTGAGAAAAACTTGTCCTCGCCTTTCTTTGAAGATCAAACTTTTGTCTTTTATAGTAAATCAAAATCGGCCTGTAAACGATTAAATTCTTCATCCGTGATGTTTGAGTCAACTAGTGCTTTATTTATTGTCAGTTTTAAACGAACTAAGTTTAGCCGTTATTAGTTGAACCATAGCTGTGTGCTTTTGGAGTTTAGTTTTTAATTTTTTGCCGGCCGCACTTACAGCTAATGAACACAGACCGAGAGCTAAAAGACAAACCTCCTAGAGCAAAGCTGCGGGTGCGCCTATGCCCGTTGCTAAGAGACCAACACTCGTTCCTGCTGATAGAGCGCTTATAGTTGATGTGCCAGTTTTTAACATAAGTAACAGCATTAAAGGCAGCAGAATCCCTTCGTTTGGGTTTTGCTGTATTTTGAAAGGTCTTGCTCTAGTTTTGTTGCATTTGTGTAATGTTGGTTAATCTGAAGGTTTTTATGTTAGGGCTTTCTACTATCCCTTCTTTTGGCGACTCTGGCGCTGTAGGCACATTTGGATAAACCTGAACAGACATGCTTTTTAAAAATGAAAAAATAATTTAGTAATGTATATCTTTTAATCTGTTTTCTTGAATATTCAGCTGCGCATCATATATTAAAAACAAATGTACATTAAGCGGTTTATCGGCTTCTTCTTCTTCTTTATCAATTTGAATGTTTATTACGTCTCTCACAGTTTTCCCGCTTCCATGCAACTGATTATCCTCTGTTGACCTTAGGTCAATCCATAAACCGTATTTCGTTGTTAAATAATCATCAAGCCTAACATTGTGAAGATGTAAATCTTTAGACACAAGGTCAACTGTTGGATTTCTACACCTCCCGCCTCCAAACAGTTTTCTTATTTCATCAAAATGCTGATAAGGTTTAAGCCCGCTAGCGTAGATTTGGTTAGGACTACCCTCAATCGAACATTGTACTTTCGTTATTTTAGGATTAATAAACTTTTCACTTCCTCTTTTGAACGTTCTTCATCTTCACACAGCAATAAAATACCCTTTAAGCGATCTTGCTGCGACACTAAAACTAAAATTCCATATAGCGTCTGCCCTGCTTCTAGGATATGTTGTATGATGAATCACTCTTTCGTAATATATTGCTAATTTTGACTGATATTGATGCTGGATCAGCCTCGCTAAGTCAGGGGTTTCTAACAACGTCAAACTCTAACGAGATGTCAGAAATGCTGCACTTTGCTTCGGTGTCTGATGATTTGATAACGCGTTTTTTATTCATTAAAAGTTAGTTCATATGACAATCTGTCTTTTAATGCTCCTTGAAAGTACGGTGCATGCGCTTTTAACAACTCAAAATCTAAGGGGATAGAAAAAGCGATTTCCATACGCAAAATTTACAGCTGCATACTTTTGCCGTCTTTAATATCTGCGGCGCCTATTCTATGTTTTAGTGCTTCTTCATTTTCGATTCCTTGAAACGCAAGATCGGGCCCCTTTTATTCCCGGTTAGCCATAGATCAGAATAGGTTAAAAATATGTCTGCATTGTGTAAAGAAAATATTTCTTGCCCCTCAAGTTTTATAGAAATTTTCTTAACGATTGCCCGCCCAGATTCTGTACAACTGTCCTTTTAGGTCTGTTGTTGAAGCGAGTTCTATTTTGAAGTAAGACGTGCAGAGCCTGGCACAATCACTTCATCTGCTCCTAGGTCCGGAAATTTGACAGTAAGAATTTGATCCGCATCAATAGTAGATGGATTATTTGGAACAGTAATATTCCGCTTATTTCCCTTCACGCCAAAGGGCTCTTTCAGCCTTCTATGCGGGTCAAGAATCGTAGCCATATGCTTGTGACATTTTTTTATAAAACAAAATAAAAAAGTTAATTATTAAAGAAACATGGCAGGCATTGAAGATGAAGATTATGATGATTTTGATCCTGGAGACGACATGAGTGAAATGATCCCTTTAATACAGCATCGCTCGGCGCCCTCATTGCGGCGTGAATTAACAGAAAGTAAAAGGGCAGATCTTTTACCAAAGTGTAGGCCAAGAACCTCCCGAATTTATAGACCCTAATGATTTTGAAGTAAAAGATGACCATTTGTTTGTGAGGAGCGACCAGGACAACTTGTTCAGCTTACAACTAAACCAGACTCATCAAAGTTTTTAAAAAGAGTACAATTAGACAAAGGCTCAGTGTGAGCGATCAAAATCGCCTTGGCATTACTAAACCAAAATTAAATAAGGATGCAGTTGCTAAACTTCAAAACACACTGCAGGAACTTCCAACAGATAACCAAATGCAAAACATGGAACTTAAAGAATTAAATCAAACGGCAGACGAATTAATAAATGCAATAGAGGCAAAAACCAGTTTTTTCAGAAGAAACAGCATTAAAGACTATACACGACTCACCGCTACCCATGCGAGAAATAGCGGCCCTTGATCATGCTTTAAGAACCATTAGAGGCGAATTAACAAACAATTTAGCAAAACTGGGTGAAATAGATGAGCAAAATAAAAAGAGAAAAAGAAAAACTCGTTGAGGCTGATGACGCCAACTTAGGGTCTGATATTAGAGAAAGAATAACCCAAAGACTAAAAGATCTTGAACAAGAAAGATCGGCAAGACTAGAAGCGTTGTCTACTAACCGAGAACAATTACGAACTCAAGTGAGCAGAATAAGAGAAACTATCCAAAGAATTTTATATGAAGACACAACGCTAGCAGAAAGAATAAGAACACTGTTTAGAGAGCAAGGAGTCACATTAGCAAGCGTTATAACGGCCTTAGGATTTGCAATAAGTACACTGGTGTTGGCTATTGCAGGCGGCGGTGGTCAAAGTCCAGTGCCTCCACCACCATCGCCTCCATCGCCGCCTGATAAATCATGGGTAAAAAAACAGCTTGATCATCTTGCGGATTTATTAAAAAATTAGCCGGTAAAGCTATAGACTCTTTACCGGGTATATTAGGGGGTGTTGTTAGCTGGCTTTTGTCTACTGCAAGCAAAGTAGTTGGCTTTATGGCCGAGCACTTATGGACATTAGTTCTCTTTAAAAGTTGGGTTAATTTTTAGTAAGATAAAGACCAAGTAATCCTAGCCAGTTAAACCAGAACAAGCGGGTGTCTTTTCATATTTATGGGCATCGCGAACAGAGTCCGCGTCTTCAACGGTCTCGGGCTTTGGGCCGCGGGGATTGGATAACTTATTCTTGGGGGGTCATCTTGTTTTTTTACTGCTTGCAATATTACTGGCTCAGAATTTATGTCGTTTTGTCCAACCTTCTGTTTCATTTCCTGCAACAAGAATTTCATTGTTGTAGTTCATTATTGTTTTCCCACCTGGAGTCTAAGGTCAGAAGGTAGCATGTATAAACCAGTGCCAACAGCAAAGTCTACTTTTGATCTTGCGTATTGTAAAACATTTTGGTACCTTTTAATACTTGAAGGCAAATCAACTGTAGAATTAATGGCGTCCTCTAAATTTGCCAAGTACTGTTTTTGTGCGTCAAAACCATAGAAGGATCTGTTATGTTCGATCTTGTTTGTGCTTGCGAGCCTAGCAAACACCAAACGTAAGTACGAACAGAGTCGTTTATTCGTTCTATTCCTGCTTAGTTAGGCCTTTAGAAGTGTCTAAGATAAATGTTGTCCATGCGTTTTATATGCTCTTGCTCTATGGACCCGAGGTGAACACCTGTGCCTGAAGAGAAAGAACGTGTAAGGAGGATGCCAGTCATAGTTATACTTTCTGTGCGCGCCCCAAAAATAAGGGGTGCCTAAGCCATGATTAAGATCCAACTTTTGTCTAAAGTCTGTCTTGATGTTAATATTGAATTCGTTACAGATTCTTTCAAAAGCCTTCATGTCTATTCTGTTGCTGAATGGATTAAACGGTTTGTCATTTGGTAATGGCGCTTGCAGTCAGTCAAAATACGTCTGAAGGTGTAATAGAAATGAAATCTATACACTGACCTAACCAAGGATTAGGATGATTTAAGTGATCAGCATACGACACTCCACACCCAGTTGATGCACAAAACACAGCAAAGTTTAACTGGTTCTGATAAAACTGCATCGGATGACTAAACCACACTTTTGCGAAAGTAGTCTTTTTTAACAGGGGGGTTAAGATATCTGCTTAATGGAGTACTCACCTTTACATGAAAGGTGTCAGACTGAGTCACAGAAATTTTCGAGAGTATCAGTTGTTATATTTTAAGATTGTAGTGCGGCCAACAGAATATTTTGCATCAGTATATTTGAATGCACTCATTTTTATTTCGTTTAAAAAAAAGTTTGTAACAATAACAACTCAAGACCGTCCTTCGTTTTTAGAACATGCTATTAATAACAATTGCGGAAGCAAGAATGGTTGCGCTTCATGAAATATTTTACAAAGTCGTATGGTTTAATATAACCGAATCCAAGGAGAATAATAAGATTAAAAAAGTTAATAATAGAGGGCAATTAGTTAGCCAGTTAACCATTTCCTGATGTTATTACGGGTTTTGCTCACTAAAAGAAGCAATGAGTAACTTCGACATTACTCTCAAACTTAACAATGCAAATCTGAAAACAATGTTAACCTTCAAGCCTGAAGAAGAAGAAGTAGGGTACTATTTTGATAAAGAGCTAGCTAAAATGTTAGGCTTTACAACTGCCAATCGGCCCGTTCATAGTTTTAGAGTTGCGCCAGACAAAACTACTTATGAGGGGGAAAATCCGCTCGATCTTGCATTACATTCATTACTCTATGTTCATTTGGACGAGCTGAGCACTGATGAAAACTTATATGATGGAAGGCCCTCAACTGTTTTAAGAGCTCTTCCGTCAGGGAAGCTGCATATTGCGATTATGAAATTATACAATTCCCTAATTTACAGTTTAAAAGATTAGTTTGTGGGAGGTTTGAATCATTTAATATAAAAATCGCAGACAAGCGGGGAAAGTTGTGAAATGTGATAACCTACACATTGTTTTGGAAATAAAATAATAAGTTGTACTAAAAAATAATGTCGCGTGGGCCAGAAGAATCAGGAGTTACATTAGCGCCTGTGAGGTGTATAACCTTAGAATTAAAAGACCTTGCAGACGTTGCGGACTTTGAACAGAATGGTGAGATAGGCGCTTTGTATGGGTTTGAGTACACTAAAGATGGCGATTATAAACGCAAAGAGGTTGGCGACAACAAAAGTTTCCTAAACTAGAACAACTGCGCAATCTAGAGGCAAATAATGTTGGCCAGTATGAATATAAAATAGTTCGAAAACCTGACCTCAAATGGCACTTAGAACCATATTTAGAATGGGACATAAAATTTGAATTCATAAGCCCATTTACATTTTTTAGCCGTCAAAAAGTTTCAGAAAAGCATTCAACTCTGGCCCTTTACATGTAAGTCTTATGCCAGACGACAATAGCCGGAAAGAGATTGAAATAACGCCGTATGGGAAAAAACAGTACATCCTCCACAGAAAAGAAACAGTTTCAAAGAAAGCTTCTACAAAATTACAGTTCTTTCCAAGCAGAAAATTAGGAGACACGTTCACAATAATATTTGAAATTTCTGTCTTTAAAGATGTGGAGAGGGATGGGGTTGTGGGCGTTAGTGACGACCTTATAAAAGGAATTAATATTAGCTGGCAAAACTTAGACGTTAAACGCCTTAAAGTTATCATCGTCGTTCTTCACAATGGTGAGGATATTAAGGTCATAACAACAAGCAGCAAAATCAATGTTGACTTAAATAGAAACAATCTTACAGAACTGAATTGGATTAATCTTACACATTTAGGTCTCATAGGATTTTTTTATACTGAACAAGTTCTAACAGAGAGTATACACGATACACGATACACACGATACACGATATTTTATTTGTCCTCATAGAATACAAGGAAAATTTGTTTGTGGTGCCATTATCAAAATTCACATATTGCAACAACTTATAAACTAGTATATCATTAAAAATATTCCACTCTTTGCACTGTGCTCAGTCATTCCTTGTCAATTCATTTATCCATCTTGTGTCACTCTATATATATAAATATTAACACATGCACACACACATCCTACCACCCTCTCCCCCACCCCCCAACCCCTAGTTACACACACACACCACACCAATACAGAATCACACACACACACCCCGCCAAAACAGTGTCATACCACACAACACAACACACACACACACACACACACACACACACACACACACAACACACACACACACACACACACACACACACACACAGGTGCACACATCACCACCACAAACCACCATCACAAATGCAATATTATAACAACACTTAAATAAACACTCCAACTGTAAAACAGAATGCTCCAAGATAAGCTCAAAGTTAAGTATAAAAAAAAAAAAGAAAGAAAAACAAAACAATAGCACCATTCAAAAGATCAATAATATTGCAAAATGTATAATTACGTAAACTGTAAAAGTAACCTGCAGAGTTAAATACAAATCAGGAATAAAAGATTTACTGCTAAGTAAGATGTTTGAAGTTGGGTGAGAGAGAAAGAGAGAGAGAGAGAGAGACCGAAGGAGATAATTCACAGGGGTGTGAAAATTGAAAAACAGACTTGTATGAACATTTAACTATAAAAAATTAAAAAAAAAAAAAAAAAAAAAAAAAAAATGATAAACATAATAACTGAATTAGATTAATTTCTGTTATAAAACTATGGAGCAGTTAAACTTTATGACAAAAACCCCTCATTGTTCATTAATTTTGTGGACAAACTGGTTGTGGAAAAACAATATTTATCCTCAACCTGTTACAAACAGTTTATCGTTATAATTTTAATCATATTGTGATTTTCTGTCCAACACTTAAAATGGAACAAAGCATATCATGATAGAAGGTTTATAGGGGCAGATGATAACATATTTTTAGTTGATCCCAGCAATAAACTGAGTGAATGTCTAGAACGCTTTTTTTATATTGTTTGAAGGAACGCAAACGCTATTTATTATAGATGACTGTTCAGCAGAAAAAGACATAGTTAAAAAGAGAAAACACCTTGGTCAAAACTGGCTTTCAGTGGAAGACATGCTGGGATAAGTGTGTGGATTTTATGTCAAAAATATAACTCGGTTTTAAAAGACTTTAGAGAACAGTTAAAGACCGTAGTTTTATTTCACATGAAAGACAGAGATGCATTTGATGAATGTTTGCGTGAAAAGGATGTCATTGAAAATGACCAGGAAAAACATAGGATTAAGCAAAAACTGAAATCTGAAAAGTTTAGTAAAATTAGTATTAAAAACGGATAACCCTACACAGTATGTTTATTGTAGGGTCGTTATTTTTTGGTTATTGAAGTCTTACTTGTTAGAGAACTGTAATATGCGCCGCTTCTAGAGTCAACCGGTCGAACTGGTTGAACTGTGTAATGCAGGTTGGTTTTACCTCGTTAATGCGCATGCCCAGTGGAATCAAGTCCACTGAGTATGAGAGAACTGATAAATGCCAATTCCTAGGGTCAGCTGCTCCGAAACTGGTTGAGGAGCAGCTGGCCTAGGATTGGCATTTATCAGTTCTCTGTTTGTGACAGAATAGGGTTGGAGAAAGATATCTCAGGTTGTAGAAAGACAGTCCCATTATGAATTTTAGTAGTCGGAAAGAAGGGTGAGGTAAAGTTTAAGGCGGGTAGCTCGGCAGTTGATAGGATAAAAACGGAGGATGTGCAGCATGTAATATTGTATGAAGTATGGTTGTGTTGGCATAACAAGGATTAACCACTGGGTTATCTGACAAGAGATGACATGAGAGTGGGGTGCTGGATGGAAATTTTGGCGAACAAATCGTGTTGTGTTGATATATGATTATAATTGACAGTGCAAAAAGGGGAAAGAATGTGAAGGATTGTGGCTGCGAGCCGATTCTCTTGTATGAATATGCTAGAACTGTGAACCGTTAAAAATTGATAAGTTTTGTTTTTTGTTCTATTGTTGTTGCTTTTGAGAAGTGTATTACTATGATTACTATGTGGAAACATTTCCTTGTGAGATTGCCCATTTCCTAGTTTATTTAGTATTTCCTAAGGAGGCCCATGGAGTCCGTGTTGGATTGCTTAGATTGGTTTTATTTCTCCGAGAATTGGATATGATTCATAATCTCATATGTAATAGCGTAGATTGGCTCAGGGAGAATATTGTTTTACTGCTGTGGTAAGGGTTGGCAGGAAATAGGTCTGATAACCCAAAGCGAGTAACGGTTGGGGGGTATATTCGAAATTCAAGGGGTCACTCTCATGCCAAGTGGAAGTAGGCAAGGGAGATGGAGGATTAAAGCGTTACCAAGTAGCCTATGAACCTTGATGACTCGGGTAGTAGCAGCATTACAGTAGTGGCCTACAGTTGTGTCAGCAGGTATCCTGCTTCCTTGCCGAGGCTGGGGCCAGATCACCGCAGTCTGCCGCCGCGTGCGGGCAGGTGAGCGGCGGCGTCCCGTTACTGCTGTTTTTCCGGAGAGGGAGACCACCCAGGCCGTCTGCCGTCTGCGAGGCAGCTCCCTCCTGCTGCTGGTGCTCTTCCGGGAGTTGTCCGGCACCTGTTCCTTTTCCCTGAGCAGGCGTCCTGTGAGGGGGTGCTGCACCTGGCCTTCCCTCACCCTCAGTGTCCGGCGGACCTTCAGAGGAGGAGGCGTCGAGCTCCGGATCCGTCGAGAGGGCGCCGGGGTGCAGGAGCTTTCCGGGGAGGTGTCAGCCTGTGAGGGGCCACGGACAATGCTGAGGAGTGGAGCTTTCCGGGGAGGATGGGGTGTCAGGTTTTTGTGGTAGGAAGGGGGTGTAGAGTTTAGGCAAGTAGGGTTAGGGGTGTTAGCTACTGCCTCCTTTTGGGACGTGGTGGTCAGCACGGTGTAGGGTACCTGTTGTTGCCTCCCTTAGGGACGCAGTGACCAGTACGGTAGTGGTCCCGGGTCAAAAGAGAAGGGTGGGTCCTGGGGAGAGGTGTGGGTGGTAGTAGTTTAGAGATTAGAGTCCCTTGGGTTGGTCCTTGTCCCTAGTAGTTAGCCACCACGTGTGCGGGCTATCTCTGCGTCCCTAGGTCGCAGTGATATACCGCAACTGGTGCTTTAGTATAGGTTAAGGTTCTCAGGGTCGTAGCAGGGTAGTGTGGGTCAGTGAAGAAGTGGATACCGGTGTGTGGTTGTGGATGGACGTGAGTGGTGGCGCCATAGTGTGTGTGTGAAATAAAGAAGTGCACATGATTGTAAAGCTGTGTTAGTGTGCTGTGTTGTCTGCTCTAGTGTGTAATAGGCGTGGGTAGGGGTGGTAGGGCCGTCCGGCTTAGCGACCGTGACAATTGTGTACCAAGCAATGGTAACAACAGACAGTGATAAAGAAGCATACACAGGGATCACGGCAAACCATTTTAAAACCACATATGCAAACCATAAACAGTCCTTCAAAAATGAAAAATATAAAAACCAAACAGAACTAAGTAAATATCTTTGGAAGCTTAAAGATAAGAAAATAGATTACAACATATCATGGAAAATTAAATAAACAGCAACACCATACAACAACATTTCTAAGAATGCAACTTATGTACTACAGAAAAGTGGCTGATATTATGTAAACCCCATGTAACATCCCTGAACTCTAAAGAAGAAATGGTAAACAATTGCAGGCATAAATGGAAATCTTTGTCAATGCACCATTCCTCGGCACGTCCCCCCTGAACGCGCCCCAAAAAGATAAAAAAAAAAAATCTACAGGCCACGTGCCACACGCGCAGAGCTCACGTACCCACACACCACAGTATATAATACCGGTGGGGTGCCCTGATTGTACATCCTGAGGAGAGCATTCAGCTCGAAACAATTTTGTTAGTTTTTACCTTTCCATTTTAAAATCTTATTATAAACTGGTGTATATAATATATATATATATATATATATATATATATATATATATATATATATATAATATATATATATATATCGATCAAAGTGATGACAGACAACACAAGTTGTACCACTGCTTCTCTGATGACAATCAAATCTATATTTCTGGTGACATCTCTCTCCTCTCCTCCATCATCGATCGCTCACAGCTCTGCATCTCTGACATAAAGGCATGGATGACTTGCAACAAACTTCAGTTAAACAATGACAAAACTGAACTGATCTTCATTCTCCCAAAACGGCTCATGTCTACAATCTCTGTTCCTTCTTCTGTCCAACTTGGTACCTCTCTCATTCAGACCTCTACCACTGTGCGAAATCTAGGCGTTGTACTTGATCAGACACTCTCTTTTCAAAATCAGATTTCTTCTATCTGCCGTGCCTGCTACTTGGAGCTTCGGCGAATCAGTTCTGTGCGCCACCTTCTGTCTGAAGAAGCCACCAAGACTCTGGTTTCTGCTTTCATTCTTTCAAGACTTGACTACTGTAATCTCTTCTTGCTGGCTGTCCACAGAATCTTCTTGCAAAATTGCAGAAAGTCCAAAATAATGCTGCTCGCCTTGTCTCGAAATCTCCGAAAACCTCTCATGTTTCTCCCTTGCTTAAATCTTTGCACTGGCTTCCTGTTGAAAAACGCATCAAGTACAAACTTTCTTTGCTCTGTTACAAGGCATTGGATGGCCTCGCTCCATCTTACCTCTCTAAACTTCTGTCGACCTATACTCCTTCCAGACAGCTTCGCTCTTCCTCTGACACTCGCATTATGCAGATCCCTCGTTTTCGGGCCAGAACACTTGGTGAACGTTCTTTTACTTTTCAGGCTCCTTCCTGCTGGAACAATCTCCCTTCTGCACTCCGAAACTCAAACAGTCTTTCTTCTTTCAAGTCCTCCCTCAAAACAACTCTCTTCAAAACATAATTTTTCTGCTCCTTCGCTGGTGTGTGGGTGTGTGCGTGTGTGTGTTGTGTTTGTGTGTGTGTGTGTGTGTGTGTGTGTGTGTGTGTGTGTGTGTGTGTGTGTGTGTGTGTGTGTGTGTGTGTGTTAGGGCTTATTGCTGTAAGCGCTTAGGGCTTTTGTTTAAGATTAAGCGCACTAAATGTTCCTTATTATTATTATTATTATTATTACATATTTTCTTGACGTTTCGGCAATCTTGCCTTCCTCAGAGAAACTTTATTTACTAACTGAACAACACACCGATCACAACCACAGCTACGGATAAGAACATCACTCACTTGAATTGGAGGGGGAAGTTTTGAGGTGAAGGTGAGGAGGGGAGGAGGGGGGGGGCGGGGGCAAGGGGGAAGGGGAAAGAGGCGGTTGGAGAGGAAGGGGGAAGTGAGGGGAAAGGGTTGGGGATAGGGGATATTGTGGAGGGGTGAAGACGATAGACTCTCACATTCACGACATTCATACTCAATCTCGCAAGTCTCTCTCTCACAGAGACTCTCATTCAGCTGTCCCCTGCTGCCCAGGAGACGTCATTCAAGTAACCAAGGGTAGGGAAACCTGGGGGGGTGGGGGGGGGGGGGGGGGGGGGGGGGGGGGGGAAGGGGGGAACAGGTGAAAGGGGCTATTGATGGAAGAGGGTGGAGGGGAATAGGAGGGGACAAAAAGGAAGGGAAAGGGGGAAAGTGTGGTAGGCGGGATGGAAATAGTGTCCTGCATTTCATGAGATTCTATCTCAGCTGTACTCTGTCGTGGGAAAAAAAAAACCCAGATCACATGCACGCACACTCTACCGGAAGACTGGGATGACACTGCTTGCCACACTGTATGTTCTGTCCCTTGTGTTAAGGCCATTTGGTGTCAGTGTGCATAGTTTATCAATCCAAAATTGTTCCCTCTTAAGTCTCTTGCAGAGGAGATCAGACTTAACTCTCTCGATGCCGAGACACCGGAGGTCATCCAGTGTGTGGCCTGGTAAGTTGAAATGTTTTGTTACCAGAGTTCCTTTTTTTTTTTTTTTTTTTTTTTTTTGCTTTGATGTCAGACCTATGTAGATAGAAACGTTGTTTTAGAGAGTTTTCAGTCTGTCCCACGTATTGTGTGAACCTGCAGGTATTACAGTATAGGAGATAGATAATATTTCTAGTTTCACATGTAAACTTGTGTCTGTGTCTGAATGACTCATTAGTAGTGTGACTGAAGAATCTGTCCGTTACTACAAGGTGTTTGTCACAGATGACACACTGATGCCTTCTACATCGGAATGATCTGGTGACTCATCTGGTGGATCAGGGAGGATGGAAGGCATCAGGATGGACTTCAGTGAGCAGCAGTTCCTTCTGCCGAGGATGGGCACGCGTGGTAGAACTTTGGACATCTTTGGACTGTGGTTGATGATGCTGGACTGCAATTGTCTGAACCATTCAGCCAGGGGAGGATTGCAGGGATGATGGGTGACAACAACATGGCAGCGGTTGGTGGCTTTGGGAGTCCGGTATTCCAGTGTTTCTGCTCTGGGGATGTGGGCTGCTTTCTCTCTGGCCTTTGCAATGCAAGTGGAGGAATACCCCCTGGCTTTGAAGTATTTTTCCAACTCACTGCAGCGTTGGTGAAAGGCGTCTTTCGTCTGTACATAATCTGCGGATCCGTAAAAACTGGCTGAACGGTATGTTCTTCATAACATGGGCAGGGTGGCACGAACTATGATGCAAATAGGCGTGCGAATCCGTTGGTTTTGTGAATAGGTCGGTGTGTATGTAGCTGTCTCTAAGGATGATCTGAATGTCCAGAAAGGGAAATGGTGTTCACAGCAAAGAGGGAAGTGAATTTGATTGTCTTGTGGTAGGAGTTGATGAAGTCTACGAATTCCTGGAAGCGTTCATCTGTGTCAAACCACAACAGGAATATGTCATCAATGAAACGTCTCCAGAACGACCTATTGACGGGCACAGGACTCTGAGAGAGAAGTTGTTCCTCCAGCCAACCCATAAACAGGTTGGCCAGCGCAGGGGCCATGGAGTGCCCATAGCGGTACCGAAGGTTTGCAAATATATGTCTCCATCAAATTTGAGAACATTGTTGGTGAGGACATGATCGATGAGAGGAATGAGTTCTTCTATGGGTGGAGTGTTGAGTAGAGGATTGTCTTCAGAAAGTGGACGAGAGCAAGACGGAGGTCATCCTGAGGTATGTTCGAATATAAGGCGACCCCATTTATTGTCGCTAGTTTTGCACTGTCATCAAAAGGTCCGAATTCAAGATTCCAGTTCTCAGTGTTCGCAGTAGATGTGTTGTGTCCTTGACATAGCTGGGCAGAAGCGCTACATACGGCTGAAGCCAATGGTCAATTAATCGGGACAGGTTCTCTGTGGGGCCACCAACACATGAAACTATGGGTCTGCCTGGAGGGTTAATGAGAGTTTTGTGGATTTTCGGTAGGAGGTGAAATTGGTGACACACAACACTTTTCGGATTCACCAGGGCCCATTTGAGTGTACTGTCATCAATAAAACCCTTGGAGTGTAAGCTGTTGACCAACTCATTGGATCTTTTGGCTATCCGTGATGTTGGGTCACTAGCTAACTTCTGGTAGTTGAAATTGTTGCTGAGCTGTCTGTTTGCCTCTTCAACATAATGCTGTGTGTTTCTGGACCACCACTGCTCCACCTTTGTCAGCACTGGAGATGCGGATCGTACGGCTGTTCACCAGTCTTCGAAGTTCTTTCAAGGCTTCTCTTTCTTCCCTAGTCAGGTTGTCCTTTGCTGGTTTGGGTGCGTCGTAAGCTTCTGTCCAAGTTTGCAACAAGTCGCAGTAGGTGTCCAGTGATCTGTCTCTACCCACAGGAGGCATGAAGCCAGTTGGCCTATAGAATTTAGGGGAGCAGAGTTTGTGTCATCTTCAGAGTCCAACAGGGGGTCATAATGGTACTCCTTTAAGCGCACCTTACGACATCCCTCTGCAATATCGTTTGTGAGCTGTTTTTTGTTGAACGACTTGGGAGTGGGGCAGAATTTAGGACCTAGTGAAAGAAGGTTTTGTTGAGCCTTATTTAGATGGATGTCGGAGAGATTAATAACCAATCCACTGCTGTGGGGTGGCTTGGATGAGAGGCCATTTACTTCCTCTGTGCTGAATTTCCTCTTGAAGCGTCTTGTTTTTCGTTTCTGGCGAGGGGGAAGATCGGAAATCAGAGAGGTTGACCTGTTCTTTTCCTCCAAAAGTCTCAAGAGCTTTGTCTGTTTTTTCTTCCTGAGGCTGTAGCTGATTCCTGATATATATATATTAGTGTGGTTAAAATACCCAAAATGACTTTGATAGTGCTCGACCCCTTGGGGAGCAACATATATATATATATATATATATATATATATATATATATATATATATATATATATATATATAATATATATATATATATATATATATATATAGTTTAAAACAAGTTAAAAGAGGAATCTTAAAACTATCTACAAATTTGTTTCAAGCGTGTTGCGCTGTCATCAGGATGGTTTTTGGTTTGCCCACCGCCGATGTTATATAGCGTGTGGGCTCCCGTTTGCGGTTGTTTGCACGCGCGGGTTGGCTGCAACGTGTTTTTTGGGGGCTTTCAGGTTTTTGTTTTGGGTGTGTTCACTAACAACGATTTCCATTTATGGTCTGTGGTGTGTCTCTATTTGACGCCAGGAGCGCAGACACAACCAGCCGTGTCTCCTGATGAGTTCCGACCCAGCGGACGAAAGGCCTCGGAGCAGGCAATACAAATATATCTGCTTCAAAAGGGATTACGATGGTTCCCTTATGCAGCTAGT
>CM031615.1:72530646-72535646 GCA_018398815.1 Conus ventricosus
CCGGCGTGAGTGAGCTCTCCCTCCGGAGGGCGCCACCACGTCCGTCCAACGACAGCCCCCATGGACTCGCCGATACCGGTGACCTCGACGGAACCAAACCAAGGTCACAGACGTGGAGAGGACATCGAAATTGAGGTCACCATGAGAGCAGGGCATGAAGGGCCACAGAATTTGAGACATTTTTTTTTATGCTGATCGATGAGAATGAGGATGATTAAGATGATGCTACGGATTTCCGTTTCGGTCTGAGACTACATGACAGGGCTGTACTCTACGCTTCCTTTCATAATATATCCCGGCGTCAACCAGGCCCGAGAGATACAGGCACCTGCAGTGTTGGTCATGAAATTTGAGCAACACTCTCAGAAACGCATCCATTAAGTGGATGAAACTCGACTGTGTGGTCCCAGTCTTCCCAACTGAGTCCGCAGCAAACTCAACTCTGGGTAGGAGCCGGTCGGGGCAGAAAAAACCCACATGACTTCTGATGGGATTCGAACCCACGACCTCCCAGCCGGGAGTCCGCGACGTTAACCACTTCGCCACGGCGGCTGGTGATGAATAATTTCTTCACCATAGTCCTGTGGACAATTTCTTCACCACCATAGTCCTGGTTGACAACTTCTTCACCACCATAGTCCTAGTGGACAGTTTCTTCACTACCATAGTCCTGATGAATAATTTCTTCAAGATAGTCCTGGTGGACAATTTCATCACCATAGTCCTGGTGGACAATTTCTTCACCACCATAGTCCTGGTGGACAATTTCTTCACCACCATAGTCCTGGTGGACAATTTCTTCACCATAGTCCTGGTGGACAATTTCTTCACAATAGTCCTGGTGGACAATTTCTTCACAATAGTCCTGGTGGACAATTTCTTCACCATAGTCCTGGTGGACAATTTCTTCACCACCATAGTCCTGGTGGACAATTTCTTCACCATAGTCCTGGTGGACAATTTCTTCACCACCATAGTCCTGGTGGACAGGTTCTTCACCACCATTGTCCTGGTGGACAATTTCTTCACCATAGTCCTGGTGGACAATTTCTTCACCACCATAGTCCTGGTGGACAATTTCTTCACCATAGTCCTGGTGGACAATTTCTTCACCTTAGTCCTGGTGGACAATTTCTTCACCATAGTCCTGGTGGACAATTTCCTCACCACCATAGTCTGGTGGACAAGTTCTTCACCATAGTCCTGTGGACAATTTTTTCACCATAGTCCTGGTGGACAATTTCTTCACCATAGTCCTGGTGGACAATTTCTTCACCATAGTCCTGGTGAACAATTTCTTCACCATAGTCCTGCTGGACAATTTCTTCACCTGTTTTGGTATCCCCATGGAGCTGCATTCTGATCCAGGCATAAACATTGAGTCATCTCTGCTTCAAGAATGCTGTCAACTGTTGGGAATACGGACGACCAGAACTCAGACCACAGCCTGATGCTGTCAACTATTGGGAATACGGAAGACCAGAACTCAGACCACAGTCTGATGCTGTCAACTATTGGGAATACGGAAGACCAGAGCAACAGCACTCAGACCACAGTCTGAGGGGATGGCGGGAAGATTCCACTAGACATTGCTCCAAGAACTGGCAAAATTCTGTCACGTGGGACAGCAAGACTGGGATCTGAAGTCACCTGGTCTTCTGATGGCTTACAGGTCTGCAGAGCATGAGTCCACTGGCTGTTTTCCAGCAAAGATGATGATGGGACATGAATCGAGACTTCCAGGAGACTTGCTCACAACAAAACCTCCAAGTGAAGAACTTCCAGCAGATGCCCACCAGTATGTCTGTGAGCTGCAAAGAAGGTTGGAAGAGATCCCCCATGAAGTGAGGCAGAATCTGAAGATGTCAGGAAACCCAATGAAAGCCCAGTATGATGCCTGAGCTTCTGCCATCAGCTTCAAATCTAGAGATCAGGTCTGGCTGTACAACCCACAAAGGAAGAATGGACACTCTCCCAAGATGATGACCGACTGGGACAGAGGCTACGCAGTGACGAAGACAGTATCTGATGTTGTCATTCGTATCCGGGGTGGATCAAGGTCCAAGTATATAGTGGTTCATGTAAACAGGCTGTGGCATGATCGCGGATATGGACAATATTCATGGAGTGATGACTATCCACAAGAAACAGAAAACACTGCTGTGCCAAGGGAATCTAAGTCATCAGATACCCCAGCATCATCAACACCAAGGATCAGCAAATCAAATAAACCCATCGACTCTAGAACTCCAGACAGTAACCTGAGCAAAGGTGTGAAAGTTACACGTTTCGAGAGAACAAGTAAAAGGCCTGACAAGTACACAGAATATCAGTGAGTTTCAGGGACTACGATTATGACTAACTAATGACATTAGATTAGCTAAGTACAAACTTGAAAAAACAACAACTGAATATTCAGTATACTTGTCTAGTCCAGAAACCTACCTGTTGAAATGAGACTCGGAAAAAGGAATGTTGAAATGAAAAGTTAGCTGTTCGTAATTCCGACAACCTTGTTGTATGCTGGTGACCCAATTTTAGATCTATTAGTGTATTATTGCTAAATTGATGTCACAGACGATTGAAGACAATTAGTTTTTGATAATAGAGCCTGATTTATCTAAATGTTTTGGCCATTGTCTGGGACTTAAATATATACATATATAGAAATTATTGTCGGGATTATTATCCATTGAGGGAGGGGGTAGTGTTATGATCTAGTGTAGGCTGTAGCAGATGGCTTACCATGCAGACGATCAGAGATCTCGTTAGTAAATTGATATCGCGAGAGAGGTCAAGATTGCGAGAACTTCAACAATTAACCAATCGTTGAGTTGTTGTCATTGTCAAGGATTCGGGGGTGGGGGTGCGGGGTGGTTGAACGACGTTTATTTTGTCCTGGGGGATGGAATGAGAGTAAAGGACCAAAAGACTGAACGATGTCAATGGTGATCGAAGTAATGAAGTAAATCTCGAGGGGGTAGGGTTGCTGGTGAATCAGCAAATGTCATTTTCTTTCCCCAAAATGCTTCCATTAGCTTGTGTAACTCTCCAAAATTTGCACTTGAAATTCCCACGTTAACGTTATATGCAGACAGCTTTGAAGTGGCTAGACTCTCACAAGCAGTTAAAGGCGTGCAGTCTATGACAATTGTGCTGATAGATAGATAGATAGACAGACAGACAGACAGACAGACAGACAGACAGACAGATAGATAGATAGATAGATAGATAGATAGATAGATAGATAGATAGATAGATAGATAGATAGATGTGTATGCGACATGTGTATACAAACATTCTTATATACTTGCATTCACACAGACACACATACATACATACAGAGATACATACATACACAAATAAATAGATGAATAGGCAGGCAGACAGACAGACAGGCACACAGACAGATAGATTGATAGATCGACAAATAGAACGATAGATAGATAGATAGATAGATAGATAGATAGATAGATAGATAGATAGATAGATAGATAGATAGATATGATCACATCATACATGATTTTTGTGTAGAGGTCTTTCGATCCCACAGTGAGTAACGCGGTATGAAGGTCCACCCAGACAACTAAATCATCTTGGTTGAAGTCAAGAGCTTCCAGAATGTCGTTCCATCTCTTGGGGTCATCCAGACTGACCGGCAGTGCCCTCGTTGCTTGCAGTCACTTTGTAGGTCACCAAAAGAATAATTTGTCTTGCTCATGTCTCTTTTCACAAAAATCTACCAGAGCAAAGGAAACAAGGAACTGGTAGAGCGTTTTGTTTTTTTCAGTGGTGTAGACGAAAAGAAGATATGACGACAAAACGAAAAATCTATTTTTCTCACATGGCTATCAGAAAGCTCTTTAAACCTTGTGTGTGTGTGTGTGTGTGTGTGTGTGTGTGTGTGTGTGTGTGTGTGTGTGTGTGTGTGTGTGTGTGTGTGTGTGTGTGTGTGTGTCCATTTAACGTCTATCCACTATTCGTGATATTAGACACACACAAAAAAGTTAATGTGTACGGAAGTAATTGCGAGCTTGCACATAATGTGTGTATGTGTATATGTATGGGTGCGCGTGCACGCGAATGTGTGTGTGTGTGTGTGTGTGTGTGTGTGTGTGTGTGTGTGTGTGCGTGCGTGCGTGCGTGCGTGCGTGCGTGCGTGCGTGTGTGTGTGTGTGCGTGCGTGCGTGCGTGCGTGCGTGACGTGCGTGCGTGCGTGCGTGCGTGCGTGCGTGCGTGCGTGCGTGCGTGTGTGTGTGTGTGTGTGTGTGTGTGTGTGTGTGTGTGTGTGTGTGTGTGTGTGTGTGTGTGTGTGTGAGTATGTGTTCCTGTGTGTGTGAGTGAGAGAGTTATGGTTGTGTAAGTGTGTGAATATATTTACACAAGTCATAAGAGAACATGAAACAAAATACTTATAACCAACAACTAACTAATCAATTAAAGTCAAAACGGATGACAGAATTAAAGAAAAAATAAATAAATAAACAAATAAACAAAACAAACAAAAATCCTTTGCTCCCCCCCCCCCCCGCCCATTTTATCCACCCCACCCCCTTCCTTTCTTATCCCCAGCAAATAAAGTTAATAAAGCATATAAGTATTTTCCAACAGGGGTGCGTTCTAAGTGTACAATGCATTCGTACATTAAAGCTGGTGACTGAAAAATGACCTGCACAGTATTTTGCTTAAATACTGGAATGATTTTTTTCATATCATATGTGTGTGTGGGGGGGGGGGGGGGGGGCGCGTGCGCGCGCGCGCGCGTGCGTACGTACGTGCGTGCGTGCGTGCGTGCGTGTGCGCGCGCGCGCGCGCGCGCGCGTGTGTGTGTGTGTGTGTGTGTGTGTGTGTGTGTGTGTGTGTGTGTGTGTGTGTGTGTGTGTGTGTGTGTGTGTGTTCCATGTCAAACATGGTTGTTATTTAGACCCCATTTATATAATTCTGAGAGGGATTTTTTGTTGCATGACGTTTCCTGGAAGGGGCTGGCATTGTTTGATAAC
>CM031615.1:72540646-72543146 GCA_018398815.1 Conus ventricosus
TACCAACATGCTTCTATACTGTGCCACCATCTCCTTATTCCCGAGGCAAACCATGTACCAACATGCTTCTATACTGTGCCACCATCACCTTATTCCCGAGGCAAACCATGTACCAACATGCTTCTATACTGTGCCACCATCTCCTTATTCCCGAGGCAAACCATGTACCAACATGCTTCTATACTGTGCCACCATCTCCTTATTCCCGAGGCAAACCATGTACCAACATGCTTCTATACTGTGCCACCATCTCCTTATTCCCGAGGCAAACCATGTACCAACATGCTTCTATACTGTGCCACCATCTCCTTATTCCCGAGGCAAACCATGTACCAACATGCTTCTATACTGTGCCACCATCTCCTTATTCCCGAGGCAAACCATGTACCAACATGCTTCTATACTGTGCCACCATCTCCTTATTCACGAGGCAAACGTTGTACCAACATTTTATTCCAGACGGCAGCGCGCTACCACGACGTTTGACCCAGCTCCAGCGCCGAAAATGTCCACCTGTGAGCTTCTTTGATCGTCTTGACAGACGCTCCATACTGATCAATCGAAAGACGTTACAAGGTGAGGATACCAGCATCAGCGAAGACTTAACTTGGACAAACTATAAACCATTGACCAGTGTCCTGCAGCACTCGCTGACAATGACTTCAGGGAGCTGGATCGGCCAGGTGTTTGCCAAAGTGAAAAACGGACAAAACGTAACACTGAACATTCATACCAACCGGGATCAGGCTTTTAAGAAGAGCGTTGGTCTCCACAGAGGTCAGTGAAGATGATGAGAAAAATCATTAATAGGGTTAACTGGACTGGTGTGGACGAGGGAAGGAGGTGGGGAGGTAGTAGAGAGGAGACAGGAAGTGTTGTTGTTTTTTTACATAATTATGAAGAATGTATGTATTTTAAAGCTTTGGTGTTCCTCGCCACCTTGTTGTTGTTGTCGCTGTTGTTTTCGTACTCTTTTATTTTTCTTCTTTTTCGGCCCTTTATTTAGCCACTTATATCTGCTTCATAATGTGAATCTAGTATTGGTCAAAACGCCACACCTCCAACCTTCTCTCCCGTTCAGAAAAAAAATCTTCTTTAAATCGTATTTCTTTATGAAACATTAGTCCTTCTGTAGAGCTAAACGTTGACTTCTAATTCGTTGAAATTTCGACCGAAATTATTTTTAAATGCTGCTTCTTGATGTATATATATATATATCCTCTTCCTTTGTTTACTTTTCTCTTTCTACAACTTCATCCTCTTCTCCACCTTATTCTTCCTAATTTTTTTCCCTTTCTGTTATCATCATCTTCCTCTTCTTCTTCTTCTTCTTCTTCTTCTTCTTCTTCTTCTTCTTCTTCTTCTTCTTCTTCTTCTACTTCTTCTACTACTACTACTACTACACTACTACTACTACTACTACTACTACTACTACTACTACTACTGCTCTTCTCTTTCCTCCTTTTTTCTTTCTTTATATCTTTCTTTTTTTATTTTTCCCATCCTCTTCTTTGCCCTACCATCCCGCTTTAACAGTAGCATTAGACTTCAAATATTGTTGAATTTTAAATTGTTCATTTACAGCATTGTTGTATCATCATTGGACTTCAAATATCGTTGATTTTTTAATTGTTCATTCACAGAATTGTTGTATCATCTCAAGACTTCAAATATCATTGATTTTTAAATAGTTCATTCACAGAATTGTTGTATCATCATAGGACTTCAAATATCATTGATTTTTAAATAGTTCGTTCACAGAATTGTTGTATCATCATATTTCTTCAAATATCGTTGATTTTAACTAGTTCATTTACAGAATTGTTGTATCATCATATTTCTTCAAATATCGTTGATTTGAACTGGTTCATTTACAGAATTCTTGTATCATCATAGGACCTCTTGATTTTAACTAGTTCATTTACAGAATTGTTGTATCATCATATTTCTTCAAATATCGTTGATTTTAACTAGTTCATTTACAGAATTGTTGTATCATCATATTTCTTCAAATATCGTTGATTTTAACTAGTTCATTAATTTACAGAATTGTTGTATCATCGTAGGAAAACAGAAAGGCCAGATCTGGATGCCTAAGATAGAATTATCATCATTATGATTATCATTGTAATTATTGTCATTGTTGCTAAACATTGGCACAGCTGTATTTTACGATATTCCTTAATATTTTAAAGGTCGGATCTGGCAACGTGCATTTGTTATGGAAAGAAATACCCAAGAGCTCATTTTGTTGTTGTTGCTTTTGAAATGTATTAAACCAGTTAAATGTATAACTCTATGCTTGTATTTGATCATTAACCCTTCATCTTCTGATGCTATGAAAAAGATGTATTATGTAATGTCAGCTTCTCTTGAAGCTGGGTGAATTCATGACAGCTTCACGGGTGGCAGGTTTCCAACGCTCCTTCAGCACAGAACATAAAATGGGGCTCACAGCTCGGATCGACCAACAGAAGGCCTTTGACAAAGACTGGAAACT
>CM031615.1:72553146-72580226 GCA_018398815.1 Conus ventricosus
AAAGGGGGCTCCGCCGTCCAAAATTTTTAAAAAAGGAGACCATCATTTCCTAAAGTCAAAAAAGGGGGCTCCACCCGTCTCAAAATATTCAAAAAAAGGGCCCATCAGTCTCTGAAAGCAAAAAAGGGGGCCCCCCCTCGTCTCTAATAGTCATAAAAGGACCCCCTCCCCCTCTAAATTTCTTTTAAAAAGGGGCTCCTTCTCTCTAAACCCAAAAAATGGGCTCCATCAGCCCTTCTAAAAGTCATAAAAGGGGCTCCATCATTTCCCCCGGGTTGGGAATGGGGAAAAATCTATGTGTTTTTGTTTTTTTGGTTCTTTTCCCTTTTGTCTGGCCGCGCATTCAGTGGGTGCCTGTCAGTTTTAAATTCCCAAGACTTGTTACTTTTTATCTAAAAATTTTAAGGTTTTGTTCCCTAAATGGGGGTTTGTTGACAAAAACAAAAAAAAAACTGGTTTCGGCGAATCGAAGTGCCCCTTTTAAAAAAAACCTTTTAAAAGGGGGGTTAAATTTTTAAGACAAGAGCAAAAAAATTTTTTTTTTTTTGTTTTAAACGTTTTTTGGGATTTGAGGGTTTAGACAAAACCAAAAACTTGGTGCGTTTTTTTAATGGGAAAATTTTTTTTTTAAACTAAAAAAGGGTTTAAAAAAAGCCCAGAACAAATTTGCGCGGGAGTTTAAAACCTTTATTGGAGCGACAATAAGTAAATTCCAAAACTTCCATTAAAAAGCCGAACTTTTTATTTTTGATTGTTTTTAATTTGTTTGAAATTTTTTTTTTTTTTCCCCCTTTTTTCATTTTGAGGTTTTTCTTTGGTTTGTCTAAAGGCAATTTTTTTTTTTTAAATCTCTTTCTGAACCCTTCTCGGAATTTTTGTTTTGAAAATATTTTTGGGGACCAATTTCGGGAAAATGCTTTTAAAACAAGTCTGCCCAGGACTTGGATTTTTGTAAAGGGGTTTTTTTTTTTTCCCTTTTTCTTTTTGGGTTTGGTTTTTTTTTGAAGTTTTTTACTTTTTTTAAACCACCCTGTCCCTCCTTTTTTTGCTTTTTTTTCCGTGTTTTTTCTTTAAAAATTTCTAAAAGTTAACTGCAAAATGGGGCTTTTTTAAAATTTTTTTCTTCCTTCCCTTCCTTCCTGAATTGTTTGGGGAAAACCGCCCTTTTTTCCCCTCTTTTTGGTTTTATTTTTTTTCCTTGATTTTTTAAAATTTCCGACTTAAAATTTAATTGTTTGTAAAATATAATCAAAAATTTTTTTTTAATAATTTTAGGCCCTGTTTCTGAATTTTTTGCCTTGGGAAAAAATTTTTAAAAAAAAAAATTTATAAAAAAAATTTGTTTTTAAATTATTTTTTTTGTTTTTTCTAACAAATCAATTTTAAAAAAAAAAAAAATTTGAAAAAAATTAAATTTTTAAAACTAGGATTACGCTTTGGCCCACCAAAGGTTTACCCTCCCCAAAATAAGATTCTTTATGTCTTTTTCTTCAAAAAACAAAATCCCTTAAAAATTAAATCTCTTGGTTTTAGTAAAAAATTTCCCCTTAAATCCCGTTTCCCCTGATACAGTTTTTATCCATAATAACTAAAAAATTTTGTCCGACGCGTGCACTTCACTCGGTTTTAAAAAAGACTTGGAATATTTATTAATCAAAGCATCGTCACTGTGAAAAAAGGCGGCGTGCCCTTAGCCTAAAAATTTTGGAATGTATTTTGGCGCGGTCAAACCCCCCAAAACTCACCCCCTTTTTCTAGTTGGATATGTGTACAGGAATCCCCGCTCCCACTTTCCTTTGGTATACAACTTTTTTTAACATGAGGGAATTTTAAAAAAACTACCAAATGTCATTTTTCTTGGTGATTTTAACTTGATCTTTTAAAACGGCAGCCTCCCGGGGAATGCACCACCAACTCTTTGGTTTGGGCATCAGCTTATTCTTTAACCCAAAAATAGAATCGCAAAAAACATCTTCCCCTTTGCTGGTAATAATTACACGAACAACAAACCAGGGTATCCAATATAAAAGTGGGGCAACAAAAGCACAGCGAACACTGTCTCATTTGTTTACTTGGTCTTGTAAACTTCCAAAGCAACAAAAAAAAGGGCCCCAAAAACCATTCCAAAAACCGCTGCTTCAAAAAATTTTAGTAAGGGTGAAATTTTTCCCCCAATTAAGCTTAGCTCCTTTTTTCAAATTAAATCAATTTTCCAGGGCCAAAAAGAAAAAAATAATAACCCGGTTTTAAATTTTTTTTTTTTTCAAACGTTGATAAACATCCCCCAAATTAAAAAGAAAAAGGGGGGAAAACACAGATAATTTCCCCCGTGGGTGACAAAAAAAACATTTTATAGAAATGGGCCCCAAGGGGTGCACTTTTAAAAACCGGGAAAAAAAAGGAAATAAAAAAAAAAGCAGAAAACAAAAGGGATCCGATCTGTTAGAAAAAACAAAAAACTGAGCTTTTTGGAAAAAAGTAAAAAAGCAAACAGGGGTACAGCATCATTAAGGGGGTGCCCGTTAAAGAAATAACTTACAAGTCGAGAAAGAAATTTTAAAAAAATACTTTCGACTATGGGGTTCTTCTAAAACTTTCAAAAATCATTTCCTTTAGGTAACTGAATTTTAAAAACCCGCGCCAGTGCCCCATTCTTTAATCGAAAAAAACTCCCGCGTTCCCAAACGTTTTTCCAAAAACGTTGAAACTAGAGATTCCCTTTAGCATCCCCGCCCTTTCTAAATTTTGGAAATTGGGTTTCCTTTAAATTTAAAAAAATTTTAAAAAAAAAAAAGCAATGGGGTTTCCCCTAACTTAAATGCTTCTATACTCAACTGGGTCTACCTTACCAAATTTTTGATTTCCCCTTAAAGTAAGTTTTTAATTTGTGATGGGCAAATGCTTTTTTCCCCCTTTGGGCCCAAAGGCAGCAAAAGTCATTCCCTACCCCAAAACAAGGGGATCTCACTGATTTAAAAAAATTTTTTGACCCAAACTTCCCTTTTTTCCGTTTTATCGAAACCTCTTGAGAAAAGCATGTTTACAAAAAACCTAAAAATAAACATAAGGAACATCACAAACTTTTCCACCCATTTCCCTTCAGGCTTTCGTCGAAAACATCATGCCACACGGCCTTTAAAAAGCCCCTTGAACATGGCTATCACCATCAAAGAACGAAAACTTTACTGGAACTGTTTTCCCCCGATTTAAGAAAAACCTTTGAACTTGTAGAAACCCCAAAAATATTTTTAAAAAAAAATGACTGCATTGTTTTAAAATTCCGGGAGTAGTCGCCTTCTTTCAGTCATATCATTTTAAAAAAGGACCCCGCGTGTTTACTTAAACCCGGGAATTTTTCCTCTGAAGGAATATTTAGCTGTGGGTTCCACAGGGGTTTGTCCTTGGGCCTCTTCTTTTTTCTGTATTTTTATAAAAGACCAAACCCATGCACATATCTCAAAAATGAAGTCATCTGTGATCTGTTTTTCTGACGGGCAGTCTCTTCACTGAATGTAAAAAACAAATGTCGTACAAATTCGTTTACAAAAAAAGTATAAAATTGTAATTTTTAAAAAGCAAACCCAAAACCCAATGGTCCTTAAAAAAAACCCCAAAAAAAAAAAGTATGGTCCTCCAAAAAAGAAAAAAAACATCAAAGACAGGGACTTTGTTGAGGCCTAAAAAAGAGTGAAACCTTAACGAGGCCCGGTTACCGAACACCGTTTTCTTTGGGGGGTGATTATTGATGATATTTTAAATGGCAATTTACAAAAAATCAAGTTTGCAAACAGTTGGGTCCAAATTTGTTTTTGCTCAAAAACCAGTTATTTTTGTTGAACCCCACATCCGGGAAAATTAAATTTTTTGAAGGGCCCCTTGCCTTTCTCCCCCATCAATATGCGTCCACTGTCTGGGGGTGGTGCCGGGGAAAATTTACATAAAAAAGATCAACTCGATGCAAAAGACGGGGGAAATTTAACGATTCTTCCCGGGCAAAGTTTCAAAAAACCCCGGGCAAAATTCGCAAAATAATATGCTACCCTGCAAGGGCCCAAAAAATCTATAATAAGGCCGTAAATAATGTTTTAAAGTCCCCGCAAACTTGGGGGCCCAAATATCTTTTTGAGTTTTAAACCAAATTGGGAAAAAACGCGAAAAAGATTCCCAAAAAAACAAATTTTTTCCCCCCGTGCCCCATTGATTTGTTCCAAACTAGTTTTGCAAATTTTTTTGGGCCCTCTG
This sequence comes from Conus ventricosus, assembly GCA_018398815.1. Classification (NCBI taxonomy): domain Eukaryota; kingdom Metazoa; phylum Mollusca; class Gastropoda; order Neogastropoda; family Conidae; genus Conus; species Conus ventricosus. The sequence goes on from CM031615.1 coordinate 72,557,389, forward strand.
TGTGGAACTCTCTTCCCCCCCGTCGCCAAAAAAAATGTCAATCAATGCCCCCTTCAAATCAGCAATTTCATAAAAATTTAAATGACAATAAATCTAACCTTTTTACATTTGTCTCAACGCCCCCACTTTTATGGGTTTTTCCCCTATTTTAGCTGATGAAAAAAGTTTTTAGTATTTTAAGTTTGGGGGGGTTTGGGGGGGTGTTGGGGTGTGGGGGGGTTGGGACGGTGCGTGCGTGTTTTGTGTGGGCGTGTGCGTGCATGTGGCGCGCACTAAAGTCCCCCTGATTATGTTTGTGTAATTTTTTTTAATGGAAAAATTTTTTTTTTATTAATAATTCTTATTACATTGTTATTGTTTTTTTTTTAAATTTAAGTTGCTTTATTCTTAAAAGTTTCTTAAAACCCTTTTTAATTTGGGAGTTTTGGGTTTAGTTTAATGTTTTAGAATAGCAAGGCCCCGATTAAAAAAAGGGGAAATGCCTAAAAACTCTAAACCCTGAGTAATAAAGTTTTTGAGGGCTTGAGCTAAAAAGTCAAAAAAAAGGCTCCATCATTTAATAGTCAAAAAAGGGGGTCCATCAGTCTCTAATAGTCAGAAAAGGGGCTCCATCAGTCTCTGATAGTCATAAAAGGGGCTCCATCAGTCTCTAATAGTCAGAAAAGGGGTTCCATCAGTCTCTAATAGTCATAAAAGGGCTCACCAGTCTCTGATAGTCCGAAAAGGGGCTCCATCAGTCTCTGATAGTCAGCAAAGGGGCTCCATCAGTCTCTAATAGTCAGAAAAGGGCTCCATCAGTCTATAATAGTCATAAAAGGGGCTCCATCAGTCTCTAATAGTCAGAAAAGGGGCTCCATCAGTCTATAATAGTCATAAAAGGGGCTCCATCAATCTCTAATAGTCAGAAAAGGAACTCCATCAGTCTATAATAGTCATAAAAGGGGCTCCATCATCTCTAATAGTCATAAAAGGGCTCCATCAATCTCTAATAGTCAGAAAAGGGGCTCCATCAGTCTATAATAGTCATAAAAGGGGCTCCATCAATCTCTAATAGTCAGAAAAAGGGGCTCCATCAGTCTATAATAGTCATAAAAGGGGCTCCATCAGTCTCTAATAGTCAGAAAAGGGGCTCCATCAGTCTCTAATAGTCATAAAAGGAGCTCCATCAGTCTCTAATAGTCAGAAAAGGAGCTCAATCAGTCTCTAATAGTCATAAAAGGGGCCCCATCAGTCTCTAATAGTCAGAAAAGGGGCTCCATCAGTCTCTAATAGTCATAAAACGAGCTCCATCAGTCTCTAATAGTCATAAAAAGGGCTCCATCAGTCTCTAATAATCATAAAAGGGGCTCCATCAGTCTCTGATAGTCATAAAAGGAGCTCCATCAGTCTCTGATAGTCATAAAAAAGGCTCCATCAGTCTCTGATAGTCAGAAAAGGGGCTCCATCAGTCTCTGATAGTCATAAAAGGGGCTCCATCAGTCTATAATAGTCATAAAAGGGGCTCCATCAGTCTATAATAGTTATAAAAGGGCTCCATCAGTCTCTAATAGTTATAAAAGGGGCTCCATCAGTCTCTAATAGTCATAAAAGGGGCTCCATCAGTCTCTAATAGTCAGAAAAAGTGCTCCATCAGTCTCTGATAGTCAGTAAAGGGGTCCATCAGTCTCTAATAGTCATAAAAGGGCTCCATCAGTCTGTAATAGTCTCTCTCTCAAAAAATATGCGGAGTTTCATGTTTCAAAACTGCACGGATATCAAAGCAGAGCAGTTATTGACATGTGCTCTCCGTTCCCTCTAGTGCTAAGCAAGGACAGTCCACGTTGAACATTCCTTCTTGGCTTTCATTCTTCCACAGTGGCCAGTCCACACTGAACATTCCTTCTTGGCTTTCATTCTTCCACAGTGGCCAATCCACACTGAACATCCTTCTTGGCTTTCATTCTTCCCCAGTGGCCAGTCCACACTGAACATTCCTTCTTGGCTTTCATTCTTCCACAGTGGCCAGTCCACACTGAACATTCCTTCTTGGCTTTCATTCTTCCACAGTGGCCAGTGGACGTGTGCTTGTGGTTCAGCTGCTGGTTGTGACAATGACGTGATGATCTTCCGATCTGGCTGCTCTTTTGGGAGGATTGGTTTTAGTCAAATGCCCACTGTGACAGTTGTTGTTTTTAACTTGAATTTCCTTTTTGCTATTTCTAGTGCATGTAAAAAAACCTGTTGAATATGAATTCGATCTTTATTTTTGCGAATGCCAAGGCCATAAAGACGATTTCTTTCTTTCTTTTTGGTTTCGGTTTCCTTTTTTATATCACACTCTATTCAAGCTTCTGCACATGCAAATTGAATATTTCACAAATGAACAAAATTAACGGATAATGAAAACATACCTAAACTCTGGACAGAATAAAGAAAAATCATCAGTCATAAAAGGAGCTTCATCAGTCTCTAATAGTCATAAAATGGGCTTCATCAGTCTTCAATAGTCATAAAAGGGGCTCCATCAGTCTCTGATAGTCATAAAAGGGGCTCCATCAGTCTCTGATAGTCATAAAAGGGGCTCCATCAGTCTCTAATAGTCATAAAAGGGGCTCCATCAGTCTCTAATAGTCATAAAAGGGGCTCCATCAGTCTCTAATAGTCAGAAAGGGGCTCCATCAGTCTATAATAGTCATAAAAGGGGCTCCATCAATCTCTAATAGTCAGAAAAGGATCTCCATCAGTCTATAATAGTCATAAAAGGGGCTCCATCAATCTCTAATAGTCAGAAAAGGAGCTCCATCAGTCTATGATAGTCATAAAAGGGGCTCCATCAGTCTCTAATAGTCATAAAAGGGGCTCCATCAATCTCTAATAGTCGGAAAGGGGCTCCATCAGTCTATAATAGTCATAAAGGGGGCTCCATCAATCTCTAATAGTCAGAAAAGGAGCTCCATCAGTCTATAATAATCAGAAAAGGGGCTCCATCAGTCTCTAATAGTCATAAAAGGGGCTCCATCAGTCTCTAATAGTCATAAAAGGAGCTCCATCAGTCTCTAATAGTCAGAAAAGGAGCTCCATCAGTCTGTAATAGTCATAAAAGGGGCTCCATCAGTCTCTAATAGTCAGAAAAGGGGCTCCATCAGTCTCTAATAGTCATAAAAGGAGCTCCATCAGTCTCTGATAGTCATAAAAGGGGCTCCATCAGTCTCTAATAGTTATAATAGGGGCTCCATCAGTCTCTAATAGTTATAAAAGGGGCTCCATCAGTCTCTAATAGTCATAAAAGGGGCTCCATCAGTCTCTAATAGTCAGAAAAAGGGCTCCATCAGTCTCTGATAGTCAGAAAAGGGGCTCCATCAGTCTCTAATAGTCATAAAAGGGCTCCATCAGTCTGCAATAGTCATAAAAGGGGCTCCATGAGTCTCTGATAGTCATAAAAGGGCTCCATCAGTCTCTAATAGTCATAAAAGGGGCTCAAACCAAAAGGCCCACATCGTGCGCCCTGTATACGGAACATTTGAACCGACACATCGGAAACAACTGTTTGAATGAATAAAATACACACCTTCATGTTTCTAGTGGCACTACAAGATGTTGTTAACCGCATAGAGTATGTGCGTGGTAAGAACTGCAGCCACATTGCAAGGTGCTGTTAAGTAACAGCACTGCACATGCGACATTAGAGGGCTGATGTCAGAGCAGATCATACCATCAGCCATAGCCAGTCAGAGCTTGTTAGCAGTGAATGACAGCAGCAGTTGTAGCTATAGCCAGGCACAGCTTGTTAACAGTGAGTGACAGCAGGAGTTGTAGCTATAGCCAGGCAGAGCTTGTTAGCAGTGACTGACAGCAGCAGTTGTAGCTATAGCCAGGCACAGCTTGTTAACAGTGAATGACAGCAGCAGTTGTAGCTATAGCCAGGCACAGCTTGTTAACAGTGAGTGACAGCAGGAGTTGTAGCTATAGCCAGGCAGAGCTTGTTAGCAGTGAATGACAGCAGCAGTTGTAGCTATAGCCAGGCACAGCTTGTTAACAGTGAATGACAGCAGCAGTTGTAGCTATAGCCAGGCACAGCTTGTTAACAGTGAGTGACAGCAGCAGTTGTAGCTATAGCCAGGCACAGCTTGTTAGCAGTGACTGACAGCAGCAGTTGTAGCTATAGCCAGGCAGAGCTTGTTAGCAGTGAATGACAGCAGAAGTTGTAGCTATAGCCAGGCACAGTTTGTTAGCAGTGAATGACAGGAGAAGTTGTAGATATAGCCAGGCACAGCTTGTTAGCCGTGACTGACAGCAGAAGTTGTAGCTATAGCCAGGCAGAGCTTGTTAGCAGTGACTGACAGCAGAAGTTGTAGCTATAGCCAGGCAGAGCTTGTTAGCAGTGACTGACAGCAGGAGTTGTAGCTATAGCCAGGCGGAGTGTGTTAGTGAGCGGTGAAGGTAAGAGATGGTAAAAAATTGGAACAATAGCCAGGTGGAGTGTGTTAGCAGCGCGTGACAGCAGGAGTTGTAGCAATAGCCAGGCGGAGTGTGACGCCACCCCGGACAATTTCCGAAGAAAGAGCCCAAGCGACTGCTCACGGTTCTATGGGACTAGCCAAGGATGACCACCAAGAACCAACGTGCACACCAGTACAGGCAGAGAAAACATTCACAAGACAATCACATTTATTCGTACATTTACATTCACACAAAGATGATTGAAGATGGGAAAGGGGACAAGAGCGGGCCGAACTAAAGGAGAGAGAAAAGAGGGGCAACCCTGGTGATGACAACCCGCCTCCCAGAGAGCACTATGAAACCCCTCCCTTCTATACCCTATCCAGAGAGCACTATGAAACCCCTCCCTTCTATACCCTATCCAGAGAGTACTATGAAACCCCTCCCTTCTATCCCCTATCCAGAGAGTACTATGAAACCCTCCCTTCTATACCCTATCCAGAGAGCACTATGAAACCCCTCCCTTCTATACCCTATCCAGTGAGCACTATGAAACCCCTCCCTTCTATACCCTATCCAGAGAGTACTATGAAACCCCTCCCTTCCATACCCTATCCAGAGAGCACTATGAAACCCCTCCCTTCTATACCCTATCCAGAGAGCACTATGAAACCCCTCCCTTCTATACCCTATCCAGAGAGTACAATGAAACCCCTCCCTTCTATACCCTATCCAGAGAGTACTATGAAACCCCTCCCTTCTATACCCTATCCAGAGAGTACAATGAAACCCCTCCCTTCTATACCCTATCCAGAGAGCACTATGAAACCCCTCCCTTCTATACCCTATCCAGAGAGTACTATGAAACCCCTCCCTTCTATACCCTATCCAGAGAGCACTATGAAACCCCTCCCTTCTATACCCTATCCAGAGAGCACTATGAAACCCCTCCCTTCTATACCCTATCCAGAGAGCACTATGAAACCCCTCCCTTCTATACCCTATCCAGAGAGCACTATGAAACCCCTCCCTTCTATACCCTATCCAGAGAGTACTATGAAACCCCTCCCTTCTATACCCTATCCAAGAGCACTATGAAACCCCTCCCTTCTATACCCTATCCAGAGGGTACTATGAAACCCCTCCCCTTCTATACCCTATCCAGAGAGTACTATGAAACCCCTCCCTTCTATACCCTATCCAAGAGCACTATGAAACCCCTCCCTTCTATACCCTATCCAGAGAGTACTATGAAACCCCTCCCTTCTATACCCTATCCAGAGAGTACTATGAAATCCCTCCTTTCTATACCCAAACCTGCCGGCTCCCCTGGAAAATTGGTCTGGGCAAAGGACCAATGAAGAGAAAAGGAAAAACAACAACAACAACAACAACAACACAAAGAAACACTAACTGGAAATTTGATTCCTGGAATCTGTCCGTTCCTCTCGGTCCTCCGTGGGTATGACAGTAGGATTTCCCTGCTAAAACAGTCTGGAGAAAGGCAAACCCCCGAACACTATCTCACACTTCCTCACCCTCCCTCACTCTGTACGTCACCGCCTTGGAGCTCTGTCTTCAAACAATGCGCAGGTGGGTGTCCCTCGTCCACGTCGGCAGCGTCGAGTTCAACCAGCCCAACCAGCCCAACCACCACGTCCAGCCCGACCACCACGTCCAGCCCAACCACACGTCCAAAGTTATATCTTGTCTTTATATAATGTAGAAAGCTTGTCAAAATTGGAAGGGTTTTTTCCCTCGCATTTGCTTTTATAGATGAAATATTTCCTAGAAGTAATATGAAGTCAAAGGTTTCATCACCTCTGAAATGATCTGCATGCCTAAATAATACCAATTCAACAGACAAATTTGAATTTAAAGAAACTGCATGCTGACACTTCTCTTCATTATTGCTTGAAGTTGTTGCCAAAAATGTGCCGCGTGTTCACAAAACCAAAACGGATACTCAATGTTTTCCCTTTCTCTATTACAGAATGTACAATGATCACTCACTTCAACCTCATTTTTGACAACACAATATTTGTATCACTATAACGGAGTAGAATTCTAATCTGAAACCATTCAAGTTTTATTTCTTTTATTTTCAACACCTTTTTAAAAATGATCTTCCATTCCAATTGCTGGTCATGTTTTCATTCCACTTGTTGGAAAAAGTAGGATTTATGTTGTCACATAGAAAGGCATCATAATAAACAAGTTCCCCTCTGCTGACTGAACATTAAGTTTCACAACTTAGACATTTCTTCATGCTTGTTATTTGTCATTGTTACTGCAGTTTTCCGAATGTATGCATTTACCTCCCTTAATAATTCAGTGTACGAAATAAAGTGAATGCAAAATCCATATTTGTAATTGAACTCTCTATATGCCAAAAGCGTGCCATCTTCTTTCATTGTGTGTCCAGTTTTGTCGAATAGATTTTGATAAAAACAGGGGTTTTTGTTCATCTTATTGTTTTCATTATAAAATATATTTTCGGAAGCAATTTCTTCGGAAATGCAAGATATAATCCTTTGGCCAAATTCTTTATATGCCCCCAAATACATCAGTCCCAAAATTATTTCTGGATAATTGGCCTAGAGGAAGACTACATCCAACATTTTTCCAGATGATATATTTTTGGACAGCTTGTGAAAGTAATACTTTCCATTTGTGAGATGATATTCTTATTTTTCTAATCCATGCAAATTTTAATGCAAATATATATTCTGTTATTCTTCGCACACCAAGTCCTCCATTCATTATACTTTTAACGACAGTTTTTCTATTTATAACGATCCTGTTTTCTATTCCAAACAAATCGAAATACTGAGTTTTGAATAGCATTTATTACATCATCAGGAGGATTTGGAAGTAGAATCCAGAGATAAATTAGTTTGGACAAGATTAAAGACTTTGAAACAGCCACCCTGCCAAGTGGTGTAATCTGTCTCTTTAACCCTACCCCTTATAGCATTCTTATTTTAAGAAATCTAGCCTGCATGTTTATTTCTGAACAATCAGCAAGATCATTGGTAAATAAGTTACCCAGAATTTTGAACTGTGGTGGATTCCACTGAATATGTAAATGTTGCATGTAGCGAATTGTTGAATTTTTCCTACTGCCGAGCCATATTACACTTTTTTTCTGTGTTTAACATCAAACCTGATTTTCTCCCAAGCCTATCAACTGTTATCGGAGTTTCCTCAAAAGACACTCTGTCACCTTTAAGCATAATTTCTGCATCGTCCGCATATTGTGAAATTTTGTGTTCTGTATTGTTAATTTGGATCCCTTTTATAATTCTGTTATCTCTCAAAATAACAGCAAGGATTTCCACACAAAATGAATATATAGGGTGAAACAGGGTCACCCTGCCTGCACCCATGACCTACAGGAAAGCAACCAGATGCCTGGCCATTTACAAGAACAGTTGACTTAATATCATTATAGAAAGTACTTATCCATTTACGTATATCTGATCCTAAAACGAATGCTACAAGTACTTTATTCATGAATCCCCAGTCAAGAGAATCGAAGGCTTTCTCGAAATCTAAACATAACAGCAAACCAGGCAGTTGTTGTGTTTCCAAGTAGTTAATTAAGTCATAGATTAATCTAATTTTATCTGCGATATATCTCTTGGCCATAAATCCCGTTTGGTCTTCATTGATCAAACTTGGAAGAAGCATTTTTTGTCTATTCACAACAGATGCTGACCCTATCTTATAAACAACATTTAAAAGAGTAATTGGCCTCCAGTTTTTGATGGCATCTGGAGATTTATCACCTTTAGGAATACACACTATAATTCCTTCCTTTTGTGTGGTGGACAACTCGCCTTGTTTAAAACCTTCATTTAAAGATCGCACAACGAATTTTCCAAGTGATGGCCAAAACAATTTGAATAATTCAACAGTAAATCCGTCTGATCCAGAGTTTTTATTGTTTTTCATCTGTTTAAGTGCAAAGCCAGCCTCATCCATAGATAGTTTTCCTTCTAATTGTACCTATTCGTTGTCTGTTAGGACATGAGGCAAATTGACCATTTCAGAAATTTCGCAATCCTCAACTTCTTTGGCCGGTGTACAATTCTTCATCAAACTTCTTCACTTCATGTTGGATCCTTTCGACATCAGATATTTCTAAATCATCATCTGATATTAAATTTGTCATATTTTTGTTTAAGAAGTTTCTTTTTTCAAGCGAGTAAAAATATTGGTTGACTTTTGCTCCTGCTATCCAACGTGCTCGTGATCGAATATAAAAAAAAACCTGCATTTAAGCTTCCCAAAGTCTAACTAGTTCATCTTTGTCCTGCTCTAAATTATGTCTCTCTTCGTCTGTCAACTGTTCCTTCTTCTCTAACTTTTCAATATTCACATCTAAACGCTTCTGCTTTTCATTACTTCTGCGTTTCTTTTCAGTTGCAAATGTTATAGTTTTATTTCTTATTTTCATTTGAATTTCTGAACGCTCAATAAATGGTAGTTATTCTCTTGAATAGGGCAGTACTGCATACTCTTCTATCACAGCTTTAATTTCCACGTTAAGTTCATCAATGAAGAAGAAAAAGAAACACCCGAAGGTGCTGGGGAGGACCTACAAAAGCACTGAATTTCTGAACGCTCAATGAATGGTAGTTATTCTCTTGAATAGGGCAGTACTGCATACTCTTCTATCACAGCTTTAATTTCCACGTTAATTTCATCAATGTACTGTTTGTCCTTCAAAAAAAGAACAATTAAATTTCCAGAAGGGGTATCGTTTAGTGTCTCTAGCAAAGGTTAAAGTTAGAGTAATCATTGAATGGTCTGTCCTGTATCCTGCCTTAATATCTCCAGCCGTGACGAAGGTGGACACATAATCTGAAACCAGAAAAAAATCAAGTCTACTTTGCTACAGAGGGGGGCATCTGTGCCATGTGTATCTTTTCAACTCAGGATTCAACATTCTCCATATATCTGTAAGATCCAGATTAAGTATCATGTCTTCAACTTCCTGTTGTGCTTTAACATTTGTTATAATGCTTGTAATTAGAATAATCCATTGAAAAATCTTGAACCAGGTTCCAGTCCCCTCCAATTACAACATTCTCAACACCAATATCCATAATGTTATCCTCTAACTCAACTCAAAAAAGTCAGGATTATTATGATTTGGTCCATACAGGTTAATAATCAACATAATCTTATCCAAAATGGATATGACAGCAAAAATGTAGTTTTCATCTGTATCTTTGTAATCCTTTATACAAAATTCAAAATTATTCTTAAAGAGAATCCCAACACCTCTTGAATTTGACATATATGATGCAAAATGTGCTTCATAACCCCATTCTGCTCTGATACACACTTCAAGCTTGAGGTTAAAATGGGTATCCTGTTAAGAAATAGACCGAGAACGTTTATTCTCTTAAATAGTGAAACGCATCCCTCATCTTATTTGATCCGCTGGGCCTCAACAGTTCATTGAACAAAAGCTTACAGAGTTACTCGTGTTATAACTTTATATGCAGAGGCAGGAATACTCAACTGTACGCTGAAACACCCATAGCCTGCAATCGACGTACTATGCAACTGAAATACAGGCAGCTAAATGCAGACAAAATCACCAGTCCCCTAAGTGACAACAAAATCTCACCATCTCTCTCACAAAAGGAAAACAGCATCTCATTTAACAAAGGATTTCCTCCAGTTGAATATAACAAAGACCAAATGCATAAAAAGAAAAGCAAGCGTGACATAAGACAAAGCAAAAAATAGTAAAGTCAAAGAATCATGGGTATAATAACAAAACATGGTTAATTTTGGAGAACGATGCGCTTATGTGCGCGGACAGCATTGAGGATATAATGAGAAACTAATGTGAGTACTTAATTTAAAAAGTACGGATGAAAACATTGGCGGGGAAGAAGAAGGGGAGGACAGGATTGTTGGCCCAGTCAGCAAGTTTGCAGCCATCTGTTCACTTGCGAGATAGGAGCGCGTGCTGCAGCGCGTGCAACTAACTTGTCTGCGGCTTGCACGAGGACTTTTTCAACTCGTGAATCTTGTTTTGAACGACTACAAGCGTGCAACGTAATAGCAACAGCAAAGCGCAAAGCATACAATTAAATGCTATTGCATGAGTTACAACTTTTTCGGGGGGGGGGGGGGGGGGGGGGGAACAAGAAAAGAAAAAAACCAACAACCCAGGGAAGTGCAACGTGGGAGAAAGAGGGAGAGAACGGGGGAAGGGTAGGGAAGATGAGGGGTAGAAGGGGGGGGGGGGGGGCGCTGGGCCCCATATGCAAAAGCCAATCTAATAGTATGCTGCACACGAACGCCATCCATGAGCATATTTCGTATTTGTGTCACCGAGATAAAAGAGGACAAACACACACAAACCTTTGCCCGGCCTCCCCCCCCCCCCCCCCCCCCCCCCCCACTCATCCGCCATCCATCCACTAAACCGAAAATAAAACAGCTAAACCAATTATTCTGTAATACATACAGCATTATATTCACAGATACATTCATGGCAAATAAATATAAATGCAAAGAATTGACAGCAACTTGTAGTACCATTATTGAGCGAAACGCACACACACACACACGCACAGAGTCAGGCAGAGTGTGCGTGCGTGTGCACCCCTACCCCAAATCTTCTGACAAAAGGGGTCTTTGGCCTTGGAGCGGCAAGGGGGGGGGGGGGGGGGGGTGGAGTAGAAAAAAAAGTAATAATTACTCCTACGGCGACTTGGCGTTGTCCATCCCTGGACTGTCCTTACCAGTCGTGAAAAAAAACCTCTGTGCTAAGCGGGCGAGGCCGCCTCCCAACCCAGTGAACTGCGTCCGTTCCCTGGCAGTCTTAAAACCCAGAACCAAACTCTTGACTCCCCAAATGTGAGCAAACTCCGACCACCAAAGACAGCTTGAGAAGTCGTCATTCAGTGAAAGGCCCCCTTGAACGACTTGCACGAGACACATGAACGTTGGGAAGTGAGTTCATCCTTTCTTTAAACAAACAAAAAAACAACTGAGTGATGACACCGAGGCGGTGTCGCACCACTTTTGTTCCCTCTACCGGTTTGAGGGGGGACCAATTTTGTACACACAGAAAAAAAAGAAAACGAAGTCGTCACGGTGCCACCCGTGTGTGTTAGTTGGGATTTAAGATTGATTTAATTTAGAGTCTCTTCACAACAATGGTGATATTAGACTTTAAAAAAATAAATAAATAAAAAATAAAATAAAAAGGTGTATGTGTGTAAGTGCTTATATGAGTGGGGTGTGTGTGTGTGTGTGTGTGTGTGTGTGTGTGTGTGTGTGTGTGTGTGTGTGTTTGCGAGTGCGTGCAGCACGCATGCATGCGCGCGCCCGTGTGTGTGTGAGCATATGTGTGTGTGTGTGTGTGTGTGTGTGTGTGTGTGTGTGTGTGTGTGTGTGTGTGTGTGTGTGTGTGTGTGCGTGCGCGCGCACGCGCGCACGGACACAAATGCATGAAAGTTTGCCTATAACGACCAAACAATAATTTTAAACTGATAAATCAATTACAATAAATGAATGATAACAGAACTCGATATAGCCTTTGCTATATCAATCATTTTGGGGCTGTAAAGAATTTCTTGTAAACCCCCTAAGGAACCAATATCTATCCTTTGGATATTATATAAAGATGTTAGAATTGGACATTCAAAAAGAATATGTTGAATAGATAATGGGAGACCACAAGCGCAATCTGCATCCTTAGAAAATTTGGTTTTCCACGAGTTTAAACGCATCTTATAATTATACTGGACAATGATCTTTGACATAATAACACTTTCGTTTTTGCAGGAAGTTTTTCATTGTTCATACAATTTTCTAATAGAGAAATGATTCATGTTTATCCAGTTTTAATCTACTTTCTGATTTTTTCTAAGAGCACCCTCTTTTGCTAATTTATCAGCTATTTCATTTCCATAGATACCACAATGAGATGGGATCCAGCAAAACTCTACAAAAGTTCCTTTCGCCATAACGGAATGTATCATAAATTTTATATCAAAAATTAAGTCTTTCCTTACATTGCATCCCAATTTCGTAAGCTATAAAGAACAGATTTAGAGTCAACACAGATTAGAATGCTGTAAATTGCCACATCAAGATCAGATATCCAAGATAAGGCCATAAGGATTGCATATAGTTCAGCAGTGAAACTGAAAAGTTCTTTCCTAAACAAAATGATTTCTTTGCTTTTAAAATCGGGAATTACAAATCCAGCTCCTGTATAAGATTCTAAAGCTGAACCATCCGTGTAGATTTTAAGATGATGTGGATATGTGTTTTCAAGATGTTCTTTTGCTTCTACTGATATCAAATTAATATTGTCTTCTTTTTTTTAGAGTAGTATAATCTATATCAAAATTTGGAGAGATATGCTCCCATTGAGGAACTGTGGGCATAGTTGGAGGTTTTGAAATGGATGCAATATCGATGTCACATTTTTTAAATAAATCATCAGTATAATTTCCAATGGGCTGCAGGTAAGAAATATTCTGTGCCTTTTAGGAAAATCCGATTTGGAATCAAGAAAGATTTCATTTGTTACTGAATTTGTATAGAAAGACTTCGGGTTTTACATATTTGGCTGTTGCTAGTTTGCGTTGATCATCAAGTGACAAGAGATTAGCTTCTTTATATGTTTTAAAAAAGTATTAGAATGTACTGGAACCCCAAGGGCTATTTTAATAGCTTTACTGTCTAAACTTTGTAACCGCTTAAGTAATGTTTGAGAAGCTGAAAAATATACTTCCTGTCCGTAAGTCAATTTTGAACGAACCAGACTAATAGAAAGATGTACAAGAGTTTGGGAATCTTGACCCCACGATTGTGCACTGATTATTTTTAGTAAAGATAGCCTTTGTCTGGCATTGTTATAAGATATTCAATATGGAATCTCCAGTTTAATTTAGGAGTGAAATGAACACTAAAAATTTAACATTATTGGAATATTGAAGAGTTTTATTTTCTAGCACAAGTTGAGGCAAAACTTTTGGATTTTACCATTGTTGAATAACATTAATTGTGTTTTTCTCCTGATAGTTCTAGTCCATTTTCGTTCATATATTTATTCAGTTTGTCAATTTCAATTTGATATAATTTTTGTATATATAGTATGGTTCTCTTATTTGTCTGTTTATTTATGTTTGTATTCATCCACATTGCAATATCATCGGCATATTGCATTACATGCATACTTTTAGAAAGTATTTTAGGAAATTCGTGAATGAGAATTGTAAATAGAATGGGTGCAATAATGGAGCCTTGAGGATGCCAATGTCAATATCTTTAAATGAAGAGTAACATTTACCAACCCTTGTACAAACTGATCTCTCAGATAAGAAAGATTTTATGAACTGATACATTGCGCCATTAATCCCAATATTTTTCAACTTATAAGTAAACGAGAATGCCAGACACAAATCGTATGCTTTTCTAATGTCAAAGAAAGTAGCAAGAGTACTTTTTCTACGAGCAAATTGTTTTTTAACATGACTTGCAAGTTTTTACAAGGTGATCGATTGTACTTCTACCTTTTCTGAAACCTGCTTGATTTTTGGGGAATTATGTCATTCTTTTCACAATAATGTAAATGCGTTTTTTCAACTATTTTTTCTAGTATTTTTCCAACTTGAGATGTTAATGCTATTGGTCGATAACTATCAATTGCAGACTAGGTTTACCTTGTTTTGGAACTGGTATTACCACTATCCTCTTCCAGAAAGTAGGAAGATTCCATTTAACCAACATTTTTGGGTTTAAAACGAGTGAAGTAATTGCTTCCAGCACAAAGGTAAGTGGCATAACAATTGATACGAAATTCCATCTAATCCAACAGCTGTCTTATTCGAGGAGAATGAAATTAGTGCTTCTTTAAATTCTTCAAATGTTTAGATGCATTTAAGTAATGGTTTGGATCCGGTGTGGGATCACAGTAAGGATCCTTTTTCTCCTCTAGTTCTCTGTAATTTTTGGTATCTGTAAGTAGTCTAGTTGATGAGTTATTTTTTGAAAAAGCTTGTACAAATGCTTCAGCTTTCTCTGATGATGTTGGAATATTATTTTTTTCTAATTTAATAGGATATGAAGGTAGATAATACTTGTTTTTTAATTCCTTTACCCTTTTCCACACTCTGTGCATGACCTTTGATGAAAATATTTCTGAATGACAAAAATGATTGAAATAGAGACGTTTTGCTTTTGCGACAATCCTGTTACTGTGGCTTTTTGCACGTTTCATTTCAATAAAATTTTCATCAGTTCTATCTTTGAGCCATGTTTTGTATGTTTTCTTTTTATTAGATACGGCTTCTGCGCACTCTTCATTCCACCAACTATTTCTTGATATTTTTTATCTGTAGAAGATTTGCACTTTGGCATTGATTTCTCAGCTGCAGATATAATTTGTTTTTCTAAAGTTGTTTATAAAACACTTCAATATCTTCGTGTTCAATAATGCTGTGATCTATACATAGAAGGGTTGACTCATATAAAACTCCAGTCTGCATTATTATATAAACATTTTGTATTTTATCTTCAGCTTCTGCTTCTTCATCAACTATTTGCTCATTTATTTTCACAACAATAGGAAAATGATCACTCCCTAATGAATCATCTTCTGTTGTCCAAGTAGCATTGATGGCCAAATCAGGAGAAATTAATGTCAAATCGATGGAGGTTGGTCTATGCGTTGATATATCAGGCACTCTTGTTATGCTGCCGTCATTCATTAATACTAAATTAGAATCAACAATATTTTCTACAAATCGATTGCAAGATATAACAAAGCAATCAGGTTCCAGAATGGAGAATGCGCATTGAAATCACCCAAAAATTATCCATTTCTTATTTATATTAGGAAGATGTTTTATCCAATCGGTATTGTCAGCATTTGGCCCATTTGGATAGTAAACAGAAAGTATGTTTACACTGAAATCTTTGTTCACTTTAACGATATGGAAGTAACAAAAAACGTTTTCAATGACATTAGTTGAATGATTGAATAATAACTTTAGAGGACTGTAATTCAAGCTGATCTGACATAAATTGCAGTTTGAACACGTTTAGTTGACACACTGCAGTCATATAAAGGTGGATAATAAAACCACGAAATTTGGGTAACTTAAAAGGTTCAGCATTTAGGATTGTAAGGCCAGAATGCAATAGTTATTAGAATAGATGTGATTTTCTAATTGAGTAAGTTTTTCACTATTGATCTGCAGTTCCATTGTAAAATGTTCAAAGAATTGTTAGCTAAGTTCATTAAACGCTATTTAAAATATATTGCTTTTCAAAGCAATTTGTTATGACTTTTGAAAGAAAGAAAATTGAACAGGTAACACCGTGACAGATACAAAAATAAGGTCCATTGATGTTGAAGGAGCCCAAGTAGTTGTGCTCTCGGATGCCCTGCAGGAAGAAGGTCATCGCTAAGGTCGTTGCAGTCTAGAACAGCCATGGAGGCATGAAGTGTGGAAGGTAGAAGCCAGCATGGTGATGATGGGGGTGACCTCGTCTCCTCTTTGGTTTTTCCCAAAACAATGCATTGAGGTGACGACCCAGAGTCCTTGCAATGACGCTGGCCCCTTTTGCAGTGGGGTGGATACCGTCTGGGGCCAAAATTGATTTGTTCGAGGGCTGAAGATGGTTGTAAACAACGTAGCTGATATCTTTCTCACCAGCCAGTTTCGACTTCGTCATGGCGTTGAATAGTTCCTCTTGATGTCTAACGTTTTGTTCCTCACAGGGGCAACCTGACTTATCACCACCCCGGATTGGGGAACTTATTCTTTACGTCCTCTACACATTTTCTTTTCTGTGCTACACGCAGTGGGATCTTTTCCCTTTCAGATCATTCAACCCAACGTGTAATACAACGCAATCAAAGGGTCTGGATCCTCCACCTCTTGAATCACAGAGTTGCAATCGTCCACAGTAAAAGCTTTTTTTTAGCGACACGCAGGCCATATGACAGTCCCAAGCGTCTCCCGTCAACTTTGGACATGATGGAATCTCCCAATAAAGAACACGGGGAGTGTCGTCGTCGTCGAATTTTCCGGACGTAATTTACCCTTCGGTCTGAGTTTGACGACTTCTTCTTTGTCGTCATGTTCTTTGATGACGTCACTTTTTTCTTTGTTCTTTTCTGACTGGCCTTTTTGTGGAAGGCCTGGCCTCTTTTGCGCCACCTTCTTTCTTTTTGTGCATTTATTTTGCTCTTTGCTACTTTCGGATCGTATTTTCAGTATGTCAGCATATGATGGCGTGACCGTTTGCAAGGTAAAGTCAGAATCAGTTTGAATTTCTTTGGTTGCTGTGGAAAACACTTGCCTTGACTAGACTTTCAATAATGCAGTTTTGGTCCCGCACAGCGTTTTTCTAGTGAGACTATTTTTTCCGATAGTCCTGAATCATTTGCAATACTAACGGCACGGAACCCAGACCTACCTTAGGGGTAAAGCCTAGTGCAGAGCAACATTCTTCAAAATTTTCTGCCGTTGCTGGTGTTGTCAGGGCAGGCTCCTCTCGCTGATCACAATGAAAAGTTGCGTCTTTGGTGAGAGTTCGGCACCCGACATTTTCTTAGTCTGCCGAGTATATCTGGAACATGGCTTATCTGGAGCTAGCTTTCGCTTACTTGTATATTTCATGTTGACCAGAGGATGCTCAAAAACGTTCAGAGAAGACAACTAGGGG
This sequence comes from Conus ventricosus, assembly GCA_018398815.1. Classification (NCBI taxonomy): domain Eukaryota; kingdom Metazoa; phylum Mollusca; class Gastropoda; order Neogastropoda; family Conidae; genus Conus; species Conus ventricosus. The sequence goes on from CM031615.1 coordinate 72,574,531, forward strand.
TTGTTTCTTCGGCCATATTGGCGTAGGAATGTGTTAGTTGGGAGTGACAGTGAGAGTTGCAACAATAGCCAGGCAGAGCTTGTTAGCATCGAATGACAGTGAGAGTTGCAACAATAGCCAGGCAGAGCTTGCTAGCAGTGAGTGACAGCAGAAGGTGTAGCTATAGCAGGCAGAGCTTGCTAGCAGTGAGTGACAGCAGAAGTTGTAGCTATAGCCAGGCAGAGCTTGTTAGCAGTGAGTGACAGCAGAAGTTGTAGCTATAGCCCGGCAGAGCTTGTTAGCAGTGAGTGACAGCAGAAGTTGTAGCTATAGCCAGGCAGAGCTTGCTAGCAGTGAGTGACAGCAGAAGTTGTAGCTATAGCCAGGCAGAGCTTGTTTTGCAGTGAGTGACAGCAGAAGTTGTAGCTATAGCCAGGCAGAGCTTGCTAGCAGTGAGTGACAGCAGAAGTTGTAGCTATAGCCAGGCAGAGCTTGCTAGCAGTGAGTGACAGCAGAAGTTGTAGGTATAGCCAGGCAGAGCTTGTTAGCAGTGAGTGACAGCAGAAGTTGTAGCTATAGCCAGGCAGAGCTTGTCAGCAGTGAATGACAGCAGGAGTTGTAGCTATAGCCAGGCAGAGCTTGTTAGCAGTGAATGACAGCAGGAGTTGTAGCTGTAGCCAGGCACAGCTTGTTAGCAGTGAATGACAGCAGGAGTTGCAGCTATAGCCAGGCAGAGCTTGTTAGCAGTGAATGACAGCAGAAGTTGTAGCTGTAGCCAGGCACAGCTTGCTAGCACTGAATGACAGCAGAAGTTGTAGCTATAGCCAGGTGGAGTGTGTTAGTGAGCGGTGAAGGTAAGCGTTGTACCGTGGTAGTTGTAGCAACAACCAGGCAGACTGTGTTACATCACTTTCATTATGCCCACCCTCCACTCACAGCGCAAAACTCACACAGGGCCTGTACACAGTGCTGATCACGGCTCAAAGTTCACATGTATCCACAGCACACCACTCACAGCTCAACGCTCACATCTGTCCACAGCACACCACTCACAGCTCAACGCTCACATCTGTCCACAGCACACCACTCACAGCTCAAATCTGTCCACACCACACCACTCACAGCTCAAATCTGTCCACGGCACACCACTCACAGCTCAACGCTCACATCTGTCCACAGCACACCACTCACAGCTCAAAGCTCACATCTGTCCACAGCACACCACTCACAGCTCAAAGCTCACATGTATCCACAGCACACCACTCAAAGCTCAAGGCTCACATCTGTCCACAGCACACCACTCACAGCTCAAAGCTCACATCTGTCCACAGCACACCACTCACAGCTCAACGCTCACATCTGTCCACAGCACACCCCTCACAGATCAAAGCTCACATGTATCCACAGCACACCACTCACAGCTCAACACTCACATCTGTCCACAGCACACCACTCACAGCTCAAAGCTGACATCTGTCCACAGCACACCACTCACAGCTCAAAGCTGACATCTGTCTACAGCACACCACTCACAGCTCAAAGCTCACATCTGTCCACAGCACACCACTCACAGCTCAAAGCTCACATCTGTCCACAGCACACCACTCACAGCTCAAAGCTGACATCTGTCCACAGCACACCACTCACAGTTCAAAGCTGACATCTGTCCACAGCACACCACTCACAGCTCAAAGCTGACATCTGTCCACAGCACACCCCTCACAGCTCAAAGCTGACATCTGTCTACAGCACACCCCTCACAGCTCAAAGCTGACATCTGTCTACAGCACACCACTCACAGCTCAACGCCCACATCTGTCCACAGCACACCACTCACAGCTCAAAGCTGACATCTGTCCACAGCACACCACTCACAGCTCAAAGCTCACATCTGTCCACAGCACACCACTCACAGTTCAAAGCTGACATCTGTCCACAGCACACAACTCACAGCTCAAAGCTGACATCTGTCCACAGCACACCACTCACAGCTCAACGCCCACATCTGTCCACACCACACCACTCACAGCTCAAAGCTAACATCTGTCAACATCACCACCCTCACAGCTCAACGCTCACATCTGTCCACAGCACACCACTCACAGCTCAAAGCTCACGCACACAGCTCGCACCAGCGACACTCACAGCGCTGTTCGTAGTTGTGGCCGCAGCTTTATACACAAAACGTTGGATTGCATGTGAGCTTGCTAGAGTGAGTGCATGTGCATTCATTAGTGCGTGTTCGTGACTTGAGCTGATGACCTGGTAACCTGTGAGTCGGGAAGATAGGGGGAGGGGAGGGGGTCGGATAGGTGGTCGAGTGGGGGGGGGGGGGTCGGATAGGTGGTCGGGGCTCAGCGAGAGAGAGAGAGAGAGGGAGGGGGGGGGGGCTTGAAGGCTGTGGAGACCGCATGGGTCACGGTCACGCATGGGTCAGAGAAGTCACGGTCAATCCACTGCCTGCACAATGTATGTTCACAGGTGTTGCAGGTGACACATGACGCGAGACATGTAGGTCACTCGCGCTGTTGAGCTCAAAGGAGACGGGAGCATGGAGCAGAGAGGTTGTGGGGGAGGGGGAGGCCTGATTGGAAGGTGGGGGTGGGGGTGGGGGTGAGGGGGTGAGCGAGGGGAGGGGAGGAGGAAGTGCATGCGATGGTGAGGGCTAGGCTGGGAGTGGAGAGGGAGTATATGGTGGGGGATAGCGTGGAGGGTGGGGGGGGGGGGAGGAGAGAGAGACATAACTTGAGGGCAGAAAATGTGAATATGATTGGGGTGGGGGGTGGGGGGAGGAGGCATGAGTAGGGGCTATAAGAAAAAAATACATACGTGTGAGTGGAGGGGGGTGGAGAGGGGGGTTGGAGGGAGGGGCGTCAACGTTGTCGATCGTATTGCTGGCGTTCGTAATTTGTGTGCAGGGCAAGGTGACCGTGGGCTTTACCCAAGCGACAGTGGCGAGGGGGTGGTAATGGTGGCGAGGGGGCAGACGGGTAGCTGGGTAGGGGGTGGGGGGGGTGGGAAGGGGGAAGAAGGGGAGTAGGTCAGGACAGGTCACCCCAGCTGCGCCGTGAATCCTAAATTATTCAAATTAAATCCGGGCCTCCAGCTCTAACCGGGCGGCTTGTCGATACTCGTCAGACGGGCGTGTAGCCGGACAGAGGAGCAGTGGGCCCTTGTGCAGCGAGCTGTGTCGAACGCGTCGTCAGCCAAACAGGTGAGGTGGCTGTGTTGGTGTTATTAGCTGCACACCTGTTTATGTTTGTGTTTCTCTCTCTCTCTCTCTCTCTCTCTCTCTCGACGTGTGTTATACGTACAAGTCCTTGATATAAGTGTGTGTGTGTGCGCGCACGCGTGTGTGTGTGCGTGTGTGTGTGTGTGTGTGTGTGTGTGAAACTCTCATCCTTCTTTGCCAGACTGAGAATTAATCCTCGGATACTACTTGTGCGTGTCATTATGTTCTTAGCAATATAACTATCTTTTCACATCGGCATCTATTGTTGACAGTCATCACCGTAGGCTGTGCTGAAACATTTTGTGTTCTACTCATTTACTATCAAGACCACTCGTGTTACTAAAGACATCTCGCCCCATGTTTCAGAAATGACTGAACTGTGTGGCTCATGAATCATATGTGCCTTCACTGAATGTCAGACTAAATTTGTGTTTCTAAAAAAAACAAAAAAAACTAACTTATACCTGCGTTCGGTGGATGTGACCGATTGGAGTGCGCTCCATAAGTGCAACGCATTTGTGCCAAACAGACTTGGACCTATAGACAATTTAATCTGATTATCAACATATATATGTGTGTTCAGATACATATGGTTGGAGATTCTGTGCGTGCAACATACAGGAATTGTGCTTTTTAGTCTTGCAGTACTTCGTCCTGTACAACCTGACAGCAATTAGTTGAGTGCACATTAAATTGTAAGTGCATTCTCAGTCACCATTTCCGAACCACTGCTGTGGTACCTAATCTACCAGTTTGTTTGATTGATTTTTCTTGTTTTTTGTTATTGTTGCTGTTTTTTGTTGTTGTTGTTTTCATTATTCTTTTTTGTATGTGTCCTTTCTTCCCCTTTCTTTTTGTTTTTCCTTTTACTTGTGCACTCAGGACATAAAATGACCACAAACCAGAACTCATGGCCATCGAGAGATGGACTGAGAATTTGCCATTTAAATATCAATAGTGCAGTCAGTAAGATCTCTGATATCTCGACCCTGATATCTAACCACCAAAAGCCATTCCATGTTCTGGGTCTCTCCGAATCAAGACAAAATACCTACATTAGTGATAAAGATGTAGCAGTCCCAGGTTATAATATCGTTCGAAAAGACCCCACTAAAGACAGAGACAGGTCTTCTAGTGTATGTCGGTGAATCTCAACTTCAAGAGACTTTCCCACCTAGAACAGCATGACGTAGAAGCAGTGTGGATACAAATCACTCTGAAACAAATCACGATCCATTTTAATCGGGTTTTGCTATCGGAACCCAGCAGAAAGAGTCAACTGGACTGATAAATTTGTTTACTATGATGGACGCAGTTTCCTTAGAATGTAAAGAGATTGTTTTACTCGGTGACTTCAATGTAGATCTTTTGAAATCAAACAGCCAATGGAGCCAAACGATAAGTGTGAATTTACATCAGATTATCAAAACACCCACCAGAGTAACACCAACTTCAAAGACAATCATTGACCATATCTATACTGACTTCCATAAAAAACGCGAAAACAAAACAAGCTGAAGGTTGGGGGTGAATTTTATTGGTCACAATTGTACAGAGTGGAAGCGAGAATTCAACGTGATTTGATTCATTACACCGGTAATGTGTGAAAATGTCATCAGCAATATGTCTTGTGTGGAAATCCCAAGGTCACGTGACAAACCAGCTTGAAGTCTTAATACCGTGTGTGCCACCATTTGGGTTGACAACTGCTTGACACCTGCGGCTCATTGAGTGGACCAGGTGGTTGATGCGTCCCCTTGGCACACCAGCCCACACATGAACGATGGCCTGGTGAAGTTGAGCCGCTGTTGCTGGTCGTGGACGCAGGAGGTCCAACCGTCTGCCAAGTTCATCCCAAAAATGTTCTATGGGTTTAAATCGGGACTGAGGGCTGGCCCAGGGCAGGACATTGACGTTGTTATGCTGAAGAAATTGCTGGGTGGCCCTGGCGGTGGGTGTTCTTGCATTGTCCTGTTGGAATGTCCAGTTTGGGTGTTGCGCAAAAAAAGGAACGACATGGGGTGTCACGACCGACCCCTGGAGGTCTGCCCTGACAGGATCGGTCTAGGTGGGAGTGAAGGGAGTGACTGACCTCACACGCCCCGCAAGAGACCACACAATAAAGATTACGATACAACACCCCATTTATTCACACCAACATACAGTCATAAATAAGCATTCCAACACACACAACATGCACAATCACAATCAAGCATTTCAACACACGACATGCACACAATTAAGCATTCCAACACACACAGCATGCACAATTATAAATAAACATTTCACCATACGACGTACACAATCACAATCACAACATTTCAACACATATAACATATACACAATTATAAAATAAACATTTCCAGTATCCATCCCTTTCCACACCATGGAGTGCCTCACACACCTGCCTCTCCCAAGTCCACTGGGAGCACCCTGTGCACCCGGTGCTCCAAACGGGCGGTTCTTGAAAGAGTCTTCCCCCAAG
>CM031615.1:72580326-72597826 GCA_018398815.1 Conus ventricosus
TCACCGCGCTGTTGACTCAAAGGAGACGGAGCATGGAGCAAGAGGTGGGGGGAGGGGAGCTGATTGGAGGTGGGGGTGGGGGTGGGGGTGAGGGGTGAGCGAGGGGAGGGAGGAGGAAGTGCATGCGATGGTGAGGGCTAGGCTGGGAGTGAGAGGGAGTATATGGTGGGGGATAGCGTGGAGGTGGGGGGGGGGGAGGAGAGAGAACATAACTTGAGGGCAGAAAATGTGAATATGATTGGGGTGGGGGGGGGGGGGGGAAGGAGGCATGAGTAGGGGCTATAAGAAAAAAATACATACGTGTGAGTGGAGGGGGTGGAGAGGGGGGTTGGAGGGAGGGGCGTCAACGTTGTCGATCGTATTGCTGGCGTTCGTAATTTGTGTGCAGGGCAAGGTGACCGTGGGCTTTACCCAAGCGACAGTGGCGAGGGGGTGGTAATGGTGGCGAGGGGGCAGACGGTAGCTGGGTAGGGGGTGGGGGGGGGTGGGGAAGGGGGAAGAAGGGGAGTAGGTCAGGACAGGTCACCCCAGCTGCGCCGTGATCCTAAATTATTCAAATTAAATCCGGGCCTCCAGCTCTAACCGGGCGGCTTGTCGATACTCGTCAGACGGGCGTGTAGCCGGACAGAGGAGCAGTGGGCCCTTGTGCAGCGAGCTGTGTCGAACGCGTCGTCAGCCAAACAGGTGAGGTGGCTGTGTTGGTGTTATTAGCTGCACACCTGTTTATGTTTGTGTTTCTCTCTCTCTCTCTCTCTCTCTCTCTCGACGTGTGTTATACGTACAAGTCCTTGATATAAGTGTGTGTGTGTGCGCGCACGCGTGTGTGTGTGCGTGTGTGTGTGTGTGTGTGTGTGTGTGAAACTCTCATCCTTCTTTGCCAGACTGAGAATTAATCCTCGGATACTACTTGTGCGTGTCATTATGTTCTTAGCAATAATAACTATCTTTTCACATCGGCATCTATTGTTGACAGTCATCACCGTAGCTGTGCTGAAACATTTTGTGTTCTACTCATTTACTATCAAGACCACTCGTGTTACTAAAGACATCTCGCCCCATGTTTCAGAAATGACTGAACTGTGTGGCTCATGAATCATATGTGCCTTCACTGAATGTCAGACTAAATTTGTGTTTCTAAAAAAAACAAAAAAACTAACTTATACCTGCGTTCGGTGGATGTGACCGATTGGAGTGCGCTCCATAAGTGCAACGCATTTTGTGCCAAACAGACTTGGACCTATAGACAATTTAATCTGATTATCAACATATATATGTGTGTTCAGATACATATGAGTTGGAGATTCTGTGCGTGCAACATACAGGAATTGTGCTTTTTAGTCTTGCAGTACTTCGTCCTGTACAACCTGACAGCAATTAGTTGAGTGCACATTAAATTGTAAGTGCATTCTCAGTCACCATTTCCGAACCACTGCTGTGGTACCTAATCTACCAGTTTGTTTGATTGATTTTTCTTGTTTTTTGTTATTGTTGCTGTTTTTTTGTTGTTGTTGTTTTCATTATTCTTTTTTGTATGTGTCCTTTTCTTCCCCTTTCTTTTTGTTTTTCCTTTTACTTGTGCACTCAGGACATAAAATGACCACAAACCAGAACTCATGGCCATCGAGAGATGGACTGAGAATTTGCCATTTAAAATATCAATAGTGCAGTCAGTAAGATCTCTGATATCTCGACCCTGATATCTAACCACCAAAAGCCATTCCATGTTCTGGGTCTCTCCGAATCAAGACAAAATACCTACATTAGTGATAAAGATGTAGCAGTCCCAGGTTATAATATCGTTCGAAAAGACCCCACTAAAGACAGAGACAGGTCTTCTAGTGTATGTCGGTGAATCTCAACTTCAAGAGACTTTCCCACCTAGAACAGCATGACGTAGAAGCAGTGTGGATACAAATCACTCTGAACAAATCACGATCCATTTTAATCGGGTTTTGCTATCGGAACCCAGCAGAAAGAGTCAACTGGACTGATAAATTTGTTACTATGATGGACGCAGTTTTCCTTAGAATGGAAAGAGATTGTTTTACTCGGTGACTTCAATGTAGATCTTTTGAAATCAAACAGCCCCAATGGAGCCAAACGATAAAGTTGAATATACATCAGATTATCAAAACACCCACCAAGTAACACCAACTTCAAAGACAATCATTTGACCAAACTATACTGACTTCCAAAAAACGCGAAAACAAAACAAGCGAAAGGTTGGGGGTGAAATTGTTATTTGGTCACAATTGTACAGAGTGAAGCGAGAATTCAACCGTGATTTGATTCATTACACCGGTAATGTGTAAAATGTCCATAGCAATATGTCCTTGTGTGAAAATCAAAGGGTCCCCCGTACAAACCAGCTTGAAGACTTAATACCGTGTGTGCCTACCATTTGGGTTTACAACTGCTTGAACAACCTGCGGCTCATTGGAGTGGACCAGGTGGTTGATGCGTCCCCTGGCACACCAGCCCACACATGAACGATGGCCTGGTGACGTTGAGCGCCGCTGTTGCTGGTCGTGGACGCAGGAGTCCAACCGTCTGCCAAGTTTCATCCAAAAATGTTCTATGGTTTAATCGGGACTGAGGGCTGGGCAGGGCCTGGACATTGACGTGTTAACTGAAGAATTGCTGGTGGCCCCTGGCGGTGGGTGTTCTTGCATTGTCCTGTTGGAATGTCCAGTTTGGTGTTGCGCAAAAGAAAGGAACACATGGGTGTCAACGAGCCGACCCCGGAGGTCCTGCCCTGACAGGAATCGGTCTATGTGGGAGTGAAGGGAGTTGACTGACCTCACTCGCCCCGCAAGAGACCACACAATAAAGATTACGATACAACACCCCCATTTATTCACAACCACATACAGTCATAAATAAGCATTCCAACACTCACAACATGCACAATCACAATCAAGCATTTCACACACGACATGCACACCAATTAAAAGGCATTCCAACACACACAGCATGCACAATTATAATAAACATTTCATCACCAAACGACGTACACAATCACAATCACAACATTCAAACACATATAACATATACACAATTATAAAAAACATATCAGTATCCATCCCGTTCCAACACCAGGAGGGCCTCCACCCCCTGCCTCTCCCAAAGTCCACGGGAACAACCCTGTCGCACAGGTGCTCCAAACCGGGTCGGTTCTTGAAAAGAGTCGTTCAAGGCCGAAACCCTCGACACAACACAAGCAGCAGGAAGAGCGCGTCCCGGGGGGGGGGGGGGGGGACCGTGGCGTTTGTTACAGGAGGACCTGGACGGGAACAGGGCCGGCCAGACAACCGGCGGCTTTTTTCTAAACCAGTCGCGGTCCCGACCAACGTGGCCTCAACCAGCGCGTGGCAACCAACCAGTCCGCGGTCCCAACCAGAGCGTGGCCTCAACCAGCACGTGGCACCAACCAGTCCGCGGTCCCAACCAGAACGTGGCCCCAACCAGAGCGTGGCAACCAACCCGTTCCTCACCTCCGGGTGTAGCCCCCCGGGAGGGGGGGGGGGGGGGGGACGTAGCTGGGGAGGAGAGAAGAAAGGGAAGGAAGAAGAAGGAGTACTGGAACCCCGCCGCAGTACCGTTTGACCCATGCTGTTAAAATCCTAACAGCCACTCGCCGATGGGCGAGGGGAGGTCTACTAAACACACCAACATCGCCAGCTCAAACACAGACCTGAGCGTAACACAGCACACCAACAAAATCCAGGAATGTTTCATAAAGTCTTCTCACACGAAGCGGTAAAAGAACGCATTAATCAACAGGCTATAAAACAAATATCATTAAATCTCACCCTTCTCTCACTCACGTTTAACAATTTCCTTTCCTAAGGAAAAAAACCAACACAGCGACCTCGCTTTATAACTGCCACCACATTTGCAACATAATAATTCAATGGCATAATTGTCACATTTTATAGCCACATTTTAAAATAACACAAATCTCCAACCACCCACACGCATCCGAACGACAAATCATGGCGTGCGCACGTCTCGCAAAATAAAACCGTTCTTCTTCACACACAAACAACGGTGGCCGAAGGATAAGAGTCCCGGGCGAATGTGACCGGGACGGACGAGCGCGACCAAGCCGGTACCCAACCCCTGAATCACGCAGTCTCTCGCCATCCCCACCGACTAACCGCATCACCAGATCATAAACAAGAAAGAAATTTTGGATATAATTTACGAATGGCCATGTTAAAGATTGAATTAACCAAGAAAAAGGTTCTCAAACAATATTTCTTTGACAATTTTTGCAAACAATAAAATTGCGCAAAGAAGAATAAGCCGGCTAACAACAAACCAAAAGCAACCAAACGCACGAAACTGATGCTTACCAGCTACCCGTGGGTGACCCGAAAGGCGGGTCAAACAGACTCCTCCTGCCCTCATCCCAGTCTGAAGGACATACACAGGTGCGGAAAACAAGAAGTGAAGTCCCTCACCTACAGGCCGACTGTAGGAATTGGAAGATTCCGACTGTACCTTCGACGATACGATGAAGAACCAAGACCGAGCAGGCGCTCCTCACCCAGAGAACATCTTCCGCTCGAGTGAAGAGCTAACCTCCCTCAGCGATGGCGGCCAACATGCCACGCTACGTCACAGAGAGAGCATACTTCAAACTAAAAGACATGAAGCACGTGCGACAGGTAAAAAGACAGGCGAGAGGCCGATAGACAGCCGTACAATGAAAAAGATACCCACCACCCGTGAACCTCAGATGAATGCACGGGCAGTGGAATTAGAGAGAGAGAGAGAGAAGTAAACTCCTAACAGAACTAAACCACACCAAAGTGCAACCTTACACCACAAGCCACATTAAGGACAGATATACGACAACGACGACAATAAACAAATGAATAATTCCCGCCACCTGTCTGGCCCCCTCAAGTTTTGGTCAAACGTCGTAGCCACGAGACAAACCCCCATCTAACAGCATCTGTTTCTCTGAGATAACAGTGCTCCTTTGACCTTGACGCATGGTGCAAATTCACAACAATGGACCGCACCCAACCCTCTGTGATCGACAGAGTACGATAAATCCAATACAAAACATTCTACGATGAATCACACGCGAGAAATAGCATCATACTACATTTATCAAACAACTAAGCGAACCTTCCAACCATGAAAGTACATCCGAACTAAAAACCATTGGTGATTCACTACCGTTACATCACTGAAGTGAAAACTGTCCCTTCTCCTACACACCTGATCAGAGACCAAAAAAGGGGATATGTCCCTGGTTAGGGGAAGTGTCCCTCGACTGATTTTCCACTGTGGCTGACTTCGGAGCTCGGCTAAGATAGTCAGCATCCGTATTACAGGAACCCTTGATAATACGAAAGTGAACGCATTGACTCTGCAATTTCCACTGCCTAACTCATAGCGACGACTGACGGCCGGATCCGGTCCAGGCACTGGAGAGGATGATGATCGCTCTCCAGTACAAACTTCCCGCCGTACTTTTTCTTGGGCACACCAGGTGCGCGTCCAAATCTGGCCGGAGAGCTTCAGCAATAGTAGGGGGTATCGACAGTCCTAAGCGGCAGCCGCTGGCATCGAGTCGCATAGTCTACCCCGCTACCAAATGGTTTATAAGCGTGACCGGATTGGATGGTGGATTAAAGGTCCCACCCAGTCGACCCCAACCTTGCTGAATGGCTCCCCAACCCGTGGCACTGACCCTAGGGGAACACGTTTCCAGCGACCCTTAGGCGGTTGTCCCGTTGCAGACATCACAACTGCGGCAGTACCCTGCTAACCGGGCATCATCCCCGGCCAGAAGTCTTGTCCCTCACCCGCTCGAGAGTCCGTTTTGAGCCCATATGACCTGCCATGGTGAATCATTGGGCCTGCCGGAGAACAGATTCTCTCAACTTTGAGGGAACGACAAGCTTGCTGGCCACACGATCTGCCAGAGTGACAACCCGTAGAGACGAGAGGAATCCCCTTTGTGTAGCTTAAAGCTCCACCTTGGCGTCGGGCAGACTGAGCAGTACGATACCACCATTGTCGTAGGCATTGGACATCCGAGTCCCTGCCTGAAGACGCGCGATGGAAGCAGGATCGCCCTTTGCAAGAACCTCGTCAGAGATCGGCTGTAAACAGGGCGCAATTCCTGTTCCTGGCTGTCTTAGCTTGGCGCGTGTGGTGACAGTCCCCCACACCGCCTGTACGGCAGATTCCTTAGACCACGGACTGACGGCGTCCGTCTGCGAAGGTGAATAGTATCCCTATGATTCAGGGAATAGAGAGGTCGCTCCAACCGCGATGGCCCATACTACTTTCGCCACAGAAGTAGGGGTGGAGATAAGAAATGAGCAAGAAAGGACGGTGGGGAGTAAAACCAGCCTCCACCCCGCACACATCAGATACTGCGGGCGCCCCGCCGGGCCTCAGGAGAAACCAAATCTTATCCCCAAAGTGTTATCTCCGAATCCCTGATGGTGTCGACCAAGGATGAACCAACAACAAAGAAACACCGGCACTCCGTACCACCAGAAGCTTGGATGACCCCACGTAGCACGAAGCCCGCGATGATGCTGGAAAGGACTAGCCCATGAACTACCAGCGGCCTCTAGGCAATCTTTCCTGATGTGGCCCAGGAACGACCACAAAGAAAACAAAACGGGGTGCTGAAATCCCCGAAGAACTCCTAGCCTTGTTCACCTCGCTAGCGGTTGGTCGGCGCCTTAGTGCCACTAAATCCTGTGGAGGCTTCCTGTCCGTATCTGGCGATGCCCATAAGCGCTGCGATCAGCAAACACCTCACGGTATGATCGCACCGCGAAATCCTGAGGTGCTTGTCCTCGCCTATCTCGGCTCCCCACAACTCTGGGGACACAGTGTTGGTGAGTCTGTCAATGAGGATCAGTCCTCCACCAGCTCCAACTTAGCCAACTGACGCCAGTACCCTAGCTTTTGCGCACCTATCACCAAACTGCACGAATGACTCGTCGTTTATTCTTCTACATGGACCTGAACTTCCTCCTGTACGTCTCTGGGGTAAGTGGAAACCTTAACGCAGAGCCAACTGCATGTCTGCAAAAGACGCCGCCTTCAATTAGAGTGAGCACAAACACCCCTTGCAGCACCACGATAATCCAGAAAAAAGAGCAAAGCCTTTTTGTTCCTCAGACAATTGGTATGACCTAGCATCCTTGTCCAAAATGCTCCTAGGAACATATCAATGTCTCACTAGGTCATGACGCTGGAACTTTAACTTTGGCCTCTAAACCTCCTATCACCTGACTGGTGCTTAACCCCCTGGTTTACAGAACGGGAGCCGCGAAAGAAGATGTCCCTCACCCTCCCTGCGCAGAGTCTCCTGTCTGGCAGCCTCCTCTCTACCTGATATCCAACTCCTCCCCGACGGCGGGCGTTTTCCTGTCTGGCAAGCACCTCTTCCCTACGCCGATTTTCCTCCTCTCCTGCGCAGTAGCAGCCTCTTCCCTACGCTGTGGCCGCCTTCTAGCAGCCTCTCTCTGCGCAGAGCAAGCCTCTTCCCTACTCTGGGCCTCCTGTCTGAGCAGTCTCCTCCCTGCGCGGATCCAACTCTTCCCGACGGAGGCTCCTGCCTACAGCCGCTTCACTTAGCACCGCTCCAGAAACATAGGAAGAGGCGATGTCCTGGTCGGGATTCACGCACTCCCGACAACGGGAGGATGACCCCGTCCTGACACTCCCTTGGGTCTCAACCTTACCATAGGAAAGTCTCCCGCGGGGCATACTCCTTACGAGGGAAGCATGGGAGAAGAGAAGGCTTTCGTTTCGTGACACAACAGAATCCCTCAGTTGTTTCACTATACTCTGACAGCGTCCGAGCAGAAGTGCCAGTCGGGGTCTCGACAGGAAGATCCCCTAGCGAAGAGGGTATAAATAGTACGTCACTGGACATCTGCTACAGACAACTGAATAAATAGAAAGTTTACTGTAGTCCGAAGGTAACTGGTAACAAATAGTAAGGGACTACATTTGAATACCTTTCTTCTTGACGCACGCGGTCGCCAACAGCCACGCACCGACGTTTGCCATGACAACAATATCCAACGGTTTTCAAATACGGGGGAAAAGACGACCAATTGAAAAACAAATAGTTTTAGGGTGTGGTTTATAATGGTGTATGTGTTGTGTGTGTGTGTGTGTGTGGTATGACAAGTTCCTGAGCTGCTCCCACTCTGGCAACTACACCGCGCTCCACAGCACGAGCAACAGTGCGGTGGGGCTCACCGAAAAAAAAAAACAACAAAAACTATTTCCGGCTGCCCCCCTACGCTGGCAACACAGCGCTCCACATGCACGAGCAACAGTGCGTTGGGCTGCTGAAAAAAACAAACAAAACTGCAGAAACGAAACCGGAGAGAGGAAAAAAAACAGGGACACTAACGTCCGATACAAACCCCCCTGTACTCAATAACCACGCCGAAGGAAAAAAAACAAACAAACAAAAAGAACTTGGGCTAACGTAACAAAACAGGAATGGCAGACTGAGCGGCGACAGAAAGGCAAGACTTACGGCCGACCCTGCGTAAGGCACCCGCGAAGGAGGAGTCTGGTCGCGGACGACTCCCCCTTTTCTCACCTCGACTCACCCGAGTCACACCGGATGTCCCCCTCAGGCCACAAAAAGACACCCTTCACGCCTAGAGTCACCCAGCCAGACCACCCACGACCAACACACAAACTAGACTAAACATAACATAACAACAAAACTAAAAGGTACTCTCCGCAAACGAGAGACAGTCAGAGCCCTCACATCCCGGACCGAGCCCGCCCACAATTGTCACGCCGACCCTGGAGGACTGCCCTGACAGGATCGGTCTAGGTGGGAAGTGAAGGGAGTTACTGACCTCACACGCACCCGGCAAGATGCCCACACAATAAAGATTACGATACAACCACGCCCATTTATTCACACCACCATACAGTCATAAATAAGCATTCCAACACACACAACATGCACCTATCACAATCAAGCATCTTCAACACACGACAGCACACAATTAAGCATTCCAACACACACAGCATGCACAATTATAAATAAACATTTTCACATACACGTCACACTCACAATCACAACAATTCAACCATATAACAATTCAAATTATAAATAAACGTTTCCCACATCCATCCCCTTTCCACACCATGGAGTGCCTCCACACCCCAGCCTCTCCCAATCCACTGGGAGCACCCTGTCCGCACCAGGGGTGGCTCCAAACCCGGGTCGGTTTCTGAAAAGAGTCGTTTTCAAGGCCGATCACCCACGACACACACGCAGGCTATGGAAGAGCGCGTCCCGGGGGGGGGGGGGGGGGGGGGGGGGGGAGAAACGGGGCGTTGTTACTGGAGGTCCTGGACGGGGATCAGGGCCGCCAGTAAGCCGTCAGGCTTTTCTACCAGTCCGCGGTCCCCGACCAGATCGTGGCCTCAACCAGCCGCGTGGCTCCAACAGTCCGCGGTCCCCCAACCAAAGCGTGGCCTCAACCAGCACTTGCACCAACCATCCGCCGGTCCCAGTGCGGCGGAGGGGGGGGGGGAGGGAGAGCGGTGGCCCCCAACCAGAGCGTGGCAACCAACCAGTCAGCCTCCGGGTGAAGCCCCCGGGAGGGGGGGGGGGGGGACGTAGCTGGGAGAGAGAAGAAAGGGAAGGAAAGGTAAGAAGTGTACTGGAACCAACTCCGCCGTCTAGTACAGTTTGACCCTTATGGCCTGTTAAAATCCTAACAGCCCACTCGCATGATGGCGAAGGGGAGGTCTACCTAAACACACCAACAAACGCCAGCTCACACAGACCTGAGCGTAAACACAGCACTCCAACCAAATCAGGAATGTTCATTAAAGTCTGTCTCCACACGAAGCAGGTAAAAGAACTGCATTAAATCACAGGCTCTAAAAC
Source organism: Conus ventricosus (assembly GCA_018398815.1). Lineage (NCBI taxonomy): Eukaryota > Metazoa > Mollusca > Gastropoda > Neogastropoda > Conidae > Conus > Conus ventricosus. The sequence continues at coordinate 72,590,249 of CM031615.1, forward strand.
AAAAATATGAATTATCTCACCCTCTCTCACTCACGTTTTTAACAATTTCCTTTCCTAGGAAATAAAACCAACACAGCGAACCATCGCTTATAACTGCCACCACATTTAGCAAATAATAATTCCAAATGGCATAATTGTCACATTTATACCACATTTAAAACTAACACAAATCTTCCAACCAACGCATCCTAACGAACAAATCATGATGCGTACGCACGCTCGCAAAATAAAAACTCGTTCTTCTTGCACACACAGACGGTGAGCCGAAGGTCAAGATCCGGCGAATGTGAGAGGGACGGACGGAGCGAGACCAAGCAAGTACCAACCCTGAATCACCAGGTCCCTCCCCATACCCCACCGACTACCGCACGATCACCATATCATAAACAGGAGAATGAATTTGGATATAATTAAGAAGGCCAGGTTAAAGATTTGAATTAACCAGAGAAAAGGTCTCCAACAATAATTCTTTTACACAATATTGCAAACAAAAGAAAATTACCGCAAAGAGAAGAATAAGCCGGCTACAACAACAAACCAAAACAAACCAAACCACGAAACTGATGCTTACCAGCTACCCGTGGTTGACCCCGAAGAGGCGGGTCATACACTCTCTCTGCCATCTGTCCAGTCGAGAGGAAGAGGCACAGGTGCGGAAACAGAGTGATGTCCCTCTCCTACAGGCCGCACTGTATGAATTGAAGATACCCAACTGTACCTTCGAGCGATACGTGAAGAACCAAGACCGGAGCAGGCCGCTCCCAGAGACATCTTATCTTCCCCGCTCGATGAAGAGCTAACCTCCCTCAGCGATGGAGGCCAACTAGCCACGCTACGTCACATGAGTGAGCAATACTTCAAACTAAACGAAATGAAGGCACGTGCGACAGGTAAAAAGACAGCAGAGGCCGATAGACCAGCCAGTTACAAGAAAAAAGATACCCACCACCACACTCCTGAACCAGCAGGATTGAATGCACGGCAGTGGAATTAGGAGTGAAGAGAGAAAGTAAACCTAACCTGACTAAACCACACCAAAGGTGCAACACACCACAAGCCACATTAAGGGACAGATATACGACAACACCGACGACATATACAAATGTATAAATCCGCCACCCCATTGGGTCAAACGTCCGTAGGCCTCGTGACAAACGCGTGACATGGGGTCTGAGCACTGGTTGATGTAACGCTGTGCATTGAGACACCCTTCCGCGACCAGGGCCAATGATCTGAAAGATGACTGGTCCTATGGCGGGTTAATGGCAATTGCAACCCCCATATGAAATAACGTTCGGGCCTCCCCAGGGGTTCCGTCGACCAAATGGGAGTCGCATAGCGTGTCACCAGGCGACGCCATATTTCTGCGCACGACCGACAGCCATGTCAAACAAAAACGGCTCTCAGCTGAAACAGTACATGCGCCACACTGCTGCCTGCCCCAGTTGATTAGGCTTGTCCCACTGCAGCCTGTCCTGCCGGTGTCTTGGTGTCAGTACCTGACCTCTGTGAGGACGCCTACATGCCAGTCCGTTCTCCTGAAGACCCGCCGCACAGTGTTGAGGCTGATTCGTTGCTTGGAGATTCCCAGCACCTTCGAGGCAGTGTTAGCGGCTGTTTGTCGCCTGTCCCGCAATGGTTAGAACAAGATGGCGATCCTCTCTTGGTGTGGTGACCCGAGGACGCCTGGCCGGGGACGATCATCAGTGTACAGTGACGTCCGCATGCAGTGCAGCAGACGATAGATGGTTTAGATGTGACGTTAAAGATGTTGGCGCGACCTGCCTGGCAACCACAAACCGAGCCTCCACCTGGCCTAGGGCACGATTGCGTTCCTCTGCCGTAGTCTTGGCATCTCTGTAGCGCTCAGACGGCAAGTCGTTACCCTGAACCTTGTAGCGCGGCCTTTATAAGGCTGCAATGCCTGTGTACTTGTAGATGGTTAACTTTGCTCTGCGTAGTAGCACGTGCCTCACAGCAGCAACCAGTTTTGGGCCATATTTGGTTGCCCCTCCAATGCCGGATTGATGTGTGCTTACTTTCAACAATTTTTTCACTGCACGCGAGTCTTGGACCCAAACAACTTGCCACAAAGGTTTCAATATTGTATAACCACCCCTTTTCACGCCCGAAAAATAGCCTTTCAATTTTTTCGCGTTTTTTATGGAAGTCAGATATGTCTCAAATGAAAAATAACATACTAGAAGCATGTTACCAGTCTTCTCTTCTAGTGATCATCTACCCAGTGGTGTGTTACATGGTATACACATGGAGTGAAAATACAAAACCAGGCCACAAAACCATAACCTATCGTGCTTCTCAAATATAACCGAACAAAACTTTTTGCTTGATTTACTTGAACTAGAACATAAACAGTATACAATATTGCTGATCCAGATTTCAGCGATTGACTTTTGGATCGAATTTTTTACAGAAGTCTATAACAGACATGCTCCGTTAAAAAACAGGTAAAGACGCATATTCCCAAACCCAACGTGGCCACAAAGAATTACAGGCAGCATGCTACCATAAGACCTTGAAAGAACATGGTTATGAAGAAGAATCAATATCACTAAGACAAGACAATAAACTCTCAGAAGCCAGAGAAAAAAACTAAATCCTTAACTATCGCGAGTTATTACTTCAAAACAAAATCCAAAACTGGTTTGGCAAGCAATAAACCAGCTTAACAATAACAGTATCTTCTTGCAAAATCAGGCTGGAAACTGTCTTAGAATTATTATATTTAGACTGTTCTCGAAACTCGAAAACCCTGCCTATGGACTGTCTTTGACCCTCCGATCGCAAAGTAAGTTTGAAAACAACCCAAAAAGTAACCGCCGGTTTGGTCTTCCGTATGCGGCCTCACTGCGGATGCAGGCCTTGACCTCGTGTAGTATCTGATTTTTCCAAGTTTCCGGATCAACCCACCGGTGACCTTTTTTCACACACAGAGATTCGTTGTGGATCTTGCAGCCTTCGCAAAGAGTCCACCAGCTCTCTGGCGTACAAGGCATTGTATGCAGAAGCTCTGTTTAAAAATTCCACCTGTCAAAAAGTTTTCCACTGACGGTATCCAAGGGTCTGAAGATGGAGTGCCTGTGCAGCCTATTGCCCTGGGGAGCCCTTCTCAATACAGTTGGAACATATTCATTCAGATGCTTCTTGTCTATTCTGCGAAACTTTAACTGCTCGGTTTTGGCTTTGAAGATAATCTCAACATTCTTCAAGAGAACTTTCTGTTCGGTCGGATTCGCTGTCAGCTTTGGAGGCCATAGCTGGCCGCAACCTTCAGCATCCAGAACTTTTGACTTTTTTTTTGAACCATTTTAGTAAGTTAGAAGGGGACGGTTACAACATTACTCTTGCTTGGTTCCTGGTCATGTTTTGTTTTTGGCATCGCCGAACGAAAATTGGTTGATCGATAGCCAAGGAAACGCCGCCACAGAGAGAAACCCTGTCCAACAACTTATAGCCCACTCAGATGTGAAACCCAAAATTAACGATTATGTGAGAGACCTCTGCAGGAAGGATTGGAACACACAGACAATAACAAACTCATTCAGATCCGTCCAAACCTTAAGGACTTCCTCCATCTACGTCGGGTGTTTCGTAAAGATCAAAACGGTTTCTTGCCGCAAGGCACACCGGCCATATTCGTATTTTATACCCTTACTTACCATTAAAGAGTGAAGAAGCTCCGTGGTGCATACCGATGTTCATGCGCCACTATCAATGAAACTTGTTCGTTTAGACTGTTGGGACTTTGCACGATGAGAGACTCAAACATTTTTCCAGTCGGAATCCATGAAGAGCCCTGTTCAGGGATGTCCCGCCTGACGTGATCCATGAGTTTTGGAAGAGGAATTAACATTTTTCACCTGATTTAAGATTTTTACAGCAGAAAGTATTTAACACAAAGTTTCTGGTGCGTTAGTAGACTGGTGTCATTAACGAGAAGTGTGATTTTTTTTTTTTTTTTTTTTTTTTTTTTTAAATGACGGGTGATTGATTTTAATAACGGTACAGCCCTGATGTGTGGCCCTTTTCGGTCGGCTGGGCGTATAAGCCACATTATCTTATCTTCAAAATCAACTGTTATCAAAGGTATTTCTGCTGAACAACTTACCACTCACTGTCTCTACCATTCCAGATACAGGTTGTTACTACGATCATTCAAGCTCTAAGAACTTAAAGAACTCCATCAATTTTGTCACGACAACAAAATCACGTCTGAAAACCACACATTCCACTCATAACTGTGCCGAGGTTACTCAGTACCTACGTTCAACTCAGTCTGAACACGTGGACTAATGGCACTAGATGGCAAAAATCCTGAAACTCCTCGCCTCCAGTTATAACTGACGACGTATAACTTATCTTTAATCTGTTCATAGATACAATTTATTTTCCTAATGCGTTCAAAAAAGCAAAAAGTTATACCCATTCATAAATCTGGTGATAGTACTGATCCTTCAAACTACAGCCCCAATATCAAATCTTACCTATGCTGTACCAAACTCTAGAAAGCATTTAAATAAACACATCCATCAGCACTTCAAGTACGATTGCCTCCATCCCGACAGTGTTTTCAGACAGAACATTCCTGCCATTCTGCATGAATCAATCTTGTAGAGTGAGGCTTAATAATATTAACAGATATTGTGGTGTCTTATTCGTTGATTTTAAAAAAAAGCATTCGATGTCATTGACCACAATCTCCTTATTCGAAAACTGGAGATTATACGGTCTTTCAAATCCGCCCTTATCCTTCTAAATCATACATCACAAAACGACAACAATGCGTCCCTTATCGGGACGGCTGTCTCTTCTGTAACAACTCTTAATAAGTGCGTTCCACGAGGCTCCATTTAGGCCCGCTACTCTCTCAATCTACCTAATGACCTACCCCTACATGTGATCTACATGCACCTCTTTGCAGATGACACTGCACAATTCACACCAGCCATAATTGATCCTTTGCCAGTCTTTCAAAACATTTGGCAAGAGAGTACCAACGACCTTGGTAAAATGGACCGAACGAATCATATGTCATCTTCACCGTCAAAAAACAAAACTCAGTACAATACCACTAGGCAAAAAAGACAAAAGCTCACCAATGATTCCCTCCAAACACCTCAACACGTTTAATGTACTTGTGAACACGTCACTCATCATAAGTATTAGACTAATAATTGACTATATTCCTCAGCTGGAATCCCCACATAAACGTTACTAAGCAAAAAGCATCTCCCAGAAAGTCTATCAGCTCACCAAAATCACTTCTTGACCTTCATTCCACGAAAACTTTTTTTCCCATGCTCCCCATATTCAGTTTCTCATGTTGATATGCATCGACTATATGGTTCTGCAAGTGCAAACACAACTAAAACCATTGTTCAGGAGTCCTACATAAACGAGCGCTCAAACTTAATCCTGTTCCTTAAAAAAAAAAAGATAAAACTAGCCTCGAAAGCTCTGAATATAAACATCTTCACATTCGTCCATTCACCAGAGACTCAAAAACAACAAAGGGCTAATGATCACAAGATTCTGACCGGAATGCTCCAACAACTTAAATGTGACGATCTCAAAAGTCTCGTCGAGAAACTCCCACAACTCCAAATCCCAATCCCCAAATTGACCTATTATACAATATCAAGTCTAACAATACTCGGGGCACACTCTTTGTGGAACTCCTTCCCGAAAAACACAAACAAATCCAAGTGTAGCCACACTTTCAAAAAGACTTACCTTACCCATCTGCGCGGTAAAACATAATAACATAAAAAACTAAATAAATTTAAAAAAAAAAACATAAGTAAAACTAAGTAATTCTCAAAAGCATTAATCATCCCATTTTCAATGTACTATCTATATATATATTCTATATATTAAATATATAAATATAATATATATATATAAATATATATCACCATGTGTGTATGTAGTCGGTTTGAATGGTATGGTATGTGTGTAAATAACTATATATGTATGGGCGGGATTGGTGCGCGTGTATGTGTATGTGAATGATAATTATTCAACAAAGAGCAAGGCGCTTTGTTTAAAAATTCAATATTTCTTGCCGTCATGTGCAACACTATCTGCCGTGTGAAGTTGCTGGAACGGTGCTCGGTACTTACCTTGGAATTTATTAGTTTGTTATATAAATATAGTCTCTCTATCTCTCAATATAAATATCAATATATATATATATTATTTATTAAATGGGGGGGTAAGTGGTGTGTTAAGCATAGATGATGAGTGTGGGTATCTATCAAGTGTGACATAAGGATCTAAACTTACGAAAAATGATTATCTGTTGACCCCTTTTTTTTCACGATCGATCTCTCTCTCTCTCTCTCTCTCTCTCCCTCTCTCGGTCTCTCTCTCTCTCTCTCTCCTCTCTCCTCTCTTCTCTCTCTCTCTCATCTCTCTCTATTTCTCTCTCAGGTCAGTGCATGCGTGCGTTGTGGATGTTCCGAAATTCGGTACATATTTTGTCATGTTCATTAACTGTCGATTTTATACAGGCTAATTATTTATACGTTTTTAGTACATTTCCATTTCAATCATTACATCACATGCATTTTCCCCCTCTCCCATCCATCCTCTCCACTCTCCGCTCGCTTTTTTCTTCGTTCCCCCCCCGCCACCCCCCCCCCCCCCCCCCCCCAAATTCATCTCGACTTTGCTTAATACCTTCTACGTATTTTCATGCCTTGCAAAATGAATGACAATGGCCGTTGCTCTCTTCCTCTCTCCTCTCTCTCTCTCTTCGTCTCTCTCTCTCCCTGCACTCCTCTCCTCTCTCTCTCACTCTCTTCCTTCTCTCTCTCTCATCACCCTCTCTCTCTAAGGCGTGCTAACGTGCGTGTATTTGTTTGTTCCAAAATATGTACGGCCCTTTGTGCATATTCAATTCACTGTCCTGTTTCATCCTGCCAATCTTGTAACGTTTGTAGTAACACTTACATATTTTTCCCTCCGTCCCAGCCCAGACCACCTCACTCTCCGCCTCCCACTACTCTTCTCCTAGCCTCTTCATTAATTGTTATTCTCCTTTTTATTTATTTTTTTTATTGTTTTGTTTGTTATTCTTATTTTTTTTTTATGTTTATGATTTCTTCATTTATCTTCTGTTTTCATTTGATGTTCCTCTATGATTACATGACCGCTTTGGCTTGGCTTCTTTGATTTCTTACATTAATTGATTTCACTGCATGTTTGTAGTCCTACCAGGGTGAGGGACTGGATGTTAAAAAAGCACGTTAGTGCTTATTCTATTATCTTCATATGAAATACAGAAGTCTTGTCTTGTCTTTGTCTTAGTCTCGTCTCTAGGAGTCTATGTTGCGGCTTGCTGTGTAGTATGCCAAGTTACTAGTGTAATGCCCTTTTTTCTTCATTGGTATATATCTGAAATCGAGTTGTCCCATGTTCTTTTGTCTTTTTCCCCCAGGCATGGGATGGGAAAGAGAAACCATGTGGCAATTTGCTTATCTCATAACCCTGGTTAAATAGATTTTCGGTCGTTTCTCTCTCTCTACATGTGGCTTCCGATCCTTCTGTACGGGG
>CM031615.1:72602826-72607826 GCA_018398815.1 Conus ventricosus
AGTATGTACTTTTCCTATTAACCCTGTATCTTCTGACCCCCAAACTTCTGCGTAAGTCAGTCTGGGCTCGGTCTGGGTATAAAAAAAAGCTTCCAGAATAGAAAAGGATCAGTTGCATGTAGTTTCCGTAGTGATTTTTGAATTTCAATAACGCCCATCTTACCTTTTCTGCTCATGTCTGAAAACTTCTGTTGTAAATATTAAGCCTAAGTATGCGTATGTGTTTGTTTTAATCTTTTCATTTCCACATTTCCCTCTTTCTCTTATTCCGAGATAACCATGCGTGCGCCTTTAAGGAAAACCATTACATTAGTCTTATCTAGATTTACTTCTAGGCATGATCTGTCCGCATCTTTTTTTAGATTGTTCAACTGATTCTGTAAACCCACGACAGTATCTGATAGCAAAATAACATCTGCAAAGAGCGAAAGAAATACCTCTGCCGATCCTGCTACCATCTGGACTCCATGCTTCCCTTCCCTGATTAATTTTACGGCAAATTCATTGACAAAACAGGAAAACACAGTTGGGCTAAGTACACATCCTTGTTTTACTCCCCTCGTCTCTGACACATGTAATGACCGAGTCGTAGACTCCTCGAAGTGCTTTATACAATTTTCCATCAATCCCACTTCTCCTTAACACATGCCATAAGACATTTCTCTCAACCGAATCAAATGCTTTTATGAAATCGACCAAAGCTACCTACAGTTTAGAATTTCTTGCCAAATATTTTTCAACAACGGAGTATAAAGTGAAAATGTGATCAGTTGTACTATATCCTGCTCTAAACCCACCTTGCTCCTTTGCTAATTTTCCTTCAGATTACATGAGAGAGAGGGAGGGGCAGGAGACAGATTCAGATTCAGATGTTTTATTCTTATAGGCCTTGGCCCCTCAGAAGGGGGATGTACATGAGACACAATAAAGCAGCATCACCAGATTCAATATGATAATTACATTACAAAAACGCTTCGCCTTTTGAAAGCTTTATACAGATAAACAGCAAACTGTTTTACAGTGCTTTCATTCTTAGTCATTAACAAGACAAGCCTGAACAGGCAAGGTCTTGTGTAAAATTTCCGTGGAATGAATTTTCTCTTAAATCTTGTAATTCTGGACAGGTTAATGCAAAATGCACTTCATCTTCTCTTGACTGTCGACATAATGGACATAGCAGATCAGAGTTATTGATTTGTTTATAACGATAATAATGAACAAAAATATCAGACACTCCAGTTCTAAACTTAGTCATTATAAACTTCAGGTGCCTGTCCATACGCATTGACATGTACATTGGGAGAGAATGCAGATCATTAAATGTTCTATAAAAACTAAACCTGTTACTATTTTGAACATGGAAATTCCAGTCTTGCCATCTACAATCGATAAGTCTTTCTTTAAACGTACGGACAAAGTTGTTCATATCTCCGACACCTTGGTTAAGCCACACATACCCAAAACCATATTCGTATAATTTCATTCTAACATGCGACACCCAGTTCATCTTGCCTCTATTATCTAGTTCTAACAGCATTTTATACGCTTTATGAGGCAATCTATGTTCAGCCATCTGAGTTAGTTTTAACCAGTACTTGACACATTTAACAGTGGAGTGCAAAGATATGGGGTATCTGTCAGTCTCACCATACACAAGATCATTTGGTGTTTGTGGTGAGACACCCAAAAACGTTTTTAAAGCAAATAAATGAACCTTTTCGCATTGTGCAGCTCCAGCATCAAGACCCCACAGTTCAGCCCCATATTGTAACATAGGCAGGATTTTAGCATCAAACAATTTCAAAAACAAGGCAAGAGATTCATTGTTAAGCATCGACAATTTCTTCATAATACATAGCAATGCGTTTTTGGCTCTGCAAGCAACATCTTTACATGCAAAAGTGAAACTTAATCTCGTAGAGAAATATATCCCTAAGTACTTATATACATTTACAACAGGCATATATATTGCATTGTATGTCCATTTTTCTCTAGCAGCGAGATAACCGCCTTTTCTGAAAACAATTATGTTACTCTTACTCATATTTACTTTCAACTGGAGTGAATCAGCTGCCCTTTGCAAACTATTCAACTGAGTTTGGAGGCCTATTACAGTCTCTGATATTAATGCAACGTCATCAGCAAGAAGTAAAATGAATATTTCAAGAACATCATTTACAAAATGGGCACCATGCTTTCCAGAGCTTATGACTTTGGAAGTCAACTCATTAATAAATAAAGAAAACAAAACTGGGCTGCAAACATCACCCTGCTTAACACCAGATGTACAGTTGATATAATCTGTTAAAGCAGCACCACATCGCACCCTTGCCTTTACATGGTCATACATACTCATAATACATTTATACATATTTCCACGAATTCCGTTTTTTTAACAAAATAGGCCAAAGTATAGTTCTATTAATAGAATCAAAGGCTTTCTCAAAATCGATGAAAGCAACACACAATTTACGATTCAGACAAAACTGTTTTTGAACGAAAGCTAATAATGTGAACATATGGTCTATTGTGGAATGATTTTGTTTAAATCCAGCTTGAAATTCACCTGTAATGTTATTATCCTCAACCCAAACTTGAAGTCTTTTATTAATAATTGTACTATACAATTTACTACATACATTACACAGCGAAATTCCTCTGTAGTTATTTGGATTCATAACATCACCCTTTTTATATAATGGTAAAACAATTGATTCACACCAGCTTTCAGGGTATATGCCTCTATTAAACAGGGAATTGAAAAATTTAACCAAAAATTCCATCACTAAGTTTGATTTGGAAGCATTTTTGATAAATTCCCCTATAATTTTATCAGGTCCAGCCGCCTTGCGATTTTTAAGTGTCTTTAAAGCGCTCAAAATTTCTTCTGAGATAGGCTGATTCAAATCACTTTCACTATCACTATCGTCGGATTCATCATCATCGTCATCACAACAATCGTCATTGTTTATAGCACTATAACGATTTCCAAAAGCACGTTGGTTACTAATATTTACTCCCTGAATTAGATCATTATCAAATTTGTCTTTTCTTTCTAACAATTCTTTAAAATGTACATACCAATCGTTTATGCTAATATCATTCAAAGGCTGCCTTCTTGTCTTGGAAATTTTACGCACAGATTTCCAGAATTCCTGTTGACTATTTACCGAAGTTAATAAATTATTGAGCAAAGTGTCATTGAACTGCTTCTCTTTTCTCTTTAACAAATGTTTATATTCGCGCCTTGCTATACATAAAGATGTGCGATCGGGTGGAGACAATGTACGCTTAAATTTGTTCAACAAATTGCGTACAGTTCTTTTGGCCACACGACATTCATCATCATACCAGTCGTCCTCTTTCACGCCCTTACCAATGTGTACCTGTTTCTTCATGAAGTCTGCTGCACTTTTTATACAATGATTAAAAAGCTCAAGTGCCTCGTTAATATTTTCATCAATCAAAGTGATCGCCATTTCAAACTGAAGTTGCATTTCATTTGAACAGATGTTGTCTATGAACATACTGCTGTGGGCTTCGTCCCATATAAACTTTTCCAAAACCTGAACATTACTATTATCTTTTGAACATATCTTATTATTCTTAGGGAAATGGATACATAACTCTAAAGGCAAATGATCAGATTCGATCCTGTCAGACACATTCATTCTACTGCTATCAGAAATTATTGAGAACAGATCATTCGACAGTAAAAATCATTTACACTGCTACCATTATCCGATATGTACGTGTAATGACCTTGAAGGTCACCCTGACACATACCATTCAAAATACACAGGTTTAAAACAGTGCACATGTTGAGTAACATTTTGCCATAGTTATTAAGCACATGGTCTTCAGAATTTCTGTTCAAGTTCAAAGGACCACTCAAATGTTGATTTTCATAATCACACTCATTAGATACAAAATCACTAGAAAAGTTAGAGGTTCTACCATTTAAGTCTCCATTTATTACTACATAAGCATCATGTTCTTCATCACACAGCAAACAGTCACATAAAAAATCTTCCAATAAAGCGACACCATTTTCACAGTCAAAATGCACATAATAGGGTGAGCTTTCAGGTGGTATGTAAGCACAAACATACATAATGTCTCTATCTATACCGAAAAGACATTTATTCAAAAGAAAAGCGTAGAAAAGAGATTTCGCACATACAGGTTTGACATAAGGACACAGCTCATTCCTTACAAGGCAGACAACTCCGCCTGAGCGTCTTCCGTGTACTGACGGTTTAATAGCCGGTCTACAAAACACCGTGTACCCTTTAAAAATAGACAATTGAAAATCTTCTGCAAACGTCTCAACTAAACAGACAAAATCAAAAGAACAGACATACGAAACAAAATCATGATCATATATTTTTGTAAGCAATCCATTAATGTTCCAATGTAGGAAAGAAAACGGTTTTGATGTATTACACACACTGGCATCATTAAACTCATTTCTCGACTCGGACGAGTTCGAACTATTTACATTTTCATTCAACACACCCACGGCATCACTGTCCACGTGCTCAGGTGACACAAAAACATCGTCACAGAACACGGGCGCACAGTTTTCACGTGGCGTCGCCAGCTCACTGCCACTCGTGCGGTGACCAGGTAACCGGTGTCGCCTCAGTAGACGTTCCGGGAGGAGACAGCGACACAGAGAGAGAGAGAGAGAGAGAGAAATGCTGATTTATGAACTCGCATACAAACGAGCGTTGTGCTCACATCCAAACACGCACTCGCACACACACACACACACACTCGCTCACTCACTCGCTCACTCACTCTCGCGCGCGTACGCACAAAATTTTCTTAGCAAGTACAAACATGTACATAAAGGCAGAAAGCTAGTGCCGCTGGCAGTGTGCTGCTAACACACATGGCCATTACCTATGTACAGAAGGCGAGTGCCGCTGGCAGTGTGCTAACACACATGGCCATTACCTACGTACATAAAGCTAGTGCCGCTGGCAGTGTGCTGA
>CM031615.1:72612826-72619899 GCA_018398815.1 Conus ventricosus
CTGTATTCATTTAAAGCCGTTTTGCACGCACACGCACACACGCACATGCAGTCGCACACACACGCACACGCACACGCACACACATGCGCATGCTCTTGCACACGCAAATAAACAAAAACATGTCAGTCTCTACACACACGCACACACTCGCACACACCACACACACACACACACACACACACACACACACACACACACACTCGCGCACACACACACACACACTCGCGCGCACACACACACACACACACACACACACACACACACACACACACACACACACACACACACAAGCACTGATTTCATTCACCAATGCCTCGTAATACATGTAGCCAGAACAGTCGTTACAGTCTAAACTGGATGATTGTCGATCATTTCATTCACCAATACCTCGCAATACATGTAGCCAGAACAGTCGTTATAGCTACACTGGATGATTGTCTATCATTTCATTCACCAATACCTCGCAATACATAAATTTATAGCAACGATAGTCGTTACAGACTATACTAGATGATTGTCATTTCATTCGACAGTACCTTGTTGGCTACGGGTACTTCAAGAAAAACCATGGTGTATGAAAGGACATCATTTTTGCTGTGCTTAAGTTAAGAAAAGTCACCATGTGTGCGTGAATCGCGGGAAAACATCATGCATGTAGAAATGTATGTGTGAAGTAAGTATAAAGAATCATGCCAGTGTGTGTTCAGGGAACGTATGGTGTCTGCGTAAATAAATAGAAATTTTCGTGTGTGTGTGAATTGAGCCCACGCATAACTAGGAAATATTGTATGCGTAAATGAAGGAAAAGAATGTATGCTTGGAATAAGGGTGGTCATTGTGTATGCATGAATGAAGAGAAATTGTTGGGTGTGTGTATTTACGGAAAATAAGTGTGTGTAGACTGAAAGAATTCGTGCTGCATGTAGGCTATTGGAAGTGATTTTTTTTTCCCCGGATGCTCAGTGAATGATATTGTAAGAGGCCTAACAGTTTGTGATGCCAAACGCACACGCGTACACCCACACACGCTCGTGCGTACACACACATATTTACACACACAAGCTCGCGTGCAGGCACACACACACACACACACACACACACACACACACACACACACACACACACACACACACACACACACGCACACACGCACACACACACACACACACTAATACACTTACGCACACACAGACACGCACGCGCGCGCGCACACATATACTCTCTCTCTCTACTCTCTCTCTCTCTCTCTCTCTCTCTCTCTCTCTCTCTCTCACACGCACGCGCACGCACACGCACACGCACACGCACACACGCACACACACACACAGTATTTTGACAGTTTCCCGTCCAGGTCACCGTTATTGTTCACTTTGTGAAGATGTACATCTATGTACATGGTAACATGTTGCTGGTCTTTGTCGGTCAGCAAGTGTGTGTGTGTGTGTGTGTGTGTGAAACGCCCGTTACAGTGTCCACTTTGAATGTAGAAAGTCTGCTATTGAACCCGCGCTGCGTCGATGACATTTTCAAACTGAAGGCAGGAAAAAGTTATTCTTGGACGGACAAGTTTCCGACTATCACACCACCCTCCTCTCTCTCTCTCTCTCTCTCTCTCTCTCTCTCTCTCTCTCATGCACCTATCCTCATCCCCACTCCCACACACACACACACACCACGCACAGAGCTACACCACACCGTGACACCAATGACGTAGCCAGGCGACCTTGTTGTGCCGCGGTCAATGAACTGTTGTGACGGGGAAATGTACAGCCTGTGATCCGCCATCGTCACAGGGGCTGGGGCAGACGAGAGTTCTGTCACGGGAGAAGATGGCGGAGCTGAAGCAACGACACATTCGCCTTAAAAAAAAAAAAGTTATAAAATAATTTTTAAAAAACCGCAGTAAGCTCGGCCTAATTTTTTTCTGTCCATCACCCCTCTCTCTCTCTCTCTCTCTCTCTCTCTCTCTCTCTCTCTCTCTCTCTCTCTCCAGATGATATATTGGTCTCAAATAAACATACACTTCATTGCGATCAGCAAGTGGGCTGTTTCCTTTCGTATGCTTAGTCTGTGTAAATGTATGTTCGTTTTTTGTTGTTTTTTGTTTGTTTTTGTGTGTGTGTGTGTTGTTTTTTTTTGGTGTTGTGTTTGTAGGGTCACCTAGTGTGTTCAGAGATTCGTTTTAAAAACCTTCCGTGTTCCGTAGGGAACAAGGTGTTGTCACGATGTGTGGGCGTCTCAGTGCTTCATCTGGGTTTCACTGCTTGCAATTCAATATCTCATGCTTTTTTTCCTTTTTTCTTTTCTTTTTTTTTTCTTTTTTTTTGGGGGGGGGGGGGGGGGGGGGAGGGGGTGTAATATGTAATTTTTTTTCGCTGCCGCGTTCTTTTTATAGTGAGACAGCAACATCTCTAGAGTTTCAATCGTTGACAGAGCCTCAGAGATCCACATCTCCAGAGTTTTAATCGTTGACAGAGCCTCGGTAATCCAATTTTATCTCCAGAGTATCAATCGTGAGCAGAGCCTCGGTGATCCACATCTCCAGAGTTTCAATCGTTGACAGAGCCTCGGAGATCCACATCTCCAGAGTTTCAATCGTTGACAGAGCCTCGGTGATCCACATCTCTAGAGTTTCAATCGTTGACAGAGCCTCAGAGGTTCACATCTCCAGAGTTTCAATCGTTGACAGAGCCTCGGTGATCCACATCTCCAGAGTTTCAATCGTTGACAGAGCCTCAGTGATTCACATCTCCAGAGTTTCAATCGTTGACAGAGCCTCGGTGATCCACATCTCCAGAGTTTCAATCGTTGACAGAGCCTCAGTGATTCACATCTCCAGAGTTTCAATCGTTGACAGAGCCTCGGTGATCCACAGAAAACAGTCGTGACCTTTTCATAAGTGGTCAATTATTTATTTACTTTTGTACGGGACACGCGTTTTGAAAAAAAAAAACCCACCTGAAACTTGTTTATCAGGGCTACCTTTCAAGTTGTACTTAAAGAGTATGACAATGGCACCATATTCAGAAATGGTAAAGATACTCCGGTTTTCACCAAAGTCGTAAACAAAAGATCAACTCGTTTAACAGGTAAATGGTAAAATAGCGTGGGGGGGGGGGGGGGGCGGACAGTCTGGTTATTGACGTTGCCAGACATTTCTGTTATTATAGAAGCGTCAGTGTCTATAGAAGCGTCGGTGTCTATAGAAGCGTCGGTGTCTATAGAGGCGTCGGTGTCTATAGAAGCGTAAGTGTCTATAGAGCAAGAGAGGCATTTGAAAGAAAGTTTGAAAAATCTCATTTCAAATTGTAATTATCGAGAAGTAAACCTAGAATGCCTCACTAGACATGGAGACGAGCCATTATAAGGCGAGAATACATTTCTGTTTCTGATATCCTCTCGCATAATTTCGTTTGTAGAGGGTGTGCATTCTGTTTCTGATTTCCTCTCGCATAGTTTCATTTGTAGAGGGTGTGCACACTGTTTCTGATTTCCTCTCACATAGTTTCGTTTGTAGATGGTGTGCTTACTGAACGCGGATGTAGGACAGACCATTCTGCGATTTATTGTAATCAATATAAGAATGAAAATAAACAAAATGCGTTTTAAAAGTGAAATTCATCATTTGCAAAAGATGAACGACATTCCAGATGAAATCAATAATAAACAACTTTTTAAAGAACAATGTGCACTAATGCGAATATTAAAATCACACACACGCGCGCGCGCGACGAAATTTTTTCTGTCCTGATTAAGTCTTTGTAAAAACATTTTAAGGAAGGTCTAGAAAAATCGTGTATAAAATACAATAGAAAAGAGAAACGCGATAGATATAAAGAACGGAACTTATAGAGACTTTAAAAGAAAAGCAAAAGAAACGGAACAAGAATGAGAGTAAGATTAAATCATGAAAAATATTATGTAAAAAGAAGTAAAAAGGAACATAGGGAATCTTATCAGGCTTACGTGCTAGATGGACAGTTGAAGAAGACCTGGCCAGTAGCCATTTTAGCAGCCTTGAAGAGCAAGATTATATCAATACAAACATGGCAAAAATGGTCGATTAACAGATTAATGTTCTACATTCCAGGAGATGTTTCTCAAGTGGCACAAAATGTTTCGTAAATCATCATACAGAAACGTAGGGGTACAGAATTACGAGATACAGATTTATGGGATGACACATCCCTATGTATGAATGAAGCAGGGGCATTTACATTAGAGGGAGCATTTACATTAGAGGGAGCATTTACATCAAACGACGCACACACGTACAATGAGGTATTAAAAAAATAATGAATGTCTGTGAAATGACCGGTTCAGTGCACAATGAAATGCTTTGGGAAAAGCTGAACTTTTTTTGCAGTTTTACGACTTTGTTACAAGAAATAGCTAGCTGTTTATGGAGACTAACAGTCCTGCTGTAACATAGTAAATAAATATAACTGCAAACTAAAAGGGTACGAAAGATGGGGGGGGGGGGGGGGGGGGGGGATCAGGGCATCAAGACTGGGCACCATGTTATCTATCTGCCCGCACACGAACAGATCTAAATTTGCAGCGGTTCAAGCTGAAGATCGAACACATAATTATGCCTAGGAAAGAAATTCGATTTAAGAACTGGGAGGTGTGGTTTTTGTGGTTTACATGATAGAAAATAAGTCTACAGAATACACTCCACAACACAACAACCCACAAGCGTGTGGATATCTTGAATGTGCGAATGGTGTGCATATATGTGAGTGAGTTAGCGTGTGTGTGTGTGTGTGTGGGGGGGGGGGGGGGGGGAAGAAGGGGGAGTTGTACATGTGTGAGTGAACATGCCTGTGCTTTGCGTTTTTGAGTGCAGTAGTGGTAGCAGTAGCACTAGTCATAGTAGTAGTAGTAGTAGTTGCAGTAGTAGTTTTGGTGGTGGTGGTGGTAGTTGTATTTAATATAAGAAGCAGCAGTTGTAATAATAGGAACAGTAATTGTAAATATAATAATAATGATAATAATCATAGCATTGTTATTATTGTAATTATCATTACCGTTATCATTATTTTTTAAAATTTTTATTATTGTTGTTGTTGCGACACTGCAGTTCAGTCTTGGTGAGCCATTTCTAGGAGTGGGGGAACGTTTCAGGGTGGGAAATGTAATCACCGCAGCTGTTACTGAATCCAAATCTTTCTTTCACACATTGAACACTTCACTATGCAGTGTGCATGGCTAGTTCCAGTCTCTTTCTTTCACACATTGAACACTTCACTATGCAGTGTGCATGGCTATTCTCACACTTCACTATGCAGTGTGAATGGCTAGTTCTCACACTTCACTATGCAGTGTGCATGGCAAGTTCCAGTCTTTCTTTCACACATTGAACACTTCACTATGCAGTGTGCATGGCAAGTTCTCACACTTCACTATGCAGTGTGCATGACAAGTTCCAGATTTGACAATGCAGCCTGACTGTACTTCGAGCTTGCTTAGAATACAATGATGAATGGTTTTAAGTGTGTGTGTGTGTGTGGTGTGTGTGTGTGTGTGTGTGTGTGTGTGTGTGTGTGCTTTCTCTCTCTCTCTCTCTCTCTCTCTCTCTCTCTCTCTCTCTCTCTCTCTCTCTCTCTCTCTTTCACGCACACACACGGTCACACGAGAGAGAGAGAGAGAGAGAGAGAGAGAGAGAGAGAGAGAGAGAGAGAGAGAGAGCTATGCAGTACATGATATTCTACCAGAAACAGGATATAGATAAATCAGATACCAGTCAGGGGCGCGGGCTTGAAGGGCGGGGGTAAACAGAGGTAGAGAGATAAGAGAGAGAGAGAGAATGTCTGTATGTGTGCGTGTGTGTGCGTACGTGCGGGCGTGTCTGTGTGCGTGAGAAAGACGGATAGAGTGGAAGGAAAACTGCCAGGGGAGGGGAGGGCGAAGGGGAGGAGTTGGGGGGCCCCGAAGGGTGAGAGAGAGAGAGAGAGAGAGAGAGAGAGAGAGGTAGGAGGGAAACTGCCAGGGGAGGGGAGGGCGAAGGGGGTGGCGGGGAAGGGGAAGGAGAGCACATGCATGTGGCTTGAAATGTCAATAAACATGGCGGAGAGTTGAGCCGAGAGCTTCCATACAGTTTGGGGGGGGGGGGGGGGGGGGGAGGGGGGGCTGTTGTCTTCAAGAGCGTGTACAAATATGAATGCATGAAAAGGAGTGTGTGTGTGTGTCCGTCGGTTATTTGCGAGTTGACTTCAACGCGGTGACAGCTCTGATATGACCCGCGCGCGCGCGTGTGTGTGCGTGCGTGTGTGTCTCGCATCTCATGTTAATCATTTTTTAGGATACTTTCACTGCCTTTGTAAACTACACAGTATTAGCGCCTAGAACAGTCGATCAACCGTCTGTTGTTCACACAGCTAAAAACTGGTATCTATGTATGTGCAATTGAAAAGATTACATCCAACACATAGCAATTGAAGAAACTGGTCTTAAGATACCAAACTGAATAATATATCGCATGGTTCAACTTGAGCCTCGAATACTTTGCCAAACTCATTACAGTCGAGGAAGATGAACGTCTTACATCGGCCATGTTCCGTGTTACAGACCAACCTTAAAATGCAAACGTTTTTTGAGTGGCGTGTTTTGCTTATGACAGATGTTTGAACATTGATCGTAGACCTCTCTCTCTCTCTCTCTCTCTCTCTCTCTCTCTCTCTCTCTCTCTCTCTCTCTCTCTCTCTCTCTCTCTCTCTCTCTCGCGCGCGCGCTTTTGAAGCTGTCTAACAAACTGAAAACCGACTTTTTTTTAAAGGCAACAGATAATAATTCTCTTTTTTAAATGAAATGAGTAAATAGACACATAAATTAAAAAAAAGATAAATGATGAATACACAGATAAACAAATAAGCAAACAAGTTTTTAAAAATATATATATATATAAATAACATATTGTAGTAGATTAGCCGTATCCAGAGAAATCTTTGATTTTGATAGCAATCATGATCATATAAAAAGTAATGTGTGCGTGTGCGTGCGTGCGTGTGTGTGTGTGTGTGTGTGTGTGCGCGCGCGCACTTGGCTCATTCGAAATCTCAGATTAGATCAAA
>CM031615.1:72620899-72625899 GCA_018398815.1 Conus ventricosus
TTTTGTCTTTTTACTTCACATGTCTGTCGTGTACTTCACATGTCTGTCCTGTACTTCACATCTGTCGTACCACACACTTCCCGTCTGTTGTGTACCTGTCCTGGACCAGTTGTGCGACACACACACACACTCTCGCACACACACCACACACACACACACACACACACACACCACACACCCACACACCACACGACACCACAACACACAACAACCACACACACACACGCACACGCGCACACACACACGACACAACCACACACACCACCACATACACACACACACACAACAGAGAGAGAGAGAGACACACACACAGAGACACACACACACACAGAGACACACATAGAGACACACACAGAGACATGGACACGCACACACACACACACACACCACACACACACACACCACACACACACACACACACACACCACACACACACGCACATACACCACACCACACCACTCATACCATACCACACCACACCACACCAAACCACACCAAACGCACACACCACAACAAACGCACACCACACACGCACACCACAACGCACACCACACACACACACACAACACAACACACACACACACACACACACACACACACACACACGCGCGCGCACGGTTGACTATAATACTTAGGTTTGATGAACTTTTCACGAATACCATTAAGAACTGGACAGCAAAGAACAAAATGTAATTTCATCTTCTTGTGCTACTTTACATAATGGACAAATCATATCCTCGTTGTTAGCCATTCTGTATCTGTAAAGGTGCACTTTTAATTCTGATATTCCTAATCGAGACCGTGTTGTAACATACTGTAAATGTCTATCAATATCAGCGGTCAAATATGGTTTGAAATCATGCACACTGCAAACATTGGTATAGAACTAATCTATCACTATTGTGAATATGGTCAGACCAATTTTGCCATGTAGAATCTATTAATCGTTGTCTAAAAACACTTATAAATGCTTTGATATTTCCAACACCCTGATTTAACCAGACATATCCAAACCCATATTGTGTCAAACAAATACGAACTTTGGAGGCCCAGTTATTTTTACCTGAGTCCATATCGAGAAGCATATTGTAGGCTTTTCTTGGAATTCTATCGTTACACATTTGCAATAACTTAAGCCAATATCGAATGCAATTAACAGCAGATAAAACAAATATTGGGTAGCGATTAGGTTTCTCCGTATATCATATCATTCGGCGTACGTCTGTGTACACCAAGAAACTTTTTTTAGAGCAAATAAATGAACAGATTCGCAACAAGTTGCAGCTTTGTCTAAGCCCCATAACTCAGAGCCGTAAAGTACAACGGGCTGTACTTGGGTATCGAATAACTTGATGATACCTTAAAAGATGTAGTATTCGAAACATACAACTTTTTCATAATACATAGTAAAGCATTCTTTGCCCTACTTGCCAAATCTTTACAAGCACCTGTGAAACTCAACCGCGTGGAAAACATTATACCTAAATACTTGTATGCATTAACAACTGGCATATAACATCATCATAAACCCATCTTTCCCTTGCACCAGATAGCCCCCCTTACGAAACACAATGATATTACTTTTTGACATATTAACTTTTAATTGAAGTGTACCAGCAGCACGTCGTAAATTATTCAACTGAGTCTGTAGACCAACAGGCGTTTCTGATATCAAAATAATATCATCAGCTAATAAGAGAATAAACAACTGTAAGGTATCAAGAGACAACAAGGCACCATGTCTACCATTATTGATAACTTCTATAGCTAGTTCATTTATAAACAAAGAAAATAAAACTGGACTACATGCATCTCCTTGTCTGACTCCAGCTGTACAGTTAATGAAATCTGTCAGTTTACCTCCACAACGGACTCTAGCTCTAACAACATTATACATGCTTTTAATACACGTATAGAGTTTACCGCATATACCATTGTTTTGTAGAATTGGCCAAAGTATATTTCTATTGATTGAATCAAATGCCTTTTGGAAATCTATAAAAGCAACATATAGCTTACGATTACGAGAAAACTGCTTTTGGAAAAGTGGCAACAAGGCAAACATGTGATCCACGGTCGAATACCCTTTTTGAATCCTGCTTGCTGTTCCCCGTTATAATATTCTCATCAACCCATTCTTGTATTCTCCTATTAATAATAATTCCAAATAGTTTACTGCTAATGTCACTAAGGGAAATTCCTCTTATATTATTGGGATTGTCCACATCTCCTTTTTTAAATATAGGCAAAATAATAGATTCACACCAATTATCAGGGTACAAGCCCTCATTAATAACTTATTAAATAATTTATGAAAAAATTGCACAGCCTGCTGTGTTGCGTGTTTAAATAATTCTCCAATAAGACCATCTGGGCCAGCTGACTTGCCATTTTTCAGTTTTCTAATAGCTAAAGTAACCTCTTTGGATATTGGACTATTAAATGAACTATCTACATCAGCATCCACCACTTCTTCATTAACACTGTCACTAACATTCAGTTCTAACAAAATTTTGGAAATGATGAAACCAAATATCGCTAGTTATCTTATTGTTCGGTTGTTTTCTTTTGAAAGATACTTTCCGAGCAGTCTCCCAGAAGTCTTTTTGGCATTTAACTGAGGAAATCAACTTATGTATTAAGAACTTATTATACTCTTTCTCCTTTCTTTTTAACAATTTTTTGTATTCTCGCCTTGCAATACAATAAGCCACTCTATCTTGTGGATCATGAGTACGACAGCTAATTCTTAATAAGCTTTTAGTTTACTGATTCGGCACTCTTTATCATACCAATCACATCTGTGATTTCTATTGGCACGTATATGCTTCTTCATACACTTAGCATTTCTTTACAGACTCATTAAACATGTTCAAAGCTTCATTTACGTCGGATTGTATCATATCTATGGCATTTTCAATTTTTCTAACATCTACCCCACATAATAGTTCTTGAAATCGATTAGCACAATCATTATTCCATACAAGTTTCTCTATAACATGGTTTTACTTGTTCATTATTGACAACAACATTTTCCTTTGGAAGAACAACCATGAAAGAAACAGGCATGTGATCTGAGTCTATGCGGTCTAAAAACTTGAAATTTACATGAGTCATATACCAAAGCAAGAAGATCGCTTGAAATAATAAAGTAATCGTCGACACTGCAGCCAGAATCGGATATGTATGTGTAGCGTCCTTCCAGGTCGCCATTACATACCCCATTAAGAATACAGAAATCAAAGGCAGTGCATACATTTAGCATCAACTTTCCATAATTATTTAATGTACAGTCTTCAAAGTTACGATTTATACTGAGAGAATGACTATGACATTGTCTATCAAAAATTTTTTTTCCCGAAAAAATCCTGAGAAATATTGGATGTTCTGCTATTCAAGTTCGCCATTAATTAGTCCATATACATCATTTCTTAACAAACATTCTATCAAACAATCTTCAAGTAAAGTGATTCCATTTTCAACATCAAAAAAGGTGTAAAAAGGAGAATTTTCCGGATGAATGTAGCAACAAAAATACAAAACATCTTTGTCAGTACCGAATAATTTTTTTGTCAATTACGAATACACAAACATTGGAGTGGTTGACATCAATAGCTTTTACAAAGGGAGATAACTGTTTCCTAATCAAACAATTCCACCTGATGCTCTCCCCTGTCTACTGAATTTGACAGCAGGTTTGCAAAACACATATCAGAAAATAGGTTATCAAACTTCCACTCATGAAGAAACGTTTCAACAAGACAGACAAATTCAAACTTTAAAAGAAAAGAAAAGAAATCTGGAACGGCAAGTTTAGACTTTATGCCATTAACATTCCATAACAAAAAAGAAAAAGGTTTGTTTTCCTTATATGTACACTCTCTCTCCTTCCATTCCTCGCTCTCTCCCTCATGCACGCACGGGATTTCCGCAACTGGCTCTGGCAGGTTACTGCAACTCACCGCGCAACTGTCAACATGAACATCGCTGTCCCTGCCTATTGCTGTTGGCGAGATTACCGGTGTTCTTGTATTTTCCTGACCCCCTACTTGTAATGCAGCATGAGGAAGAAAAGCTGGCCGGCCAAACCCCTATCTTGAGTCCTTGAGCCCTCCATGTCCATCAAGGAAATATGATTTCCCGTCGATCACTAGATGATCAAAGATCATGGTGGCTCTCTTCCGTCCGCTCTTGCTTTTTTCAAGTGTGATGAAAGACCACGCCTGATCTCCCTGACCTTGGAAGAGAAATCTCCCACAAAGACATTGCTGCCTTTCAGGTTTTTCTTACCTTTTAAGATGTAGACTTTGTCCTTGTAAAAGCTGCAAGCGATGATGGGAGAGTCAGGTTTGGCACTGAGTCGGTGAATCCTGTCGAACTGTACCTTCTTAGTCACGTTAAGCTTGTCAGTCAACATAGAATGTACTTTCTCTTCACAGACATCGTTTGTCTCGTTCTGGTCCCTAGGTATGCCATAAAAATCAGATTATTTCGTTTTGACCTCCCCTCTAAATCATCAGTCTTTCTTTGTAACTGCTCAACTTTACTGAGGAGATCAGCGTTAGCTCTGGCCAGATCTTCATTTTCTGTTTTCAAATTCGCTACCTCCTCTCTCAGATTTCTCGCATCAGACTGCAGGGCCGAACACTTTTCTCCAAGATCGTGAAACTTGTTATCAACATTGTCAAACTTACAGTTCATGGTGGACAGCACGTTCTGCAGAACATCCATCAACTCTGCTCTCGATGGTTCTTCTTGAGGGGGGTCCCGCGCTGAGGAGGAAGAGGTGGTCGCCTGTGTCCGGTCTGCGGAAGCAGATCCTACCCTGCTGCTGGTGTCGCGCCTGGTGCTAGTCAGCATGGCCTTCAGCGTCCCAGAGTTGTCCTTCTCAGGAGGGGGTGCAGGAGGGCCAGGATGACGTTCCACGTCCCCCGACCTCAGCAAAAGGAGTCCGCCCCAAAACGGGTAGGAGTGGGTCAGTCCAAGAAAGACACCGTCTA
>CM031615.1:72630899-72666281 GCA_018398815.1 Conus ventricosus
TGCTCTCTAATGATAAAGTCATTTAGCCGTCCAGTCTTATGCCATGCGCACCCTCTTCTCCATTCCTCTCTGGTTTTTGATTGATTCATTTCGCCCTCCCGCTGACTACCCTGCGCACTGTGCTGTTTTTGATTGATTCATTTCGCCCTCCTGCTGACTACCCTGCGCACTGTGCTGTTTTTGATTGATTCGTTTCGCCCTCCCGCTGACTACCCTGCGCACTGTGCTGTTTTTGATTGATTCATTTCGCCCTCCAGCTGAATACCCTGCGCACTGTGCTGTTTTTGATTTGATTCATTTCGCCCTCCAGCTGAATACCCTGCGCACTGTGCTCTCCTGGCCCTGCAGATTCTGAAGTAACCTATATGATAGTCATCACGCAGACGCTCTCTCTCTCTCTCTCTCTCTCTCTCTCTCTCTCTCTCTCTCTCTCTCTCTCTCTCTCTCTCTCTCTCTCTCTCTCTCTCTCTCTCTGTGCATGCGCGCTTGTGTGTGTGAATGTGCGTGTGTGAATGTGTGTGTGTGTGAATGTGCGTATGCGCGTGCGTGTGTGCATGCGTGCGTGCGTGCGTGCCTGTGTGTGTGTTGTGTATGCGTGCGTGCGTGTGTGTGTGTGTGTGTGTGTGTGTGTGTGTATGTCCGTGTGTGTATGTCCGTCTGTGTATGTGTGCGCGTGCGTTCGTGTAGTGAGAGAATGAAGGTGGGGTGTTATACATGGGGAAGAGGGTGGCTCGGAGAGGGTGAGAGAGACCATGGTTGCATCAATATCCACCACTAACAGCAGCAGCAACAGCTCAACCAACACATGATTCTGTGCCTGTTCCACTGAACCAGGCCGGCCAGAGCCAGAACCAGAGCCAGAGCCAGAACCCCAGCCAGAGCCAGAGCCCGAACCCCAGCCAGAGCCAGAGAAGGTGAACGTGAAACGTGTGGATTTGCAAGTGGCCAGCAACACGAAGGAGCACCACACGGAGGAGTACGACCTTGTGGACCCGCCCAATCCGCTCCTGGTGGTCCGACGAGGCCAGCCCTTCACCATCAACGTCCACTTCTCCAGCGCCTTCAACCACGCGACCCACCAGCTCCGGCTGATCTTCGAGATCGGTGAGAAGGGTGGGGAGGCCATAAGAGGGTAGGTGGGTGGGCTACATTTTTCAGTCCTCGTTCATTTTTTCAAATGCACTCTATTGGAGGTCTCTCTCCGAAAACATGAACATATCATGCTCTTCACTTGGTGTCCTCTGTACAGAAAAGACCTTCCAGTTGAAAGTCTTTGGCTCATGCTAAACAAAAGGGGGAGCCGGAATAGCTCAGTTGGTAGAGCGCCTGACTCGCAGTCTTGGTGATCCTGGGGTTGCGGGTTCGAACCTCCGCCGGGCGTTTCGGTACAGGGGGATTTTTCCCTCGGAGTTAACATTGGTTCTGACTCCATTTCCCATACAGTCCTTCGAATGAGACTATAAACCGAGGTTCCGTGTGTGAACGCACGCATAACATCTTGGACACACGTAAAATCCCATCACCAACTTTCGGAAGAGTAGGCCAGTTTGGCCGTTGGTATTAATGACACGTTACACATAGCATGCACCCTGCGTGAGAAATGGAAAGAATGAAGGAAGTAAGGAAAATGAGTGATCGGTATTGAACGATACTGACTGGATGACACGTGAAACGACAGAACGAAGCGCCGGCTGGCAGCTCCTCAGTCGACACTACTCAGGTAGACAGCCTGTTGTGTAAACGAGTGTTGATTGTAAAGCGCTTAGAGCTTGGTCTCTAGCTGAGAATAGGCGCTGTATATTATTATTATTATTATTATTATTATTATTATTATTTTATTAAAAGCACTGCTGATGTCTCGGGTGTTTTTTGTGTGTGTGTTTTTTTTTACACAGGGTATGGAAGGAGGGACAAAGGAGTGGGGTGTTTGAACACTGTGTTAAAGCAGAGAGCAGCCAACAGCGGGTTTTTTTTAACATTGTGTTAAAGAAGCGAAGAGAGCGGGGTGTGTTTGGACATCGTGTTGAAGAGGAGAGGAGGGCCAGGGGTGTTTGAACATAGTGCTGAAGATGAGATGATGGCATGATGTGTTTTGAATATCGTGTTGAAGAAGAGAAAATAGCAGGAGGTGCTTGAATATACTGGTGAAGAAGAGAAAATAGCAGGAAGTGTTTGAATATAATGTTGAAGAAGACAAAATAGCAGAAGGTATTTAAATGTAGTGTTGAAGAGGAGAAATAGCAGGAGGTGTTTCAATATAGTGTTGGATAGCAGGACGGTTTGAATATAGTTTTGAAGAAGAGAAAATAGAAGTTGGTATTTGAACATAATGTTGAAGAAGAGAAGACGGCAGGTGTGTTTGAACATAGATATGAAGAAGAGAAGACGGCAGGTGTGTTTGAACATAGATATGAAGAAGAGAAGACGGCAGGGGTGTTTGAACATAGATATGAAGAAGAGAAGACGGCAGGTGGGTTTGAACATAGATATGAAGAAGAGAAGACGGCAGGTGTGTTTGAACATAGATATGAAGAAGAGAAGACGGCAGGTGTGTTTGAACATAGATATGAAGAAGAGAAGACGGCAGGTGGGTTTGAACATAGATATGAAGAAGAGAAGACGGCAGGTGGGTTTGAACATAGATATGAAGAAGAGAAGACGGCAGGTGTGTTTGAACATAGATATGAAGAAGAGAAGACGGCAGGTGTGTTTGAACATAGATATGAAGAAGAGAAGACGGCAGGTGTGTTTGAACATAGATACGCAAATGGAAGGGTGTGTTGACACAGTGTTGAAGAAGAGAAAATGGCAGGGGATATTTGAACATAGTGTTGAAGAAGAGAAAATGGCATAGGATATTTGAACA
Organism: Conus ventricosus; assembly: GCA_018398815.1. Lineage (NCBI taxonomy): Eukaryota > Metazoa > Mollusca > Gastropoda > Neogastropoda > Conidae > Conus > Conus ventricosus. The sequence goes on from CM031615.1 coordinate 72,633,766, forward strand.
TAGTGTTGAAGAAGAGAAAATGGCAGGGGATATTTGAACATAGTGTTGAAGAAGAGAAAATGGCAGGGGATATTTGAACATAGTGTTGAAGAGAAAATGGCAGGGGATATTTGAACATAGCGGTGAAGAGAGGATGGCAGGGAATATTTGAATATAGTGTTGAAGAGAAAATGGCAGGGGATATTTGAATATAGTGTTGAAGAGAGGATGGCAGGGGATATTTGAATATAGTGTTGAAGAGAGGATGGCAGGGGATATTTGAACATAGCGGTGAAGAGAGGATGGCAGGGGATATTTGATCATAGTGTTGAAGAGAGGATGGCAGGGGATATTTGAATATAGTGTTGAAGAGAGGATGGCAGGGGATATTTGAATATAGTGTTGAAGAAGAGAAAATGGCAGGGGATATTTGAACATAGTGGTGAAGAGAGGATGGCAGGGGATATTTGAACATAGTGTTGAAGAGAGGATGGCAGGGGATATTTGAACATAGTGGTGTAGAAGAGAGGATGGCAGGAGGCTTGAACGTAGTGTTGAAGGAGAGATGGCAGGGCGTGTTTGAACAAAGTGTAAAAGAAGAGAAAATGGCTGGGGGGGGGGGGGGGTGAACATAGTGTTGAAGATGAGAGGATGGCACGGGTGTGTTTGAATATAGAGCTAAAGAAGAAGATGGCATGGTGTGTTTGAATATAGAGATAGCTGATGAATAGAAGATGACATGGTGTGTTTGAATATAGACATAGCTGATGAATAGAAGATGGCATGGTGTGTTTGAATATAGAGATAGTTGATGAATACAAGATGACATGGTGTGTTTGAATATAGACATAGCTGATGAATAGAAGATGGCATGGTGTGTTTGAATATAGATAGTTGATGAATACAAGATGACATGGTGTGTTTGAATATATAGTTGATGAATACAAGAAAGCAGCACAGGACCATTGTTTGAACATTGTGTTAATGGAGAAATCGGGGCATTGTTTGAACATTGTGTTCATGGAGAAAGCAAGACAGGGGCATTGTTTGAACATTGTGTTGATGGAGAAAGGAAAGGGCATTGTTTGAACATTGTGTTCATGGAGAAAGCAAGACAGGGACATTGTTTGAACATTGTGTTCATGGGTAAAGCAGCACAGGGACATTCTTTGAACATTGTATTAAAGGAGAAATCAGGACAGGGGCATTGTTTGAACATTGTGTTGGTAGAGGGAAGAGGTGGATATGGATGGTGGGGGCGCTTGAACATTGTGGAGAGAGAGAGAGAGAGAGAGAGAGAGAGAGAGAGAGAGAGAGGTGAGAGAGAGAGAGAGAGAGAGAGGGTGGAGGTGGGCGGCGGGACAGTCAGTTGGGTGAGGGAAGAGGTTGGTGGGGACACATTGCACCGAGTAAGGGATGAGGGTGGAGATGGGTGTGGTGTGTTTAGATCTGGCTTTGAGGAAGAGAGACGAGGGTGAGGGAGGAAGCAGTGGTTTGCTGATCTTGGGGTTAGGATACTCTCTTCACTGACACTCGCTGACACAGTGCCCTACGTGGGTCGTCTCCCTGCTCCCACTGAAACCCAAACCATGCGGCACGTCTGTCCATGTCTTGCCTGGTTTTGACTTTGTTTGGAGCAACCAATCTTTTACAGACGTCAGTACATTGTGCTGGAATGTCAAAAATAGTTTGCAATACTGTTTTCGTCAAACGTGGCAACATGACATTGAAACTAGCAGTACATGCTTTTTCAACAAAGTTTATGAATCTGATTTTAAGGAGGAGAAACATATTCTAGCTTACCAGAGTTTTACCCTCTTTTTCAAATTCAGATGTTCTAATCATAAATTACCAATTGAAGGAGGTCGTTGATTTGCTATTCCAAAAGAAGAAAGGTTGTGTAATAAACATGACATGTCCTCAATAGGTGAATGATTTCATTTTGTCATGGAATCTTCATCATGTGTTAATTTGCGCAACACGTATTTGCCAAAAAGATTTCTCTCCCCAAAATCTGATATGTTTTGTCAAATGCTTTCTACTGATTGAAAGCAAATGCTTCTATTGTCAAAGTGCATTAGATGATCTCAAGTGTTGTAAATTGCTGGTCTGTGTCGGCAATGACTAGCAATTTGTGTTTCGTTTTGGTTTGTTTGTTTTCCTTTTCCTGTTATTGCTTTTAAACTCGCCCTTCCTCCATACCCCACAATGGGGGGCGAAAGGAATACATTTTCTTGTTCTTCCCGCAGGCAAAGCCCCTGTGGAGAGCAAGGGCACCCGGGTGTCCTGCCTTCTGTCCGGGGACATCCAGGAGGGGAAGTGGGGGGCCAAGCTTGTCCAGAAAGCACGGCGGTCCGTGGAGGTCAGCGTGTCCACTCCGCCTGACTGCATCGTGGGCCAGTGGGACTTGGCCCTGGAAGTGCTGAAGGATAAAGAAAGGACGCTGGTTTCCCGCTACGACCAGGGGAAGCCCATCTACATCCTCTTCAACCCTTGGTGCCCAGGTGAGAGGATGGAGAAGGAATCGGACATGCGGTTGTTGACATGTTTAACCCTCTGTGTCCAATTGACATGTCTGGTAAGGAATCATACGTTCAGCAATTACCTGTTTAACCCTCTGTGTCCAGTTGACATGTCTGGTAAGGAACCAGACATGCTGTTATTTACATGTTTAACATTCTGCATCCAGGTGAAATGTCTGGTAAGGAATCATACGTTCAGCAATTACCTGTTCAACCCTCTGTGTCCAGGTAAAATGTAAGGAATCAGACATGCTGTATTTACATGTTTAACCCTCGTGTCCAGGTAAAATGTAAGGAATCGGACATGCTGTATTTACATGTTTAACCCTTTGTGTCCAGGTGAAATGTCGGGTAAAGATTCAGACATTCAGTATTTACATGCTTAACCCTTTGTGTCCAGATGAAATGTCTGGTAAAGAATCGGACATTCAGTATTTACATGTTTAACCCTTTGTTTCCAGGTGAAATGTCTGGTAAAGAATCGGACGTTCAGTATTTACATGTTTAACCCTTTGTGTCCAGGTGAAATGTCTAAAGAATCAGACATTCAGTATTTACATGTTTAACCCTGTGTGTCCAGGTGAAATGTCTGGTAAAGAATCGGACGTTCAGTATTTACATGTTTAACCCTTTGTGTCCAGGTGATGTCTGGTTAAGAATCGGACACGCTGTATTTACATGTTCAACCCTTTGTGTTCGGATAAAATGTAAGGAATCCGACATGCTGTATGTACATATTTAACCCTTGATTCCCAGGTGAGAGGTTTGGGAAGAAGGAATCGGCTGTATCTAAACGTTTTTAGACATCAAATTTCCGAGCAAGGTCTGGATGATTTCATGATTTATGTCTAGCTTCAAATGAAATTTTTCCCCCTAACACACTGCGTTTGTCATGTTGAGAAATTCTGCATGTTAAGAAAGACTTCATGCTGCTCCCTACTATTCTCGTATTCTCCAAAATTGGAGTTTAAAACTGAAAAAGACAAGGAAGTCTTTATGTGTATTGTTAAAACGCCAACATCACTCAATGTGCTAGGGAAACCGTCATTCCATTGAACATTGAGAAGCATAACAGCATAGCACGCACGCACCACAATCCATGACCATGGTTTTAATCAGCTCTGGTTTTTACATACATCGTCATAGCACACGCTCCACAACCCATCAACATTGTTGTACTCTGCTTGCACTGCCTGTACACGTTATCAGAGCAAACACACACACCACAATCGATGAACATTGTAGTACCAGACTCGCATCGACCATACACATTTTCATACACACAGCACAGTCCATGAACGTTGTTGTATCCGATTCCCATTGCCCATACAGGTTACCATAGCACGCACACGCTCACTCACTCGCTCACTCACTCACACACACACAACACACACACACACACACACACACACACACACACACACACACCACACCACACACACACACTCTCTCTCTCTCTCTCTCTCTCTCTCCTCTCTCTCTCTCTCTCTCTCTCTCTCTCTCTCTCATGGTCTATCCTCACTATCGTAACACACACCGCAACCTCCGAAAATCATTGTTTCCGATCCCCATTTTTAGACACATGCAAGTCACCTTAGGCCCCAGTAATTCTGAACATCAAGTTACAAAAAAGGATTCAAGTTCCAGTAGCCTACCAGCCGTAGGGACAGTGAACTCTCAGAAGGTCACTGTGGCCAGGGCAAGGCATGACGGGAGTTAGAGTCTGTCCATCGCCTCATGTCGGCTTTGACCTGCTCTGAATTGACTTGGGTACCTACGTATTGCTATGCGGATAGTGGGGAATTTGAAGCAACAACAACCACAACAACAAAAAATGCGACTTGTAGTTCGAATTGACGACTGCCAGCTCCACAGACAAGACAACAGGCCTCTCTGATTCTTCATAGAAATCACCTTTAATATATATTAGATCACATCACCCGAGTCTAAATGATTCTATACAAGGTAGGCCCGAGTTGAAAGGGTGGTAGTTTAAGGAGCCGAATAGCTCAGTTGGTAGAGCGCCGGACTTGTAATCTTGGTGATCCTGGGGTTGCGGGTTCGAATCTCCGCCGGGGCGTTTCAGTGCAGGGGGATTTTTCCCTCGGAGTTAACTTTGGTTCTGACTCCATTTCCCATTCCTTCGAATGAGACTATAAACCGAGGTTCTGTGTATAAACGCACGCGTAATATCTTGCACACACGTAAAATCCCATCACCAACTTTCGGAAGAGAAGGCCAGTTGGCCGTTGGTATGGATGACACGTTACACATAGCATGCACCTGCGTGAGAAATGGAAAGAATGAAGTAAGGAAATGGAGTGAACAATATTGAACGATATTGACTGGATGACACGTGAAACGACTGAATGAAGCGCCAGCTGGCAGCTCTTCAGTCGGCACTACCCAGGTAGGCAGCCCGTCAATTGTTGATTGTAAAGCGCTTAAAGCTTGGTCTCTAGCCGAGAATAGGCGCTATATAAGTATTCATTGTTATTGTTGTTAGTTCTTGGACAGAGAATGGAGAGAGAAAATTTGTCGGGTAAGGGTGAAGGCGGTATTGGGGGAAAAAAGGGGGTGACGATGGTGGGTCCTTCTGAGGGCAAGGCATGGAGGCGGAGGAGCCAGGCCGCTAATGCAGTCTGTTTGATCAACAAGATTAAGAGAAGGAAAGACAGTACAGCACATCGTCAAAGGAGTCGGTCAGTTCACTCCTGTTTGCCAAGTGCCAACGCTATTATGCCGCTGTGGGACCATGACTCTGTCGTGTGGCTGCGTGGTGATGTCAGAGACGGCAGTGGAAGGGGGTGAGGGCAGGGAGAGAATTCGGGAGACTCGAATAAGGCTAGAGTGAAGCAAAGGGCAAAGGAGTAGGGAAAATGGCTAAAGGTGGTAGATCCCACTCAGGCCAGCAACGTAGAGGAGCCGCCCGGTTATTGACATGTAATTCTGTACTTACACGAAAGTCTGTATTTACATGTTATTCTGTATTTACATGTAATTCTCTATTTGCATGGCAAGACAAAGAAGACGGTGCCTGAAACGATACGAAGTGAAATATTGTAGGCAAGATGGCGGCCAAAACAGGAAAGAACGGTCTTTTTCAAAGCATGATCAATGGAAAAGGGAACTGCCAGATGATTTTAACCACAGAGCTGGTATTGTAATCATTCGTACCCCAGTGTGTGTTGTTTTGTGTTGACCATGTGAGGCGTTCAGGCACTGCTTTATCTAGAATGGGCTGAAAATGAGTGGCACTTACCTCTGTTCATTCAATGGTACTCTACGTAACAGCCAGTAAAAACGACCAGTCTTAATGAAAGGCTGCCACTAAAAATACAGTGGAAAAACAGAAATAAGCAACTGAATACCCGCACTTGAAGAAGGCAAGTGAGGCTATAAAAAAAACAACCTGAGGTAGCCAAGTGAGGCTATAAATAAATGATGAGACCCACACGTGAGGTAGCTAAAGAGAATATGGATAATTGGAACAATTTAGAGTCCATATTTGATGTGCCTAGTGTGACGTGAAAATTGACAGCTCGCTCTCCTCTCTCTCTCTCATCTCTCATCTCTCTCCCCCTCTCTCTCTCTCTCTCCTCTCTCTCTCTCTCTCTCTCTCTCCACACCACACCACACACACACACACACACACACACACACACACTCTCACACACACACACACACACACACACACACACACACACACACACACACACACACACACACACACACACACTCTCTCTCTCATCTCGCACACACACACACTCTCGCACACACACACACTCACACACACACACACACACCCCTCCACACACTCTCTCACACACTCTCTCACACACTCGCACACACTCAAAGTGGAGAAGAATACAGACTAAAATCATTATTGTAATTATCATATAATTATTAATTATCATCCACATCATCATCATTACTATTATTATTACTGCTACTAATTATTATTATTATCATTATTATTGTCATCAATGTTATTATTATTATATGATGATGGTGATGATGATGATGCTGATGCTGATGATCACTTTTTAATATAACTATAACAACAACAACATCACTGTTAATATAACTATAACAACAACAACAACAACAAATCAGCTGCAGCAGCAGTAGCAGCAGCAGCAGCAGCAGAAGCAACTGCAGCACCAAAGTGCAGTCTCCACTCTCGTTTCTTTACTTCCATTTCTTAGTTTTCATTTTCCACCTAAGAGTACTTTGCAACCCGAATCGAAGAGCTGAGTGGCTATTCGTCACTTGTTTTCATTATTTTGAATGCTTTTTTCCCATCTAAAGACATAACCGCTTTGTTTCCATGATAACAGTACCTACTTGTTCCATGATAGCAGTATCTATACACAAAGAAAAAGGTTAAGCACCCCCCAATGTTTTTTAGTTTGGAGAAACTGAAATTCGTTTTTGTACTAAACTGTTTAATGTAGAACATTTTTTCTTTTGTTTTTATTAAAGATATTGACAACATGAAAACACAAATGTATACAAAATTATAAACAGAATGTGGTATTGCTAAAGAAAGATCAATGACATTTTCCCATGAAAAAAATACCCATGAAAAGTATGGTCATTACAAAATCATAGTGCTTAATCAAAGTGGCAATTCATTTGAAAACATTGCCATGAATCTCCATAAGCCAAAGAAAAATGAAAATGTTCAGTAGCGCGTGAATCCGCCCTGAGCCTGGATGACCGCCTCAACACTGCGTCGCATCCCTCCAGTCGCTCGCCGGATCTGTTGCATCGTCAGTTGCTGCCACTCCTGATGCAGTGCAGCTTCCAGTTGATGCAGATTTTGTGGAGGAGGGTCCAAGGGCTGCAAACGACGGCCAATCATGTCCCAGATGTGCTCCAGTGGATTGAGGTCTGGGCTCATTGCAGGCCATGGCAGGGTCTGCACTGCTTCTTGCTGGAGAAAGCCTGTTACTGCTTGAGCACGATGAGGCCTGGCGTTGTCATCCATGTACACTGGTCTGGTGGCAAGTGGGTGGTTGTCAAAATGTACCGTCCGCCTGTGAGGTTCCTCTAATGGTAATCAAATCCAGCTTGCAGTCGTGTGAGGCACCCCCAGACCATTATGGAACCGCCACCGGGAGGGCCAGTTGCCTGTATGTTCCTGGGCGTTCCTTGGCGCAAAGGCTGTATTTGGGCGTCTCCAAAACCCTGATCTTCCATCGGTGACGTGCAGCAGGAATCGGCTTTCGTCCGACCATGTATCTTTCTCCAGTTCCTCAGGTTCCACCCCCGCCGAGCGAGACACCAGTCCAAACGCCGTCTTTTGTGGTGGTCAGTCAACAGAGGGCGCTTGATAACCCTCCTCGCCTTATATCCGTGTGCTTTTAAGCGGTTCTGCACTGTTCTTGTGGAAAGTTGTCTGTTAGGCATCCACTGTCGTTTCAAGCTGGTGTTTGTGGCGAATGGCTCATGGCGTGTCATGCGAAGTAGAGCCATGTCTTCGCGCTGTGACGTTGCATGTGGTCGGCCAGATCGTGGGCGGTCCTGCACATGGTTTGCTGGTGTTTCCTCACCAGCCGGCTGATGACAGTGGAGTGGAAGCCCAATTGACGTCCGATTGCTTTGAAGGACATTCCAGTGGAATGCATGCCAATAATTTGCCATCGTTTGGCCTCTGCTATCCTCCTTCGCACCATATTTCTTTGCAAAGAATATCTTTTCTTAAAACCAACTGATTGCCAAACGGGATGACTCACCAAACCTCAATTTTAAACATTTCAAAAACCGTAATGCACGTGCATGCCACACCAGACTATGCTTCACATACACGCCTGACTGTTGTATCCTTTCAATGACACACCAATCTTGACAAAATGGAAAATTTTGGGGTCGTACATTGTCAATTCTGACAGTTGAAAATATAAGGGGTGCTTAACTTTTTCTTTGTGTATATTTGTTCAATAACAGTATCTATTTGTCCATGATAACAGTATCTATTTATCCATGATAACAGTACGCATCTGTTCCATGGTAACAGTACCTATTTGTTCAATGATAGCAGTAATGTATTTGTTCTATGATAGCAGTATTTATTTTTCAAAATAGCAGTATCTCTTTGTTCCATGACAGCAGTACCTATTTGTTTCATAATAGCAGTCCCTAATTTATTTCCATAACAGTATTTGTTTCATGATAGCAGTACCTACTTGTTCCATATAGCAGTATCTATTTGTTCCATGATAACAGTACGTATTTGTCCCGTGACAGGAGTAACCTATTTATTTCAGATAAGAGTACCTATTTGTTCGGTGATAGGGGTACCTATTTGTTCCATGATAACAGTACCTATTTTTTTTCCGTGACAGGAGTACGTATTTGTTCTGTGATAACAGTACCGATTTGTTCAACAATATGAGTACCTATTCGTTCCATGATAGAAGTACTAATGTTTTCCGTAATCGTAATAGGAGTACCTATTTGTTCCATGACAGGAATACGTATTTATTACATGATAGCAGTGTCTGTTTGTCCCATGACAGGAGTACCTATTTGTTCCATGAGATGAGTATTATTTGTGCCATGTGTACAAATTACTATTTGTTCAGTGAAATGATGCTTATTTGTGCCATGTGTACAAATTACTAATTGTTCAATGAAATGAGTACTTATTTGTGGGATGTGTACAAATTACTATTTGTTCAATGAAATGAGTACTTATTTGTGCCATGTGTACAAATTACTATTTGTTTTAATGAGAAGAGTACTTATTTGTGCCATGTGTACAAATTACTATTTACTCCATGAAATGAGTACTTATTTGTGCCATGAGTACAAATTACTACTCACTATAATCTTTTAGAGAGTGCTGACTTGTTCCATTAGATGAGTTCTAATGAAAACTAAAATGGTTCCATGAGATCAATGATTACTTTTTGCATGATAAGAACACCAAACTTTCCATGCAGTGAGTACTTATTAGTTCTATGAGACGAGAACCCATTGGTTCCATAAAATGTGTTGTTTTGCCTTGAGATGAATACTGAATTGCTCTGGAGATGAGTACTTATTTCTCCACGATATGATACTTGTGCTGTGAGAGGGAAAGCCAATGAACATTCATTAATTCCATGCAGTGAGTACTGGCTTGTACTCTGCGATGAACCCTATGTGAAAATTTTCCCATGAGACGAGTACTTATCTGTTGCATGGAACGAGTACTAATGTTTCATGTGGTGAGCATCCATTTGTTCACTGACACAGGCGCTTATTTGTTCCCTGAGATGAATAACAAATTATTTCTTTAAATAATTACTGATTTGTTTCATAAAATGAATGATAAACCGTCCCTTTAAATACTTTATGATTTGTTCCATGAAATGAGTAATTATCTGTTCCATGCGATTAATGAAAAAAACCCTGTCCTTTAAATAATCACTTGTTTGTTCCATGAGATCAATAATAAAGTGTTTCTTTGAATAATTTCTGATTTGTTTCGCGTGATGAGCACTCATTTGTTTCATGAGATGAATAAAAGCTGTTCCTTTGAATAATCACCGATTTATTTCATGAGATGAGTGCTCATTTGTTTCATGAGATGAATGATACGCTGTTCCTTTGAATAATCACTAATTTGTTTCATGAGATGAATGATACGCTGTTCCTTTGAATAATCAATAATTTGTTTCATGAGATGAGTGCTCATTTGTTCCATGTGTTCCATGTGTTTAATAGTTAATTGTTCCATGAGATGAGTGAATTTTCAGTCACGAGATAACTAACCTGTTCAATTAGATGAGCGCATATTTGTTCAGCGATATCAATACATATTTGTGCCAGGAAATTGGTACCGACTTATTCTATGATATGAGGACGGTTTCAGTTTCTCTATGCTACTCAATGCTTCTATGAGATGAGTACTTATCTAATCCAGCCGATGAGTACTAAATTGTTCTATGTGATGATAGTCATGTGTCCATGAGATGAATACTCATTTTTGCCATGACATATGTAATAAATTGTTCTATGATATCATAAGGTATTTGTTCCATGAGTACTTATTTGTGCCATGAGATTATGAGTTCTCAGTTTTTGTCCGTAAGATGAGCACCGACTTGTGCTATGAGATGAGTACTAATGAGTAATAAATTGTTACATGAGATGAATATTCAGTTGTTTCACGAGGCGAACATTGAATTGTTCCACGAGTTCAACGAATGAGTACTCGCTTATTTCATGAGATGAATACTCACCTGCTCCATAAGTAATTACTCATTTGTTCCAAGACATGAGTATTCATCTGTTCGATGAGATGAGTGCTCATTTGTTCTCTGGGATGGATACTCACATGGTCGGTGAGATGAGTACTCATTTTTTCAATGAGATGAGTACTTATTTGTTTAATGAGACCAGTGAGAAATGGTTTCATGAGATCAACACTTGTTTGTTTCGTGATGTGAGTGTTAACTTGTTCTATGAAATGAGCATTTTTTCCCACTAGATGAGTGTTTAGTTCTTTCATGAGAGGAGTGCTACTTGTTCCTTGAGTATTTCTTTCACGAAACTGGTACTTACTTGCTTCATGAGATAATTACTTAATTGTTCCGTGAAAAATGAGTTCTTATTTGTTTCATGACATGATTGTTCACTTTTGAGTACTCATTCGTTGCATGAGCGCTTATTTGTTGACGAGACCTTGTTTCATGTGATGGATAGATAGCTGTAACATGACATCAGTATTTATTTGCTCCCTGAGATTTGGTAGCTACTCGCTCAAACTACTGAGGTAAGCAGTGACTTCTTTCTTGAGATAGTATTTATTTGTTCCATAAATATGGGCTCCTTCAATATCAGTCAAGTGAATTTGATCAAACGTTCAAGCAAATCTAATAACTTCGCAAAATATCATTGCAACAGACTTGCGCGTTCTACATTCTCCGTGCGTGCGTGCGTGCTGCGTGCGTGCGTGCGCGCGTGCGTGTGTGTGTGTGTGTGTGTGTGTGTGTGTGTGTGTGTTGTGTGTGTGTGTGTGTGTGGTGTCTGTCTGTCTGTCTGTCTGTCTGTCTGTGGATGTGTGTACACGTGTGTGTGCGTGCGCGCGTGTGTGTGTGTCTGTCTGTGGATGTGTGTGCGTGCGTGCGTGCGTGTGTGTGTGGACAGATGACATGGTCTACAATGACAGCCAGGAAGCCCTGGAGGAGTACGTGTTGAACGACACGGGCTGCATCTTTACGGGGAACGCGTGGGGGTCAGGTCCCAGGGCGTGGGAGTTTGGTCAGGTGAGGAAATGAAAGTGATGGTCTGTTTGATGTCTGTTGTTTCTGTCTTTTTTTCCACTGTGTATTCCGGTCTGTTTTTGGTCTCTGTGTTCCTTTGTGGTTCAGATCCGTCTTCTGTCTGCTTCGATTCCTCTGTTCCTATCTGTTTTTATCTTTGGAATCCTGTCTTTTTTACGCCCTGTGTCTGATTTGGTCTGTATTCCTGTTCAAACAGCCCTGATGTGGCCTTTGCGGTCGGGTGGGCTATAAGCAACATTATCTTATCTTATCTCCTGTTGTTCTTTCTCTCCGTGTTTCTGCCGTTTCAATCGCTGTGTTCCTGTCGGTGTTCATCTCTGTGTTCCTGGCTGCTTAGATCTGTGTTCTTGTCTGTTTTGACCTGTTTCTTGTTTATTTCATGTCTCTGTTCTTATCAACTTTTACTCGCTGGGTTCTGTTGCAGTTCTCAACCTGTTGCACTGCAGCCTCTATTTTCTGGATTCTGTTGCAGTTCTCAGCATATTGTACTGGGCATTTACTATCTGGATTCTTTTGCAGTTCTCAACCTGTTGCATTGCAGCCTATATTTGCTGGATTCTGTTGCAGTTCTCAGCATATTGTACTGGGGCATTTACTATCTGGATTCTGTTGCAGTTCTCAACCTGTTGCATTGCAGCCTATATTTGCTGTATTCTGTTGCAGTTCTCAGCATATTGTACTGGGGCATTTACTATCTGGATTCTGTTGCAGTTAACCTGTTGCATTGCAGCCTATATTTGCTGGGTTCTGTTGCAAGTTCTCAGCATATTGTACTGGGCATTTATCTGGATTCTGTTGCAGTTCTCAACCTGTTGCATTGCAGCCTCTGCTAGCTGGATTATGTTGCAGTTCTCAACATATTGTACTGGGGCATTTACTCTCTGGATTCTGTTGCAGTTCTCAACCTGTTGCATTGCAGCCCTGCTAGCTGGATTATGTTGCAGTTCTCAACATATTATACTGGGGCATTTACTATCTGGATTCTGTTGCAGCTCTCAACCTGTTGCATTGCTGCCTCTACTTTGGATTTTGTTGCAGTTCTCAGATAGTGCGTTCGACTGCAATCTTTGCTTGCAGATTCTGTCGCAGTTTTCAATATACTGGACTGCAGCCTTTACTTGCTAGATTCTGTCGCAGTTTTCACTATACTGGACTGCAGCCTTTACTTACTAGATTATGTACAGTTTTCACTACACTGACTGCAGCCTTTACTTACTAGATTCTGTCGCAGTTTTCACTATACGGACTGCAGCTTTACTTGCTAGATTATGTCGCAGTTTTCACTATACTGGACTGCAGCCTTACTTGCTAATTATGTCGCAGTTTTCAATATACTGGACTGCAGCCTTTACACTAGATTGTCGCAGTTTTCACTATACTGGACTGCAGCCTTTACTTGCTATAATTATGTCGCATTTTTCACTATACTGGACTGCAGCTTTACTTGCTAGATTATGTCGCAGTTTTCAATATACTGGACTGCAGCCTTTACGTGCTAGATTCTGTGCAGTTCCCAACGCGTTGTCCTGCAGCCTTTACTGGCTGAATGATGTTGCAGTTCTCGTGTGTGTTGAACTGAAGCCCCTGCTCTCTGGATTCTGTTCCAGTTCTCAGGCAATGTCTTGGACTGCAGCCTTGACCTGCTGACGATTCAGACCTGCGCACCCACGAGCATGGTGACCCCATCAAAGTGGTCAGGAAACTTAGCGCTATGGTAAGGTGTCCTATCTCCTCCCCCCCCCCCCCCCCCCCCCCCCCCCAATCCCCAGCACCCTCTGTCTCTCTACACCACGTTTCCACCACCCTTTCCTTTTATCTACTGACTTTCCCCTTTTTATGGTTTCTCTCCTCTTTTGCCTAATATCCACTGGCTTTCCCTCTTTATGGTTTCTCTCCTCTTTTGCCTAATATCCACTGACTTTCCTTTTTATGGTTTCTCTCCTCTTTTGCCTAATATCCACTGACTTTCCCTTTTATGGTTTCTCTCCTCTTTTTGCCTAATATCCACTGACTTTCCCTTTTTATGGTTTCTCTCCTCTTTGCCTAATATCCACTGACTTTCCCTTTTATGGTTTCTCTCCTCTTTTGCCTAATATCCACTGACTTTCCCTTTTATGGTTTTCTCTCCTCTTTTGCCTAATATCCACTGGCTTTCCGTCTTTATAGGTTCCTTTCATTCTTTGTCTAATATCCACTGACTTTCCCTCTGTATAGGTTCCTTTCATTCTTTGCCTAATATCCACTGGCTTTCCGTCTTTATAGGTTCCTTTCATTCTTTGTCTAATATCCACTGACTTGCCCTCTGTATAGGTTCCTTTCATTCTTTGCCTAATATCCACTGACTTTCCCTCTGTATAGGTTCCTCTCATCTCATTCTTTGCCTAATATCCACTGACTTTCCTTCTGTATAGGTTCCTCTCATCTCATTCTTTGTCTAATATCCACTGACTTCCGTCTTTATAGGTTCCTCTCATCTCATTCTTTGCCTAATATCCACTGACTTTCCGTCTTTATAGGTTCCTCTCATCTCATTCTTTGCCTAATATCCACTGACTTTCCCTCTTTATAGTTCCTTTCATTCTTTGCCTAATAATCCACTGACTTGCCCTCTGTATAGGTTCCTCTCATCTCATTCTTTGTCTAATATCCACTGACTTTCCCTCTTTATAGGTTCCTCTCATCTCATTCTTTGCCTATATCCACTGACTTTCCGTCTTTATAGGTTCCTCTCATCTCATTCTTTGCCTAATATCCACTGACTTTCCCTTTTTAAATAGGTTCCTTTCATTCTTTGCCTAATATCCACTGACTTTCCCTCTGTATAGGTTCCTTTCATTCTTTGCCTAATATCCACTGACTTTCCCTCTGTATAGGTTCCTCTTCATCTCATTCTTTGCCTAATATCCACTGACATTCCCTCTTTATGGGTTCCTCTCATCTCATTCTTTGCCTAATACCACTGACTTTCCGTCTTTATAGGTTCCTCTCATCTCATTCTTTGCCTAATATCCTGACTTTCCGTCTTTATAGGTTCCTTTCATTCTTTGCCTAATATCCACTGACTTTCCCTCTTATAGGTTCCTTTCATTCTTTTCCTAATATCCACTGACTTTCCGTCTTTATAGGTTCCTCTCATCTCATTCTTTGCCTAATATCCACTGATTTTCCCTCTTTATAGGTTCCTTTCATTCTTTGCTAATATCCACTGGCCTTCCGTCTTAATAGGTTCCTTTCATTCTTTGCCTAATATCCACTGACTTTCCTCTGTATAGGTTCCTCTCATCTCATTCTTTGCCTAATATCCACTGACTTTCCCTCTGTATAGGTTCCTCTCATCTCATTCTTTGTCTAATATCCACTGACTTTCCCTCTTTATAGTTCCTCTCATCTCATTCTTTGCCTAATATCCACTGACGTTCCGTCTTTATAGGTTCCTCTCATCTCATTCTTTGCCTAATATCCACTGACTTTCCCTCTTTATAGGTTCCTTTCATTCTTTGCCTAATATCCACTGACTTTCCCTCTGTATAGGTTCCTTTCATTCTTTGCCTAATATCCACTGACTTTCCCTCTGTATAGGTTCCTCTCATCTCATTCTTTGCCTAATATCCACTGACTTTCCGTCTTTATAGGTTCCTTTCATTCTTTGCCTAATATCCACTGACTTTCCCTCTTTATAGGTTCCTTTCATTCTTTTCCTAATATCCACTGACTTTCCGTCTTATAGGTTCCTCTCATCTCATTCTTTGCCTAATATCCACTGATTTTCCCTCTTTATAGGTTCCTTTCATTCTTTGCCTAATATCCACTGGCCTTCCGTCTTAATAGGTTCCTTTCATTCTTTGCCTAATATCCACTGACTTTCCCTCTGTATAGGTTCCTCTCATCTCATTCTTTGCCAATATCCACTGACTTTCCCTCTGTATAGGTTCCTCTCATCTCATTCTTTGTCTAATATCCACTGACTTTCCCTCTTTATAGGTTCCTCTCATCTCATTCTTTGCCTAATATCCACTGACTTTCCGTCTTTATAGGTTCCTCTCATCTCATTCTTTGCCTAATATCCACTGACTTTCCGTCTTTATAGTTCCTTTCATTCTTTGCCTAATATCCACTGACTTTCCCTCTGTATAGGTTCCTTTCATTCTTGCCTAATATCCACTGACTTTCCCTCTGTATAAGGTTCCTCTCATTTCATTCTTTGCCTAATATCCACTGACTTTCCCTCTTTATAGGTTCCTCTCATCTCATTCTTTGCCTAATATCCACTGACTTTCCGTCTTTATAGGTTCCTCTCATCTCATCTTTGCCTAATATCCACTGACTTTCCGTCTTTATAGGTCCTTTCATTCTTTGCCTAATATCCACTGACTTTCCGTCTTTATAGGTTCCTTTCATTCTTTTCCTAATATCCACTGACTTTCCGTCTTTATAGGTTCCTCTCATCTCATTCTTTGCTAATATCCACTGATTTTCCCTCTTTATAGTTCCTTTCATTCTTTACCAAATATCCACTGGCCTTCCGTCTTAATAGGTTCCTTTCATTCTTTGCCTAATATCCACTGACTTCCCTCTGTATAGGTTCCTCTCATCTCATTCTTTGCCTAATATCCACAGACTTTCCCTCTTTATAGGTTCCTCATCTCATTCTTTGCCTAATATCCACTGACTTTCCGTCTTTATAGGTTCCTCTCATCTCATTCTTTGCCTAATATCCACTGACTTTCCGTCTTTATAGGTTCCTTTCATTCTTTGCCTAATATCCACTGACTTTCCCCTCTTTATAGGTTCCTTCATTCTTTTCCTAATATCCACTGACTTCCGTCTTTAATAGTTCCTCTCATCTCATTCTTTGCCTAATATCCACTGATTTTCCCTCTTTATAGGTTCCTTTCATTCTTTGCCTAATATCCACTGGCCTTCCGTCTTAATAGGTTCCTTTCATTCTTTGCCTAATATCCACTGCACTGACTTTCCGTCTTTATAGGTTCCTTTCATTCTTTGCCTAATATCCACTGACCTTCCGTCTTAATAGGTTCCTTTCATTCTTTGCCTAATATCCACTGACTTTCCGTCTTTGTAGGTTCCTCTCATCTCATTCTTTGCCTAATATCCACTGACTTTCCGTCTTTATAGGTTCCTTTCATTCTTTGCCTAATATCCACTGACTTTCCGTCTTTATAGGTTCCTTTCATTCTTTGCCTAATATCCACTGACTTTCCGTCTTTATAGGTTTCCTTCATTCTTTGCCTAATATCCACTGACTTTCCGTCTTTATAGGTTCCTTTCATTCTTTGCCTAATATCCACTGACTTTCCGTCTTTAAGGTTCCTTTCATTCTTTGCCTAATATCCACTGACTTTCCGTCTTTATAGGTTCCCTCATCTCATTCTTTGCCTAATATCCACTGACTTACCCTCTGTAATAGGTTCCTCTCATCTCATTCTTTGTCTAATATCCACTGACGTACCCTCTGTATAGGTTCCTCTCATCTCATTCTTTGTCTAATATCCACTGACTTACCCTCTGTATAGGTTCCTCTCATCTCATTCTTTGTCTAATATCCACTGATTTTCCCTCTGTATAGGTTCCTCTCATCTCATTCTTTGCCTAATATTCACTGGCTTTCCCTCTTAAAGATTCCTCTCATTCTTTGCCTAATATCCGCTGACTTTCTTTATAGGTTCCTCTCATTCTTTGCCTAATATCCACTGACTTTGCTTTTCAGAGGCTCCTCCCATCCATTCTCTAATATCTTCTGAAATTTCTTCTTCGTGACTTCCACTCATGTTTTACCTAGTATCTTCTGAAATATTCTCCATGATCCACTCATCCTTTGCCTGATATCATCTGAAATTCCCTCTCCAGGAGATTCGCTCATCCTTTGCCTAATATCTTCTGAAATTGCCTCTCCATCACTTCCACTCTTCCTTTGCCTAATATCTTCTGAAATTGCCTCTCCATCACTTCCGCTCATCCTTTGCCTAAATACTGGGACTGTCCCTGTCCATGGCTTCCACTTATCGTTTCCCTAATGTTCACCCCTCCCCTTTCCATCTTCATGTGTTGCAGTCATTATTTGCCTACTATCTTCCGACTTTCTCACTTCCAGAGTTCCATTTATCCTTCTAATATCCCCTGACTTTCCCTCACTGTGAGTTCCATTTATCCTAATATCCCCTGATTTTCTCTCTTCGTGAGATCCACTTATCCATCAAATATCACCTGATGTTCTCTCTTCGTGAGATCCATTTATCCATCTCCTAATATCACCTGATTTTGTCTCTTCGTGAGATCCATTTATCCATCTCCTAATATCCCCTGATTTTCTCTCTTCGTGAGTTCCATTGATCCTCTAATATCCCCTGACTTTCTCTCTTCGTGAGTTCCATTTATCCATCTAATATCACCTGATTTTCTCTCTTCGTGAGTTCCATTGATCCTTCTAATATCCTGACTTTCTCTCCGTGAGTTCCATTTATCCTAATATCCCCTGACTTTCTCTCTTCGTGAGTTCCATTGATCCTTCTAATATCCCCTGACTTTCTCTCTTCGTGAGTTCCATTTATCCATCTAATATCACCTGATTTTCTCTCTTCGTGAGTTCCATTGATCCTTCTAATATCCCCCGACTTTCCGTCACCGTGAGTTCAATTTAACTTGTCAAATATCCCCCGACTTTCCCTTTCCCAATGCTGCACTCAACCTTGACCTGTTGTCAATTGACTTGCCCTCTCCCTGATTCTTCTCATCGTTTTTCTAATATCCTCCGACATCCCCTTTCCCTGGGTTCTTTTTTGTCTGTCTGGGTTTTGTTTGTTTTTTGTTTTTGTTTTTTGCTCTCCCATCGACTGCGCCACCTCGGTGGCAGTGCACTCACGGCCGCTCATTCTGACAACCCGTCCACGGCCACAGCCTGGTCAGTCACACCGCAGCCCCGCACCGGCAATCCACAGGGAGCATCGGTTTCAAGCTGTCAAGAGGCGACCCACTGGAGGAGACACTGCACTGCTGCCAAGTCACTTCGGTGGTATTCACTTGCGCCTGTTCATGATCCAACAAACGCACACCTACTAAGTCCCCTACTGATGACAATAATTGCTTAGTCGCGGAGCCAGCGTGAGTGAGCTCTCCCGAGGGCGCCACCACATCCGTCCAATGACAGCCCCCCTGGACTCGCCGATACTGGTGACCCGACAGAACCAAACCAAGGCCACGGACGTGGAGAGGACATCAAAACTGAGGTCACCATGAGAGCAGGGCATGAAGAGCCACAGAATTATGAGACTTTTTTTATGCTGATCGATGATCATGAGGCTGATTAAGATGCTACAGATTTCCATTTCGGTCTGAGACTACATGACAGGCTGTACCCTACACTTCCTTTCATAACATATCCTGGCGTCAACCAGCCGAGAGATACACCTGCAGTGTTGGTCAGCAAATTTGAGCAACACTCTCGGAGAAGCACCCATTTTAAGTGGATGAAACTCGACTGTGTGGTCCCAGTCTTCCCAGCTGACCCGCAGCAAACTCAACTCTGGTTAGAAGCCGGTCGGAGCAGAAAAATCCCACAGGACTCTGATGGGAATCGAACCCACAACCTCCCAGCCGGATGTCTGTGACGCTAACCACTTTGCAACGGTGGCTGGTCCTTTCCCTGGGTTCTACTTATCCTTTCCCAGATATTCCCACCCCTACCCTCCTGGACCACCCCTACCCTCCTGGACGTTCCGCCACCATGGGTTCCCCTTAATATTTTTTTGAGTGTCCCTGACTTTTCCCTTTCAATGACTTCCATTCGCCAATTGCTTCATATTCCCTGACTTTCCCTTTCAATGACTTCCATTCGCCAATTGCTTCATATTCCCTGACTTTTCCCTTTCAATGACTTCCTTTCGCCAATTGCTTCATATTCCCTGACTTTCCCTTTCAATGACTTCCATTCGCCAATTGCTTCATATTCCCTGACTTTCTCTTTTTACCATTCCTCCTCTCGTAACCCCCCAACTCTCCCTGTGCAGATCATTAACAGCCTTTTATTTGTGTAATAAGGTGAGTGTCTTTTGTTTGTGTAGGCAAGGTGAGTTTTTTATTTGTGTAGGAAAAGGTGACTGTCTTTTGTTTGTGTAGGAAAGGTGATCTTTTGTTGTGTCCCTCCGGGTTGTGACCTTGTTTTGGGTCGGAGGGCTTGCGCGTCCGTGATCCCTTAGGCTTTGCTGGCGGGGGCATCATTACCTCGGAGATGGGCTGGTTTGTAAAACTGCTTCTGGGTCCGAGAAGCCAAGATCTGTCTGACCTAACGAAACGTGTAAGATTTTGATGCCCCTGGTAGGGCTTCCCATTTCAGATAGGTTTAAGGGGTGAGATCCTGACTAAGATAACCCACCTTTCTCCTTTTCTTGTTTTCTGCCTCCCTTTTTTGGGCCCTTTTCTATCTTCGCCCCTTCAAGTCTTCTTTTCCACGCTCCTTTTCTCTCGTGGTCTCCTTAAGATCCGCCGCGTTTGCCGTGCGGTGCGAACTGTGTTGGAGGGGAATGAGATCCTGGTGATTGAGAGGGCCACGCTCTCAACACATCACTTTGGCTGGGACCTCTCCTAGACAGGGAGTACACTTTGGCCCGGTGTGCTAATCGGCTCCCCTTCTTGGGTTGGGTCAAGACAGACATTTCCCCCCCTGCTGGCCAAGTAAACCCTGCAGTGCTCAGCTCCGTTCCCGGGAGTTGAGCATGATCAGGGGATGGGATGGTGGCTTCTGTTTGTGTTCTCTCCCAAGCCGGGAAAGGGGGTCAAGACATTGGTTTCTTGGCCCTGGCCCCTTATTGCCCTCCAAGGTGGGTGGGTAAGGGAGGGATGAAGCACAATAAACAAAATATGGCTTTTCCAAAAACTCCCCCCCCAAAAGGAAGAGGAAGGCAGCATCCCCTTTTTCAGGAATTTGAAACAGACAGTGATTCTGATACGGGGGTTAGACAGGGGAAACAGGTTTCGGCTTCCGGCTCGTGATGGAAGGGACGGAGCAGGAAAGACCCCTTACAGCTCTGAGCCCTTTGCCATACAAAAGGGCTTTCAAGGTCAAAGCAGGTGACCCTCAGTCCGTAAAAAGGTTGAGAATGGCTCGTTTCTCATTCAATGTCGATAAAAGAAGCAATCAAAACAGCGTTAGGCAACAAAAATAGTGGACGGGGAGATCAGGGTGACTCCCCATAAACAGTTAAATTCCTCAAAAGGAGTGATTCGCTGCAGAGATCTAACAGTGTCTCAAGGCAGAGATCAAAACGGAACTGCGTCCCAGGGTGTGACGGGGGTGCGCAGGTGACAGTAAAGAAAGGTCAAGAAAATGGCCACCACACCCTCTTCTGACCTTCTGCAACCCCTGCGCCTCCATCATCAAAAGTTGGTTACCTGAACGTCAGAGTTCAGATGTATGTTCCGCCCCTTTTGAGGTGCTTCAATTGTCAGAGGTTTGGCCATGTCAAGACCGTTGTTCTGGGCAGGAGTGTGCGGTTTTTGCGCAAGGCAACCCATAAATGGGCCGTGTAAAGATCCGGCACATTGTGCTAACTGCGGTGGCGACCATCCCTCCTCTTCCCGAAACGCCCTCTTTGGATTCAGGAATCCGCTATACAACGAATTAAAACTGAAAAGAAAATCTCATTTTTTGAGGCCCGCAAACGGGTTGTTGGCAGTCAGAGGGCCAACAGCACTTTGTATCTTCGCCGTAAAGAAAGTTTCCACTAGGTCAGTCTGCTGCCAACTGTTGATTTATCTTTTCCAAGACACTGCAAGGAAGAACTGTCACTCTGGTGGAAGCGGGTCCACCACCTCCCAACCCAAAGTGACTGCCCTGGTGGAGCAAAAAATCCGCCACCCCCTCAGACTGCCCACATCACAAACATCTGCTGCTGGGCAGATTAAAAAACCAGCACCCAAGCCTCGAACTCCTTTGTCCAGTGCCCGTGCGGGAAAGGGGAGTTCCACCCAGTGTGGAGATGGTGGAGATGAGGAAAAACCTCCACCGGTCTCCCAAATCCAACCTTTTTTCGCCTGTTGGCAAGTCTGCCAGCAGGTCTAAGAACAACACAGTTCAGTGAAACTACAAAATAAATTCACTCCATTGGAAGCAGACGTTAGGAGGAGATGACCTGATTTCTCTCCTTTTCGCCCTCTGCCCCAAATGGATAGTACAAACCCATTGGAATATCCGTGGACTAAAATTTCCAACTTTGAGGATTCAGCTTCTGGCAAACTATAAAACCTTCCTCTGGCTCTTCGGGAACTCAAATTCAAAGCCAGAAGACCTTTACTCTTTCTGCTTAATGTTCTTTCAAAACCTGCACAACCATCCACGTTGGGACTGTCGGGCGGTGTTGCCCTTCTCATAAAACCAAAACTCTGTTGTATAGTCCTGTCGCTCTGTCACCTCCCTTCAGGCTGTAGCTGCGAGAGTCACTCTCCACAAGACGTGCCAATCTGTTCCTTTTATCTTCCACCTTCTGTCCCGGTTTGTCGTCAGGACCTTGTCAGTCTAAATAGGTGAACTTCCTCGACCTTTTTGCTGTTGGGTGACTTTAACGTCCAAAAATCCTCTTTGGGAAAGTGTCAGTAGGGTCATCCAGAGGTCTGCTAATTGAGGATGTCCTTTCGGATTTGGATTTGTGTTGTCTGAACAAACGATCTGCAACTTACCTCCACTTTTCCCCACAGGTTCACTTTCGTGTTTAGATTTGTCGGTTTGTGACCCCTCGCTGGTCCGGACTATGATGGCTGTCCATGACGATCTGCACGGAAGTGACCATTTCCCGTTTGTTACAACCCGTAATAAACTAACAAGTCTCTGTCTCTCCACATCTAAATTATACGAAAGCAAACTGGATCTCTTTGCAGCCACTATTTCAAAAGAATTCCAGGACAACTGTTTTCTTCAGAGTCCGGACCCCAGCAGAATCACTGACAACACTATGATCAGTGTGCTAAGCTGTATTCCATGTCTTCCGATAAACTCAAATGCCAAAAACACCCTTTGATTCAGACTGCCAACAAATTTCCAAAGTTCAAAAAACGGGCTCAGCGTCAGTGTACCAACGACCTTCGGTCCCAACGCTCGAGCCCATCAGAAACCCATGCTAAATCAAGACACACTTTTAAAATCAGTAAACGTCGGTCCTGAAGGTTCTGCTCCAGGCGACATCAAAAACTTCCAAAGAAAAAAATTTGGGGAACATCATTAAGAAAATAAAAGGGGAAGAACACCTGCCCACTGTGAACCATCTCAATTTGCTGACTCTTTAATAAAAGAGAAAAAAGCAGTTGCTAATCTGCTGGCTTCAACCATAAAAAGAATTCCTCCTCTTCTAAAAAAATCAGCCACTTTTTGTCAAAAATAAAACCCTTAAAGAAAAATCACACTGCAACTTTTCGTCAACAACATGGAAGACTAAAAAATCTTCCTTTCACTTAAATGAACGAAATCTGCCTTACTGTCCTGCAACGATTCCTCTCCAGGTATAAATGAAACCATTATCAACTGTTGAAACATCTCCGCAAGAAGGTCTGAACATACTGCTACAGTATACACCATGTGTGGACTACAGGGTTTTTTTCCGCCCTCTTGGCGAAAAACCCTCATTAATCCCATCCCCAACCTGGAAAAGAATCTTTCTAATCCATCAAACTACCGTCCCATAGCTTTGACCACTGTGTCTGTAAACTGATGGAGAAAATGGTCAATGCTAGGGTTATGTGGAAACTCCCAAACCGAAGCCTTTTGGCGAAAG
This sequence comes from Conus ventricosus, assembly GCA_018398815.1. Taxonomy (NCBI): domain Eukaryota; kingdom Metazoa; phylum Mollusca; class Gastropoda; order Neogastropoda; family Conidae; genus Conus; species Conus ventricosus. The sequence goes on from CM031615.1 coordinate 72,657,322, forward strand.
AACAGTGTGGGTTTCCGCAAACATCGGAACTACTGTTGACCATTTGATTCGTCTGGGAACTACACTTCGAACGCCTTTCTGAACAAAACCCGCATGCATGGCAATTTTTTTTGACTTGGAGAAGGCCTACGATACCACCTGGGAAGTCGGGGATACTTTATGATCTCCATGATCTGGGTTTCGAGGGCATCTCCCGCTTTTCCTTCAAAATTTTTTGGGAGAACGACATTTCAGGTCCGGTTGGCACCACTCTCTCTGATGTCCACGAGCAGGAGTTGGTGTTCCACAGGGGGGCATACTGTCTCCTGCCCTCTTAGTAATTAAGATCAAAAACATTGGGTTTAAAACAGTTCACAGGTTCAGACTGCTCATTGTTTGTGGGTGATTTCGCTGTCTACGCAACTGGAAGCCTGTTACCCGAGTTTTCCAGCGCAGGCTCCAGCTTTGCGTGGATAAAATCCATCGATGGGCAAATGAAAACGGTTTCACACCTTTCTGCTTCAAAGACACAGTGTATTCCATTCCATAATTTCCGTCATTTTTCCAGATCCAGAACTTCAAGTAGGGAAATCCCCATTCCAGCTGTTAAAGAGGCCAAATTTCGGAGCATTTTGACCAGAAACTTTAAATTCCTCAGCCACATCAAAAATCTCAAAACTGCTTGTCAGAAAGCACTGAATATTCTGCGGTCGTAGCGCACACCGACTGGGGCGCTGATAAGAAAACTTTGCTGCACCTCTACAGAGCCTTGGCCGTTCCAAACCCGGACTACGGTTGTTCAGTGTACGGCTCTTGCAAGATCTTACCTCAAACCTTGGACCCTAAACCACCATCAAGGGCTTCGTCTCTGTCTTGGAGCGTTCCGCACCACCCCCGTGTACAGCCTGTAAACCCGAGGCAGGGGAACCTCACTGTCCAAAACCCCAGGGTGAAACTGTCTTTGAATTATTATATCCGACTGTTCTCAAACCAGAAAACCCTGCCTATGAAATGTGTCTTTGACCCTCCGTTCCAAAGTAAGTTTAAAAAAACCCTAAATGTATTCCGCCGTTTGGTCTTCGATGCAGCCTCACGTCGGAATGCAGGGCTAGACCTGGGGGTAGTTTCCGATTTTCCAAGTTTCCGGATCAACCTCCGTGGACCTTTTTTCACACCAGAGATTCGTTTCGATTTTGCAGCTTTTCGCAAAGAGTCTACCAGCTCTCTGGCATACAAGGCATTGTATGCTGACCTCTGTTCCAAATTCCCCATCCTATCAAAAAGTTTTCACTGACGGTTCCAAGTCTGAGGATGGAGTGCCTATGCAGCCTACTGCCCTGGGGCTCCTTCTCAATACTGTGGAACATATACATTCAGATGCTTCTGTCTATTCTGCTGAACTTACTGCTCTGGTTTCTGGGTTTGAAGATAATCTCACATTCTTCAAAAAGGGGCTTTCTGGTTCGTCGATTTGCTGTCAGCTTTTGGGGGCCATAGCGGCCGGGAACCTTCAGCATCCAGAACTTTAATTTTTTTGAACTTTTTAGCAAGTTGAAGGGGGACGTTTCAACATTACACTTGCTTGGGTTCCAGGGCATGTGGCATCGGCGGGAACGAAATGTTGATCGATACCAAGAAACCCACAAAGAAGAAACTGTCCAACACTTAAATCCCCTGCCAGATGTAAACCCAAAATTAATATTATGTGAGAGACCCTGGCAAGAGGATTGGAACACACAGACGAAAAACAAACTCTTTCAGATCCGTCCAAACCTAAGGACTCCCCCATCCACGTCGGGAGGTCGTAAAGAGGAAACGTTCTGTCCGGCTACACACCGGCCCCTTCGTATTTTACCCATGCTTACCTTTTAAAGAGTGAAGAAGCTCCGTGGTGCATTCCATGTCATGCGCCCACTCACAAAAAAAAAATGTTCTTTTAGAGTGTTGGGACATGCACGATGTGAGACACAAACATTTTAAAAGCGGGGTCCATGAAGAACCTGTCAGGATGTCCCGCCTATGTTTATCCTTGACTTTTTGAGAGAGATTGACATTTTCATCTGTAATTAAGATTTTGCGGAAGAAAGATTGTTTAAAGAAGTTTCTGGTACGTTCTAGACAGTCATTTAATGAGATTTTGTGAAAGGTGTTTTTTTTTTTTTTTTTTTTTTTTTTTTTTTTTTTTTTTGACTGTGAGTTGATTTTAACGTGGTGACAGCCCTGATGTGGGCCCCTTTGCGGGCGGGTGGTTATAAGCAACATTATCTTAAACTTTTCTTATCTTTTGTTTGTGTAGGCAAGGTGAGTGTCTTTGTTGTGTTTGGCAAGGTGAGTCTTTTGTTTGTGTAGGCAGGTGAGTGTCTTTTGTTTTTGTAGCAAGGTGTCTTTTGTTTGTGTAGGCAAGGTGATGTCTTTTGTTTGTGTAGGCAAGGTGAGTGTCTTGTTTGTGTAGGCAAGTGAGTGTCTTTTGTTTGTGTAGGCAAGGTGTCTTTTGTTTGTGTAGGCAAGTGACTGTCTTTTGTTTGTGTAGGCCAGGTTGTCCTTTTTGTGTTGGCAAGGTGTGTCTGTTTGTTTGTGTAGGCAAGGTTGTCTTTTTGTGTAGGCAAGGTGAGTGTCTTTTTGTGTAGCACTGTGTGTCTTTTGTTTGTGTAGGCAAGGTGTCTTTTTTGTGTAGCAAGGTGAGTGTCTGTTTGTGTAGCAAGGTGTGTCTTTTGTGTAGCAAGGTGACTGTCTTTTTGTTTGTGTAGGCAAGGTGTGTCTTTTTGTGTAGGCAAGTGTCTTTTATTTGCGTGGATAAGGCAACAGCCTTTTCTTTGTGTAGATCAGCTGAGAACCTTCTATTTCTGTGGATAAGGTGAGCGCCTTTTTATTTGTGTAGATAGGGTGAGACTTAGTCTGTGTATATAAGTGAGAGCCTTCTATTTGTATAGATAATTTGAGAGCGTTTCATTTGTTTTCAAATAAGGTGAGTGTCACAGAGTGGTGTGAAGGTGCTTGCGAAAAGACCTGTAATACATCTCCTAGATGACTGAAGGCGTGAAATGTTGTTTGTATTTTGTCAAATCGATCTTTCTCTCACTCACTCACACCACCCTACACCATACTAGCCCAAACAAGAATCTAGTGAGGATGCACATTTAAAAACAATGAAGTGGAAATGATTTTTGTTCTTTAAGCACATGGATAACATCAACATGTAAGCGTAAAGTCATTCATCAACATATGTGTGTACTCACCCCCCCCCCCCCCCCCCCTGTTAGGCTAGCAAATAATTCACAGATTCCCCTCATGACAGAATATAGTAACAAGAGGGAGAAGGATTCATAATACACCCCATGACATGACACAATACCACAAAGTCGTTTGATACGATTCCGAATATCACGTCGCAAGTCAGGTGTTTGCTGTCCAAGCTGGGGCTGACACACACACACACACGCACGCACGCACGCACACACACACACACACACACACACACAACACACACACACACACACACACAAGAAAACACACCTAGCACCGAAGCAGCCACACAAACCACCACTGAGCTGCCCAAATAAAAATACCACACCTGCGACTGGGCCCAGGGAAGATGAAGTTGAACCCACACCTGCGACTGGGCACAGGGGAAGATGAAGTTAAAACCCACACCTGCGACAGGGCACAGGGGGACAAAGTTGCAAGCAGAGCACCGTCAGCCACCCGGAAGGAAGACACGGCCGCTCAGGAGGTAGGCAGGCCAACTGACTATCCGAGATGAAGGCACTGGGGGAGCAAGCAATCCTGGCCACCAAGTGGGCTGCCACAAACCCCCAGGAGGGAAAGATGACCACTCGGATACTCCCACCAGAGCTCCCACAGCCAGCCAGGCCAGCACCCCAGACGAAAATCCCTACAAAGTGAACACCATAAATACCCAATCTACCAACTGTTCAACATCAAAAGTAGTGATAGACTAGAAAGAGCAGAATCGAAAGACCAAACCCGTACAATTCGGTAAAAACAACACAAACGAGCAGACTGATTGAGCACTTTCGAAAACGAACGCAAAATATTACAAAGTCCAAATATTTTTATCTAAAATGTTCAAGGAAAGGGTTATCAGTTATTCACACAGCAATGCATATAAGTCGTCGCTAATCGTGCCTGTGACAGTAAGAGCCTTTTTTTGTGTAGATCAACATTCAAGATGACAACGGAGTGTTGGTGGGACGGTGGGATTGCACGTACGACGATGGCAAGAACCCCAACTTCTGGACTGGCAGTGCCGACATCCTGGAGAAGTACCACAGCACCAAACAACCTGTTCGCTACGGCCAGTGCTGGGTCTTCTCAGGCTTGCTCACGACCGGTAAGACATCTTTAAATGAATACGGTTACCTTGTGGTTACTAGCCCCAGAATCGTCCGACACGCAGATTGGCCCACACAAAAAGATATGAACAATCAAGCCCCCCCCCCCCCCCCCCCCCCCCGTCCCTCTCCTCCCCTCACCCTACATTCTTTCATAAAAAAAACACTATTCCATATATTTTGGTCTTCTTTATTTGCTCATTCATATATATAATAATTATGCACTGACATTTAATAAGCTAGCGCGTCAGTAAGTGTTGCTTGTTTACTTGCTTGGATTGTTCATCTCTGGAAACAAGGCTACTTAAAAGTATTCTCAGTTACTTCATACAACTGTTCAGTTTTTTCCCTCGTTTTCACAATGCTTGGACAGACTCTTCATTACTAGGTACTCTAAGTTCTCAACCACCTGGTCCATCTGTCAAGGGGTTCTGCTCTTCTGATTCCGGTAGAATGTCCACCTGGGATGGCACACCTTTTCCAAGGTCCTGGGCTGATGAAAATGATCCCCCAGACACGTCCTGTGCAAAGAACGGGGCACAGCCAGAAATTCATGGAGTCGCTTCCAAACTGTGGGGTGAAGAACAGAAATCTTGGACAGATGTTGCAATGATCCGGGATTCTCAGGTCCTAGACGTAAATTGGAGTGATGCTAACGCCAGTGTTGACATGTAGTTCGTAAATGGAACCCCGGGTAAAAGGCTTTAGCTAACAGATTGCAATTCACTGTAATGCCTACGTGTAAAGTAAGATGTACTGTTTGTGCTTTTGTTAATGTAGTGCGTATTACGTGTTGATTTTTCACCAGAGTGTTGATGTTCACCAGAATATGTAACTATGGTGTGCAACCATACTGAAAAAAAATGAATTCATCCAATGAGAATGAACTTCCCGTATGCAAATGACTGATAGCAACTTCCGTAGTATGATACGTCAGTTATTTTTCTGGCGTGCTTGCAAGAACATGTTTCGCTTGCTTGTGGCTCAGCTGCCGTTTGTGCCGTTTTTTTTACGATGGAGCGCGACAAGTGTCGGTAGCCTCTGGGATGAATTCGCCGCCAGGCGCCCACAATTCTGGCTTCAGGCGTTTCAAGCGCAGTGGTTCGTGAGTCTGCCCCTGCAGAAATTCAACTGGCCGAATCGCTCAGGCGCCATCTTGCGCAAACTCGTGGCAATTCAATAGACTGTGTGTTGCTACCGGGAGCTGCTGAGCAGTCTCGGCTGCAGTCACTCCAGCACGTTGAGGATGTCCAGGAAGATTCAGTTTCATCGGCTGGAGAAGCTGTTTTGTCGGCATGGAACCTTGTCAGGACCTACGCGTCCGATTTCACGTCGTTGTCAGTGAGTGCTTTGTCGGCAGCACTGGTCTGGTGACATCCTGAGCTTTCGACGTCGGAGTCTCAGCGGCCGCGTTTCTCCCAGGTGGAGGACATGCAGCAACGTTTTCAGCAAGTGTTGGCCAGCTCAACGCCCTTGCAGGCCGGTTTTCTGCCTTTGGCAGATTGTAGGGCGTCTTGCTGTGTTTTCTCCCTTTGGATCAAGGAGCCCGAGTGAACTTTTCAAGGATTTCCCAGACGGGTCTTCTGGGAGTGAATCTTCACACAGACGTTTCTCTACCTTCTCGACACTTCTTGGAGCTTCAGAGACAGTCTTCACCTCACACATCTTCAGTTTCCTGGCTCTGCTGAGTGCTGCCATTGACATGTCGGCTTCCAGAGACGGATTTTCTGACCAACAATTCTTGGACCTGGCGTCTGGCTTAGGCCCTGTATGTGTTTGCAGGGATGGCCTGGCTCCTTCTACATCTATTGATCAGAGCCTGCTGCTGATGAGATCAAATGCTCTTCAGCCTCTATCTCTACCGTCGGCAGTGTTGGACAGCATGATCCACTCTCTGTTGTCACAGGATCCTTGCTCCCTCTTCGGCCGTGAGGCGGCTGATGCCTATGAGAGGCATCGTGCTGCTCCCTCTACGTTGTTACGCCGCGTTTTGGGTGACGCCAGGTCCCACCCTTACCGGGGTGGTCCGCGAGGTGGTTCCCGTCATCGTTCTTCTGCGACTCGGCCTTCAACTTCGTTGTCTGCGTCTAATCGTCGGGGTCGTATTGCGGCTTCTCGTCGGCCCTTTCGTGGGGCCACTGGGGGTGGCCGCCAAGGTTCTGACCCTCTTCCTTCCAGCCTGGGAGAATCGGCTCCAGGGCCAAGAGTGGGTTCTGTCTGTAGTACGGGAGGGGCTCTGGTTGACCTTATACAGTCACGTTCCTCTCTGGTTGACGCCAGCTGGATGCAGCTTCCACAGTCTCCAGACAGGAGGTTAGCCGTCCGCTCAGAGGTGAGTGCACTCTGGACAAGAAGGCTTTAGAGGAAGTGCACAACGCATCGAGTCCGGCCTTCTACTCTCACACGTGTGTGGTTCCCAAACCGGGCAACCAGTGGAGACTGTTGATAGATCTCAGTGCTCTGAACAGGTTGCTAGTAAAGCCGTCTTTTCAGATGGAGACAGCCAGACTAGTGAGACAATCCATATGCAAAGGGATTATGCAGTCTCGATAGATCTCAAGGATGCTTACTTGCATGCTCCTATGCACAGACACACCCTCAAGTATCTGATATTTGCAATAGACGGCAAGATCTCTGTTTTTCGAGCAATGCCATTTGGCCTAGCCACAGCCCCTTGGGCATAACAAGGCTCATGGATGCGATTGTAGCCAAGCTAAGACAGTCTCTACACTCGAGCTTATCGAACTATCTAGACGACCTTCTTCTGAGGAATCGGAGCAGGACAGAGTTAGGAAGAGAGTTCGACAAGTTCCTTCATGTCCTTCATTCTCTGGGCTCGGTTGGGAACGTGGAGAGGTCAGATGTAGTACCCTCCAGACAGTTTGCACATCTCGGGGTGCAATTCGACAGAGAAGTTTTTTTTCTGTCAAGCCAGTGCAGAAGCGTATCTGCAGGATGGTGGATCTAGCCGTTACACTCCTTGGTCTAAAGACGGTTTCACCCAGACAGTTGGCCTCTCTTGTGGGTATGCTCGCATCCGTGCAGGACCTGGTACCGTTGGCAGGACTTCGCTTTCATCCTCTTCAGTGGGTCTTTCAGGAGCTCTGGGACCAGGACTCGGATGAGTTGGACCTTCAGTTACCTGTACGTCAGTCGCTCAAGGAGGTAGTTCGTCCGTGGCTGGATCGAGTGTGGCTCTCAACGGGGGTTCCGATCAGCTTAGACCCACCTGGCCTATCTCTGTGCACAGATGCCTCACTTCAAGGTTGGGTTAATTCCCAGCTTCCAGGAGGTTGCGGGCTTTTGCATTCCAGAGGAATCTCCTCTTCACATCAACGAGCTGGAGATGTTAGCAGTGACCAAGGCGCTTTGGCACTGGAGAGAGGTACTCGGGGATCGGTCGGTGACAGTCCTCTCGGACAATACGACAGTGTGTGCCCACATCAGGAGGCAGGGATCCCGAAGCCTTTGCCAGAAGGCTCTGGACCTGCTTCAGATGGCTTCGCAACTGGGCATCCAGATCATAGCTCGTCATATCCCGGGTCGTCTCAACGTCATTGCCGATGGGCCGTCTCGGAGGACCCCGCTTCACAGAGTGGACGCTCATCAGGACGTGTTCCAGGATCTGTTACAGCGATTTCCAGGCTGAAATGTTTTATTTTACCGTTATGGCCGTTACTAACGGCTATAACGGCCCGTAACAGTTTTCTTCTTTAAGGAAAATCTCAGAAAGTACTTGGCCGATCTTTCTGAAAATTTGTTGGTATGTTCATTATGGATCACAGATGATGGCCGATGCTTACTAGAATAGCCGTTACTAACGGCTATAACAGCCCAAAACGGTTTTCCCTCTTTATGGAATATCTCGCGCGTATTCAAGATAAACTGGGAGTACATTTATATGCTTTGCATCTTGTTTACATTTCTTCATTTTCGGCCCTCAGTCACCTTGTTTTGAAACTACCAAAAAGAGAATGACAAGCCAAAACGGACAGGCACCTGAAGCCTGAGAGAGCGACATGTACCGTGTGTGTCTGTGGCCGTCAGTGTTGCTACCATGCCCTGGTTCTGTAGCCGTCTGCGTGGGCACCGAACGCTATGTCGGTCCTGTGGGTACCATGCCCTCTGCCCATGACCGACAGTGCTGCTCTTCGGCGGCGCTACCTGGGTAGGCAGCCCGTTGAGTGAGTGTGTGAGGTAGTGTGTTTATTGTAAAGCGCTTAGAGCTTGGTCTGTGACCGAGGATAGGCGTTATATAAATACCTAATATAATAATAATAATATAGGAACCCTTCCTTGCCACTGTCTACGACGGTCAGTGAAGGCACCGTGTCCTGTGGCTGTCAGTGTGGGCACCATGCCCTGCGTCTGTGGCTGTCAGTGTGGGCACCATGCCCTGCTGGGCTGTCAGTGTGGGCACCATGCCCTGTGCTGCAGTGTGGTTCTGCCCTGTGGCTGTCAGTGTGGGCACCATGGCCTGTGGCTGTCAGTGTGGGCACCATGCCCTGTGTCTGTGGCTGTCAGTGTGGGCACCATGGCCTGTGGCTGTCAGTGTGGGCACCATGGCCTGTGGCTGTCAGTGTGGGCACCATGGCCTGTGGCTGTCAGGGTGGGCACCATGGCCTGTGG
>CM031615.1:72673950-72706450 GCA_018398815.1 Conus ventricosus
CTGGGGCAGATTATGTCTGTTACAGGATGTGCTCAAGTAGTCTGTTACACGTGAGGCAAAACATGTGTGTTACAGGGTGGGCCAAAATATGCCTGTTACCATGGGGGCCACATTTTGTCTGTAACAAATGGGGCCGTTAGGCTTGATACAACATGGGACACAGTCTGACTGTAACAGAGGGGTTAAACATGTGTTACAACATGGACCAAAACATGTTTGTCACAGGGTGGGCAAAAATATGAGTACGCGAGCCATGGGGCCCCATGGAAACGAGAGAGAGGTCATCACCCATTTGTACAAGCACGAGGAAGGTAGGACATGTTCCTTTGTCTGACTTGGCCCTTTCTCCTTCCCCTTGTTTCCCTCTTTCAGGTCCAGCATCACGGCTTCCTGCAGAACGAGGAAGGGTGGGAAGGCGCCCTTGTCTAAAAGTGTAAGGAAAGGAGAGAATGTTCCCATAATAGACGGCAGCAAGGAGGGAGAGAATACTCCCGTGTCTGAGTATGAAGAGAAGGCTTTCATGTCGGACAGTACGAGGAATGGGCAGAATATTCAGGTGACTGGCAGTTTGAGGAAGGGCAAAAGTGTTCTGTGGTCTGGCAGAACCAGGGAGGGAGAAAACGTTCCTATGTCGGATGGTAAAGGGAAGAGAGAAAATGTTTTCACGTTTTACAGTACGAACAAGGGACAAACATGTTCCGTTATACCAGCCGCCGTTGTGAAGTGGTTAGCGGCACAGACTCCCGGTTGAGAGGTCATGGGTTCGGTTTCCATCAGTGTCGTGTGGGATTTTTCTGCCCCGACTGGCTCCTACCCAGAGCTGAGTTTGCTACGAGCTTAGTTGGGAAGACTGGGACAAACACAGTCGAGTTTCATCCACTTCATGGATGCTCTCTGACAGTGTTGCTCAAATTTCCTGACCAACACTGCAGGTGTCTGTATCTCTCGGCCTGATTGACGTCGGGATATATTATGAAAGTAAGCATAAAGTACAGCCCAGTCATGCAGTCTCGGAATGGAATGAAAATCTGTAGCATCATCTTCATCATTCTCATTTTCATCGATCAGCATAAAAAATAACATTCTGTTAACCTTCATCCTCTGCTCTCATGGTGACCTCAGTTTTGATGTCCCCTCCACGTCTCTGGCCTTGATTTGATTCCATCGGGGTTACCGGTATTGGCGTGTCCATGGGGTTGTTTTGCGATTACTATCGTGTGTGCGAGAGTGTTTGGCCTAGCTCCACCCAGAGTTCCAGTCCTCCTCGTGACGTTCATCGTTGTGCTGTCTGGGTTTTGTTGTTGGTGTTTTCTAGTCGCACCGGTTGATCGCCAAAATGGCGCTATTTTGAATCTTCACCATCGCCGATCTTGGCGAACTTTCACTGAGCGCTCTAGTCAACATTCAGTGATTCACATTCTAGTCATTCACATTCTTGACATTGACATCTCATGAATCTATCTAGTCTGAGATTGTGCTTGCTAGTCGTTTGACATTTGTGGTTATCTAGTCAACATCCCCATCTAGTCTACGTCTTCATCACTCACCGACTCTGTGCTTGTGTATCCCCACCATGTGTCATTATCCTAGCTGCAAAACTACTAGTCACCAGAGATGCAGACCTATCTCACTCCTGTTCATATTTATGTTCGTGGTCTTGTTCCCTAACAAATTGTCGATAACCAAGAAATAATCTTTCACAACACCATCAGCACTGTAAGTACTCTAGTTGCACTCGTGGGCTTTACTTTGTGTGCTACATCACTGCATCAAGAGACCTGTAGCCTGTCCCCACTGCATCAGACACAAATGTCTCACAACAACCTTCGTGTGAACCCCTCGCTAGTAGTAGTACTATTAGCACGAGCCAGGAAAGTCCAGATCCATCAGACGCTGACCCATCCCCCTTCTCTGTACAACTCGATCGTCAGCGAATGGACCGGGGGGTGTGCCGTGAACAATGGGACGTTGGTTCATGCCACCTTGAAAAAAACACAGCAGAACGATAACCATCTAAACAACACAGCTGTAAAAGACCAAAATTTCTAGGAGTTATTTTGACCAAAAATTAATTTTCCAGCCACTTTAAAAACCTCAAAACCTTGCAGAAAGCACTAAAATTTTCGCGGTCTAGCGCACCCCAAACGGGGGCCTGTAAAAAACTTTGCTGCCCTCTACAAGCCTGGTCCGTTCCAAACGAAAAGGGTTGTCTGGTAGGGCCTGCAAGATCGTCTTACCCTCAACCTTTTGGGACCCCACCACCTCAAGGGCTTCGTCTCTGTTTTGGAGCGCCCCCGCACCACCCCTGTGTACACCGTACGCAGAGGCATAAAACCTTCACTGTCGAACCGCGGCTAAAATTTGTTTTGAATTTTTAAAACCGACTGTTTTCAAAACCAAAAACCCTCCTAGACTGTCTTTACCTTCCGTTCCAAAATAAGTTTAAAACAACCCAAATGTATCCCCGTTTTTTCTTCGGCCCAAACCCCAGTCGGAAGCAGGTTTAGACCCAGGAGTTGTGCGTTTTTTTCCAAATTTTCCGGGTCACCTCCGTGGAAAAATTTTTCACACCGATTCGTTTCGATTTGCACCTTCGTAAAAAGTCTACCACCCTGGCGTACAAGGCTTGTAGCTGACTCTGTTCGAAATTCCCATCCTGTCAAAAAGTTTTCACTGACGGTTCCCAAATCTGAAGAGATTGGGCCCGTCAGCCCATGCCCGGGGGTCCTTCTCAATACGTTGGGAACTATACATTTGATCTTTTGTCTTTTTTTCTGAACTTACCGCCTTTCTGGCGCGAAGATAATCTCACAATCTACGAAAGGACTTTCTGTTCTGTCGGTTCGTGTCAGCTTTAGGCATAGCTACCCAACCTCACATCCAAAATTTTACATTTTTTAAATTTTTTGCAAGTTGAAACGACGGTTACAACATTACTCTTGCTTGGGTTTCTGGGCATGTGGGATTTGGGGGGAACGAAAAGGTTTATCGTTTTTGCCAAAACGCCCAAGAGAGAAACGTCCAACACTTTTATCCCCTCTCAATGTGAAACCCAAATTACGATTATGTGAGAGACCTCTGGCAGGAGGGTTGGAACACCCAGACGAGTAACAAACTCTTTCAGATCCGTCCAAACCTTAATGACTTCCTCCCATCTACGTCGGGTGTCGTAAAGAGGAAACGGTTCTGTGCCGGCTGCACACCGGCCATTCGTATTTTACCCATTCTTACCTTTTAAAGAGTGAAGAAGCTCCGTGGTGCATTTCATGTCATGCCCACTCACAATGAAACATGTTCTTTTAGAGTGTTGGGACTTGCACGATGTGAGACACAAACATTTACAGCGGAGTCCATGAAGATCCTGTTCAGGATGTCCCGCCTGACGTGATCCTCGAGTTTTTGAGGGAGATTAACATTTTTCATCTGATTTAGGATTTTACGGAAGATTTTTAACGAAGTTTCTGGTGCATTTCTAGACGATGTCATTTAAAGAGATGTTGAAAGGTTTTTTTTTTTTTTTTTTTTTAAATGACTGGTGAGTTTTAACGAGGCGACAGCCCTGATGTGGCCCTTTGCGGTCGGCTGGGCTATAAGCAACATTATCTTAGCTTATCTGGTCGTTGTTCATCACACAGTGCCAGCAATGGATTCTAGATGTACGTACAAATGGTTGGTTGGCCGGCTGTGGTGTACCATGTACCCTGTCCACAAGACAACTATACCAACGTGTCTGTGTGTGGCAGGCTCTCCCGAGAACGGGCAGCGGTGTTGAACGCCTATGGACATACCACCCCACGGTGGTCGGCCTACGACCTTGGACCCCAGGTCGCTCTCTCTCTCTCTCTCTCTCCTTTTTCTCTCTCTCTCTCTCATCTCTCTCTCTCTCTCTCTCTCTCTCTCCTCTCTTCTCTCTCTCTCCTCTTTCTCTCTCTCTCCTCTCTCTCTCTCTCTCTCAAACACGCATACACACACACATATGCGCACGCACGCGCGCACACACGCGCGCGCGCACACGCACGCGCACGCCACACACACACACACACACACACACACACACACACACACACACACACACACACACAAGTGCGTGCGTCACAAATGTTTGCACATGAGAACCACCTCCTCCACACAAATACCATCAAAAACCACCAAACACTCAAAGCACAAGTATAATTATATTCAGTTTAACTTATATGAACATGCATAGTTAGGGAGGACCCATCAAATCGAAGTTGCTATACAAGATCTTAAGAATGTTATTCCGCATGTTTAGAATTATTACAGCTCCAGTAATTGTTTGCGGTTTGCCTTCCAAATCAAAGTTTGGTTTGCGTTATATGTGGTCATGTAAATCGTACATAATGTGCTACCAGAATAAATGAGAGAGGACATACAAGGTTTAGTTCTTGGGAGAGGAATGGGGATATTGCGTTTGTTACGAACGACATTCACGGGAAACTTTTTGTTGAGTTAGGCAAGCGTTAAATAGGTTTGTTACATTTCATTTCATCTGTTCCTCTCTATAACGTAAATCGTAATGTACAAACATAGCAACATCTCTCATGACGGCATTTTCGTTTTGCAATAGTGTCTTCAACTGGGCATTAAAGTGATCTTTAGAGTGTTTATGAATATATTTTTTATCATAATTTTTTGTAACTTGGACATTTTTAGAAGAAAATGTATTTCGGTTTCTACTTCACTGCAAAAAGCTAAAGAGCAGGTGGTTATTGCTGTAGTATCGGAATACTTTTTATTTGTTCGAAGCTAGAGAGAGACACAGAGAGAGAGAGAGAGAGGGGGGGGGGGGGGCTACCGTATCTGAGCAGTACGCTTGCGCTTACACACAAACTGCTCAAATTTTATTGCAAATCTTTCACATGTTGACATTTGCATGCATTGACATAGCGAGTCTAATCAGAAATAATAGAGGTAAGTCATTTTTGAAACCAACATACCAATAAATAGCAGCAAAAATTACAATGAGAAAGCAAGTAACAAATGTATGTTGCCAATGATGTGGTAATGCAATGCATGTGAAGTTAGAAAGCGATTTCCTCATAAATGGACATACATGAATAACATAAATTACACTGCGTATACCTACATAGCTCGTGGGAATGCCCAATGTGTGAAAAGATCTTCTCAAAGATTGTTTTGATGGCCTTCAAAAATCTGGCGGAAGTAGAGTCCAGAGTAGATGACGAAAATAATCAGGACTTTTTCTAAATAGGTCAATTTGGGTATAAAAAAAACCATGGAGATTCTTTGAATATCTAGATGTATGCTAAATTTAGATTGAATTGTTTGTGGGGGTATTTCAGATGTAATTTTTGCATGAACGTTTGTTTATCAGAGGCGAGTATATCCCTTAATTGAAGAACTCCTACTAAGATGTTATCCGACTTTTTTAAGACTGGAAGTTTCAGGAAAACGCTTATACATTCTTAGGAAATGAACAGCACTGGCTAAGACAAGTTGAAGACATGCTTTAATTCCACATAACTGATCTCTTTATTTGATACTAGTTTGCAAAAGTCTTTAATGTGAGCAGTCCATGAACACTTATTGCCAGTACTTGAACCTTGAACACAATCATTTCCTGCTTCTATTTTATTCCTACAAACGAAAATAAGTCTTTTTGGAGTTTAGTGAGATTTGATTTACAGTGCACGATTCACTTCAAATGTCAACAGTCTTCTGTAACGACGGTACACATATTTAAGGTTGGAGCGGCTAGTATCTATCATGGCATCATCTAAGAAAAAAAAAGTCCACAGTATTTTCCACTATGAAGAGTAGACCGTTCAAATATGTAGAAAACAGAGGACCTAACACTGAGCCCTGGAGTACGCAATATGTAACAGGTAACGCATTTGATGTTGGAAGAATTCGGGCAGACAAAACCGACGACGAGTTGATGTCATCATTCGCCATGCTGGCTTGAGGTGCACGCTCTGTGTATTTTATTTCCATATTGTTCACCACTTTGATTATCTCGGAAAATATGTAGAGTGCCTTTGCCATGCATTGGAAAGGACCGTGGCGGCCTTTTTCTTCAAACTCTGGTCATGGATTCAAGAAATATCGACAGTTTCTCCACCAGGACTGTCGGTTTCCGTCTGTGCCGACTTGGGAAAGGCTCACTCAGTTTGTGCGACCCCTGTGTCTCCGTTGGATTGTTATTCTCCTCTTGTGAGGCACTGTATGCCGTCTGTTGTGGCAATTTCATCGAGAGAACAACTTCTTCACCACCATGAAGGTTTCTCAAAGTGTATGTCTGCCAAGACTGTGGGAGAGTCGGGCTGATTCTCGCTCGTCTTCGTCATGGTGTCGGCACCTGCACGACCTTGGCATCCGTTCACGTCCAGTGTCGTGCTTCTTGGAAGAAAAGACCGCACAGGGATGGCAGGAAGAACCGGGGAGAAGATCCCGTTTCAGAAACACACACCGTCACAGCCGTTGAAAACCTGGAGTTGGTGTTGACAGTGTGATTCCCATCAGATTTAAACCACAGCACAGAGTTAGTGTTGATCATGTGATTCCCATCAGACTTTAAAACCACAGCACAGAGTGTTGATCATGTGATTCCCATCAGACTTTAAACCACAGCACAGAGTTAGTGTTGATCATGTGATTTCCCATCAGAGTGTTGATCATGTGATTCCCATCAGACTTTTCAACCACAGCACACAGTGTTGATCATGTGATTCCCATCAGACTTTAAACCACAGCACAGAGTTAGTGTTGATCATGTGATTCCCATCAGACTTTTTAACCACAGCACAGAGTGTTGATCATGTGATTCCCATCAGACTTTTAACCACAGCACAGAGTGTTGATCATGTGATTCCCATCAGAGTGTTGATCATGTGATTCCCATCAGACTTTTCAACCACAGCACAGAGTTAGTGTTGATCATGTGATTCCCATCAGACTTTTTAACCACAGCACAGAGTTAGTGTTGATTATGTGATTCCCATCAGACTTTAAACCACAGCACCAAAGGACGGAGTTAGTGCTGACATGTGATTCCGTCAGACTTTAATCAAGCACCAAAGGACGGAGTCAGTTTTTGAAAGTGAAATTCACGTCAGTCTTTTAACCACAGAGTTAGTGCTGACAGTGTTATTCCTATCAGTCTTTTAAACCACAGAGTTAGTGCTGACAGTGTTATTCCTATGTCTTTTAACCACAGAGTAGTGCTGACGGTGTTATTCCTATCAGTCTTTTAACCACAGAGTTAGTGCTGACAGTGTTATTCCTATGTCTTTTAACCACAGAGTTAGTGCTGACGGTGTTATTCCCATCAGTCTTTTAACCACAGAGTTAGTGCTGACAGTGTTATTCCCATCAGTCTTTTAAACCACAGAGTGAGTGCTGACGGTGTTATTCCTATGTCTTTTAACCACAGAGTTAGTGCTGACGGTGTTATTCCTATGTCTTTTAACCACAGAGTGAGTGCTGACGGTGTTATTCCCATCAGTCTTTTAACCACAGAGTTAGTGCTGACGGTGTTATTCCCATCAGTCTTTTAACCACAGAGTTAGTGCTGACAGTGTTATCCTGTCAGTCTTTTAACCACAGAGTGAGTGCTGACGGTGTTATTCCTATGTCTTTTATAACCACAGAGTGAGTGCTGACGGTGTTATTCCTATGTCTTTTAACCACAGAGTGAGTGCTGACGGTGTTATTCCTATGTCTTTTAACCACAGAGTTAGTGCTGACGGTGTTATTCCTATGTCTTTTAACCACAGAGTGAGTGCTGACGGTGTTATTTCCTATGTCTTTTAACCACAGAGTGAGTGCTGACGGTGTTATTCCAGTCTTTTAACCACAGAGTGAGTGCTGACGGTGTTATTCCTGTCTTTTAACCACAGAGTGAGTGCTGACGGTGTTATTCCTATCAGTCTTTTAACCAAGAGTGAGTCCTGACGGTGTTATTCCTATCAGTCTTTTAACCACAGAGTTAGTGCTGACGGTGTTTATTCCTATCAGTCTTTTAAACCACAGAGTTAATGCTGACGGTGTTATTCCTATCAGTCTTTTAACCACAGAGTGAGTGCTGACGGTGTTATTCCTGTCAGTCTTTTAACCACAGAGTGAGTGCTGACGGTGTTATTCCTATGTCTTTTAACCACAGAGTGAGTGCTGACGGTGTTATTCCCATCAGTCTTTTAACCACAGAGTTAGTGCTGACGGTGTTATTCCCATCAGTCTTTTAACCACAGAGTTAGTGCTGACGGTGTTATTCCCATCAGTCTTTTAACCACAGAGTGAGTGCTGACGGTGTTATTCCTATCAGTCTTTAACCACAGAGTGAGTGCTGACGGTGTTATTCCTATGTCTTTTAACCACAGAGTGAGTGCTGACGGTGTTATTCCCATCAGTCTTTTAACCACAGAGTGAGTGCTGACGGTGTTATATCCTATCAGTCTTTTTACCAAAACCCGGAGTTAGATTTAAAGCTCTAATTCCCCCAAACTTTAAACGAGAGCCCGGTGACAGTGTTCAGCCCTTCTCATCAAACTTCCAAACAAAGCCTGGACTTTGTGTTGACTTCTAATTCCATGAGACTTGTAACCTCCTCCCCCCTACATCCTATTTTAATAACACAGGATAACATTACTATTTCTTTGTTTAAACGCACAGTCTGTTAGACCATCTGCTAAAAACCAGTGGAGATCGATGTTTTCACGTAAAATGAGCCCCAGTGACGTTATGTGTGTACAGTGAAACGGACACAGACAGGGCGAGGAGGGGAAAAGTTATGCAGCTGACTCCATCCGTCATGTCCTCGTCCTTGTCGGGATGCAGCTGTCCCCCACAATCTGCCGAGACTTCCTGGCCATCATCTACCCTTAAAATCAACATCGTTCCTCTTCCTTCATTGTACATTCAGATTTACTCGTACTACTAAAGGCGTTGCTAAAGAAAGCCTCATTTCTTTTTCTTCTTTTCATCGTACTCTCGCAGCCTAAGGGATAAACTCAAGGGAAAATGATTTTCTCCCAGCAGTTTCCAAATCTTGTAGATCACTGCAGTAGCCATTCAGGCAGCTACATTGTTTTTGGGAGATGTAGATTGCCATTACGACCAGCCACAAAAATCCGCCACAGCAAAACTCATCAGCCCAACAAGTTGAACCACACTCGGTGAGCTCATGTACGTGGTCACAAGCCGGACACGGGGGTTCACGGATCTGATGACGACATTGACCAGACATCTGTTTTCCCGGGCTGTTAGGTTAAACCACTGAAAGATGACGACATTGACCAGACATCTGTCTCTCGGGCTGTTAGGTCAAACCATGACGATGACGACATTGACCAGACATCTGTCTCTCGGGCTGTTAGGTTTAAACGACTGACGATGACGACATTGACCAGAATCTTGTCTTCGGGCTGTTAGGTTAAACCACTGACGATGACGCATTTGACCAGACATCTGTCTCTCAGGCTGTTAGGTCCAAACCACTGACGATGAAGACATTGACCAGACAAACTCTGTCTCTCAGGCTGTTAGGTCAACCACTGACGATGAAGACATTGACCAGAAAACTCTGTCTCTCAGGCTGTTGTCAAACCCGCGATGACGACATTGACCAGAAACACGTCTAAACTTTTCTAACTGACAATGCACATTGTCCAGACCATCTTACTCAGTGTGGAACACTGACATGACGAATGACCAGCACTGTCTCCGCTGTTACAATGACGAGGACACAGACAGGCAGCTGGATCTCGGCGTTAGTCAAACCACTGATCCGCGTGTCGACATTGCCACATCTCGTCTTCAGGCTTATCAAACCACTGACATACGTCATTTCCACAATCATCATCTCAGGGCTGTTAGGTCAACTACTGCGATGCGAATAACCAGACTTCTGTTCTCAGCTGTTACATCATACCCGCGCCTAACGGAATACTCAAGAACTGTTTCTCGCCAGTGTTTCCAAATCTTGTGACATTGCAAGCATCATCTGTCTCACGTTGTTCTGGGTAAGTAGACTGACATTGACGCCATGACCAAATCCTGCCTCTCAGGCTAGTCAAACCACACGGTGACATGACCGAGCTCATGTCTGGTCACAACGGCTGTGGGTTCAACGACGATGACGACATTGACCAGACATCTGTCTCTCGGGCTGTTGGGTTTCAAACCACTGACGATGAACATTGACCAGACATCTGTCTCTGGGCTGTTAGGTCAAACCACTGACGCAGTGGTCACCTCACACCTGCAGTCCCAGGTTACCAGGAAGCACGCAGCCGTCGCTCCCTCAACGCAACAACTGCACGTGAGGATCGGTGCAGACCAGTCTCTCCAGACACCTGTTTGTCAGCTGAGTAGCAGGATGCCATCCTCCGCTCATCCTCCACAGCCACACCCCTCTCTCCAGACGGAAGGTGCAGTGCCCTGCTGCCCGGGACCAGCTCCGCCAGTTCAGACGTCGGCTCTACTCCAATACAGAAAAATAGAGGGCCACTGGACTACAGCCCCTAGAAGACAGGAAGGACACAAAGACCCTCATCCAGGCGGCAAAATTCAAACGCCTCGATAGCCACCCAATGAATCAAAGGATGAAGGAACCCACCAAGAGCCGACTAAAAAGAGGCAGCTTCATTCACCAGTCGAGAAGACTTGAAGACAAATGCCCGTCATGATGGAACATGAAGCAAAGCCTATCCCTGCATAGTGCAGCTCACCCACCTTTGGAAGAGGCAAATGTTCCCAACAATCGTCACCAGCACTGCGGGCATGGAGAAAAGGGGAACACACTCATACACCCAGAGAAAAGCCCTGGCCATGGAGCACATCTGCAGTCATACCCACAAGAAGACTCGACACGTGTCTTTACTGGTGGTTCTGCCACAGAAGCAACGATCACGAAGATGGAGGATCAGGAATCTTCATCTGCTACAGGACGGAGACGTTGAACTTGCAGTCCCAAACAGGAAAACATTCCGCCAATTTCCGAGCTGAGCGAGAAGTCCTCGGTGAAGCAGCCACAACAGTCCTGCAGAACTCCACAAGAACAACATGGCAGGTGGTGGTGTTTCTCTGACGCACTATCTGTTCTCCAAGCCCTCATGAACTCCCACAACAGCGAACTAAACCCACTCACTACAGCCCTAGTTGCCCTGAGTGCAGAGATGGAGAAGTGGTGCTACAGTGGTCCCAGCTCATTGCGGCATCAGAGGCAATGAAAAAAGCAGACACGCTGACAAAAGAGAGCGCAGAAGGAGCAGACCGACAACCCAGTGAGCTATGATGAAGCAAAGACCATCATCAATGCTCAGCAGCGGAAGAAGTGGAGCTTCAGCACCCAAAACACAACCCAGATGATGGCTACTTTTCTCTGCGACGACGGGAACACGTCCAGATCTTGCGAATGAGAACTGGACACATCGTCTGCGCCACCACATGCACACAACCTCGGCATTGGACAGTCTGGAGAGTGCCCTTGTAGTCGGGGACAAATGACAGCAGAACGTATCTCCAAAACTGTTCGACGCGTGCTGCATCCCGAAACAAATACTGGCCGACACCGACAGCATTGGAGGCAAGCTGTACGGGATCCTGGAGGAGCTGCGGCGGACGACTGCCTTCATCCAGGACACTGGGCTGGACATGTAAAGAGAGGCGAACGAGGAAGAAGAAGAAGACGTCGGCGACAGAGACCGGAGAGGCAACCACTCCAAACAGGACTGCTTGTGCAGGAATAGATGTTCTATCATGCACAGAAAAGAGTCAATGAGTTCATACAAAAAGCAATGTCTTAGCATCATATATCAACGAATTGTGAATTCATCTCCAGCGAAACATTTTCAATTTTTGCAGTTATTAGATTTGTAAAGCCGAGACTGCTGTTTCAACCACCGACTCCTTGTCAGTTAGCTGACGATGTCTGTGACTGCTGTTTCAACCACCGACTCCTTGTCAGTTAGCGGACGATGTCTGTGACTGCTGTTTCAACCACCGACTCCTCTTGTTAGTTCGCTGACGATGTCTGTGACTGCTGTTTCAACCACCGACTCCTTGTCAGTTAGCTGACGATGTCTGTGACGGCTGTTTCAACCACCGACTCCTTGTCAGTTAGCGGACGATGTCTGTGACTGCTGTTTCAACCACCGACTCCTTGTCAGTTAGCTGACGATGTCTGTGACTGCTGTTTCAACCACCGACTCCTCTTGTCAGTTAGCAGACGATGTCTGAGACTATTTCTCTGTAAAGATCAAAGCGATTCGTTGTGAGCTTGACCCCTGTGGTTTCTTGCCTGACGATATTTCAATGTACTGGTTGACACTGGTTCTATGTTTAACAAATTTTAAAAAGAAACGGTATTGGTCCCATCACACGATGCAGACAAACGGATTACAGGACAATGTTTAACCATCGCCCCAAAACCTCGCTTGATTCAAACAACTACCATTGTGTTTTCTTATCAGTCTAGAAGTCCTGGGGGAACAGTTCTTCAGCACATCTTTGAAGACAGATATATTGATCTGTAATTCGTTGGTTCAGCATCGTCACCAGATTTGTAGGTCGAAATGATTTCGGCGATTTTGAACTTATTTGGAAAATGAGGGTTTCAATGCTCAATGGCGTATGTAGGTGTTCAAGGTATGACTGCTGCGGAGCTCTTTAGAACTTTTACCATCAATTCCATCCTTACTACGACTTCCCGTTTCCTTTAAATGATGTAAACAATGCTAAATATCAATTATAAACATCAGTGGTGCCGTAGATGGGGGCTAATTTCTTAAAATTGCAAAACGTAATTGATTTTTGAGGTGCTTCAGTTCAGTTTGTGAAATATTCAGTAAGTTAATTTTGTTTGATATTGTTTATAACACGTGTCCGACATTGCGTTGCTTTATTCCTAAGTTCATTTAAAGCTTTCCATGCTGACTCTGTGTTTCGTTTGGAAGAAACAAGATCCTTGTAGTAGTACTTTGTGCAGCTCGTTTGAGTGAATTAACTTTATTTCGCCGTTATCTGGCTTCCACCTTCTCTCAAAAAGAAAGATGGCAGCTTTTATACCATTTCTCATCCATTGAGACACGCACGCACACGCACACGCACATGCACACGCGCACACAAACACTGTTCTAGTTGACAGCAAATGTAAAGTTGAAAGTCAACTGCAGCTGCCCACAATAGTGGATGACCTTGACCTCTTTGAACGAACAGGACGTGGAGTTTAAGCTGAGGTACTCGGTGGACCGTATGGTGGGCCAGGACTTTGTGGTGGCCCTGGAGTGTCGCAACAAGAGCGGGAAGGTGCGCACCATCTCTGGCCTTGGCGTCATCCGTACTATGTTCTACACGGGCATCCCGGCGGACAAGGTGGCCGTCAAGAACTACCAGAACATCAAGCTGTCGCCAGGCGCCGGTAAGGAGCGGAGGAGAGGTGTTGTCCTTCCTTCCCTGACCATAGCTTCCTCGCTGACAGACAAGACTCGGAGGATTCGTGGAGGGTCGATCACCTGATGAGCGAGGATGGACAGAGTGCTACTACAGAACTAGACCGAGCGAGACTGATAGTGGACGGGCAGAATACTGATAAAGGGCTCACTGACAGAGGTCTGTCAGAGGGGTGATAGAGGACAGACAGAAGACCTACAGAGGGTTGACAGAAGACCTACAGAGGATTGACAGAGGACTGGCAGGAGACCTACAGAGGACTGTCAGAGGAGTGATAGAGGACTGACAGAAGACCTACAGAGGACTGTCAGAGGAGTGATAGAGGACAGACAGAAGACCTGCAGAGGATTGACAGAGGACTGGCGGAGACCTACAGAGGAGTGATAGAGGACTGACAGAAGACCTACAGAGGACTGGCAGGAGACCTACAGTGACATGGCAGGAGACCTACAGAGGACTGTCAGAGGAGTGATAGAGGACTGACAGAAGACCTACAGAGGATTGACAGAGGACTGGCAGAGAGACCTACAGAGGAGTGATAGAGGACTGACAGAAGACCTACAGAGGAGACTGTCAGAGAGTGATAAGAGGACTGACAGAGACAACAGAGACCTACAGAGGATTGAAGAGGACTGACAGAAGACCTACAGAGGATTGACAAGGACGACAGAAGACCTACAGAGGACTGTCAGAGGATACAGTAGGACTGACAGAAGACCTCAGAGGATTGACAGAGGACTGCAGAGACCTACAGAGGATGAAGAGGACTGCAGAAGACCTACAGAGGACTGGAGGAGACCTACAGAGGATTGACAGAGGACTGGC
Organism: Conus ventricosus; assembly: GCA_018398815.1. Lineage (NCBI taxonomy): Eukaryota > Metazoa > Mollusca > Gastropoda > Neogastropoda > Conidae > Conus > Conus ventricosus. Next base: position 72,688,207 of record CM031615.1, read on the forward strand.
AGGAGACCTACAGAGGAGTGATAGAGGACTGCAGAGACCTACAGAGGACTGCGAAGGAGTGATAGAGGACTGACAGAAGACCTACAGAGGATTGACAGAGGGACTAGAGGACTACAGGAGACCTACAGAGCTGACGAGTGATAGAGGACAGACAGAGACTACGAGTGAAGAGGACAGACAGAAGACCTAGCAGAGGACTGAAGATGTAGAGGACTGACAGAAGACCTACAGAGGATTGACAGAGGACTGGACAGAAGACCTACAAGGACTGTCAAGGAGTGATAGAGGACAGACAGAAGACCTACAGAGGAGTGATAGAGGACTGACAGAAGACCTACAGAGACAGAAGGACTGACAGAGGACTGACAGAGAGTGATAGAGGACGACAGAAGACCTACAGAGGAGATGATAGAGGACTGACAGAAGATCTACAAAGGACTGATCAGAGAAGTGATAGAGGACTGACAGAAGACCTACAGAGGACTGCAAGGAGTGATAGAGGACTGACAGAAGACCTACAAGATGATAGGGACTGACAGAGATCCTACAAAGGACTGTCGAGAAGTGATAGAGGACTGACAGAAGACCTACAGAGGACTGTCAGAGATGATAGAGGACTGACAGAGACTACAGAGGACAGACAGAGACCTACAGAGGACTGACCGACGACCACAGAGGACTGACAGAGGATGACAGGAGGATGATGGGAACCGAGAAGAAACTTTACGGAGGACAGATGGTTTTGACAAAGGACTGATAGATACTTTACAGAGGACAGACGGTGTTTTGACAAAGGACTGATAGATACTTTACAGAGGACAGATGTTCAAAGAGATGTATTAGAGCGACGTGGACGGACTGATAGATACTTTACGAGGACAGACGGTGTTTTGACAAAGGACTGATAGATACTTTACAGAGGACAGATGGTGTTTTGACAAAGGACTGATAGATACTTACAGAGGACAGATGGTGTTTTGACAAAGGACTGATAGATACTTTAACGGAGGACAGATGGTGTTTTGACAAAGGACTGATAGATACTTTACAGAGGACAGATGGTGTTTTGACAAAGGACTGATAGATACTTTACAGAGGACAGATGGTGTTTTGACAGAGGACTGATAGATACTTTACAGAGGACAGATGGTGTTTTGACAAAGGACTGATAGATACTTTACAGAGGACAGATGGTGTTTTGACAAAGGACTGATAGATACTTTACAGAGGACAGATGGTGTTTTGACAAAGGACTGATAGATACTTTACAGAGGACAGATGGTGTTTTGATAAGGACTGATAGATACTTTACAGAGGACAGATGGTGTTTTGAATAGAGGACTGATAGATACTTTACAGAGGACAGATGGTGTTTTGAAGAGGACTGATAGATACTTTACAGAGGACAGATGGTGTTTTGAAGAGGACAGACTGATACGATACTTTACAGAGGACGATGGTGTTTTGATAGAGGACTGATAGGGAACTGATAGATACTTTACAGAGGACAGTGGTGTTTAGACAGAGGCTGTAGATATTTACAGAGGACAGATGTTTTGATAGAGGACTGATAGGAACTGATAGATACTTTACAGAGGACAGATGGTGTTTTGACAGAGGACTGATGGGGAACTGATAGATACTTTACAGAGACAGATGTGTTTTGGTAGAGGACTGATAGATAATTTACAGAGGACAGATGGTGTTTTGATATAGAGGACTGATAGGGAACTGATAGATATATTACAGAGGACAGATAGTTTTTGGTAGAGACTGATGGAGGACTGATAGATACTTTAATAATAATATATAAATCGAGCTTATATAGCGCTTTCGATGAGAGAAGAAGACTCGTCCTCAAGCGCTTTACAATACAGGAAAAACAAAAGTGTCCATAAACATTACACAAATTGGAAAAAGGCATCAAAACAATAGGTCACAAAGCAAGCATTAAAACAGATGCTCAAGCCAACTATCCCCCCACCTCCCCCCACCCCCCCCCCCCCCCCACACACACACACACCGCCACCCCCACACCACACACATGACGTATGAACAACGCTCGACAAGAATTTGGAATAGAAGAAAAGAACTAACCCCATCCCCACCCCCACACCCACCACACCTACCGCCCCATTTCGTGAACATTGCACGGGATACAATATAAAACACGCAGAAGGGAGCACACACACACACACACACGCACACACACCACACCACACACACACACACACACACCACACCACACACACCACACACACACACACACAAGGGCAAACCACACACGAAGCAACAAAAACCCACGCGCATAAACGCACACACACGAACGCACACGCGCAAAAGCACATAAGCATTCAGGCACGGAAGCGCGCGTGCACATACAAGAGGCGGAAGGATGGAGAATGCATCCTTTACAGAGGACTGATGGTGTTTTGACAGAGGACTGATAGGAACTGATATATACTTCACAGACGATAGATGGTGTTTTGATAGATACTTTACAGAGGACAGATGGTGTTTTGATGGAGGACTGACAGAGGACTGATAAAGGACAGAGAAAATTGTTTTACCTTCCTAAGGTGGAGTATGCAAAGCAGAGGATTTGTTGTTGATGTTAATTGTGATTCACCACGGACAGACAGGTCATTTCTGTTTCCTATGCTTTTTTTTTCATGTGTAGTTCGAAGGATTGTTGTTGTTGACAACGTGGTTGTGGTGTAGGTGGTGGTGGTGGTGATGGTGAAAATATTGTTGTGCTCAGGCAAACGGGTGATTTTTCTTACCTGCCAAGATGTGTTTTTACTGTGCAGATATAAATACCGCTGATGTTTCATTGTGTCACAGTGGATACAGTTGTGGAGATGACCGTGACACCGGAGGAGTACAGACGGCAGCTCAAAGACGGCTGTTCCCTGCACATCACCATGACATCCAAGGTGGAGGAGACTAAACAAGCTGCCGTCGAGACCGACATCACCACGTTGGTGAAGCCAAGCCTTACCATTCAGGTAGCCGTAGGTCTTGTCTCAATGTAAAGGTAGCCATAGGTCTTGTCTCAATGTAAAGGTAGCCATAGGTCTTGTCTCAATGTAAAGTTAGCCATAGGTCTTGTCTCAATGTAAAGGTAGCCATAGATCTTGTCTCGGTGCAGAGGTGGCCATAGGTCTTGTCTCAATGCTTTGGTCTCAATGCAATGTAAAGGTAGTCGTAGGTCTTGTCTCAATGTAAAGGAATGTAAAGGTAGCCATAGGTCTTGTCTCAATGTAAAGGTAGCGGTAGGTCTTGTTTCAGTGTAAAGGTAGCCATAGATCTTGTCTCAATGTAAAGATAGCCATGTCTCAACATTAAGGTAGCCATGTCGCTTGTCTCAACACTAACGTAGCCATGTGTCATATCTCGACATTAAGATAGCCATGTCTCATATTTCAACATTAAGGTAGCCATGTCTCATGTCTCAACATTAAGGTAGCCATGTCGCATGTCTCAACATTAAGGTAGCCATGTCTCATATTTCAACAATAAGGTAGCCATGTGTCATGTCTCGACATTAAGATAGCCATGTCTCATGTCTCAACATGAAGGTAGCCATGTCTCATGTCTCAACATGAAGGTAGCCATGTCTCATGTCTCAACATCAAGGTAGCCATGGGTCATGTCTCAACATTAAGATAGCCATGTCTCATGTCTCAACATTAAGATAACCATGGGTCCTGTCTCAACATTAAGGTAGCCATGGGTCCTGTCTCAACATTAAGGAAGCCATGGGTCCTGTCTCAACATTAAGGTGGCCATGTCCGATGTCTCAATATTAAGGTAGCCATGGGTCCTGTCTCAACATTAAGATAACCATGGGTCCTGTCTCAACATTAAGGTAGCCATGGGTCCTGTCTCAACATTAAGGTAGCCATGGGTCCTGTCTCAACATTAAGATAACCATGGGTCCTGTCTCAACATTAAGGTAGCCATGGGTCCTGTTTCAACATTAAGGTAGCTATGGGTCCTGTCTCAACATTAAGGTAGCCATGGGTCCTGTCTCAACATTAAGGTAGCCATGGGTCCTGTCTCAACATTAAGGTAGCCATGGGTCCTGTCTCAACATTAAGGTATCCATGGGTCCTGTCTCAGCATTAAGGTAGCCATGGGTCCTGTCTCAACATTAAGGTAACCATGGATCCTGTCTCAACATTAAGGTGGCCATGTCCGATGTCTCAACATTAAGGCAGCCATATATCTCTTCTCTCAACATTAAGAGAGCCGTGTCTCTTGTCTCAACATTAAGGTAGTGATGTCTCTTGTTACTAACTTTAAGGCAGTGATGTCTCTTGTCTCAACATTAAGGTAGTGATGTCTCTTGTCTCAACATTAAGGCAGTGATATCTCTTGTCTCAACATTAAGGTAGTGATGTCTCTTGTCTCGACATTAAGTAGCCATGTATCTTATCTCAAAATTGAGGTAGCTACTGGTCTTGTCTCAACATTACGTTAGCCAATTGTCGTGTCTCAAGATCCACGTAGCCACGTTTGTAGTCTCAAAATTAAGGTAGCAAAGGATCTTGTCTCAACATTTAGGTAGCAATGTCTCCTCATGTCAACATTAAGATAGCCATGTCTCTTTTCTCAACACTAAGATAGCCATGTCTCTTTTCTCAACATTAAGATAGCCATGTCTCTTTTCTCAACATTAAGATAGCCATGTCTCTTTTCTCAACACAAGGATAGCCATGTTTCTTGTCTCGGCATTAAGGTAAGCTTACTTACTATACTTCGTTCACACGAGAGTAAGAATTCAATGCGATTTCGTGCGACTTTGCTTTTTTGACCAAAAAAATGGCTAATGCTTCGTTCACACGAGAGTAAGACTTCAATGCGACTTCGTGCGACTTTGCCTTTTTGACCCAAAAAATGGAAGTCCCGAGTCTCATACAAGTCGAGTTCCAACTCGACTCAGTAGGACTAGGTCTTAGTCGATCGGATTTTTCCGAAAAAAGTCTGGCCCAGTCGCAACGCTCTCAAAAGTTATCACCCGAAAGACATATTCAGATGCGACTTGATCAGACTTTCTAGCCACGCGGCACAAACCTCGCACGCACGCAGCGCGGTGGACAGTCCTACTTGGTCGAGTCGAGTCCAGTTTGCGTTCACATTGTCTGGTCTAGTCTCATACCGCATATGTTTCGCGCCAAACTGGCTTACGCTCGTCCCCTTTTCTCGTGAATAGCGTGGGGTTTTTTGCTGACGCCATCGAGTGAGACCAAGTAGGAGTGAGTTGGACTTTGTTGGACTGAATTCGACTGCTGTCCTACTAGTCTCACTTGGTCCAGTTTGGTCTCGTTTGGTCGAATTGAAGTCTGAGTGACTTTCAAAAGTCTGACCGAGTCTCGCTCAAATACCACTGCGACACAACAACAACAAACTGTCTGTGAGCGAGCGGCACAGCCAGCGCCTGTGACCAAAAAAGGGAAAGGAGGGAGGAGTCGAAAAGTCTCACTCAGTCGCATTCGTTGCGTTCACACGGCTTCGGACTTTGTTAGTCGCCGTCTGCACAAGACAGTAAATATTTACAAAAAGTCGCACAAAGTCGTACAAAGTCCTACCTCGTGTGAACTTAGCATTAGGGGTCTTGTCTCAATACTAAGACAGCCATGTCTCTTGTCTCAACAGTAAGATAACCATATCTCTTGCCTCAACATTAAGGTATTTATGGGTCCTGTCACAACACTAAGACGGCCATGTCTCTTGTCTCAACAGTAAGATATCCATATCTCTTGTCTCAACATTAAGGTATTTATGGGTCCTGTCACAACACTAAGACGGCCATGTCTCTTGTCTCAACAGTAAGATATCCATATCTCTTGTCTCAACATTAAGGTATTTATGGGTCCTGTCACAACACTAAGGTAGCCATGTCTCTTGTCTCAAAAGTAAGATGGCCACGGGTCTTGTCTCAACAGTAAGGTAGCCTTATCTCTTGTCCAACATTAGGATAGTTATGGGTCCTGTCTCGACATTAAGGTAGCTATGTTACTTGCCTCAACACTAAGGTAGTCGCGTTTCTTGTCTCAACATTAAGATAGCCACGGGTCTTGTCTCAATATTTGTCAACCTTCAAAAATGAATTACTTAGGTGTTACATTCCCAAACATTAACAGCAACCAGAGAGAACATAGCTGTTATCACACTAGTTGCACATTAACAGACGATTCCTAATAGATGGGTACTTTTCTCGTTTTCGTCTCTTTCATTTCTTTGTCTGGCCTGAACAAGACCCAGATGTAGAAATGTGATGCTTCTGTGTTTTCAGGACTTTATTATTTGTTTTTTTGTTTTGTTTGTTCATTTGTCGTTCTGGTCATCACATCTTCGTTCCCACGGAAGTGGACCCCACTAGCAGGTACACAACAAAGCTAGTGCAAAGCCTAAAGAAAATGAAAAAATCAGGAGACTTGACCCCAGAACAGTACAGGAAGTGGTACTCCTCTAATGCCGACGTCCCCAGATTTTATGGCCTACCCAAGGTGCACAAAAGAGAGGTCCCACTCCGCCCCATTGTGGCCTCCAGAGGCTCTATTACTTAGACACTGCCAGGTTCCTAGCCGACATCCTAGCATCCCTGGTGGGGAGAACAGAACACCACATAAAGAACAGTGCTGACCTGGTCTCCAAACTCAAGAGTTTTATGCTGAGACCTGAGGAACAGCTGGTGTCATTCGATGTGACGGCCCTCTGCACCAGTGTCCCTGTCGAGGAGAGTGTGGACACAATCAGAGACTGGAGACGGACACCAGCCTTGCGGAAAAACCTCGCTCTCACCAGAGCAGATCTGTGAACTCTTGACGTGCTGCCTGACTACAACGTACTTCACGTACGAGGGAGAGTTCTACCAACAAACACAAGGCGCAGCCATGGGATCACCGGTGAGCCCAATTGTCGCTAACCTCTTCATGGAAGACTTTGAGAAAAAAGCACTGGCCACTCTCCACCCCGCTACTGGGGCAGATACACGGACGACACTATGGCCCTACTGAAGACAGAGATGGTAGATGAATTCTCAAACCACCTGAACGAACAGCACCCGGCAATAAAATTCACCAGGGAAGTGGAAGAGAACGGCAGCATCGCCATGCTGAACACCAAGATTACCAGAGAGGGGAACTCCTTAGCATTCCAAGTGTACAGGAAACCAATCCATACTGACCAGTACCTCCAGTTCGACAGCCACCAGCCCCTAGAACACAAGCTGGGAGTGATCCGAACCCTACGTCACCGAGCAAACACCATCTGCTCCACCCAGTCTAACTGTGAAGAGGAACTCCGCCACCTCCGGGAAGTGCTGAGCATCTCAGGCCACCCCAGATGGTCCTGGGACTTACCAGAAGCAAGAAGACCGCTCCCCACCCATCCACCAAGAAAACGAGCCCCACTCTTGGACATGTCACCATCCCCTATGTCAAGGGTGTGACGGAAGCCCTCGCCCGCAAGATCACGAAGAATGGCGTGGTGGTCCACTCTAAGCCCTATAACACCATCAGAAGCAGACTAGTGGCTCCAAAGGACAAAGTGGACAAACTGGAACGATCAGGGCAATCTACGAGATCCAGTGTGGAGATTGTGACCAGACGTACGTCGGAGAAACAGAAAGGAAATTGAAACTCCGCATCAAAATCACAAGAGAGAATCATCGCCAGTCGGAGAACACTTGAACATCAGCGGACATGAGTTCTCCCGGACAGTGTCGGCGTCCTGGACCAGGAACCTAAATGGTTCCAAAGAGGAGCAAAGGAGGCCATCTACATCGCGGCCACGTCTCCTTCCCTCAACCGAGACCGGGGGCGACATAACCTACCAGCAGCCTACACTTCTCTTGTTCGGTCGCGTGAATCGAGTTCATCTCGAGATCACGTGCACCGAACCCAACTCACTCGGCGAGACATTCGGCGCTGACGAAGGCCTCTGGTTGGAGGCCGAAAGCTTCGCTTCGGCAAACTATTCCTGTGTGAAAAGGTAAAAGACTGTGTTTAAACATGGATTTGTATTCTTCCAGGATAACCACCTGTTGACCTTTGATCTCCAGGTCCTCGGTTATTGCTTGGCATTCTTTTGTTTGATCTCTCTGGTGAATAATGTTTCAGTGGAAACCACTGATCTGACCTGTAGGAGTCCACGTGTGTTTCAGCATTCTGACAAAGGGCGGGGTGGAATTAAGGTGACTGTGACCTTCAGTTGAGGATGTTTGTTTCAGGGTTCTGACAAAGGGCGGGTTGCCCAGGAGTTTGATGTGACTGTGTCCTTCATCAATCCTCTGCCCTACACCCTGACTGACTGCCAGCTGAATGTGGAAGGTTCAGGCATCACCAAGTCTGTTACCTACCCTCAACCGTGAGTATGGGAATCAACTCCCAACACGCTATGAAGTACGGTGCTGAACGATAGGTATAGGAATCTACTGTCAACACTTTAATCCTGTGCTGAAAAGTAGGTATAGGAATCAACTAATATTGTTAAGTCCTGTGCTGAAAGGCAGATACAGGGATCAACTGTCACTACTATGAAGTCCTGTATTGCAAGATAGGTATAGGAATCAACTCCCAACACATTATGAAGTCCTGTATTGAAAGATAGGTATAGGGATCAACTCCCAACACATTATTAAGTCCTGTATTGAAAGATAGGTATAGGAATCAACTCCCAACACATTATGAAGTCCTGTATTGAAAGATAGGTATAGGAATCAACTCCCAACACATTATGAAGTCTTGTGCTAAAAGGTAGGTATAGGAATCAACTCACAACTCTGAAGTCCCGTGCAAAAGATAGGTATAGGAATCAACTCACAACTCTGAAGTCCCGTGCAAAAGATATCTATAGGAATCAACTCACAACTCTGAAGTCCGTGCAAAAGATAGGTACAGGAATCAACTCACAACTCTGAAGTCCCTGCAAAAGATATCTATAGGAATCAACTCACAACTCTGAAGCCCCATGCAAAAGATATTATAGGAATCAACTCACAACTCTGAAGCCCCATGCAAAAGATAGGTATAGGAATAAACTCACAACTCAGAAGCCCCATGCAAAAGATATCTATAGGAATCAACTCACAACTCTGAAGCCCCATGCAAAAGATAGGTATAGGAATCAACTCACAGCTCTGAAGCCCCATGCAAAAGATAGGTATAGGAATCAACTCCCAACTCTGAAGTCCCGTGCAAAAGATAGGTATAGGAATCAACTCGCAACTCTGTGAAGCCCCATGCAAAAGATAGGTATAGGAATCAACTCACAACTCTGAAGCCCCATGCAAAAGATAGGTATTGGAATCAACTCACAGCTCTGAAGCCCCATGCAAAAGATAGGTATAGGAATCAACTCACTACTCTGAAGCCCCATGCAAAAGATAGGTATTGGAATCAACTCACAACTCTGAAGCCCCATGCAAAAGATAGGTATAGGAATCAACTCCCAATACTGTTACGGTAACGCGGAATAACACCGAATTGCAATTGTCGCCTAAGACCGAATTCCATTTGTCGCCCAGCGTCGAATTTAAAACTTTGCCAAATGTCGCCTAACAACGAAATGCGAAAGGCCGCCTAACACCGAATTCCAAATGTCGCCCAACACAGAAAGCCAAATGTCGCCTAACACCGAATTCCAATAGTTGCCTAACATAGAATGCCGAATGTCGCCTAATATCGAAATGCTAAATGCCGCCTAACACCAAAAGCGGAAAATGATTTTTGAAACGACCCTCGTATAGCGTCTGGAGTCTTTGGGACCTTCACGTTCTCGAGGCCGCCGTGTTTTAGAACATGTGTTAACAATTGAGCAATGGCAAGGACGCTCCTGCCTCCCTCGCTCTGTTTCCCGCTCTCTCGTCCCTGCGTGTTGTCAGGGGGTAACATGTGTTAACAATTGAGCAATGGCAAGGACGCTTTTACTGTTTGAATTGCTATTCACTTGAACTGAATACACTTCATACTAGACGAAAGAATCTGCTCACGTTGCAAACTAAATGATCTTTCTCTTCTGACAAACGGCGAGGAGATCGCGAGGAGGCGTTCGGTGTTGCAGATCACTAATGAGCGACGTCTTGCAGCCATTGGCGTACAACTCACAGGTCAACAAATCACACCGCTGGCCTTCGTCAAAAGAGCATGCTCGTTCATTAGAAGATACGCCGAAGATCACGCTGAGGCATCAGACTGCCAAACTGACGAAGATGGCAACGCTGATGGGTCACGAGAAGGCAGTACAGATAGAGAGCCAGAAAGAGAAGAGGAAAACGTCAGCGACCAGGATATCAGGACGACAACACCCCCCAAAAGGGCACCTGACAACTTGTGCCCCGTTTGTCTCTTGAACCCCCGGAGCGCAGTTTTCGTCCCTTGCGGACATGCCTTGTGTTATGACTGTGGGATTCGCATTCGGGCAACGTGGTACCCAACAACAGATGTCACTGCTGCCGTGCTGATATAGCGAGTGTGGTTCGGGTGTTTGGAATGACATAGACAAGACCGAATTCCATATTATTTACTTTAATGCACATACATTTTGAATATATACTGAGTGAAAAAAAGAAACGTGAATGATTTCGTATGTAATGTATTGGCGGGATTTGCGTAGATTTTATGAGAAAACATTAAGTGCTTAGTTTGTGATGATTGTGCAATGTCTTTATTGTCTCCATTAAAACAGAGAAAATCTTTTTGTAGTCAGCCATTATGAGAGACCAATAATATAAAACAAACATGAAGAAAATTCTAGCACACACACACACACACACACACACACACACACACACACACACACACACACACACCACAATTTCACAAACAAGCGTGCGTTATTCAAGCAACACCAGCAGACCTTCACTGTATCAATAGTAATAGTAATAGTAATAACTTAAACAGCGTCGAATTTAAAAATTGAATTCGGTGTCAGGCAATAATTGGAATTCGGTGTTAGGCGGCATTTGGCATTTCGATATTAGGCGACGTTTGGCATTCTATGTTAGGCAACAATTGGAATTCGGTGTTAGGCGGCATTTGGCATTTCGATATTAGGCGACATCTGGCTTTCTATGTTAGACGACAATTGGCATTTCGACATTGGGCGACAATTGGCAATTCGTCATTAGGCGACAATGGAGCAATTCGACGTTAGGCGACAATGGTAATTCGGTGTTACGTCCTGTGGATAAGGGTAGGTATAGGAATCAACTCCGGACTCTGTAAAGTCCCATGCAAAAGAGTATAGGTCAATAGGGAAATATAACCTCACAACTCTGAAGTCCCATGCAAAAGATAGGTATAGGAATCAACTCACAACTCTGAAGTCCCGTGCAAAAGATAGGTATAGGAATCAACTCACAGCTCTGAAGCCCCATGCAAAAGATAGGTATAGAAATCAACTCAACTCTGAAGTCCCATGCAAAAGATAGGTATAGGAATCAACTCGCAACTCTGATGTCCCATGCAAAAGATAGATATAGGAATCACCTCACAGCTCTGAAGTCCTGTGATGAAAAATAGGTGCAGGGAATCAACTCCCGACTCAGTGAAGTCCCGTGCAAAAGAACAAGTATAGGAATCAACTCCCTATAGCTGTTCAAGTCCTGTACTGAAAGATAGGTATAGGCTCAACTCTCAATGTTGTTACGCACTGTACTGAAAGGTAGTTATAGGAATCAACTCTCAATGTTGTTTAAGGCATGTGCTAAAAGGAAAGATTATTATGGAATCAACTCTCAATGTTAAGTACTGTACTGAAAGGTGGTTATAGGAATCGACTCTAATGTTAAGTACTGTACTGAAAGGTAGTTATAGGAATCACTCTTATGTTAAGTACTGTACTGAAAGGTGGTTATAGGAATCACTCTCAATGTTGTTAAGCACTGTACTGAAAGGTGTTATAGGAATCAACTCTCAATGTTAAGTACGTACCTGAAAGGTGGTTATAGGAATCACTCTCAATGTTAAGTCACGTGCTGAAAGGTGGTTATAGGAATCAACTCTCAATGTTGTTTAAAGCACTATGGCTGAAAGGTGGTTATAGGAATCAACTCTCAATTGTTAAGCACTGTACTGAAAGATGGTTATAGGAATCAACTCTCAATGTTAAGTGCTGTGCTAAAGGTAGTTATCGGAATCAACTCTCAATGTTAAGTACTGTACTGAAAGGGTTGTAGGAATCAACCTCAATGTTGTTAAGTCACTGTGCTGAAAGGTGGTTATAGGAATCCCCTCTCAATGTTAAGACTGTCTGAAAGGTGGTTATAGGAATCAACTCTCAATGTTTAAGTACTGTGCTGAAAGGTAGTTATAGGAATCAACTCTCAATGTTAAGTACTGTACTGAAAGGTGGTTATAGGAATCGACTCTCAATGTTGTAAGTCATGTACTGAAAGGTGTTATAGGAATCGACTCTAAATGTTAGTTAACACTGTGCTGAAAGGTGGTTATAGGAATCAACCTCAATGTTGTTAAGCACTGTGCTGAAAGGTGGTTATAGGAATCAACTCCTCAATGTTAAGTACTGTCTGAAAGGTGGTTAAAAGAATCAACTCTCAATGTTAAGTCTGTGCTAAAGGTAGTTATACGGAATCAACTCTCAATGTTAAGTACTGTACTGAAAGGTGGTTATAGGAATCCACTCAATGTTGTTAAGCACTGTAGCTGAAAGGTGGTTATAGGAATCAACCTCAATGTTAAGTACTGTGCTGAAAGGTGGTTATAGGAATCAACTCTCAATGTTAAGCACTGTGCTGAAAGGTGGTTATAGGAATCATCTCTCAATGTTAAGTACTGTGCTGAAAGGTGGTTATAGGAATCACCCTCAATGTTTAAGTACTGTGCTGAAAGGTGGTTATAGGAATCAACTCTCAATGTTTTAAGTACTGTGCTGAAAGGTAGTTATAGGAATCAACTCTCAATGTTAAGTACTGCTGAAAGGTGGTTATAGGAATCGACTACAGATTGTTAAGCACTGTACTGAAAGGTAGTTATAGGAATCGACTCTCAATGTTGTTAAGTCACTGTGCTGAAAGGTAGTTATAGGAATCAACTCTCAATGTTAAGTACTGTACTGAAAGGTAGTTATAGGAATCACTCTCAATGTTAAGTACTGTGCTGAAAGGTAGTTATAGGAATCACCTCTCAATGTTTAAGACTGTGCTGAAAGGTGGTTATAGGAATCAACTCTCAATGTTGTTAAGCACTGTCTGAAAGGTGGTTATAGGAATCAACTCTCAATTTTGTTAAGCACTGTGCTGAAAGTGGTTATAGGAATCAACTCGATGTTAAGCACTGTGCTGAAAGGTAGTTATAGGAATCAACTCTCAATGTTAAGTACTGTGCTGAAAGGTAGTTATAGGAATCAACTCTCAATGTTAAGTACTGTACTGAAAGGTGGTTATAGGAATCAACTCTCAATGTTAAGTACTGTGCTGAAAGTGCTTATAGGAATCGACTCTCAATGTTAAGTACTGTACTGAAAGGTCGTTATAGGAATCAACTCTCAATGTTAAGCACTGTACTGAAAGGTGGTTATAGAAAACAACTCAATGTTAAGTACTGTACTGAAAGGTAGTTATAGGAATCAACTCTCAATGTTGTTAAGCACTGTACTGAAAGGTGGTTATAGGAATCAACTCTCAATGTTGTTAAGCACTGTACTGAAAGGTAGGTACCAGGATTAACCAACATTCTCTCTGAGTCTTGTGGTCAAGAGCAAGTCAGGTTTAGAGCAAGTCAGAGGTTTATGGTCAATGGACGGAGCTGGAAAGAAATGACAACCAAGCTGAGTAGTGTGGTCAGATGGTGGCTCCTGGGTTAGCTGATAAACGGATCCGTTATGCGTTGATTGTACATTGAATCACTAGACAAAAAATGGTCTAATTGTAGATGGCCCACAAACTAGAAATATTTACAGACCATACACAGTCACAGTCCACGGATAGCCACAAACCACAGATGCGCACAGGTCATAGATAGTAATAAACCGTAGATAGCCACAAACAGTTAATACTTGCATACCATAGGTGGCCGCAAATGAAGGATAGCCACAAACAATAAATACATGTTGACCATAGATAGTCGCACACCCTGTATAGCCACGAAGCATAAATAGTCACAAAGCAAAGATAATTGCAGGCCAAAGATAGCCACAAACCACGTGGATACCCACAAATCATGCAAACCACAGATAGACAACAAACCACATGGATACCCACAAATCATGCAAACCATACATGCTTGCAGACCAGAGATAGCCACAAACCACAGGGATACCCACAAATCATGCAAACCATACATGCTGCAGACCAGAGATAGCCACAAACCACAGGGATACCCACAAATCATGCAAACCATACATGCTTGCAGACCAGAGATAGCCACAAACCACAGGGATACCCACAAATCATGCAAACCATACATGCTTGCAGACCAGAGATAGCCACAAACCACAGGGATACCCACAAATCATGCAAACCATACATGCTTGCAGACCAGAGATACCACAAACCACAGGATACCCACAATCATGCAAACCAACATGCTTGCAGACCAGAGATACCACAACCACAGGATACCCACAAATCAGCAAACCATACATGCTTGCAGACCAGAGATAGCCACAAACCACAGGGATACTCAAAAATCATGCAAACCATACATGCTTGCAGACCATAGATAGCCACAAACCGCACAGACAGGCACAGGTCGGAGAGGTCCACAAACCATAAATTCTCGCATACGACACAGAGGCAAAACCTGTAGATTGCCACGAACCGTAGATTCCCACAAACCACGGAGAGTCGAACCGTAGATGGACAGAGACCATAGATCGCCAGAGTCTGTAGGAAGCTACAGACCATAGACCAGTCGCATTGTTAACCTCGGACCATAGGTAACCACAAGCCTGGATATACACAACCCATGCGTATCTACGGAACACAGATGGCCTCAAAATCATGGACGGTCACAGATCAGTGGTAATCATAAACTATTGATAGCACAAGTAGGATAGCACAGCATGGATAGCCACAGGCGATGGATAAGCCACAGATCGAAGAGAGCCACAAACCATGGACAGACATAGGCCATAGATGTCTACAGAACACAGATGGCCACAAATCATGGACGGCCACAGATCGAAGATGGCCACAAACCGTGAATAGACATAGACCATAGATGTCTACAGAACACAGATGGCCACAAATCATGGACAGCCACAGATCATAGGATAGCAGAAACCATGGATTCTACTGTTGGTGTATTCGTTTTACTGTTTGGTTGATGCATTCATTTTGCTGTCTGGTTACTGTACTCATTTCACAGAGTGGTTAATGTGCTTATTTCATTGTGCGGTTAGTGATCTTGTTTCCCGTGTTGTTGGTGTTCTCTCATTTCACCTTGTGGTTGGTGTATTCATTTCACTGTGTGGTTGATGTATTTATTTCACTATGTGGTTGGTGTACTCATTTTGCTGTGTGGTTGATGAACTCGCTTCATTGTGTGGTTGGTGTATTCATTTCGCGGTGTGGTTGGTGTATTCATTTCGCTGTGTGGTTAGTGTATTCATTTCGCTGTGTGGTTGATGAACTCACTTCATTGTGTGGTTGGTGTATTCATTTCGCTGTGTGGTTGGTGTATTCATTTCGCTGTGTGGTTGATGTATTTATTTCACTATGTGGTTGGTGTATTCATTTCGCTGTGTGATTGGTGTATTCATTTCACTGTGTATTCATTTCGCTGTGTGGTTGGTGTATTCATTTCGCTGTATGGTTGATGTATTTATTTCACTATGTGGTTGGTGTATTCATTTCGCTGTGTAGTTGTTGTCATTTGACTGTGTATTCATTTAAACTGTGTGGTTGGTGTATTCATTTCGCTGTGTGGTTGGTGTATTCATTTCACTGTGTGGTTGGTGTATTCATTTCACTATTTGGTGTGTGTGTGTGTGTGTGTGTGTGTGTGGGGTGTGGTGTGTGTGTGTGGTGCGGCGCGCACGCGTGCGTGCGTGCGTGCGTGTGTGTGTGTGTGCGTGAATTGTTGCGTGTTCAGAGACGTGCCAGCTCAAGGCACCTTCTCAGCCACGCTGAAGCTCAAGCCCAAGAAGAAAGGCCGGCGTCACGTCGTCTTCGTCTTCAATTCCAAGGAGCTGAACGACATCAATGGACGTCACGATCTGCTCGTGTCAGCTTAGAGGCCTTCTGTAACCAGAAGCACGTGCAAGTCCAGACAGACCTCTGGGCGAGGTAGACAGCTGGCCTTCCCCTCTTCATGTAATGGCGTCTAAAGCAACCGCAGTCTTGGACCTGACGGTGTAGATATAGTCAGGTTTAAAGCTTAATCTTTATTTTTTTCAAATTTATGCACGTTTGTTATTTATCCACGTTTGTTATACGCTTCCTGTGGGATAATTCATGTTATTTCACGTTAGAGCTTTTTTTTTCAGTTAGAAATCTGACACTAATAGTTAGATTGGAGTCCTGGTGATGAATTATTTCCCTTTCCGGGTGTAGAGGGATCGTTCTATTTTCTTTGCTGCGGCCACCAGCGCCTGCAGATTTCCTCTAGAAAGGGGAGTAACTCGGTCACTGTTCAAAGCCGCATGACTCGACGTCAACGGATGCGCGCTCTTTTCGTTCGTTGTTGAGTCCACGTGACAACACCATTAAAAGATAACCCCCAACCCCCAACCCTACACCCCACCCCACACCATCCTCCCGCCAACAATCTCACCACCCCTCTCTTTTTTTTCTTTTTTTAATCTTTTTTTAAAATTTTGTCCAGGTTTTGTCAAAAGGCGAAGGTGGTAAGACTGACTGTTGGGGACTCTGAGCAGGAGGGGGGTTTCTCAATGTGCATGAGGAGATGGTGGACAGTTGTTTTCAAAGACCATTCACAACCTGAACTTTGTCGGCTCTTAGCATGGGCACACACTGATCAACTTTGAATTGCTTTTTTGATTTACACAAAAAAGTCTGTGATCTACCGTTTTGGTAATTTTGTTTTAAATGCAGTGTGATCTGTCTTCTCTCTTTTTGTCATCTTGTGAAAAACACATCTGCCTACAACACACATCTGCCTACAACACACATCTGCCTACCTTATCATCAAAGTTGGACGAACTCCTAATCAAGCTGTTTTTCTTACCGTGAACTGTTCCTCCCAAAGCCGGCAAATGTAGCTTTGGGCCGCTTGCCTCCACAAGAATACAAGAGCAGTTTACTGTGACTATTGCTTCAGGATTATCTCCCGTCCTCACCGGTTATGTTGGCAAATGGTCCTTTCAGTACACACGCGCGCGCGCGCACGCACACTCGCTCACTCACTCACTCGCTCACTCGCTACACCACGCACACACACACAACACACAACACACACACACACACACACACACACACACACACACACACACACTGTATGTGTGTAAAATCCAAACTGAACAAGGTTGATATTTTTATAATTCAGTCTGGAGGAGAGAGGGAGGGGTCAGAAATGATGATTCCAGTTTTACTGGCATAGCCTAGTTTGTGGGTGTACTCTTCAGACAGTTTGACGGAAGGATCATTCAAGAGAGCCCTGTAGGAAAGACAGATGCATCATGTCATGCACTTTCCACCCACTGTCTGACGGAGACCTCCCGGTAAGAAAGGCAGGTGCACTTCCCTGCAGGAAAAACAGGTGCGCTAATGCAGCCCCCCCCCCCCCCCCCCCCCCCCCCGGCCGCTTCCGCTTAGTACCTGTCATTGGACCACACCAATGTCGGTCAGCACCGGCCTCAAAGCACGGTGTTCACGGCAGTTTGAGCAGACACTGATCGGTTCCTTTACGATGTGCTGTCGTCGTCGTTCTTTTTCTGGATTTTCTTCTCTTTCCTTTGTCTTCTGAGACATGTTTATCCGGATGTAGTTTTGCTTCACGTATGAAGATAACGTGTTGGGATCGCTCATAGTCAGGCTTGTTATGTTACAAAGATGGTATAACTCGCGCTTACGTTGATTACCGCTTACTGCAGACTTCACTAGACGCTGGTGACGTTGCTTTCACAGAGTAGCCCGGTCAGACGGACACTTGGAGCGAAATGCCGGCTACGGTCCCTGTGAGTTGTCATCTCAGAGCGGGTCTGTCCAGGGGACAAGCCTTTCATAACATTAAGACCCGTGTGAGCAATGTCCATTTCAAGACCTTTATCTTTAAAGCTTTATTATATGTTTGCCGGTATCCCTACTCCCTTT
>CM031615.1:72708950-72737184 GCA_018398815.1 Conus ventricosus
TTAATTAGTCTGAGGGAAAAGAAAATGGAGGGTGTGCTGTTGCGTTCTAGGGCGAGATGGGTCGCAGAAGGGGAAAAGATAACAAAATATTTTTGTGGACTTGAAAAACGTAACTATGTTAATAAGAATATAATTAAACTTACGCGTGATGACGGTTCTACTTTAAATGATAACGAAGAAATTGCTCAGGAAGTTAATAACTTTTACAGAAAATTGTATTCTAAAAAAGGTGTAGAGCCCTGTGAAATAATTGGTTTAGTAAAAGACTTGCCAACGTTAACTGAGGGTGAGAGAACGTCTTTGGAGGGAAAAATTACTTTAGAAGAAGCGGGTGTTGCTCTCAAAAAGATGTCAAATATGAAAAGTCCTGGGAGCGATGGTTTCACAGCAGAGTTTTTCAAATTTTTCTGGCTGCAGCTTGGCCCATACGTTGTGAGAGCGATCAATGATGGATATGATAAAATGGAATTCTCTTCAACACAAAAAGAAGGTATTATTGTATGTATCCCAAAGGGCGACAAACCTAAAGACTTGATAAAAAAAACTGGAGACCCATCTCGCTTTTGAATGTTGTGTACAAAATAGGATCTACATGTATAGCTAACCGATTAAAACATGTACTTCCTTCTATCATCAATGAGGATCAGACTGGGTTTATTCCTAACAGGTATTTGGGAGATAATATTCGTCTTATCTATGACATACTTAATTTAATGATTGTATCAAAAAAACCAGGTTTACTTCTTTGCCTGGATTTTGAAAAAGCATTTGACAGTGTAAGTTATGATTTTATGTTCAAGGTATTACATGCCTTTGGCTTTGGTCCAAGCTTCTGTCAATGGATACAAACATTTTATACAAATATTAAGTCAACTGTGTCTGTGAATGGGAAATTGGCTGGGTGGTTCCCTATTGAGAGGGGATGCCGTCAAGGTGACCCAATCTCTCCATATTTATTTGTTATGTGTGTTGAGATTTTGGCAAATATAAGACAAAATGAAAATATAAAAGGAATTCAAGTAGCCGATAATGAAAACAAGATATCACAGTACGCAGATGATACTGAACTATTGCTAGAGGGAGATCGATTATCATTTGAGGAATCAATTTGCATTATTGAATATTTTGGAAGAGTGTCTGGACTCGTACTAAACGCAGAAAAACAAACGCAGTTTGGCTAGGTAGTAAACGAAATTCCCCTGTTAAGTATATGCCACATTTGAACATAAAGTGGAACCCTCCAAAATTTAAGATCTTGGGTATCTGGTTTACATGTGACTTAAAACAATGCGAAATTATGAATCTTGAAGAAAAGTTTGCAGAAATTAGAGCACTGTATAAAACTTGGCTCAAAAGACAGATAACGCCTCTTGGCAGAGTAGCAGTGCTTAAATCTATGATGCTTTCTAAACTAACCCATCTATGGATGTTATTACCAAACCCACCGGATTATATAATTGATGAAATCCAGAAATTTATATTTAAGTTCGTTTGGGGCAAAAAAAGAGACAGAATTAACAGGAAAACATCTGTGAAAAGTATAGAACAGGGAGGAATCGGAATACCAAACATAAAGAAGCATATCAATGCTTTAAAAGTAACTTGGATTCGTAAGCTCTTATCCAGTAAACATAGATGGAAGAAAGTGCTTGTTTCGGTGTATGAAAAAGCAGAAATTATCAACAAACTAGGATCCGATCTGCCACGGAGTGATAAACTAAATAAGTTCTGGAGAGATGTATTCGACGCTTACAGAGAGACAGGCAAGATTGTTCATGTTAAAACTGCGGAAGAATTCTGTTCAGAACCTTTGTTCTGCAATCACAACTTAAAAATTGGGGGAGATCAACCTTTTATAAAAACTGGGTTGAAAATGTATTCTACATACAGAATCTTCTGGATGAGAACGGTGAATTTTTGAGTTTTCAATCCTTTGTTGATAAATATAGTGTCAATACGGATTTTGTAACATACAATGGTTACGTTAGTGCGGTGAAAAAGTATTCGAGAGAAACTGGACTAGAAACGAAATACTGTGAGGAAAGTAGGACAAGTAAATTATTAACTGAAATCTGTTCAGTTTCAAGAGGAGCCTCACATTACTACGGTTTATTAAATCAGGACACAACAGAACCAGGTTTTTGCAATAAATGGAATGTAAGATTACAGAAGGAAGTTATATGGGTTAAAACTTTTCACAAAATTCGACAGATAAAAGACATAAAGCTAAAATGGTTTCAAATGAGAATTATTAACAGAATATTGGCAACCAATGTTATTTTGCAAAGCATGGGAATTGAAGAGTCAGAAAAATGCTCTTTTTGTGAGAGAGAAAAGGAAAACATTCAGCATATATTTTGGCACTGCCAGCATGTACGAAACTTTTGGCAAGAGTTTCAAAATGTGGTTAACAGAAAATGTGAATTCATGAAACTGTTGCTTGATGAAAACATAATCCTGTTTGGTTGTGATTGTCATTTTAAATCTGATGGAACGTTTGACTTAATCCTGCTACTCGCCAAATTTTATATTTATAAGTGTAAATATGAAAAGAGTCTACCTTCAGTTCAAATATTTATTGTGTTGTTGAAAGCCAGATATGAAATAGAAAAGTATGCTGCTCATCTTAACATGTCCCATGGAAATTTTGTAACACAATGGCGTCCATATTTGTCATTATTGCAGTGAAACGCAAGTTGTGCAATGTAAACAAAGGCTATGGCAATGCCCAACTCTGTGTGTGTGTGTGTGTGTGTGTGTGTGTGTGTGTGTGTGTGTGTGTGTGTATGTGTTAGGTTTTTTTTGTTTTGTTTTGTTTTTCGTTTTTTCGGTTAGAAAAGATTTTTTTTGTTTTGTTTTGTTTTTCGTTTTTTCGGTTAGAAAAGAAATTTTCTATGTCTTTGTTTTCTTCGCTAGTTAATATCTTCACAGATGTTCATACATGTATGTAATTTGATGCACAAGGCTGGATATGTTCAATAAAGGAATCTACTTGAAGGCTTGACGTGTAGTTTTCGCTTAGTATTGATGACATGCACTCGCCAAATGCATTGAAAATTACTATTTGTGCACGCAAAGGAGCCGACATATTTGACCAGATTTCAATACAAGATTTATAGCCAACGTGCTGCTCAAAATGGTCAGAAAAAAAATACAAATAAACTGGTATTTCCATGAAAAGGGCATTTTACTCTGTGCAGAGAATGTTGAAATGTAGATTAAAATGGCGTAAGATAAGAATTTAATGCAGAAGTATTGCTGCACATGGTGCAATGGACGTCATCAATTCAAGATGCTGTCTTGTGCAATGAGGCACCGGACTCTGCTTGATACTTTGTGTGGAGCTGTAAACATGTCCAACACTGTATAGCACATCTTTGGAAAACGTCTAAGCAGAAAAATGGGAATGCATATTTACTTCAGAAATTTAGTTTTAATTCGCACGCACGCGCGCGCGCGCACACACACACACGCACGCGCACACACACACACGAACACAACGCATACACACGCAGAAGTACACACGCGCGCGCGCGCACCAACGCACACATATATGCGCGCGCATCCACACATACAGGCACGCACACACACACACACACACACGTACGCACGCACACACACACACACACACACACACACACACACACACACACACACACACACACACACATTATATATGTAATCCCTTTGGGAGCACAGAAAACACACATTGACACTTTAGTAATGTGTTACACTTTTATATCTGCTTTGATCAATGATAAAATCAGACACAGATCAATGATGCAAACGCAAATCAACGATACAAACACAAATCAACAATGCAAACACTGATCAAGTGTGAAATGAACGCTGACCGTTAATACAGAAATTAATAAGTTCAGATCGATGATAAAAAAGCACGCGTCAATGAAACCAACACAGATCAGCGATACAAACACACATCAATAATATGAACACGCATCAATGATTTAAAACCACACATCTATTACATAAACAAACATTGATCAATGAACCCTGGATTCGATTCCCAACGGAGTCAAGTGGGATTTTTTTTTGCCCCGACCGGCTCCTACCCAGAGTTGAGTTTGCTACGGGCTCAATTGGGAAGATTGGGACCACACAGTCGAGTTTCATTTGCTAAATGGGTGCATCTCTGAGAGTGTTGCTCAAATTTCCTGACCAACACTGCAGGTGTCTGTAACTCTCGGGCCTGGTTGACGCCGGGATATATTAAGAAAGTAAGCGTAGAGTACAGCCCTGTCATGCAGTCTCGGACCGGAATTGGAACTTTGTAGCAACATCTTCATCATCCTCATTCTCATCGATCAGCATTAAAAAAAAAAATAAAAAAAATAAAAAAAAAAGTCTCAAATTCTGTGGCCCTTCATGCCCTGTTCTCATGGTCACCTCAGTTTCGATATCCTCTCCGCGTCTACGGCCTTTGTTTGATTCCGTCGGGGTCACCGGTATCGGCAAATTCATGGGAGCCTTCTTTGGACAGACGAGGTGGCGCCGTCCAGAGGGACACCTCACTCACGCCAGCTCCGCGACTGAGTAACTATTGTCGTCAGTGGAGGACTTGGGTGGTTTCCTGCGTGTGTTGGATCAGAACAGGCGCCACTGAACACCACCAAAGTGACTCGGCAGCAGTGCAGTGTCTCCACCGGCGGGCTGCTTCTTGATGACTCGACATTGACTGCTCCCTGTGGATTGCCGGTGTCGCGGCTGCGGCGGGCCGGCCGGGCTGTGGCTGTGGACGGGGGGCTCGGAATGAGCGGCGTGGGTGCGATGGAATGCCACTGAGGTGGCACAGCAGATTGGACAGCAAAAAAAAATATATACATTATATTCAAATAAAATAAATAATTAAAAATAAAAAGAATCTTTAAAAAGCACATGATATCAGTACATTCGGACTATTCTGGAGGGCAAACACTGAAACAGGGAGAACGAAGACCTCCGCCATAGCCTGGACTGGTCCTTTGGCGTGCTTTTCCGTGGGCCCATTCTGTCTCTCCAGTAAGTTTCCTT
The DNA here is from genome assembly GCA_018398815.1 of Conus ventricosus. Taxonomy (NCBI): domain Eukaryota; kingdom Metazoa; phylum Mollusca; class Gastropoda; order Neogastropoda; family Conidae; genus Conus; species Conus ventricosus. The sequence goes on from CM031615.1 coordinate 72,713,982, forward strand.
CAAATCTGCTGCCTAATTTTGCTGAATGGATACACAGAAAAAAAAACCCAGCACATTAAGTAACTGATAAGAGGGGAGGTAATTAAGTAACAGACGTGTAGACAGATGTGGGGCCCCAAACAGGACTAACCCAGGTTAGGCGACCGACTGTGTGCGCCTCAAAGATAGGTCTCCTCTCCCCATAGGGACACACTGTGGCCAAGAGTCTGCCTACTCACTGGTAGGCCGAATCGACGAGAAGATTTCATGAAGCAGAGATGCTGACAAGACTGGTGGTGAATCACGTACCAAGAAAGTATGGACATTCAGCAGTCTTGAAATATGTTGATGAAATATAGTTATATTCAAAGATATTTTGCCCATTGTACAAAACATAGTATATAGTACAAAAATAACCATACAAATGAATATGTACACGTGCAACTACACAAAATATGCATAGATTATATAACGGTATGTTGTACTCTGCATAAATATTTCTCACAACGAAATCTGATTATTACTGTCCCTGACCCGAGACGTCAGGTCACAGTCAGGAGAAAGTGACAGACAATGACACGGGACGTCAGGTCAGTCAGGGGGTCGTGGCAGACAATGACATAGGACGTCAGGCCACAGTCAGGGGGCCGTGACAGACAATGACACGGGACGTCAGGTCACAGTCAGGGGACCGTGACAGACAATGACACGGGACGTCAGGTCACAGTCAGGGGGTCGTGACAGATAATGACACGGGACGTCAGGTCACAGTCAGGGGGCCGTGACAGACAATGACACGGGACGTCAGGTCACAGTCAGGGGGCCGTGACAGAACAATGACACGGGACGTCAGGTCACAGTCAGGGGGCCGTGACAGACAATGACACGGGACGTCAGGTCACAGTCAGGGGACCGTGACAGACAATGACACGGGACGTCAGGTCACAGTCAGGGGGCCGTGACAGACAATGACACGGGACGTCAGGTCACAGTCAGGGGGCCGTGACAGACAATGACACGGGACGTCAGGTCACAGTCAGGGGACCGTGACAGACAATGACACGGGGCGTCGGGTCACTCTCAGGAGACCGTGACAGACAAAAACACGGGGACCAAGGTCTTCTTGTTGTGGTGATCTTCACACTGTACAGCGAACAGGTGCACCAAGGTCGTCTTCTTGTGGGGATCTTTACATTGTACAGCGAACAGGTGCACCAAGGTCTTCTTCTTGTGGGGATCTTCACACTGTACAGCGAACAGGTGCACCAAGGTCTTCTTCTTGTGGGGATCTTTACATTGTACAGCGAACAGGTGCACCAAGGTCTTCTTGTTGTGGGGATCTTCACACTGTACAGCGAACAGGTGCACCAAGGTCTTCTTGTTGTGGGGATCTTCACACTGTACAGGGAACAGGTGCACCAAGGCCTTCTTGTTGTGGGGATCTTCACACTGTACAGCGAACAGGTGCACCAAGGTCTTCTTGTTGTGGGGATCTTCACACTGTACAGCGAACAGGTGCACCAAGGTCTTCTTGTTGTGGGGATCTTCACACTGTACAGGGAACAGGTGCACCAAGGCCTTCTTGTTGTGGGGATCTTCACACTGTACAGGGATCAGGTCACCCTGCCCCGGCCATTCTTCAGACATCATGGAACCCTGCCGGCGTCTGGCCGACGTCCATTATCATACAGTCTGCACTGTTCCATTCTGCTCCCAGGACATCCAGTGTCGTACAAATGACATCCTTCACGTCTCAAAATGACACTGTCCCTCACAGGCTCATCGAGTGTGCCGCGGATTATCCCCTTCCCTCACGTTCACATCACTCACATCGCACAGTGACATTGTTCATGATCCTGACGTCAGTTATGACACATAATAACGTTTTTCATCATGATTCACATCATCCACACCACAGAATAACATCGTTCATCACGGTTCACATCATTTACACCATTTACGCGCTGGTGACCTACTCGTTTTTGAGTGAACCAGTATTTTAGGAAGAAGAAGGAAATATGCGCTTTCATAGTGTGCACATCATCGAGGTGACCGTGTCCCTCCCAGGGTTCAGGGGTCACAGTGTGTGACACGTCACAAAGTGACCATGTATCAGAAAGAGGTCAGGGGTCAGTGAGTTTCACACGTCAGATGACCCCCCCCCCCCCCCCCCCATCCTCCCACAATGATAACTGTCTCTGAGACGGGGGGGAAGGGGGGGGGGGAGGAGGCAGAGTTCGGGGATCAGGGTCAGGGGTCTGTGGAGGTCAAACGTCAGACGACTCCCCAAAGGTGATGGTGTCTTTGACAGCCCTGCTCCTGTTGGGCGCTTCGTGGATGACAGGCGGGGGCTCAACGGGCGCGGGCTCAACGGGCGCTGACCTCTGACCTGTGTAGTAATGAACGTTGGAAGCACTGGGTGTAAGGGCGGCGGGGGGCAGCGCGGTTCTCTGGGGGCTGGAGGGAGCCAGGAAGGCAGGGTTCGGATCTGGCTCGTCCAGCACTGAAACAGGAAACACTGAAGTCATCAGGACACTGACATCACAGCACTGCCATTGACGTCATTAGGACACTGACATGACAGCACTGACATAGGAAACACTGAAGTCATCAGGACACTGACATCACAGCACTGACATTGACGTCATTAGGACACTGACATCACAGCACTGACATAGGAAACACTGAAGTCATCAGGACACTGACATGACAGCACTGACATAGGAAACACTGAAGTCATCAGGACACTGACATCACAGCACTGACTGAGGAAACACTGAAGTCATCAGGACACTGACATCACAGCACTGACATAGGAAACACAGAAGTCATCAGGACACTGACACACAGCACTGCCATTGACGTCATTAGGACACTGACATGACAGCACTGACATAGAAAAAAAATGAAGTCATCAGGACACTGACATGACAGCACTGACATAGGAAAAAAATGAAGTCATCAGGACACTGACGTCACAGCACTGCAATTGACGTCATTAGGACACTGACATCACAGCACTGACATAGGAAACACTGAAGTCATCAGGACACTGACATCACAGCACTGACATAGGAAAACATGAAGTCATCAGGACACTGACATCACAGCACTGACATTGACGTCTTTAGGACACTGACATCACAGCACTGACATAGGAACCACTGAAGTCATCAGGACACTGACATCACAGCACTGACATTGACGTCATTAGGACACTGACAACACAGCACTGACATAGGAAACACTGAAGTCATCAGGACACTGACATCACAACACTGACTGAGGAAACACTGAAGTCATCAGGACACTGACACCACATCACAGCACTGACAGAGGAAACACTGAAGTCATCAGGACACTGACACCACATCACAGCACTGACATAGGAAACACTTAAGTCATCAGAACACTGACATCACAGCACTGACATAGGAAACACTGAAGTCATCAGAACACTGACATCACAGCACTGACATAGGAAACACTGAAGTCATCAGGACACTGACATCACAGCACTGACATAGGAAACATTGAAGTCATCAGGACACTGACACCATATCACAGCACTGATATAGGAAACACTGAAGTCATCAGGACACTGACATCACAGCCCTGACATAGGAAACACTGAAGTCATCAGGACACTGACATCACAGCACTGACATAGGAAACACTGTAGTCATCAGGACACTGACACCACAACACTGACATAGGAAACACTGAAGTCATCAGTACACTGACATCACAGCACAGCACTGACATAGGAAACACTGAAGTCATCAGGACACTGACACCACATAGCAGCACTGACATAGGAAACACTGAAGTCATCAGGACACAGACATCACAACACTGACATAGGAAACACTGAAGTCATCAGGACACTGACACCACATCACAGCACTGACATACGAAACACTGAAGTCATCAGAACACTGACATCACAGCACTGACATGGGAAACACTGAAGTCATCAGGACACTGACACCACATCACAGCACTGACAGAGGAAACACTGAAGTGATCAGGACACTGACACCATAGCATTGACAGAGGAAACACTGAAGTCATCAGGACACTGACACCATAGCATTGACAGAGGAAACACTGAAGTCATCAGGACACTCACATCACATCACAGCACTGACATAGGAAACATGAAGTCATCAGGACACTGACATAGGAAACACTGAAGTCATCAGTACACCGACATCACAACACTGAAGTCATCAGGACACTGACACCACATCACAGCACTGACATAGGAAACACTGAAGTCATCAGAACACTGACATACTGACATCACATCACAGCACTGACATAGGAAACACTGAAGTCATCAGGACACTGACATCACATCACAGCACTGACATAGGAAACACTGAAGTCATCAGGACACTGACATCACAACACTGGCATAGGAAACACTGAAGTCATCAGGACACTGACATCACATCACAGCACTTACATAGGAAACACTGAAGTTATCAGAACACTGACATCACAGCACTGACAGAGGAAACACTGAAGTCATCAGGACACTGACATCACATCACAGCACTGACATAGGAAACACTGAAGTAATCAGGACACTGACATACTGACATCACATCACAGCACTGACATAGGAAACACTGAATTCATCAGGACACTGACATCACAACACTGACATAGGAAACACTGAAGTCATCAGGACACTGACACCACATCACAGCACTGACATAGGAAACACTAAAGTCATCAGGACACTGACATACTGACATCACATCACAGACATAGGAAACACTGAAGTCATCAGGACACTGACATCACAACACTGACAGAGGAAACACTGAGGTCATCAGGACACTGACACCACATCACAGCACTGACATAGGAAACACTGAAGTCATCAGGACACTGACATCACAGCACTGACTGAGGAAACACTGAAGTCATCAGGACACTGACACCACATCACAGCACTGACAGAGGAAACACTGAAGTCATCAGGACACTGACATCACATCACAGACATAGGAAACACTGAAGTCATCAGGACACTGACATCACAGCACTGACAGAGGAAACACTGAAGTCATCAGAACACTGACATCACAGCACTGACTGAGGAAACACTGAAGTCATCAGGACACTGACACCACATCACAGCACTGACAGAGGAAACACTGAAGTCATCAGGACACTGACATCACAGCACTGACAGAGGAAACACTGAAGTCATCAGGACACTGACATCACAGCACAGCACAGACATACGAAACACTGAAGTCATCAGGACACTGACATCACAGCACTGACATAGGAAACACTGAAGTCATCAGGACACTGACACCACATCACAGCACTGACAGAGGAAACACTGAAGTTTTCTGAACACTGACATCACAGCACTGACAGAGGAAACACTGAAGTCATCAGAACACTGACATCACAGCACTGACATAGGAAACACTGAAGTCATCAGGACACTGACACCACATCACAGCACTGACAGAGGAAACACTGAAGTTATCAGGACACTGACATCACAGCACTGACATAAAAAACACTGTAATCATCATCATCATCATCTAATCAGTTTTCTTATCACTGTGATCACCATTGTCACTATAGCTAACATTCAATACGTCTAAACAAATAAATGACGGAGAAGTGTACTGTGAACACAGACTAGAGTCAGTCTACAGAGACCTTTCCTGGAGTGACGTCTGTCGCAGCCATCACCAATCACTAATCACGGTGGCATTTCCCATGGTGATGTCAACTGAGGCAGCACTAGTCGTAACTGATATCAACATTTGATAAGGTGGTGTTTAATGACGCATCACTAACAGTAACAGATATCAACATTTGATAAGGTGGTGTTTAATGCGGCAGCACAAATAGTAACTGACTGTGACAGCTCGTAAAGTGATGTCTAAGGAGGCAGCACCAACGATAATTGACAGTGACATTTCCTAGGGTTATGACCATTGAAGGGGCAGTAATTCTAACTGACAGTAACATTTCTTAACCTGAAGTCTGTTGCGGCAAACACTGACCATAGCTGTCATTGCCATTTCTCACAACATCTGTTGCGGTAGCTAAGTTTAATGCTCGCTGACTGTGAGACTTCCCATACCGAGCTCAACTGAAGCGATCACCGATGATCACCAACAGCTGACACAAGTCACTCACGTGTTGTGGTTTGCTGAGGTAGGTCTCCATGGCCGCTCCGCGTGGTCACGCGGGTGGTTGTCTTCCGGGTCACCTGAGAGCTGTCCCCGGGCTTGGGGTCCGAGGGTCAGGGACAGTGTCCGTCCACATCACCTGGGTGGTCTGCATGCCCGTGTCGGGTTGGCAAACGACTTCATGGCCACCGAGCGATGAGGAGATGCCCCAGGCACACTGAGGGACTGGACGGGAGAGGGTCAGCCTGGCCCTTCCCTTCAGGGGTGGAGGAGAACTCGGGGAGCCCGGATGGGTTGGCCTGCCTTTGTTCTGACCGCGGGGGGTACGCTCGCTGCGCATAGCGAAAGCCGTCTTCTGCACATCGCCCTCAGCCGTGGGCACGCTCTGCATGAAGTAGCGCCCTGCTGGCCGGGGTAGGAGCCCATCTGAGGGGCGGTCTGGTAGGCGTAGGCGTAGGTCTGCTGGCCGGGCACCAGGGGCAACCATTCCGTAGGGCAGGAAGGGCATGGGGAGGGGCTGGGCGGGCCGCCACTCTCCGGGGTACTGTTCTTGAGAGGTGGGCGTGGTGAAGACCGGATCAAAGGCCTCTGGCGGCAGACCCATGGGGTCGGGGTCACGCCCTCTCGCCCCGGCTTTCTTCTTCCCCTGGGGGAGGGTCCTGGGGTCGGCAGTGACCTCGGGGGATTGCTCGCTGAGGTCAGGCACACTGGCTCTAACGGCTGCGTTCACGTGCATGGGACTGACGATTGTGTCCACAGCCACCTGACTGCCCTCCCTGCACACATCAGCATCACCACCATCACATCACATCATCATCATCATCATCACATCATCATCATCATCATCAACATCATCAGCAGCAGCATCACGCAGCAGCATATCACCATCATCATCATCATCATCATCATCATCTATCATATCAACATCATCATCATCATCATCATCATCACCATCTCATCATCAACATCATCCTCAACATCATTACGTGCACTGAATTAATGATGATGCACACAACTAACTGACTGCCCTCCCTGACTCATCACAACCACCACCGACAACAACACATTCAGGTCATAGTCCATACAAAAACTTTACAACACACTCACGTCACGGGTAGTCCATCATAAAACTTACACTCAGTTACAGTTAGTCCATCACAAACCTTACAACACACTCAGGTCACAGGTCTTACAACACACCAGGTCACAGTTTTACACAACAGGTCAAAGTTCTTACAACACACTCAGGTCACAGTTAGTCATCACACTACAACACACAGGTCACGGTTCTTACAACACACCAAGGTCACAGTTCTTACACACACAAGGCACAGTCTTACAACACACCAAGGTCACAGTTCTCAAACATAGGTCACAGTGTCCGTCACAAACCTTACAACACACTCAGGTCACAGGTCTTACAACACACAGTCACAGTTAGTCCATCACAAACATTCAATCACCAGTCCAAGTCAGCTATCACCTTACAACACATCAATCACAGGTCTTCAACACACAAAGGTCACAGTCATCCATCACAAACCTTTCAACACACTCAGTCACAGTTAGTCCATCACAAACCTTTCAACACACTCAGGTCACAGTCAATCACAAACCTTACAACACACTCAGGTCACAGTTAGTCCATCACAAACCTTACAACACACTCAGGTCACAGTTAGTCCATCACAACCTTACAACACACTCAGGTCACAGTCAATCACAACCTTACAACACACTCAGGTCACAATTAGTCCATCACAAACCTTACAACACACTCAGTCACAGTTAGTCCATCACTAACCTTACAACACACTCAGGTCACATTAGTCATTCACAAACCTTACAACACACTAGTAAATTAGTCATCAACAAACCTTACAACACACTCAGGTCACAGTTGCCATCACAAACCTTACAACACACTCAGGTCACAGTTAGTCCATCACAAACCTTACAACACACTAGGTCACATTAGTCCATCACAAACCTTGCAACACACTATTGTCACATTTCACTACAAACCTCACAACACACTAAGGTCACATTCCATCACAAACCTTGCAACACATACAGGTCACATTTCCATCACAAACCTTGCAACACATACAGGTCACATTTCCATCACAAACCTCACAACACACTAAGGTCACATTCCATCACAAACCTTGCAACACACTAGGGTCACATGTCACTACAAACCTACAACACACTAAGGTCACATTCCATCACAAACCTTGCAACACATACAGGTCACAGTTGATCCATCACAAACCTTACAACACACTAAGGTCACAGTCAGTCCATTACAAACCTAACAACACACTCGTGTCATAGTCCATTGAAAACTTAACGACACACATCATCGTCACCTTCATTGTTATTGCCCTGATTACATCACCGCCGTCATCATCGGCCTGACGCTGATGAAAACACTATTATCGTCACCTTCATTGTTATTGCCCTGACTATCATCACCGCCGTCATCATCGGCCTGACGCTGACTGAAACACCTATTTCGTCACCTTCATTGTTATTGTCCTGACTATCATCACCGCCGTCATCATCGGCCTGACGCTGACTGAGACGCTATTTCGTCACCTTCATTGTTATTGCCCTGACTATCATCACCGCCGTCATCATCGGCCTGACCATGACTGGGGACCTGGCCTCTCACCTGTCCGAGTGGTGGTGGAGTCTGTCTCCCCAAGGTCGTCCTCCAGGGGTTTCTTCTTTCCTTCCTCTCCACTGGACTGGGACCCCGGGTCATCAATGACCGTCTCCTTCCCTCCTCCCAATCTCCCCTCCGTCTCCCTCTCCGCCGTGTTTCTGCCTCGATGTGATCCCCGCCCGGCCCGGGGGTCCTCCGATCGCTTCCGGAATCGGGGCTTCTGTCCACGCGGCTCTCATCGTCGTAGGGCTCATAGACGTGGGAATCTCTGGCTCCGTTTCCGTAGTGGTAATTCCTGTCTGCGCCTCCTCCTCGGTCCCTGTCACCATCACCAGAGTCAGTGACATCCACTGTCAACAATGCACTGTCAACTATCATTTGGCATGACAGCTGCCAACAATCAACTATCAGCTACCGTGACAACTATCATCTGACATCGTCACCTGTCAAGCCGTCTATCAGCTGACAGTTATCCCCTATCATGACAACTATCAACTGTCGTGATGACTATCAACAGTCATGATGACTATCAACTGTCAACTGTCATGATAATTATCACCCGCCCTGATAACTATCAACTGTCACCTGTCATGATAACTATCAACGGTCAATTGTCACCTGTCATAATAACTATCACCTGTTATGACAACTACCAACTGTCATAGTAAATATTAATATCACCTGTCTTGTCAACTACCAACTGTCACCTGTCATGATAACTATCACCTGTTCTGACAACAATCAACTGTCACCAGTCATAGTAAATAATAATCTCACCTGTCTTGTCAACTATCAACTGTCACCTGTCATGATAACTATCATCTGTTGTGACAACTATCAACTGTCACCTATCATGAAACTATCACCTGTTGTGACAACTATCAACTGTCACCTGTTATGATAACTATCACCTGTTGTGACAACTATCAACTGTCACCTATCATGATAACTAACCTGTTGTGACAACTATCAACTGTCACGATAACTATCACCTGTTGTGACAACTGTCAACTATCACATGTCATGCTAACCATCAACTGTCATCTGATCTGCAATGGCAACTATCAACTGTCAGTGATGATTTGTCATATCAACTTTGAACTGTCAACTACCGACTGTAAATAAAACTGTTAACCTGTCATGGCAACGACCAACTGACTGTCAACTGACGACTATCAGCTGTCAAGCAACAGCCATCACCTGTCACGACGACTATCAACTGTCGCCTATCATATATTATCAGCTGTCAGCCATCACCTGTCACGACAACTATCAACTGTTGTCTATCTTTTATTTATCAGCTGTCAGCCATCACCTGTCACGACGACTATCAACTGTTGTCTATCATTGAATTATCAACTGTCAGCCATCACCTGTCATGACAACTACCAACCGTTCTCTGGTCATGTAGATAACTGCTCTTTTGTCATGTAAATAGCTATTCTCTAGTCATGTAAATAGCTATTCTCTCGTCATACAGACTGCTATTCTCTAGTCATGTAAATTGCTATTCCCTAGTCATGTAAATAGCTATTCTCTCATCATACAGACTGCTATTCTCTAGTCATGTAAATAGCTATTCTCTTGTCATTCAGGCTACTGTTCTCCAGTCATGTAAATAGCTATTCTCTGGTCATACAGACTGCTATTCTCTAGTCATGTAAATAGCTATTCTCTCGTCATACAGACTGCTATTCTCTAGTCATGTAAATAGCTATTCTCTGGTCATACAGACTACTATTCTCTTGTCATGTAAATAGCTATTCTCTGGTCATACAGACTGCTATTCTCTAGTCATGTAAATAGCTATTCACTGGTCATACAGATTACTGTTCTCTAGCCATGTAAATAGCTATTCTCTGGTCACACAGATTACTGTTCCCTAGTCATGTAAATAGCTATTCTCTGGTCATACAGACTACTATTCTCAAGTCATGTAAATAGCTATTCTCTGGTCATACAGACTGCTATTCTCTAGTCATGTAAATAGCTATTCTCTGGTCATACAGACTACTATTCTCCAGTCATGTAAATAGCTATTCTCTGGTCATACAGACTGCTATTCTCTAGTCATGTAAATAGCTATTCACTGGTCATACAGATTACTGTTCTCTAGCCATGTAAATAGCTATTCTCTGGTCATACAGATTAGTGTTCCCTAGTCATGTAAATAGCTATTCTCTGGTCATACAGACTACTATTCTCAAGTCATGTAAATAGCTATTCTCTGGTCATACAGACTGCTATTCTCTAGTCATGTAAATGGCTATTCTCTGGTCATACAGACTGCTATTCTCTAGTCATGTAAATAGCTATTCTCTGGACATACAGACTGCTATTCTTAGTCATGTAAATAACTATTCTCTGGCCATGTGGATAGCTGTTTGCTGGTCACGGAAGATAACTGTGTTTTTTTTTTGGTTGTGTAGACAAGTGATCTTTGGTCACGTAGACATTTGGGTTATTTTCTTCTTCTCTTTTGTTGAATTTTCTTTTGGCCAAGTAGACAAGTACTCTTTGGTCATGTTGATAACTGTTCTTCGATCGTGCAGTCAGCTGTTCTTTCTTCATATAGATAACTGTTGAGCGGTCATAGAACAGGTCACTGGTCATACGAGTATTACTACTTCAGAGACGATGTGAGGTCTTTACAGAGACTGAGCTGAAATACCCACCTAAGGCAGGAGACGCTGTCCTGAGGGGGTAATGTAGGTGTGGTGTTAACACAGAGTTGAAGAACCCACCTAAGACAGGAGACGCTGTCCTGAGGGGGTAATGTAGGTGTGGGTTAACACAGAGTTGAAGAACCCACCTGAGGTAGGAAACGCTACCCCTGATGGGGGAGTGTAGGTGTGAGATATTGAGCAGAGGGGGGTGTAGGGGTAGGTGTGAGGATGGACACAGAGTTGAAGTACCCACCTCAGTAGGGGACGCTATCGGGGTGGGTGGGGGAGGGGTATAGGGGTGAGATGGTAACACAGAGTTGAAGCACCCACCTGAGCTAGAGAACGCTGTCCTGGGGGGGGGGTGCTAGGTGTGAAGTGCTAACACAGAGTTGAAGTACCCACCTGAGCTAGGGGACGCTATCCTGGGGGGTCGGGGGGGGGGGGGGGGATAGTGTGAGGTATTGACACAGAGTTGAAGTACCCACCTGAGCTAGGGGACGCTATCCTGGGGGCACGGGGGTAGGGTGGTGGGTAGTGTGAGGTATTGACACAGAGTTGAAGTACCCACCTGAGCTAGGGGACGCTATCCTGGGGGGTCGGGGGGGGGGGATAGTGTGAGGTATTGACACAGAGTTGAAGTACCCACCTGAGCTAGGGGACGCTATCCTGGGGGCACGGGGGTAGGGGTGGTGGGTAGTGTGAGGTATTGACACAGAGTTGAAGTACCCACCTGAGCTAGGGGACGCTATCCTGGGGGGTCGGGGGTAGGGGTGGGGGGGGGTAGTGTGAGGTATTGACACAGAGTTGAAGTACCCACCTGAGCTAGGGGACGCTATCCTGGGGGCACCGGGGTAGGGGTGGGGGGTAGTGTGAGGTATTGACACAGAGTTGAATGTACCCACCTGAGCTAGGGGACGCTATCCTGGGGGGTCGGGGGGTAGGGGTGGGGGGGTAGTGTGAGGTATTGACACAGAGTTTAAATACCCACTGAGCTAGGGGACGCTATCTGGGGGTCAGGGGTAGGGGTGGCGGTAGTGTGAGGTATTGACACAGAGTTGAAGTACCCACCTGAGCTAGGGGACGCTATCCTGGGGGATCGGGGGTAGGGGTGGGGGGTAGTGTGAGGTATTGACACAGAGTTGAAGTACCCACCTGAGCTAGGGGACGCTATCCTGGGGGGTCGGGGTGGGGGTGGGGGTAGGTATGGGGGTAGTGTGAGGTATTGACACAGTTGAAGTACCCACCTGAGCTAGGAGATAATAATAAATAGAATAATAATAATAATGTTAATTTTTATAGCGCCTATTCTCTAAAGATTAGGGCTCTAAGCGCTTTACATATAATAAACACTCGTTTACACAACGGGCTGCCTACCTAGGTAGTGCCGACTGAAGAGCTGCCTGCCGGCGCATCATTCACTTATTTCCTTAATTCTTTACATTTCTCACGCAGGGTGCATGCTATGTGTAACGTGTCATCCATACCAACGGCCAAACTGGCCTTGTCTTCCGAAAGTTGGTGATGGGATTTTACAGTGTGTGCAAGATGCTATGCGTGCGTTCACACACGGAACCTCGGTTTATAGTCTCATTCGAAGGACTGTATGGGGAATGGAGTCAGAACCAATGTTCACTCCGAGGGAAATATCCCCCCGCACCGAAACGGCCCGGCGGAGATTCGAACCCGCAACCCCAGGATCACCAAGATTACGAGTCCGGCGCACTACCAACTGAGCTATTCCGGCCCCCGGAACAGATGCTATCCTGGGGGCAAGAGGGTAAGGTGTGAGGTGCTGACACAGAGTTGAGTACTTACCTCAGGTAGGGGACGCTGTCCTGGGGGTTAGTGATGCTATCCTGGGGCAAGGGGGTTAAGGTGTGAGGTGCTGACACAGAGTTGCAGAACTTACCTCAGGTAGGGGACGCTGTCCTGGGGGTTAGTGTAGCCTCGGACAATAGCTTTACGCGGAACACCTTGCCGGAAGTTCCTGTTGGCTTCGTGGCCATTTCCGGTGGCACTGCCCCACACTGCTGGCGTCTGCACACATGCGTCGTCCTCTGGTCCATCGGACGGAGTGAGCAAGTGTGTGCGTGCCTGAGTGTGTGTGTGTGTGTGTGTGTGTGTGTGTGTGTGTGTGTGTGTGTGTGTGTGTGTGTGTGTGTGTGTGTGTGTGCGCGCGCGCGCGCGCACGCGAAGGTAGCACAGACAGAAGAAGACAGCAGAAACAGACAGAAGAAGACAACACAGGCAGAAAAAAGGACAGCAGAAACAGAGAGGTGGAGGACAGCACAGACAGAAGAAGACAGCAGACACAGATAAAAGAGGACAGCACAGACAGACAGAAGAGGAGTACAGAAACTGAGAGAAGAGATAGCGCCGACAGAAAGAGGATAGCAGAAATTGAAAGAGGACGAGAGAACAGACTGTCTGAGGCAGAAACAGACAGAAGAGGACAGCACACAAACAGACAGAAGAGGACAGCAGAAACAGACAGAAGAGGGCAGCAGAAACAGACAGAAGAGGGCAGCAGAAACAGACAGAAGAGGGGCAGCAGAAACAGACAGAAGAGGGCAGCAGAAACATACAGAAGAGGGCAGCAGAAACAGACAGAAGAGGACAGCACAGCAACAGACAGAAGAGGACAGCACAGAAACAGACATAAGAGGACAGCAGAAACAGACAGAAGAGGACAGCAGAAACAGACAGAAGAGGACAGCACAGAAACAGACAGAAGAGGACAGCAGAAACAGATAGAAGAGGACAGCAGAAACAGACAGAAGAGGACAGCAGAAACAGAAGAGGGCAGCAGAAACAGACAGAAGAGGACAGCAGAACAGATAGAAGAGGACAGCAGAAACAGACAGAAGAGGACAGCAGAAACAGAAGAGGGCAGCAGAAACAGACAGAAGAGGACAGCAGAAACAGAAGAGGGCAGCAGAAAACAGACAGAAGAGGACAGCAGAAACAGATTGAAGAGGGCAGCAGAAACAGACAGAAGAGGACCGCAGAAACAGATAGAAGAGGACAGCAGAACAGACAGAAGAGGACAGCAGAAACAGATAGAAGAGGACAGCAGAAACAGACAGAAGAGGGCAGCAGAAACAGAAGAGGGCAGCAGAAAACAGACAGAAGACTACAGACAGAAGAGGACAGCGCACAAACAGACAGAGAGGACAGCACAGAAACAGACAGAAGAGGACAGCAGAAACAGACAGAAGACTACAGACAGAAGAGGACAGCGAAGAAACAGACAGAAGAGGACAGCAGAAACAGACAGAAGAGGACAGCAGAAACAGACAGAAGACTACAGACAGAAGAGGACAGCACAGAAACAGACAAAAGAGGACAGCAGAAACAGACAGAAGAGGACAGCAGAAACAGACAGAAGACTACAGAAAGAAGAGGACAGACAGAAACATACAGAAGACTACAGACAGAAGAGGACAGCAGAAAACAGACAGAAGAGGACAGCACAAAAAACGACAGAAGAGGGCAGCAGAAACTGACAGAAAAACTACAGAAAGAAGAGGACAGCAGAAACATACAGAAGACTACAGACAGAAGAGGACAGCAGAAACAGACAGAAGAGGACAGACAGAAGAGGACAGCAGAAACAGACAGAAGAGGACAGCAGAAACATACAGAAGACTACAGACAGAAGAGGACAGCTGAAACAGATAGAAGAGGACAGCAGAAAACTGATAGAAGAGGACAGCAGAAACAGACAGAAGAGGACAGCAGAAACAGACAGAAGAGGACAGCTGAAACAGACAGAAGAGGACAGCAGAAACAGACAGAAGAGGACAGCAGAAACAGACAGAAGACTACAGACAGAAGAGGACAGCTGAAACAGACAGAGAGGACAGCAGAAACAGACAGAAGAGGACAGCAGAAACAGACAGAAGAGGACAGCTGAAACAGACAGAAGAGGACAGCAGAAAACAGACAGAAGACTACAGACAGAAGAGGACAGCTGAAACAGACAGAAGAGGACAGCAGAAACAGACAGAAGAGGACAGCAGAAACAGACAGAAGAGGACAGCAGAAACTGACAGAAGAGGACAGCAGAAACATACAGAAGACTACAGACAGAAGAGGACAGCAGAAACAGACAGAAGAGGACAGCTGAAATAGACAGAAGAGGACAGCAGAAACAGACAGAAGAGGACAGCAGAAACTGACAGAAGAGGACAGCAGAAACATACAGAAGACTACAGACAGAAGAGGACAGCAGAAACAGACAGAAGAGGACAGCAGAAACAGACAGAAGAGGACAGCAGAAACAGACAGAAGAGGACAGCAGAAATGACAGAAGAGGGCAGCAGAAACAGACAGAAGAGGACAGCAGAAACTGACAGAAGAGGACAGCAGAAACATACAGAAGACTACAGACAGAAGAGGACAGCAGAAACAGACAGAAGAGGACAGCAGAAACAGACAGAAGAGGACAGCAGAAACAGACAGAAGAGGACAGCAGAAAACTGACAGAAGAGGACAGCAGAAACATACAGAAGACTACAGACAGAAGAGGACAGCAGAAACAGACAGAAGAGGACAGCAGAAACAGACAGAAGAGGACAGCTGAAATAGACAGAAGAGCACAGCAGAAACAGACAGAAGAGGACAGCAGAAACTGACAGAAGAGGACAGCAGAAACATACCGAAGACTACAGACAGAAGAGGACAGCAGAAACAGACAGAAGAGGACAACAGAAACAGACAGAAGAGGACAGCAGAAACAGACAGAAGAGGACAGCAGAAACTGACAGAAGAGGGCAGCAGAAACAGACAGAAGACTACAGACAGAAGAGGACAACAGAAATAGACAGAAGAGGACAGCTGAAATAGACAGAAGAGGGCAGCAGAAACAGACAGAAGAGGGCAGCAGAAACTGACAGAAGAGGACAGCAGAAACATACAGAAGACTACAGACAGAAGAGGACAGCAGAAACAGACAGAAGAGGACAGCAGAAACTGACAGAAGAGGACAGCAGAAACAGACAGAAGAGGACAGCAGAAACAGACAGAAGAGGACAGACAGAAGAGGACAGCAGAAACAGACAGAAGAGGACAGCAGAAACATACAGAAGACTACAGACAGAAGAGGACAGCTGAAACAGATAGAAGAGGACAGCAGAAACTGACAGAAGAGGACAGCAGAAACAGACAGAAGAGGACAGCAGAAATAGACAGAAGAGGACAGCAGAAATAGACAGAAGAGGACAGCAGAAACAGACAGAAGAGGACAGACAGAAGAGGACAGCATAAACAGACAGAAGAGGACAGCAGAAACAGACAGAAGAGGACAGACATAAACAGACAGAAGAGGACAGCAGAAACAGACAGAAGAGGACAGACATAAACAGACAGAAGAGGACAGACATAAACAGACAGAAGAGGACAGCAGCAACAGACAGAAGAGGACAGCAGAAACAGACAGAAGAGGACAGCAGAAAACAGACAGAAGAGGACAGACAGAAACAGACAGAAGAGGACAGCAGAAACAGATAGAAGAGGACAGCAGAAACAGACAGAAGAGGGCAGCAGAAACAGAAGAGGGCAGCAGAAACAGACAGAAGACTACAGACAGAAGAGGACAGCGCACAAACAGCCAGAAGAGGACAGCACAGAAACAGACAGAAGAGGACAGCAGAAACAGACAGAAGACTACAGACAGAAGAGGACAGCGAAAGAAACAGACAGAAGAGGACAGCAGAAACAGACAGAAGAGGACAGCAGAAACAGACAGAAGACTACAGACAGAAGAGGACAGCACAGAAAGACAAAAGAGGACAGCAGAAACAGACAGAAGAGAGAAGAGATAGCGCCGACAGAAAGAGGATAGCAGAAATTGAAGAGGACGAGAGAACAGACTGTCTGAGGCAGAAACAGACAGAAGAGGACAGCACACAAACAGACAGAAGAGGACAGCAGAAACAGACAGAAGAGGGCAGCAGAAACAGACAGAAGAGGGCAGCAGAAACAGACAGAAGAGGGCAGCAGAAACAGACAGAAGAGGGCAGCAGAAACATACAGAAGAGGGCAGCAGAAACAGACAGAAGAGGACAGCACAGAAACAGACAGAAGAGGACAGCACAGAAACAGACAGAAGAGGACAGCAGAAACAGACAGAAGAGGACAGCAGAAACAGACAGAAGGGACAGCACAGAAACAGACAGAAGAGGACAGCAGAAACAGATAGAAGAGGACAGCAGAAACAGACAGAAGAGGACAGCAGAAACAGAAGAGGGCAGCAGAAACAGACAGAAGAGGACAGCAGAAACAGAAGAGGGCAGCAGAAACAGACAGAAGAGGACAGCAGAAAACAGTATGAAGAGGGCAGCAGAAACAGACAGAAGAGGACCGCAGAAACAGATAGAAGAGGACAGCAGAAACAGACAGAAGGGACAGCAGAAACAGATAGAAGAGGACAGCAGAAACAGACAGAAGAGGGGCAGCAGAAACAGAAGAGGGCAGCAGAAACAGACAGAAGACTACAGACAGAAGAGGACAGCGCACAAAACAGACAGAAGAGGACAGCACAGAAACAGACAGAAGAGGACAGCAGAAACAGACAGAAAGACTACAGACAGAAGAGGACAGCGATGAAACAGACAGAAGAGGACAGCAGAAACAGACAGAAGAGGACAGCAGAAACAGACAGAAGACTACAGACAGAAGAGGACAGCACAGAAACAGACAAAAGAGGACAGCAGAAACAGACAGAAGAGGACAGCAGAAACAGACAGAAGACTACAGAAAGAAGAGGACAGCAGAAACATACAGAAGACTACAGACAGAAGAGGACAGCAGAAACAGACAGAAGAGGACAGCACAAAAAACGACAGAAGAGGGCAGCAGAAACTGACAGAAAACTACAGAAAGAAGAGGACAGCAGAAACATACAGAAGACTACAGACAGAAGAGGGACAGCAGAAACAGACAGAAGAGGACAGACAGAAGAGGACAGCGAAACAGACAGAAGAGGACAGCAGAAACATACAGAAGACTACAGACAGAAGAGGACAGCTGAAACAGATAGAAGAGGACAGCAGAAACTGATAGAAGAGGACAGCAGAAACAGACAGAAGAGGACAGCAGAAACAGACAGAAGAGGACAGCTGAAACAGACAGAAGAGGACAGCAGAAACAGACAGAAGAGGACAGCAGAAACAGACAGAAGACTACAGACAGAAGAGAAACAGCTGAAACAGACAGAAGAGGACAGCAGAAACAGACAGAAGAGGACAGCAGAAACAGACAGAAGAGGACAGCTGAAACAGACAGAAGAGGACAGCAGAAACAGACAGAAGACTACAGACAGAAGAGGACAGCTGAAACAGACAGAAGAGGACAGCAGAAACAGACAGAAGAGGACAGCAGAAACAGACAGAAGAGGACAGCAGAAAACTGACAGAAGAGGACAGCAGAAACATACAGAAGACTACAGACAGAAGAGGACAGCAGAAACAGACAGAAGAGGACAGCAGAAACAGACAGAAGAGGACAGCTGAAATAGACAGAAGAGGACAGCAGAAACAGACAGAAGAGGACAGCAGAAACTGACAGAAGAGGACAGCAGAAACATACAGAAGACTACAGACAGAAGAGGACAGCAGAACAGACAGAAGAGGACAGCAGAAACAGACAGAAGAGGACAGCAGAAACTGACAGAAGAGGGCAGCAGAAACAGACAGAAGAGGACAGCAGAAACTGACAGAAGAGGACAGCAGAAACATACAGAAGACTACAGACAGAAGAGGACAGCAGAAACAGACAGAAGAGGACAGCAGAAACAGACAGAAGAGGACAGCAGAAACAGACAGAAGAGGACAGCAGAAACTGACAGAAGAGGACAGCAGAAACATACAGAAGACTACAGACAGAAGAGGACAGCAGAAAAAAGACAGAAGAGGACAGCAGAAACAGACAGAAGAGGACAGCTGAAATAGACAGAAGAGCACAGCAGAAACAGACAGAAGAGGACAGCAGAAACTGACAGAAGAGGACAGCAGAAACATACCGAAGACTACAGACAGAAGAGGACAGCAGAAACAGACAGAAGAGGACAACAGAAACAGACAGAAGAGGACAGCAGAAACAGACAGAAGAGGACAGCAGAAACTGACAGAAGAGGGCAGCAGAAACAGACAGAAGACTACAGACAGAAGAGGACAACAGAAATAGACAGAAGAGGACAGCTGAAATAGACAGAAGAGGGCAGCAGAAACAGACAGAAGAGGGCAGCAGAAACTGACAGAAGAGGACAGCAGAAACATACAGAAGACTACAGACAGAAGAGGACAGCAGAAACAGACAGAAGAGGACAGCAGAAACTGACAGAAGAGGACAGCAGAAACAGACAGAAGAGGACAGCAGAAACAGACAGAAGAGGACAGACAGAAGAGGACAGCAGAAACAGACAGAAGAGGACAGCAGAAACATACAGAAGACTACAGACAGAAGAGGACAGCTGAAACAGATAGAAGAGGACAGCAGAAACTGACAGAAGAGGACAGCAGAAACAGACAGAAGAGGACAGCAGAAATAGACAGAGAGGACAGCAGAAACAGACAGAAGAGGACAGACAGAAGAGGACAGCATAAACAGACAGAAGAGGACAGCAGAAAACAGACAGAAGAGGACAGACATAAACAGACAGAAGAGGACAGCAGAAACAGACAGAAGAGGACAGACATAAACAGACAGAAGAGGACAGACATAAACAGACAGAAGAGGACAGCAGCAACAGACAGAGAAGAGGACAGCAGAAACAGACAGAAGAGGACAGCAGACACAGACAGAAGAGGACAGACAGAAACAGACAGAAGAGGACAGCAGAAACAGATAGAAGAGGACAGCAGAAACAGACAGAAGAGGGCAGCAGAAACAGAAGAGGGCAGCAGAAACAGACAGAAGACTACAGACAGAAGAGGACAGCGCACAAACAGCCAGAAGAGGACAGCACAGAAACAGACAGAAGAGGACAGCAGAAACAGACAGAAGACTACAGACAGAAGAGGACAGCGAAGAAACAGACAGAAGAGGACAGCAGAAACAGACAGAAGAGGACAGCAGAAACAGACAGAAGACTACAGACAGAAGAGGACAGCACAGAAAGACAAAAGAGGACAGCAGAAACAGACAGAAGAGGACAGCAGAAACAGACAGAAGACTACAGAAAGAAGAGGACAGCAGAAACATACAGAAGACTACAGACAGAAGAGGACAGCAGAAACAGACAGAAGAGGACAGCACAGAAAACAGACAGAAGAGGGCAGCAGAAACTGACAGAAGACTACAGAAAGAAGAGGACAGCAGAAACATACAGAAGACTACAGACAGAAGAGGACAGCAGAAACAGACAGAAGAGGACAGACAGAAGAGGACAGCAGAAACAGACAGAAGAGGACAGCAGAAACATACAGAAGACTACAGACAGAAGAGGACAGCTGAAACAGATAGAAGAGGACAGCAGAAACTGATAGAAGAGGACAGCAGAAACAGACAGAAGAGGACAGCTGAAACAGACAGAAGAGGACAGCAGAAACAGACAGAAGAGGACAGCAGAAACAGACAGAAGAGGACAGCAGAAACAGACAGAAGACTACAGACAGAAGAGGACAGCTGAAACAGACAGAAGAGGACAGCAGAAACAGACAGAAGAGGACAGCAGAAACAGACAGAAGAGGACAGCTGAAACAGACAGAAGAGGACAGCAGAAACAGACAGAAGACTACAGACAGAAGAGGACAGCTGAAACAGACAGAAGAGGACAGCAGAAACAGACAGAAGAGGACAGCAGAAACAGACAGAAGAGGACAGCAGAAACTGACAGAAGAGGACAGCAGAAACTGACAGAAGAGGACAGCAGAAAACATACAGAAGACTACAGACAGAAGAGGACAGCAGAAACAGACAGAAGAGGACAGCAGAAACAGACAGAGAGGACAGCTGAAATAGACAGAAGAGGACAGCAGAAACAGACAGAAGAGGACAGCAGAAACTGACAGAAGAGGACAGCAGAAACATACAGAAGACTACAGACAGAAGAGGACAGCAGAAACAGACAGAAGAGGACAGCAGAAACAGACAGAAGAGGACAGCAGAAACAGACAGAAAGAGGACAGCAGAAACTGACAGAAGAGGGCAGCAGAAACAGACAGAAGAGGACAGCAGAAACTGACAGAAGAGGACAGCAGAAACATACAGAAGACTACAGACAGAAGAGGACAGCAGAAACAGACAGAAGAGGACAGCAGAAAACAGACAGAAGAGGACAGCAGAAACAGACAGAAGAGGACAGCAGAAACTGACAGAAGAGGACAGCAGAAACATACAGAAGACTACAGACAGAAGAGGACAGCAGAAACAGACAGAAGAGGACAGCAGAAACAGACAGAAGAGGACAGCTGAAATAGACAGAAGAGCACAGCAGAAACAGACAGGAGAGGACAGCAGAAACTGACAGAAGAGGACAGCAGAAAACATACAGAAGACTACAGACAGAAGAGGACAGCAGAAACAGACAGAAGACGACAGCAGAAAACAGACAGAAGAGGACAGCAGAAACAGACAGAAGAGGACAGCAGAAACTGACAGAAGAGGGCAGCAGAAACAGACAGAAGACTACAGACAGAAGAGGACAACAGAAATAGACAGAAGAGGACAGCTGAAATAGACAGAAGAGGGCAGCAGAAACAGACAGAAGAGGACAGCAGAAACTGACAGAAGAGGACAGCAGAAACATACAGAAGACTACAGACAGAAGAGGACAGCAGAAACAGACAGAAGAGGACAGCAGAAACTGACAGAAGAGGACAGCAGAAACAGACAGAAGAGGACAGCAGAAACAGACAGAAGAGGACAGACAGAAGAGGACAGCAGAAACAGACAGAAGAGGACAGCAGAAACAGACAGAAGACTACAGACAGAAGAGGACAGCTGAAACAGATAGAAGAGGACAGCAGAAACTGACAGAAGAGGACAGCAGAAACAGACAGAAGAGGACAGCAGAAATAGACAGAAGAGGACAGCAGAAATAGACAGAAGAGGACAGCAGAAACAGACAGAAGAGGACAGACAGAAGAGGACAGCATAAACAGACAGAAGAGGACAGCAGAAACAGACAGAAGAGGACAGACATAAACAGACAGAAGAGGACAGCAGAAACAGACAGAAGAGGACAGACATAAACAGACAGAAGAGGACAGACATAAACAGACAGAAGAGGACAGCAGAAACAGACAGAAGAGGACAGCAGAAACAGACAGAAGAGGACAGACAGAAACAGACAGACAGAAGAGGACAGCAGAAACAGACAGAAGAGGACAGACAGAAGAGGAAAGACAGAAGAGGACAGCAGAAACAGACAGAAGAGGACAGACAGAAACAGACAGAAGAGGACAGACAGAAGAGGACAGCAGAAACAGACAGAAGAGGACAGACAGAAGAGGACAGCAGAAACAGACAGAAGACTTACAGACAGAAAGAAGGCAGCAGGAAAGGACAGAAGAGGATAGCACAGACGACAGACGCGACAGGACCTCCAAGACAACCACAGCAAAGTGGACCCTGTCCTGCCCCGGGGTATTGTCAACTGACCTCCCACCGAAGACCGTCGACGGCCACTTTCTCCATGTTGCTGTCGATGCTGCCGCCGGTGTAGAGGTCAGCGCTGCGCGTGACGGCGACCGGCCCGGACACCTTCT
>CM031615.1:72747011-72757214 GCA_018398815.1 Conus ventricosus
ATCTTCAAATCTTCAGAACATAAGCAAATGAAAGTTGGCGTGATTTTTGTTTTTCAGAATTTCAGGTGAAGATGGAGATAAACGCTTATTCTTTGTGGGCTAGACTGTGGTATGTGTGACTGGACACTGCTTCCTGGATCATTGTACACTGTAAATGTTCAATACAAAATGTGCTATGAACGCTGTGAGCTCCAGCCATCACCTAATAACGTCATGATTGATTTTTTTCATTTTTTTGTATTGTATTTCAAGGAGTTCATGTGTCATTCTAGAATATCATTCCATTATGTTATTGTTACAAACAGATTTTTCATTCAATTTCTTTCATGTGATATATACTTTTATGTAGCTATGTTCAATATCTTCTGAATTATAAGCAAATGAAAAGCATAGGCGTGTTTTTGTGTTTTTCTAAAAAATATCTTAGCATGGGACTAGCAAAATATGATAGCAGCGAAGGGGTTAAGGACAAGTTCAACACAGAACCTCAAACACCTTCACTGCATTTGACAAGTTACAACACATGACTTCAATACCATCACCACATCTGACTTTGACTAAGGCCAAGTTACAACACACAGCCTCACAAACACCCACCACATCTGATTATGACTAAGTAAAAGTTATCACACAGAACCTCAAGCAACATGACCATATTATATGAATAAATTACAACACAAAATTCAATCATCATATCCATAAACGACAACTTACAACACATCTAAGTGAACATGACCATATAAGGACAAAATCTCAACCACCATGATCTTAAAAAGGACAACTTATACCACAAAATCTCATTGTCATGACCATAAAAAAATGGCTTACAATACAAAATCGTAGTCATCACAACTGTGAACAGATGACTTGCAACACAAAATTTCAACAACTATGACTTTAAAAGGACATTTTACAATGCAAATCTCAACTACCATGACCATAAGGGAAAACTTACAATAACTTCAACCCCTCTGACCAAGATAAAAACAATTTACAATACAGAACATCAATCACCCTGACCATGCATGGACACAAAACCTCAATCATGACCATATATGGAGACAAACCTCAATCATGACCATATATGGAGACAAAACCTCAATCATGACCGTATACAGACACAAAATCTTAACCATGACATATACGGACACAGAAACTCAATCATGACCAAATACGGACACAAAACCTCAATCATGACCATATAAAGACACAAAATCTCAATCATGACCATGTACAGTCACAAAAACGTCAATCTCATGACCATGTATAGACACAAAACCTTAATGCTATGATCATATAAGGGCACAAATCTAAATCCCATGACTATATACAGACATAAAACTCAATCGTATGCCATGTAAAGACACAAAATTTCAATCACATGACTGTATTAGGACAGAAAACCTCAAGACTGTATAAGGACAGAAAACGTTAATCCCATGACTACAAGGATAGAAAACCTCGATCCTATGACTCATATGGACAGAAAACCTCAATCTCATGACTGTATATATATGGACAGAAAACCTCAATTCCATGACTGTATAGGGACAGAAAGAAACCTCAATCTCATGATTATAAGGACAGAAAACCTCAATCTCATGACTATAAGGACAGAAAAAAAAATCTCATGACTGTATAAGGAGAGAAAACCTCAATCTCATGACTGTAAGGACAGAAAACCTCAATCTCATGACTGTATAAGGAGAGAAAACCTCAATCCCATCACTGTATAGGGACAGAAAACCTCAATCCTATGACTGTATAGGGACAGAAAACCTCAATCCCATGACTGTACAGGGACAGAAAACCTCACTCCATGACTGTATATGTACAGAAAACCTCAGTCTCATGATCATAAGGACAGAAACCTCAATCCCACGAGTGTGTATGGACAGTCTCCCAGTCAAACTTTTCTGTGGCTGGCCTAGTTTGCTGTTGCTGCAGCTTGCACACCTCTGCCACGTGTCACTCTGCCACGCCCTCTGACCTCGACGCCTTTGTGCTTGCTGTCACTTGTCTCTGAGCCCTCTGTGTTGCTCGCCCCCACCGTTATACAGTCAGTCGTCTCACTCACACTGCCATCAGTTTTGAAACTACTATCAGCGTCAGTTTGTGTTGGCTCGTTGCCAACAGCACGAGAGCCCACAGTGCGCCGGCCAGCCCACTTCTGCTTGCCACACGTGCAACTGGATCAGCCACGCTTGTTTCGACTCGGTCGAGCTTTGATTATCCGATAATGTACCCTGGTCACCATCTGGGTGTTCTTGATCCAAATCAGTATCAACTGACCATCTACTCCACATTTCCAGCACCTGATCTGTTGTAAATGTACGGCGAGGCCGAGTACCTTAAGTGCTTGGTTGTGACGCCATTATGAATCAAAAAAACTTATCAACAGAAATGGATAAAAACACTTAACTGAACACCACTCTGATGAAGCTAATGGCTGTGAAGCAGCGTCAGTGAATACCGGAACTATGACGGTTATCGCTGGCTTTCTATCTCGTCATGTTCGAGAGTGAGAGTATCTGGAGTTAGGTCACCCTAGTTAGTCACCAACAGCAATGTCAGTGGTGAGCCACATTGTCGCCGAACAGCGACGTCAGCGGCGTAAGGGTTAAGGACAGAAAACCTCAATCCCATGACTGTTTAAGGACAGAAAACCTCAATCCATGACTGTTTAAGGACAGAAAACCTCAATCCCATGACCATGTAGGGACAGAAAACCTCAATCCCATGACTGTTTAGGGACAGAAAACCTCAATCCCATGACTGTATAGGGACAGGAAACCTCAATCCCATGACTGCATAGGGACAGGAAACCTCAATCCCATGACTATACGGACAGGAAACCTCAATCCCATGACTGTATACGGACAGGAAACCTCAATCCATGACCATGTAGGGACAGACAACCTCAATTCCATGACTTTGAACAGAGTGTGCATCATCTGGTACCCTGGAATGTTCAGCCATTGACAAGACGGAGTTACAAGAGAACCACGATCAGTGTAATGACTAATCAGGTTGAGGATGACCTCTGTCATTACTGAGGCAACTGCATCAGCGTTTACTACTATCATAATCATACATAATATGTATACATGTGTGTGTGTGTGTGTGTGTATCTATATCTATAAATATATTACTCTAACAGTTATGATTATGATTGGTGGACTAACTCCCTACAGTGACAGCCTTCTGCAAGGTGACCACAAGGATACGAGTGCCATGGACGCCAGTTATTTGAAAATCATCCAGCAGCTGAACGACTTCTCCCTGGCAGGGTCTGCTACATCCCTCTCCCGTATCTGAAACACACAGCCATCATGTTTACAGTGCTACATCCCTCTCCGTATCTGAAACACACTGCCATCATGTTTACAGTGCTACATCCCTCTCCCGTATCTGAAACACACTGCCATCATGTTTACAGTGCTACATCCTCTCCTGTATCTGAAACCACACAGCCATCATGTTTACAGTGCTACATCCCTCTCCTGTATCTGAAACACACTGCCATCATGTTTACAGTGCTACATCCCTCTCTGTATCTGAAACACACTGCCATCATGTTTACAGTGCTGCATCCCTCTCCTGTATCTGAAACTGTCACGTTTACAGGGCTACATCCCTCTCCCTCTCTGACAAAGGGCAGGGACAACACACACTAAGGACAATGAGAAAGAGCACATACCAAGGGCAAGGAGAACACACAAAATGGCAAGGGAGTAGTAAGAACAATGAGGGAGAACACAGCAAGGGCAGGGAGAAGATACTGTAAGGACAATGAGGGAAAACACAGCAAGGGCAGGGAGAAGATACAGTAAGGACAATGAGGGAGAACACAGCAAGGACAGGGAGAGATACAGTAAGGACAATGAGGGAGAACAAGCCATAGACAGGGAGAAGATACAGTAAGGACAATGAGGGAAAACACAGCAAGGACAGGGAGAAGATACAGTATTGTAAGGACAATGGGCGAGAACACAGCAAGGATAGGGAGAAGATACAGTAAGGACAATGAGGGAGAAATACAGCAAGGACAGGGAGAAGATACAGTATTGTAAGGACAATGAGGTAGAACACAGCAGGGACAGGGAGAAGATACAGTATTGTAAGGACAATGAGGGAGAACACAGCAAGGACAGGGAGAAGATACAGTAAGGACAATGAGGGAGAACACAGCAAGGACAGGGAGAGAGATACGTAAGGACAATGAGGGAAAACACAGCAAGGACAGAGAGAAGATACAGTAAGGACAATGAGGAAAAAACACAGCAAGGACAGGGAGAAGATACTGTATTGTAGGACAATGAGGGAGAACACAGCAGGGACAGGGAGAATACACAGTATTGTAAGGACAATGAGGGAGAACACAGCAAGGACAGGGAGAAGATACAGTAAGGACAATGAGGGAAAACACAGCAAGGACAGGGAGAAGATACAGTATTGTAAGGACAATGAGGGAGAACACAGCAAGGACAGGGAGAGATACAGTATTGTAAGGACAATGAGGGAGAACACAGCAAGGACAGGGAGAAGATACAATAAGGACAATGAGGGAGAACACAGCAAGGACAGGGAGAAGATACAGTAAGGACAATGAGGGAGAACACAGCAAGGACAGGGAGAAGATACAGTATTGTAAGGACAATGAGGGAGAACACAGCAAGGACAGGGAGAAGATACAGTAAGGACAATGAGGGAGAACACAGCAAGGACAGGGAGAAGATACAGTATTGTAAGGACAATGTGGGAGAACACGGCAAGGACAGGGAGAAGATACAGTAAGGACAATGAGGGAGAACAGTAAGGACAATGAGGGAGAACACACCAAGGACAGGGAGAGAGATACAGTAAGGACAATGAGGGAGAACAGTAAGGACAATGAGGGGAGAACACCAGCAAGGACAGGGAGAAGATACAGTAAGGACAATGAGGGACAGGGAGGAAGATACAGTAAGGACAATGAGGGAGAACAGTAAGGACAATGAGGGAGAACACACCAAGGACAGGGAGAAGATACAGTAAGGACAATGAGGGAGAACAGTAAGGACAATGAGGGAGAACACAGCAAGGACAGGGAGAAGATACAGTAAGGACAATGAGGGAGAACAGTAAGGACATGAGGGAGAACACAGCAAGGACAGGGAGAAGATACAGTAAGGACAATGAGGGAGAACAAACCATAGACAAGGAGAACCCACAGGAAAGACAATGACAGAATACACATGAAGAACAGGATAACGTTCAGATAGGACAGGGATAGCACACTGTAAGGACAGAGAGAACACACAGTTAGGATAACACAGAGAATACAACACACAGTGAGGACAGGGAGAACACACAGTTGGGGATAACACAGAGAATACAAACACGTGAGGACAGGGAGAACACACAGTTGGGGATAACACAGAGAATACAACACACAGTGAGGACAGGGAGAACACACAGTTGGGGATAACACAGAATACAACACACAGTGAGGACAGGGAGAACACACAGTGGGGATAACACAGAGAATACAACACACAGTGAGGACAGGGAGAACACACAGTTGGGGATAACACAGAGAATACAACACACAGTGAGGAAAGGGAGAACACACAGTTGGGGATAACACAGAGAATACAACACACAGTGAGGACAGGGAAACACACAGTTGGGGATAACACAGAGAATACAACACACAGTGAGGACAGAGAGAACACACAGTTAGGGATAACACAGAGAATACAACACACAGTGAGGACAGAGAGAACACACAGTTAGGGATAACACACAGAATACAACACACAGTGAGGACAGAGAGAACACACAGTTAGGGATAACACAGAGAATACAACACACAGTGAAGACAGGGCAAACACAGAAAGGACAAGGAGAGTACAGAGTAAGGACTGGAAGAACACACAGAAAGACTGGGAAAACACAGTAAGGACACAGACAATACACAGTAAGAACACATCACAAGGACAGGCAGAACACAAAAGTAAAGACAGGGAGAGAAAACACACAGGGAGGACACACAGCGAAGACTGGAACAGTGGGAGAACACATAACAAAGACAGGAAGGACAGAAAGAACACAGAGAAAGGACAGGGAGAACACACAGTTAAAACAGAGAGAACACAAAAGTTAGGACAGTAAGGTTACTAAGAATACACATTGAGGTGAGAAAGAACACACTGGAAGTACAAGGAAAATATTTAGTACAGACAGGGAGTACGCACTGTATGGACAGAAAGAACATGCAGTAAGGACAGGTGAGAACACATTATAACGACAGAGACTAGACACAGTCAGAACAGAAAGGACACAGTTAGGGGGGGGGCGGGGAGAGAGAGAGAATACACATTAAGGACAAGGAGTACATTACACGAACATAAAGAACATATAGCAAGGATCAGGAGTACATGCAGTAAGGACAAAGATACCACAGAAAAGATGGATACATGGAGAATATTCATAAATGACAGAAAGAAATCATAGTAAGAACAATAAAAGCACCTGTTATAGACAAGATGAATTCGTAGTATGGAAAAGGTCACTATACAGAGATGGAGAAAAAAAAGGGTAACAACAGGGATAATACATAGTAAGGACAAAAACAGAGGAACAAAACACTAAAGAGAAGGAAAATGCATAGTAAGGACAGGAGGAATGCATAGAAGACTGGGAGAACAAATTATAAAGATAGGGAGAGACAGGGAGTATACAGGGTAAGGACATAGAAAAGATTTAGTAAAAACATGAAAAAACACATTAAGGACAGGGGCACCACACAGTAAAGACAGTCTTACACACAGTAAAGACAGAGAAAAGACACACTGAGGACATGGAAAACACACAGTAAGAACAGGGAAAACACACAGTAAAAAACATGAAAAAACACAGTAAGAACAGGGAAAACACACAGTAAAAACATGAAAACACACAGTAAGAACAGGGAAAACACACAGTAAAAACATGAAAACACACAGTAAGAACAGGGAAAACACACAGTAAAAACATGAAAACACACAGTAAGAACAGGGAAAAACACAGTAAAAACATGAAAACACACAGTAAGAACAGGGAAAACACACAGTAAAAACATGAAAAAACACAGTAAGAACAGGGAAAACACACAGTAAAAACATGAAAAAACACAGTAAGAACAGGGAAAACACACAGTAAAAACATGAAAAAAACAGTAAGAACAGGGAAAACACACAGTAAAAACATGAAAACACACAGTAAGAACAGGGAAAACACACAGTAAAAACATGAAAACACACAGTAAGAACAGGGAAAACACACAGTAAAAACATGAAAAAACACAGTAAGAACAGGGAAAACACACAGTAAAAACATGAAAAAACACAGTAAGAACTGGGAAAACACACAGTAAAAACATGAAAACACACAGTAAGAACAGGGAAAACACACAGTAAAAACATGAAAACACACAGTAAGAACAGGGAAAACACACAGTAAAAACATGAAAACACACAGTAAGAACAGGGAAAACACACAGTAAAAACATGAAAACACACAGTAAGAACAGGGAAAACACACAGTCAGGACACAGAAAACACGTAGTAAGAACAGGGAGAAGACGTGATAAGGTTGGACAGAACACACAACACGGCTAAGAAAAATCCACAGTAAGGCAGACCACACAGCAGAGCCTGGGAGAAGACACAGTGAGGACACGGAGGATTTGCTCACAGCCTTGAGAAGTTTGATTTCATCCAGCGCCGTCTCTGTGTAGTGGGAGGCACTCTTCACCACCTTCAGAGCAACATACCTCTGGCACCTGTAAAACAACATGACACCCGTCAGGCAATAGGACACCTGTCAGATACCACATTATGACACCTAACAACATGACACCTGTCAGACACCATACTAAGACACCTGTAAGACAGCTTGACACATATCAGGCAGCCTGACGACTGTCTGACACCACACTATGAGACACCTGTAAGACGAACCGACACGTGTAATATGACCCGACACCTGTCACAGGCTTCAGATTGCCGGCTAGACTGCAATATTTACACATGAGAATTTGAAATGGTTCCCTCATGCAGCTAGTGAAGGGTTTTCATATTTATAATATACATTTTCTTCATCTTCAACCCCCCCTCCTTTTTTCTTTTTTTTAAATCTTTGCCAAGTCATTATTACAATGATGGAAGAATTGTTAACCTGCACTTGTTTTCCCCCACTACTTAACTGTTCAGCATTATTTTGAAATAGTGCATCACATTTTAAATCATGCACCAGGATGTTGCGTGCCTGTTGCTGCAGTGCCCAGGTGGAATTGGTTCCTCTTTCTCTCACTCGATCATGTGAACAGCAGAAGTGGCCACTCATGCCACCATAGCCATCATTCCCAGATATGAATGATCGGCTTTCAATGGATTCAGGATCAAAACAAGTGAAAAGACTTATGAAAGAATAGAATGGTGTCCCTGTGATTTAGTTCTTTTACTGCAAAGGTCAATTCCCTTCACGCTTTGTTCATTGTCCTGTGCAATGTTCAGTAAGAGAAATGACACTGAAGGCAAAACAGACACTGGGGCAGACTACCAAACCTGTCAAAAGATCTTGATCAAGACTTCCCTGTTTAAAGCAAATTTAACACTTTTTCTTATGCATGAGGATATATCTTCTTTCTAAACAATGTTCATCCTTCATTCTCTCTCTCTCTCTCTCTCTCTGTCTTCCTCTCTCTCTTACACACACAACACATACAGTGACACACTGTGACACACTCGCATGCACGTGCGTTGCACGCACACACACACACTTCTACACTCAGCGACTTCTGAATTAAAGAAACCACTAAACAAATACACAGTCTCACACATCAGGCATGAAAGTGACCAGCAGTAAAAAAGGCTGAAAAATCGGCGGGGGTCTGGGGGCCACCGTAGGCCCCCAGTGGGTCCAGGGGCAACACCCTGGCGGGGTCAGGGGGCAGAGCCCCCTGAAGCTGAAGCTTTTTTATTAAATAAAAGGCCTAAAACTGCAAATAAACCCTATTTCAGCGCTGTTAAGAAGGGCAAATAAGCCACATTTTCATGTTTTCAGTAATGAAAATAATACTTCAAAAGATTATATAATAATATAATTTTATATGTGCATAGGCCTACTGACTCATTCACTCGCATTATTTTGTGTTATTTTATTTTTACTTTTTAACATGCTCGCTGGTGACCTACTCGTTTTCGAGTGAACCAGTATTTTAGGAAGAAGAAGAAGAAAACAATGAGGCAGCCTTCATCACAACATTGATTCAGTAGGTCAATCTTTCCACATGGAACACAAAATGCCGCGCCTTTTTCGTCTAATTTGCGAAACACATCGCCAACTCGAACATCGTCCACTTCCTGGTCTAGCCAGTCCCACCTCCAATCGTTTCTCATCCCTTTCTTTTTTTTTTTTTTTTTTTTTAATTGAACAATCATCCCTTTTTTTTTGGCGTGAAATCGCGACGCGTGGACAAACTTCGGCAATTTAACGATGTCCGACGTTCGACAGGCGCGAAAAGACCGGATGTTGATTGACGGCGGAAGTTGACCAGTTGACTCTTTTGAGAATAACAAATTGTCCAATGAGAATAGCATCGAACGAAAGTTTATTTCAGGATTTTTCTTTTCTCTTTTTTTTTTTGGGGGGGGGGGGGGGGCGGACATTTTTTTGGGGGCGGCGCAGTATGAAAAAATGGGCGGGAAAATCCGCCTTAGGCGGACGAATTTCATGCCTGCACATTCCAATGAATCATCGGACAAAAGATCATCTCCATCATCCATAATCATCTGCACACTGTGCAAAATTGTGTAAGTTTGGAGACTTGGATCGGAACCACTGTCTGCTTGTCAAAGGCTGCGCAGCCATTTTTTTTGCAGATGAGACAAACCCCCTTTTCCACGTGGTCCAGTTACCGAATCATTATTGAGAATAAAGGTGTGATGGTGTGTAAGATGTTGGTGATGGTGTGGGAGACGGTGTGTATAAGTGTGTTTCATTTCACATTTTACAGTCACGCCAAATGTAATGGAATGTCATGGCTGTTACGCTGACAAACCCAATCCCAAACATGCTTGTTAAAAACAAAAAACAAACAACAACTACAGTGACAAAAGTATTTCCTTAAACGCACGACCTGAAATCCACAAGCCAGAATTCCTACGTACAGCAACC
>CM031615.1:72758214-72768835 GCA_018398815.1 Conus ventricosus
AAGCGGTCATTCCCTCACGCTTTGTTCATGTCTGTGCAATGTTCAGTAAGAAAGACATGAGGCAAACGACACTGGGCAGACACCAAACTGTCAAAGACTGATCAAGACTTCCTGTTAAAGCAATTTACACTTTTCTTATGCATGAGGATAAGGTCTATTCAAACTTGCTGTATCCTTAAACATTACTTTCATTCATCCAGTATCCACTTCAACTGTACCACTTCGACATACTTAGAGACTTGTCTTTTTCTGTGTGCATGTATCAGCTGAGCTCCCTTCTGGCAGTCATCAGCAGTGGCAAGTTGTGTCACTCATCATAGAATCCAGCACTCAAGCCTACCCCACATTAATTCAGTTCTTTATAGTGACCATCACTATTGTCAAGAATTTACCATCAGTACACTTAGAAAACCCTTTAACGTGAAAGTCACTGTGTACACCTTCACCATACACAACTGAAAGCTTTAAATACATATGTAGGCCTCAGCCACGAACTCCATTCTTTTGTAGATCCTCCTATCCTTCTGTTGCTTCCACTCTGCTGCAGCAGCTGTGAAGTCAGAGTCATGATGGGAGGACTTCACATTGATGGTCTCAGCACATTGAGGCTGTCTTCTTTCAGCCTGTTTCTCCTGGCTGTCTTGATGGCATTTGGGCACTGAAACCACGCTCACAGTCGGCAGTCGCTTCGTTTTCACCATCTTCATTATCTTGCTGATCTTCGGGTTCACTGGCACTTTCAAACCAGTTTCGCCTCCGGCGTCGATCGGCTGAGACACGCTATCGCTTGACTGAGTAGCCGTAACGGTGGCTGTAGACTCATTATCGACTTCCAGCTGATGATCTTTATATATCAGTGCGTTTTTTTTCTTCGTGAAGGCGAAAGAAAACAGAGTGTTTGGCTTTGCGCGCTTCATCGTTGAAGCCGACATGAGACTGTTGAACTGCCAGTACCCCTGATTGGCTCAACTGCTGCTTCTCGGCCAATGAAACAATTTGGTAGAACGCGCGTTCGGCTAAAGGAATTGCTCAGGAAGGCTATACACACGGCAGCGGCGAAGCCGCGTGGTTGTGCAAAACGCGTTCGTTCTCTTTTTTTTGCGGCTTTTTGGGCCGCGTCTTTCGCGATTTTTTGCGGCCTTCAGAAAAATATTGCGGGAAACCCGTCAAGGGCGCGCTCTAGAATCAACACTGAAGGATAATGCTTCTTTCTAAACAATGTTCATGCCTTCATTCTCTCTCTCTCTCTCTCTGTCTTCCATCTCTCTCTTACACACACAACACATCAGGACACACTGTGACACACTGCAGCACGTGCGTTGCACGCACGCACAACACACACTTGTACACTCAGTGACTTCTTTATGAATTAAAGAAACCACTAAAAATACACAGTCTCACACATTCCAATGAATCATTGGACAAAAGATCATCTCCTTCATCATCCATAATCATCATTTGCACACTGTGCAAAGTTGTGTAAGTTTGGAGACTTGGATCGGACCACTGTCCTGCTCGTCAAAGGCTGCGCAGCCTTTTTTTGCAGATGAGACAAACCCCCTTTTCCACGTGGTCCAGTTACCGAATCATTATTGAGAATAAAGGTGTGATGGTGTGTAAGATGTTGGTGAAGGGTGAGAGACGACGTGTGATAAGTGTGTTTCATTTCACATTCTTTACACTCACACCAAATGCAAAGTGGAATATCATGTGCTGTTACGCTGACAAACCCAATCCCAAACATGCTTGTTAAAAACAAAAAACAAACAACAACAAACTACAGTGACAAAAGTTCATTTCCTGTAAACAGCACAGACCTGAAATCCAGCACAGCCGAACAGTGGAGAAATGACCCCAGCCCAGTTCCTGACCACCCGGTAACAGTCATTGAACACCTCCCCTGCCTTCACCGGGTGATACCACCCCTGCACACAACACACACACACCAATCACACCACAGACAAGGCATGCAGCTGACTTACAATTGTTTGCTTTGTTATGGTCTCATGAAGGAGACATAATAAACCATGAACATTGTTATCTTTGTTATCACATCATGTGGAAGGAATAATTCCCCATGAACATAGTCACTTTTGTTATGATGCCAGGTACGGGGGATAATTCCAAATTAACACTGTTTTTCTTTGTTATCATGTCAAGTATAGGAGATAATTCACAATGAACACTGTTGTTACATTTGTTATTATGGCATGTATAATTCATAATGAGCACAGTTGTTATACTTATTATCATGTCATGTACAAGAGATAATCAACGATGAACACTGTCACCTTGTTATGTCGTGCATGAGGATAAATCCGAATGAACATTGTCACTTTTATAATGATGTCACTTAGAAGAGATAATTCATAATGAACACTGAGTACCCTTGATATAATGTCAGGTAGGAGGAATAGTTCACAATAAACAGTGGTCCCTTTGTTTTGATGACCTGTAGGAGAAATAATTCACAATGAAACACTGTAATCTGTTCCCTGTGCTCTGATGTAGGCAGGGGAACAAATCGCTCTGAAATTGTTTCTTTTGTTATAATGCATGCAGGTGGAATAATTCACCATGAATACTATTACCTCTGTCACGACACATGACAGAGGAATAATTCACAATGAACACTGTTACCTTGTTATGATGGCATAGGGAAGCATGATTCACAATGAATACTTTTCCTTTCATTATGCTAACATGTAGAAGAAATAGTTCACAATAAACATTGTTACCTTTACTATGATGGCATGTAGAAGGAATAATTCACAAGAACTCTGTTAGAGTAACCTTTGTTATGATGGCGTGTTGGAGGAATAATTCACTGTGAACACTACTTTGTTATGATTCACAACGAACACTGTTACCTGTTATGATGGCATGCAGAAGAAATAATTGACAGTGAACATTGTTACCTTTGTTATGACGACATATTGGAGGAATAATTCACCATGAACAATGTTACCTTTGTTATGATGGAATGTAGGAGGAATAATTCACTATGAACACTGTTGCCTTTGTTATGATGGCATGTAGGAGGAATAATTCATTAGAACACTGTGCCTTTGTTATGATGGCATGTAAGAGGAATATTTCACCATGAACACTGTTACCTTTGTTATGATGGTATGTAAGAGGAATAATTCACTATGAACACTGTTGCCTTTGTTATTGATGGCATGTAGGAGGAATAAATTCACTATGAACACGTTACCTTTGTTATGATGGCATGTAGGACGAATAATTCACTATGAGCACTGTTACCTTGCAGTAATCTCGGGGATCTTCCTGCTCATCTTCATCGTTTCCCAGATGTCATCTTTCTTCCCCAAGTCACATGCTTTCTTCTCTCTGTCTTCCAACCTGCAAATCATCATTCATGTCAGGCTCTATCCTCCAAACTACAAGTATATTCACATTAAGCTCTTCATCCTCCAAACTACAAGTCACCATTCACATCAGTCTCCATCCTCCAACCTGAAAGTCATTCACATCAGTCTCTATCCTGAACCAGAAAGTCATCATTCAATCAGTCTCTATCCTCCAACCTGAAAGTCATCATTCACATCAGTCTCTATCCTCCAACCAAAAGTCATCATTCACACCAGTCTCTATCTCCAACCTGAAAGTCATCTTTCACATCAGTTTCTATCCTCCAAACTACAAGTCACCATTCACATCAGTCTCTATCCTCCAAACTACAAGTCATCATTCACATCAGTCTCTATCCCCAAATACAAGTCATCATTCACATCACCATTCACATCACCATTCACATCAGTCTCTATCCTCCAAACTACAAGTCACCATTCACATCACCATTCACATCAGTCTCTATCCTACCAAACTACAAGTCATCATTCACATCACCATTCACATCAGTCTCTATCCTCCAAACTACAAGTCACCATATCATCATCACCATTCACATCAGGCTCTATCCTCCAAACTACAAGTCACATTCACATCACCATTCACATCAGTCTCTATCCTACAAACTACAAGTCACCATTCACATCACCATCACATCAGGCTCTATCCTCCAAACTACAAGTCGTCACCATTTATGTCAGGCTCTATCCTCCAACCTGAAAGTCATTCACATCAGGCTCTATCCTCCAACCTGAAAGTCATTCACATCAGCTCTATCCTCCAACCTGAAAGTCATTCACATCAGGCTCTATCCTCCAACCTGAAAGTCATTCCCATCAGGCTCTATCCTCCAACCTGAAAGTCATTCACATCAGCTCTATCCTCCAAACTACAAGTCATCATTCACATCAGGCTCTATCCTCCAACCTGCAAGTCATTATTCACATCAAGCTCTATCCTCCAAACTACAAGTCATCATTCACATCAGTCTCTATCCTCCAACCTGAAAGTCATTCACATCAGTCTCTATCCTCCAACCTGAAAGTCATTACTCAATCAGGCTCTATCCTCCAAACTACAAGTCATTCACATCAGGCTCTATCCTCCAACCTGAAAGTCATTCACATCAGGCTCTATCCTCCAACCGAAGTCATTCACATCAGGCTCTATCCTCCAACTGAAAGCATTCACATCAGGCTCTATCCTCCAACTGAAGTCATTCACATCAGGCTCTATCCTCCAACCTGAAGTCATTCACATCAGCTCTATCCTCCAAACTACAAGTCATCATTCAACATCAGGCTCTATCCTCCAACTGCAAGTCATTATTCACATCAAGCTCTATCCTCCAAACTACAAGTCTCATTCACATCAGTCTCTATCCTCCAACCTGAAAGTCATTCACATCAGTCTCTATCTCCACCTGAAAGTCATTACTCACATCAGGCTCTATCCTCCCAAACTACAAGTCATTCACATCAGGCTCTATCCTCCAACCTGAAACTCATCATTCACATCAGTCCCTATCCTCCAACCTGAAAGTCATTCACATCAGGCTCTATCCTCCAAACTACATGTCATTCACATCAGGCTCTTATCCTCCAACCTGAAAGTCATTCACATCAAGCTCTATCCTCAAACTACATGTCATTCACATCAGGCTCTATCCTCCAACCTGAAAGTCATTCACATCAGGCTCTATCCTCCAAAACACATGTCATTCACATCAGGCTCTATCCTCCAACCTGCAAGTCATTATTCACATCAAGCTCTATCCTCCAAACTACAAGTCATCAATCACGTCATGCCTCTATCCTCCAAAACTCAGTCATTATTCACATCAGGCTCTATCCTCCAAACTACAAGCCATTATTCACATCAGGCTCTATCCTCCAACCTGCAAGTCATTATTCACATCAAGCTCTATCCTCCAAACTACAAGTCATTATTCACATCAGGATCTATCCTCCAAACTACAGCCCTGATGTGGCC
The DNA here is from genome assembly GCA_018398815.1 of Conus ventricosus. Lineage (NCBI taxonomy): Eukaryota > Metazoa > Mollusca > Gastropoda > Neogastropoda > Conidae > Conus > Conus ventricosus. The sequence continues at coordinate 72,763,582 of CM031615.1, forward strand.
CTTTGCGGTCGGCTGGGCTATAAGCAACATTATCTTATCTTATCCTCCAAACTACAAGTCATTATTCACTCAGGCTCTATCCTCCAACTGCAAGTTATTATTGGGGGCCGGAATAGCTCAGTTGGTAAAGCGCCTGCCCGACTCGTAATCTTGGTGATCCTGGGGTTGCGGTTCGAACCTCCGCCGGGGCGTTTCGGTACAGGGGGATTTTTCCCCGAGATAACATTGGTTCTGACTACCATTTCCCATTACAGTCTATCGAATGAGACTATAAACGAGGTTCCGTGTGTGAAACGCATGCATAACATCTTGCACACACGTAAAATCCCATCCACCAAACTTTCGGAAGAGTAGCAGTTTGGCCATTGGTATGGATGACACAATTACACATAGCATGCACTCTGCATGAGAAATAGAAAGAATGAAGGAAGTAAGGAAAATGAGTGATCGATATTGAACGATTTACTGACTGGAGACACGGGAAACGACTGAATGAAGCGCCAGCTGGCAGCTCTTCAGTCGGCACTACCAGGTAGGCAGCCGTTGTGTAACGAGTCGTTGATGTAAAGCGCTTAGAGCTTGGCCTCTAGCCGAGGAATAGGCGCTATATAAGTATTCATTATTATTTATTATTATTATTCATCAAGCTCTATCTCCAAAACTACAAGTTCATCATTCACATCAGGCTCTATTCTCCAACCTGCAAGTCACATTCAATGTCAGTCTTTATCACTGCCACAGGCTGTCTGTGCGGGTGTCTGTGTATGCATTCTCAAACAGACAGCAGGACACAAAAGACAGGTTTGACACCACATTCCATATATAATTTAAATCAGTAAACCTCTTGATCATGGCAATCAGGAGAATGGCCAACAGATTACCTGTGAATGTCTGGTGACTTGGGAAGTGCAAGTATCCCTTAGGGAGTTACTTTGTAGTTTATATCTTGGGCCTACACTCAAGATGCTTTCGAACAAGGTATAGTTCAATGACTGAAAAGCCACGACTGACGCACAGGAGGGTGTCTACTGCACTCTCAAATTCAAATACACACACAACAGTAAACAAACAGTTCAGCATAAACAAAGTGTTTCCAAAATTGTTTGGCACAAGAAAAGACTAATTTGCCTAAGTTGCAAAAGGCTTACCAATGGAAGAAGGCGGCTTCCTTGGGGGAAAGAAAACCCATATTATACTTTTTTTTCAATCCTGCTTTCCATTACTCCCAATCTCAAGAGGTCACTATGAGCTAATTCAAGTGGGAGAATCCTTTGAAATCTGGCAGGATGCTATCAAAATTCAATGAACACTTGTAGTTTGTGGCAGCTCCAGCTAGTCAACAACAATTACCAAACAATTCTAGCTGTACCACTTAAAAATGAGATACAGAAAAACCACAGCTTTTCACTTAAAAAGCAAAGAAAAAAAAAGAAGAAAAAAAAAAAACACAATAGATTTCACCAAACCATTTCAACACAAAAACAAGTCTTATTGCCCCCACACATGGAAAGTCTTGAGGTGGATCCACAGTCCTAAAATATTAAAATCTTTTTTTCTGAAACCCATGAAAGACACAGTTCCTTTTGCTTCCTCGCATCACAGGAAGCAACACTCAGCAGTCAATCAAAGCAGAATTCACCTTTCAAGATCACACAGGCTCACTCCTTGCTACCACCATCAAAAACAGAAAATTTTATCATGGCAACAAAGACACATGGATCATGGCTGGTAGCTTCATATCATCTCCTCCAAAAAAGGTGGTTGCACAAAACAGACAGTGGAGGAGGTGGGGGGGGGGGGGGGGGGAGAACAGGGAGTGACAAGTGATACTAATCCGGCACAGGAGAAGGGAACAAAGGTGTAACACCTAGCACTAACGAAGTCCGCTTTGAATGGTATACTCTCAGTTTAAGTCGCTTTTCACAACTGTAAATTCTAATTTTCTTTTTTTTTTTCTCCCCTCCGAAGATCAGAAGGGAGAAAAGATCAGCATCTCAGCACCAAAAGTGTTACAAAAAGAATGATTTTTCTGATGATGAACAATTTTGACAGTTTGGAAAAGTAAGGGTCAAGAATGCAAAGGAACACAAACATTTTTAACTTTTGAGAACTTAAGGCCATACCCTACACACACACCACAGATTCACCTGAACCCACCTGTCAGATAGATGGTAACAGTGGGAGTGAGCTGCTAGTAGTACTAGGCCCTCCAGCACCTAACACATAACTGTGCTAGCACTGAGCAACACCAATCAGGGTGTGTGTCCCAACGAACCCTTCTCATGGGTCAAATGTGTGGTGTGTGTGTGTGTGTGTGTGTGTGTGTGTGTGTGTGTGTGTGTGTGTGTGTGTGTGTGTGTGTTAAACTGTAGCAAAGAAGCAGTCAAAGAAGCAAACAAAAGTAATTATAGAAGCAGAGGAAAGAGCACAGAATCTAACAGGGAACAAGATATAGCCAAAGGCATGGATTTGTTGAAACCATGCAGCAATCCTTTAATTTCAAGTATTTCACATTGTGTGGTCTCAAAGTCAGAGAGAAACCGAGCTCAACATGGCCAACAAGCAGAGTGTCAGACTGTCACTTCCACATTTTGCAATCTAGTTACAAGGCAAAATATCTAATGTGAAATACTTTGGGAAGGTCATGAAAGAGAAAGTGAAAGAGACAGCCTAAATAACTATGGTAATATTTGCATCTTCCTGCAAGTGGGATTGTAGCTGAAGGTGAGATATAGCTGAAGAAATGTGATCACTGCAAACGATGAATTTTGTTTGTTGTTGTTAAAGATTGTCTGCCGGGTGTGGGCAAATGAGAGTATTAGAAAGAAAGTGTGAATTCAGTGAGGATTGTTCTGTTGTGAATTTAGGGCCCACACAGGTCTGTGATAAAGTAACAGCAAAACCTAAAGACATTTTGAGGTTTTCAGATCTGGGATACGACAGATGAGTATCATGTAAAGAACAAGAGACAAAGTGACGGGATATGCATAAGAACGAGATGATGCTTAGTTAAAGAAAGAGAAAGGGACACCTCAGTGTGAGTCACACTCAATCTATTATGCAATGTGTGTTTGTGTGTGTGTGTGTGTGTTGTGTGTGTGTGTGTGTTGTGGTTGTGTGTTTTGTGTTGTGTGTGTGAGAGAGAGAGAGAGAGAGAGAGATGTAGATGTTTTATTCGTAAAGAGAGAGAGAGATAGAGAGAGAGGGAGAGGGGAAAGAGAGAGAGTGGCCCTCCATCATAGTAATCACAGTATTACCATAAGTTAGACTATTGGTTTAAAAAAATTTGTAAAATTTTTTACAAAGTCTGTATCATCTATAGGAAATCAGGCCCAAAAAGATTGCCATCTCCTCCAAGATGACTTAAAGGTCTACTTTAGAGATTTTTGATAATTTGTTAAAAACAGGTCTACATGTCATATAACTACGGTATGGTATTCATTTTTTAAATAAAATCGCCGAAAGAATTTAATAGATAAAAAAACGACTTTTGCACACCTGTTCAAACCCCGCGGGGTAGACCGAAAACCGTGACGTCATTTTGATGGACTGGCCGTCAGCCGGGGACCTACACAACAAGCCAACGCCAAGTGAAATCAACACGAGTTGCGAACCCCTACAGCCTAAAAAGTCACGAGGGGGTGGCAGATATTGTGCTGTAGGCGAGTGCAGCCGCTCAGCAGGAGACGGATATTCTTTTTCACACATTTCCATCTGATCCAGATACTCGAAAGAAGTGGATTCGTTCGTGCAACCCTGCCGGGTAGCTAAAGTCTTTCTACCACGTCAGTTCCAGCTGGACCGCGAAACGAAGCTATTCCGACAATTGCCGAGCCCGTTCGAGTGGGATCAAAAATTTGTCTGCATTGTGCGCGTATACTTTGAAGGCGAGTGGGAAGCTCGTACAGAGAGTACGATAGTCGCACGTTTATTCTGCTCTTATCTATGGACAGATCTCACTTGTTAAATTGAATGAAACACGTTAAGGCTTGAAGGAGAATCTCCGCTCGCCGTCCACGCGTGAATCGCATCAAGAAGTCAGTCGGTAGCCTCCTTCGAGACTTCGGTAAAGTCCGTACGCCTTCGGAATGCTGTGTTTCGGGCGTCCAGGTGGAACTGAAACTGACGTGTAAAAAAGAACTTAGCGTTCAAACTGATAAGGTACAGGCCTTGCAGAAACATCCCCAGAGTCACATTGACTGCGCAATCATAGTCACTGCTTTTACATGATAAATTAAATACCGAGCGAGATGCGCAAGAACCATCAGAAACGCTTCTGTCGCCGTCGCTGGGCCATCTGTGACGTCACATCCAAGAGCAGTTAAGCCATGCCAAGATTTAGTTGATTACCTCCGGTTTCTTGATTACAGGGGAAAATGCCCACTTTCGCGGATCGATTTCGTGTGATCGGGACGAATCGGATGTTTTTTTTTACCAATTTATCAAACATTTCATATTTTGCATAATCTGACCAATTATCGAAAACCTCTAAAGTAGACCTTTAAACATCTGGTCATCATGGGAACAAACAAACTGCATTGAGTTCTATACCCTGAAGTGTACTAGTATCCTGTCTTGGCTTTAGGTCAAAGGTCCTAACTACCTATAAATGTACAGTAACAGGTCACATCCTGGAGCAGGTATGGTCAGCAACATACCCTTCACATCCTCAAACCCTCAAGGACCTGAAGTGGAGCACTTGTATTTGAGCAAGTGACAAAGTCGTCCAAAAAAGCCAAAAAAAAGTGGATTTTTCAAAATAGTTTTTATTTAAAAGCAATTTTGTCCAAAGGAAGACTTATGTTAAGGGTCCCTAAAAACATACATACAAAGATAACTCATGCACCGATGTTCTTTCTAGTAATGTGATAAGGCATCATAACGAGCATCTGACGGTTGTTATGCTGGACATTCAATTTTATCAATATCCTATTTGAATGTCTGTTATACAGCATAATTTTTCAGTGGAAATAAGACTGAAATATTACAGCTAAATTTTATTCCAAAAGAAAAGCATCCCGGCAGTTTAAGATCCCAAATTTCACATGAAGGTAGTCCAACATAACAACCGTCGGACATACTGATTTGTTCTTTATTGCTGTGTTGGAAATAAGACAGTAACTGCATCCCTATGATTTTCTGTGTTTTTTGAGGGTTGCATTTCATGTAATAATTCAAGTATAGGACCACAATAGCCTTGTTACCATAAATGTTTTTTTACGGGGATTCTTCACCCAAGTTTTTCCAACAAAAA
>CM031615.1:72776152-72948652 GCA_018398815.1 Conus ventricosus
TGATAGAGAGAGGAGTAGAGAGGGAGAGAGAGAGAGAGAGAGAGAGAGACAGAGAGACAGACAGACAAACAGACGACGGAGACAGAAGGTGAGGTTGAACATCGTTCAGTTTGTCACGAGCTCGTCCAGCCACTCTACCTTTCAGAGAGAGAGAGAGAGACAGCTGGAGAGGAGTGGGGGGGGGGGGGGGCTGTCTCTTCCTCTTTCCATCATCACATAGACCCTGAAAAAAAAACCCTCACTTCTCCATCCTCCCCCGCTTTTCCTCTGACATAACACATGGTTAAATGCAGTTAGGCGTTTCATTGAGGTGATGGCGACAGTCAGCGAGAGTCAGCGTGTCCTTGAGGGATGACGACAGTCAGCGTGCCCTTTGAGGTGATGACGACAGTCACGTGTCCTTGAGGTGATGACGACAGTCAGCGTGTCCTTGAGGTGATGACGACAGTCAGCGTTTCATTGAGGTGATGGTGACAGTCAGCGTGTCCTTGAGGTGATGGTGACAGTCAGCGTGTCCTTGAGGTGATGACGACAGTCAGCGTTTCATTGAGGTGATGGTGACAGTCAGCGTTTCATTGAGGTGATGGTGACAGTCAGCGTTTCATTGAGGTGATGACGACAGTCAGCGTTTCATTGAGGTGATGGTGACAGTCAGCGTTTCATTGAGGTGATGGTGACAGTCAGCGTTTCATTGAGGTGATGACGACAGTCAGCGTTTCATTGAGGTGATGGTGACAGTCAGCGTTTCATTGAGGTGATGACGACAGTCAGCGTTTCATTGAGGTGATGACGACAGTCAGCGTTTCATTGAGGTGATGACGAAAGTCGGCGTTTCATTGAGGAGATGACGACAGTCAGCGTTTCATTGAGGTGATGGTGACAGTCAGCGTTTCATTGAGGTGATGACGACAGTCAGCGTTTCATTGAGGTGATAGTGACAGCCAGTGTGCCCTTGAGGTGATGGTGACAGTCAGCGATTCATTGAGGTGATGACGACAGTCAGCGTTTCATTGAGGCGGATCATGTCAGTAACAGTTCCTGTGATTCCATGTTTATTGAGGATGCATACCGTGGGTGGGTGTCATGTTTGAATAGATTCCAGGATTAGCCACAAATTTGTCTGGAGGCAAAATTCTTCCGTCGTTTGTCAAGTTGATGTCTGACGTGTATTTTGTGTACAGGTTTAGAAACTGTAGTTAGGGATGCTATTGTGTCTGACGTCACTGAAAATAATTTGTTCGAGAATTGTCAATGTAGATTTTGTTGAAGAAGATCTCTTTTCATCCAGTTATTAGAAGTTATAAATATTCTCATTACTTGATCAGAGTCATGGCGTAGAAATTATTATATCTGGGCTTCAAAACGACATTTGACACTGTACCAACGAAAGACCACTGGTGAAATTGGCTGCCTATGGCACCTGCAGTGATTTATTCAGAGGAATGCGGAATTTCTCAAAAGATAGATCACATCATGTCAGAGGGGACAGGGAAATCAAGTAAATCATATGTTTTGTGTGGAATCCCTCAGGGCAGCATTCTTGGTCCTATTTTGTTCACCATATTAATAAACAACTTACCAGACACCCTGCTTAGCACACACAATAATTGCTGATGACACCAAAAGTTTTGATTAAACACCAAACAGTATTCTTACAAAAGAAGATACTTATAAGTTACAAGACTAGTTAAATACCTGAAAATTAATATCTAATATATATAAGTATGGTGTTTTGCATGCCGGTAAGAACAATCGGGAATATGAAAAATTTAAGAAATTGGACAGAAATGCCCACAAAAGAAATATTCTTGTGGAGGAAAAGGATGTGGGGTGACTTCTGACAAAACGTTGTGTTTGGATCCCCTTATTCAGAGAGTTGGATCCCCATATCCAGAGAGTTGGATCCCCTTATCCAGAGAGTTGGATCCCCATATCCAGAGAGTTTGGATCCCATTATCCAGAGAGTTGGATCCCCATATCCAGAGAGTTGGATCCCCATATCCAGAGAGTGGTGAATAAGGCAAACCAGGTATTGGGTGTTAAACGTTGTGTTTGGATCCCCATATCCAGAGAGTGCGAATGAAGGCAAACCAGTATTGGTGTTAAACGTTGTGTTTGGATCCCAATCAGAGTGCGAATGAACAAACCAGGTATTGGTGTTAAACGTTGTGTTTGGATCCCCATTTCCAGGGGTTTAAAGGCCCACAACTTTTTTTCTTGGAAAAAGGGGCCAAAAAAAAACTTTTCCTTTTTCGGTTTTTGGTTTTCCAACCGTTAAAATTGGCCCCCTGGCCCCGGTTTTTTCTTTTTGTGTCCCCGGGGGGAAAAAAAAACCTTTTTTTGGGAAAACCCCCTAGGGTGTTTTTAGTCCAAAATTTTGTTCCCAATTTAAAAAACGAAAAGAAATTTGAAAAAAAAAATTTTTTAAAAACCGTTTTTTAAATTAAAAACTATTTAAAAAAATTATACTTATTTTAAAATTTTTATTTAAATTAACCGAAAATTTAATTCCCCAAAAAATTTAAAATTTTTGGTTTTTTTTTGGGGGAATCCCGTGAACAATCGGGTTTTAAAAATTTTAAGAAATTGGGGCGGGGAAACCCCAAAAAGAAATATTTTTTTAAAAGGTTGTGGGGGGTTTATCGGCCCTTTTTTTGGGGTTATTTAATCCCCTTACCAGGATTGGAACCCCCCAATCCAGAGTTTTGGACCCCCTTAACCAAAAGTATTCCCCAAAAGAAGTAACCAAAACCTACCAAGATGGCCCCCCAATACCAAAATTTACCCCCTTTCCCCAAGAGGGGGTTTGTTTTGGGAAAACCCCCCGGGGTTTTGTTGTTAAACTTTTTTTTGGGGAAAAACCCCCCCCCAAATGTCCCCATTCTTTGGGGGGAAAAGGGATGGGGGGGTGTTTATAAACGTTGGTTTGGATCCCCTTAATACGAAGAAGGTAAACCAGGGAATTGGGCCCCTTTAAACCGGGTTGGGTCCCCTACCCCGAGGGGGGGGAAATCCCCAAAAATGGGTTTGGGTTAAAACCAAAGAGTTGGGATCCCCAACCCCGGGGGAGTTGAAGGGCAAACCGGGTTTGGGTTTTTTAACGAGTGTTTGGCCCCCCCTTCCCCCAAGAGTGGGTTAAAGGCCCCCCCAGGAAAATTGGGTGAAAAACTTTGGGTTTTGGTTCCCCATAACCCTGGGTGGCGTAAAAGGCCCCCCCTTTTTAGGGGGTTTTAAAAGGGTTTGGGGTTTGGCCCCCTTTTTCCCCCGGGGTGGCGAATAAAGGCCCCCAGGTTTTGGGGTAAAAACCTTTTGGTTTTTTGGACCCCCTTTCCCCAAGAGGGCGAATGAAGGAAAACCCCCGGTTTTGGGTGTTCCCCCGTTGGTTTGGTCCCCCCCCCCGAGATTGGCGGGAAAGGCCCCCGGTCCTTGGGTAAAAAAACCCCGTTGTTTTTGGGACCCCCTCCGGGGGGCCCGAAGGGAAGGAAAACCCCCGGAAATTGGGGTGTTAAACGTTTTTTTGGGCCCCCATACCCCGGGTGGCAAAAAGGGCCCAAAACCAAAAAATTGGGGTTAAAACGTTTTTTGGACCCCCATATCCAAGAGGGGGCGTGAAGGAAAACCCCCCAGGTAGGGGGTGTTTAAACGTTGTTTTTTGGCCCCCCCAATCCAAGAGGGGGCAAATAAAGGCAAACCGGGTATTGGGGAAAAAAAACTTTGGTGTTTATCCCAAACCAAGAGGGGGCGAATGAAGGAAAACCCCGGTTTTATTTTGGGGCCCCCAAATAAAAGGGGGGAATTTACTAATGGGCAACCCAAAAATTTTTAATTTTTTTTAAAAGTTTTTTTGGGCCCCCAATATCCCACGGGGGAATAGAAAAGGGGGGTTTAAAAAAGGTTTTTGGTCCCTTCTAAAACGTCCCAAACCCCAAAAAAAGGGTGGAAAACGGGGGTTTCCCCCAAAAACCAATAAGGAAACCAAAGGGGCCCAAACCATCTTTTTTAAAACCCCAAACCAAAATTTTAATCCAAGCCCCTCGGGAAAGGAAGGAAAGGGGTTCCGACCCGGGAACCCCCCAATCAACTTTGGAACGCCCTCCGGGTCAGTTTATGGGCGAAATGCCCCAAAAAAATTTCCCCCCAAAATGGCCCCCTTTGGGGGAAGGACGAGCACCGTAAAACCACGATTCAGGGCCAAGCCCCTTTGGGGGGTTTTTGGGGGGGTTTTTCCCAAAAGGGCGAACCCTGTTTCGAAATTACCCCAAAAACTTTCCCGTAAAAAAATTTACTTTTTAGGGGTTATTTTTTCACTCAAATTTCTAAACCTTTCAGTTTTAAGGAAAAGGGGTTTTTCCGGTAGTTTACAATAACCCCCGGGTTTTCAAATGAGCCCCTTTGTCTTTCATGTGAAATAAAAAACTACAGTTTTTAACTGTTCTCAAAAGTTTTTTAAAAACTGAGTTTTTTTTGCATAAAATCCACCCCACTTATTCCAGAAATTTTCTTCCACTAAAACCTTTTTTCGCCCAAAGTTTTTTCTTTTTTTAACTAGGGTTCTTTCGCCAAACCAGTCATCTATAATAAATATTGCCCTTCTTTTCCTTCAAACAGTCAAAAAAAACCCTGTTCTAAACACCCCTAATTTTAATTGCAGGATTAACAAAATATGCCCTTCATCTGCCCAAAAAACCCTTTCTCATGATTGCTTTTTTCCCCTTTAAGTTTTGGGGCAAAAACCAAAATTGTTTAAAAATTTAAAACCGAAAAACCCAGTTTGTAAAAGGTCGAGGACAAATTTTGTTTTTCCACAACCACCCCTGCCCCCCAAAAAAAATTTAAAAATTTAGGGGTTTTTGTCATAAAGTTTAACTGCTCCATAGTTTTCTAGAAAAAAATTTACCCAAATTATTGTTTTTTCATGCTCTCTTTTCAAAATTTTTTTTAACTTAATAAAATCCAAAAGGCCCTAAATGTGTAAGAAAATCCCAATTTAGTGCTGTGTTTTTTTAGCCTAAATTGTTTTGTTGCTATGTTATAACCTTAATATCCTCCCCCTTGTAAAGAAGCACAGTAACTTTAAACTGTCCACGCATAATTTTGCCAGCAAATTTGGGAAATTCCCTTTTTTAAAAAGGCCGTCACTAACCCCAAAAACCCCTCCCTCTCCTTATCTTTTAAAGACAAAAATTTCAAAAAAATTGTGAACTTTGTCTCCAAATTTCCCTTTTGCGGAAAAAACGTAATTTTTAGAAGCATTTTTTCCCCCCCGCTTCTCTTCTGGGGGAGGATGTACTTTTTTTCCCCAAACCGGCTTTTTTAAACCATTCCGCTTTTGCCCTTTCGGGCAAAAGACTTACATGAAAGGGCCATTTTTGGGATGCTTTTCAAAAATTTTTTAAAAAACGGAAAAAATAAAAAAAAGGGTTTCAAAAATTTAAAATTTAAATGTCCTTAAAAAATCTGGTTCTAATTTCCATTTAAAGGTCGGGTTTTTCGAATTTTTTAAATTCTTTCTGCCCAACAAATTTGCTTCAAGGCGCACCCTGTTCTATTTTTGGGGAAACTTTTTTTTGTCGCCAACCCCTTTGCGTTTTAATCCCCATCTTTGGCCCACAAAACCAAAAAAAGCCCCCTTCTCACCGTTCTGTTAAAAGGCCCCGAAACCTTTTGAAAGGTTTTTTAATTCAAAGTTTACCCCTTTAACAGGCGCTAAAGTAACTCCTGGTTCATTTTGGCCCACGCGACACTTTTTTTTATTTAACCCGCATTTTTAAATTTCCCAAAACCCCAATGGCGGGTTTTCCCAAACCTTTTCAATTTTCCCCTTTTTTTTGTCTTTGTTTTAATAAAAAAGGGATCCGACCCCCCCACAAACAAATTTTTTTAAACGAAAAATTTGGGGAAATTGTTAATTTCAAAAATCCCCAATTGCGCTTTCCCGGGAGGAAGACCCTTTTAAAAAACATTGGGGCCTTCCACCTTAAAAGGGTTTTTCATCAGTGCTTAGCTCACCCAAATGCCCATCAAAAGAATTTAAATGCAAGATCAGGGGAAACTTTCCCCCCCCCTTTAAGTAGTTTTGGTTTGGGTTTGGAAACAAAAAACAAATTAATTGTTAGCCGTAAACCCTCCCATTTTAGCCCCTTTAAAAACCCCTAGAAACCTCCTTCTTCTTCGGGCTTAAAATTTTCCCCCTTTGTTTTTTAAAATTTGCCATTTTTTAATTTTGAGAAAAAATTTTAAAAATTTTACCATTGTTTTCCTTTTTAGGGAGAAAAACCCTAAAAACCAAACAGGAAAATTTTAAACCGGCTCCTTTGGTCCGGTTTTTTTGCCCAATTTTTTTAGAACCTTTTTTCTCCTTGGTTTCCCCTTTTTTCCCCATCCGACTTTGTAGAATTTTTTCGGGGAGCGCGCCCTTTTTGGGCCCCCGGGCCTTCGTTATCAATAGAAATTTCAAAAACCCCCAAAGGGGCGGTTTTGGGTTGTTATTGTTCCAAAAAATTTTTAAAAAACCAAATTTAAAAATGAGGGGCATTAAAATTATACTGGCGAAAAATTTATTCTGTTGGGCCGCCACTACAATCTTAAAATATGCAATGATATCTTAAAACATTGTTTGGTCCCCCCCCCTTTTTTCCCTAAAAGGGTCCTCCCTTAAGCAAACTTTTAAACCCCCCCATTGAAAACACCCCCACCAAAAAAGGTTTTTTAAAGTCATCCGTCCCTTTTTAAACAGAAACCAGTTAAACTTTGGGGGTTTTTTGCGCCCCCAACTGGGTTTTGGGGGGGCTTTTAAGCTGACATTTAAATCACCTGTTTTTTGGTGGGTCAGTGTCCCGATTTTCTTTTTTATTAAAACCTTTCCAGACGTTTTTTAAACTGAAATGCGCGACCATTACCAAAGCCCCCAAACCTTTTAAAAATCCATTTCCCGCCCCCAAATGACTAAAGGGCCCTTTTGAAAAGGTCGAAACAAATTTAAAATTTCCCTTTAAAGGGACAGGTTTTTAGCCAAAATTTGGGAAAACCCCTTAACCCCGGGCCTAGGGGGCCCCTTTTTTTGGGGGGAAACGCACAAAAAGGGAAAACCTAGACCTGGCATCCTCCTTTTCAAATCTTTTTTTTTTTTTGGAAAAAAGTTGAGCCCGGGGGGTCCCTAAAAAGCAAGAGCAAAAAACAGCTGGAAACAATTTTTTCTTGACCCTAAGGGCCTAAAAGGGGCGGGTAGAAAAAAAATAAACACCAAATTCCCCAATTTACTTTTGGTGTTTGCTATTTTCGCAAAACGGGCGGTCGGCAAAACGGATCCTTCAACGGGCTTTGACGCGCAAAAAAAAAATACTTAGAAAATTTAGGGGTTTCCCAAATTTTTTAAAACCTTTGTTTTCCCCTTCAAGTATTGAAAGTCCCCAAAATGTTTTACAAAAAAACGCAAATAAAAAGTAGCCTTTGCTTGGCCCGGGTTTATAAAAGCTGCCTTCAAACCCGACCCGGGTGGAAATTTAAAAAACTAAAATACAAAAATTTCTTATGCAGGAAAATAACAAAAGGGTTTTGGGAAAACGCCCCAAAAAATTCGGCCCCCGAACAAATTCCAACCAAATTAAAAAACCCCAAAGAAAAGATCTAATCCCCGGTCCCCCCCCCCCCTTAAATTGGGAAGCCTCAGCAAAGCTCGGGGCCCCCTTTTTCGCAAAGCCCATGAATTGAAAGACAGCCTTTTTTCTTGGTTCCCGGGCCCTGGAAAACTTGGTTTTTATTTTTAACTAAATTTTAACCCAACAATAAAAAAACCCGCCCAAAATGCTCGGCCTACACCCAACAAATTTGCTTGCATAGAAAAAAGCCAGCTGACAAAAAACCCCCCAATATTCCTGGTAAGAAATTCCCGGCTTTACCAGCTTTTTTTTTTAAAAAAATTCCCCAAGTGTCAAGCGTTTTTTCCCCCCAAGTTTCGGCGGGGGCGGGGGGCCCCCCCGGGGGAGGTAATAAAAATTTTCCCCCACCCCCCCGGGCCCTGTAAACCCCCTCCCCCAGTGTAAAAAAATTCCCAAACCCAAAAGCGTTAAACCTTACTAATTGACCCCCTGCTCTCAAAACCATTTTATTCGTTCTGCTGGTTTGGTTTTCCTAAAAAAATTTTTTCGAAAATTTTTCCCCTTTTCTCTTTACTATTTCTTGATTTCGTAATTGGCCCTGGGTTAGTAGCCCCACATTTCAGTCTTGCAGATCTTTCTTGTTAAAGGGATTTTAGTCTTTGTAAAAATTCATCTTAAATCAGGCCCTAATTTGGGCGTCATCAGCCCCCCAGTTTTTCTTTTTCTCTTTTATTCTCCCCTTTTCCCAAGTTTTGCTAAATTGTTTTTTAATTCCCTTTGGGCCCCTTTCTCCAAAAATGATCCGGGCCCTTTCTTTCTCGCTTTGGGTAGCGGAGAGGGGGGTATAGTTTTTAAAAACGCGTTTCTTCTAAAAAACCTGGATTCTGCTTTCTTTCCCTTTTTTTAAATTTCCCCGCGGGGGGTTTAAAAACTTTAATTTCCCTGTTTTCCCTTTGGTTATCTGGGGGGAATCTTGCATTGTGTTTTGGGTTTAGAAATTTCACCCCTTTTAATTTTGTCTAAAAACCCCCAAGGCGGTTTTTAAATTTTTTTCCACAAAGTCTTTTTTAAAATTGTCCTCTTGGCTAAAAACCCTTTGAGGGGCCCGGGTTTGGGTTGAAAGCCAAACCCGTTCCCCTTTGTCGCTTTTTCAAAAAAAAGCCCTCTCAAATTCCCCCATTTGGGTCAATAAATTCGGGGGGTTTTCTTGACCTAAACTTTTGAAAAAGGGCTCCGACCGTCTTTCATTTTAAATTCACGCCCCTTGGGAGCGCTTTAAAGGGGGGATCCCGTGCCCAACGGGTTTTCTTTTCCCACCCCTTGTTGCCTCCGGGAAAAAAAAAAACATTATAATCTTCTTCGCCTTCCATTCCCCCATTTTTTTAATAATTAACTTTTTATTTTTTTTTAAAAAAAAAATTTTCCCAACCCTTGGGTCGATTCGGGGGCCCGAATAGAAACGGAAAGCCCCCCCTTTGGGCTGGGGGGGAAAATAACGGATTTACTTTTCCCCCAAAACCCAATCTCTATTGTCCCAATCAAATTTTTCCTGTTGTTTTCCCGCCTAGGGGGGAAAAAGGGGTTTTCGTGCCAGGCTTTCCCACGGCTTCCTTTTAAAATAGAACCGTTCAAAAACCAGCCCCCCCCCAACAGTTGTCCAGCATTTGGGACGGGCAATTTTAAAGAACTTTCTGAAAATTTGGGGGGGCCCCGAAGAATTTTTTTAAAAACCAATGCCCCCCATTTTTTTAAACCTTTCGTCTTGGCTAACCCGGAGGGGGAAAGTCTTGCGTTTCAAGGAATGGGCCCAATGGCCCCCTCCCTTAAAATGGGCCCGAACTCCCCCCCGGTGCAAAAACGCAGAAAAAAGGTTTTAGCTGTAAGTTTGGTTTTTTGGTAACGTTTTTTCCATTCCCTGTTTTTGGTTTTTTAAAGCGCATGCCCCCAACTTTAAAGGGAGCTTTAAAAAAACCAAAAGGGTCTATAAAATAACTTTTAATGAAAAAAACCGTGTTTTCAAACCCCAAAAACACCGAAAAAAAGTAAAAGCATTTTGCCATCTCTTTAAAGTTTGCCGGGGTTGCAACCCTAAATTTAGAAAACCCTGTTGGGGTCAATATAACCCCAATATATATATTTTAACGAAAACGTGCTTTAACTTTACAAAAAAAACCTAAAGCGGGGCCCAACCCTTAGGGAAATTTTTGTTTTAGCTTTCTCGAAAGGTGGGTTTAAGAAATTTTATTGCTTTTGGGGGAAGTGAAAAAACCCAAATCAAAAGGGGAAGTAAAAAGGGTTTTTTAATCCAAAAAAACCCAAATTTAACAATTTTCGTTTTTGGGGGGCCCCCCTCCCCAAACCCTTTGCGGGGGGGACTTAGCCTTTCATAAATTTTCCCCCAAAATAAAAAAATTTTTGGGGGGGTTGGGGGGGGGAAAAAAGTTCCCCGAAACCCCTTGCGAAAAAAGGGAATCTACCCCTTTCACCGGGTGGGACTTGATGATTATTTAAAAACCCAAAATGGGTTTTAATGGATTGACCAAATGGTAAACGGGGGATAATCATTTAAAAGGGAAGGGGGAAAACATTTGAGAGACGAAATAAACTTTCCCCAAAATGATAAAAAAAGAAGAACCGAAAACCGCTTAATGTACATTTGTTTTTTTTAAAATTGGGCGAGCGGGACTATTAAAGGAAGCGTTTAAAAAGTTGGAACTTCCAAATTATTTTTTTTTTTAAAACAAACCTTTCGTTCAGGTTTATCCAAAGGGTCCCTACACGCCCCCAAAAGAAGGATAGCGGGCAATTCTGCTGTTAAAAAAACCCCCCCCTAAAGAAAAAAACCCTTAAATTTAAACCCCCCCATTCCCAAATCCCCCAAAAAAAACAAGAGAAACCCCCCTTTCAAAAAACAGAAAAACCAAAGGGAAGGAATTCTGCGCCTTTAATGCCGTTCCAAAATTTAATCCCGGGAACATCGCCTAAAACCCGCTCTATCACGGGCCCCGGTGTAGGCCTCTTGAAACCCGGCAAGGTGCACCCCCAGCTTTCCCCTCAAGGGGGTTTTTTTTTGCTCCGGTCTGTGTTCATTAGCTGTAAGTGCGCTGCAAAAAAAAAAAAAACTAAACTCCAAAAGCACCCCAGCTAGGGTTTCAACAAATAACGGTTTAAAACTTGGGCTCGTTCCACTGAAAAAAAATTTTAAAGCGCTACCCCGATTTCAAACATCACGGATGAAGTTTTAAAGTTTACAGGCCGATTTGGGAATGATTTCAAAAAAAAAAGGTTTGATCCCCAAAAAAGGCGGGACAATTTTTTTCTCAACAGCCAAACCCGCCGGGGAAAAAAAAAGGAATGTTTTAAAAAAGTAAAAAAAAACCCTTAAACCTGTTCAAAAACGCTCCCCTTAAAACAATGCCAAAGGGCGTTTTACTATAGTTTTGAGCCCAAAAGCGCAAAAAGCCCCGTTGTTTTTGGGTTTTTGATTAAGTTTTTTTTTTTAAATTTTAAAAATTAAATTTTGATTTAAAAAAAAAGAGCCCAAAACCCATGGTTTAAGATTATGAAGGACAAGCCAAATTTTTTTGGGAAGGCAATGCAAGAAAATTTGTAAAGGGAGCACTGTGAAATTGTTTTTAGAATCTTTGATCCACCCAAGCGTACGGGAAATTTTTTGGTAAAGCTATTTCTAAATTTCCCAAATTTAAACAAAAATAGCCCCCCTTTTTAAAGTTTTTAAAGCTTTTTTTTTTGACTATGTAACAAAAAATAAAGGAAAATAAAAGAAGTCTGGGTTAAACCCTAAACCCCCCGCCCTTTTTTTCCCAAATTTATTTAAAACGCCGGGTTGGGGCAGACGCCCTGCTTGCACAGTTCCCCGCGGGCTGAAAAAACCCCCCAAAGGGAGGGCTCGGGTTGGTCAGAGGGCAAAAAACCAAGAAAATCAGTTAAAAAACAGTCTAAAATGCCCCCGATTGTTGGGCCCCGTCTCACTTCCCAAATACCTCCACCCTTTAGTCCAAAAAAACCCTTTTCAAAACATAAAGTACAGCCCAAAAAAATTTTTATGTGGTGGGTTCTTGCAAGGTGCATTCCCCCCGCAAAACGCAGAGAGGGAGCTAATTCCCCCCCTCATCAATAAATTTTAAAAATTTGGGGAAAACCCTTTTCCCCTTTGCGTGGTTTCCCATTAAATCTTTTTGAAAAAACCCAAACCAAAACTTTTAAAATTTTAAACAAAAGGGGATGGGGAAAACCCCGTTTGGTCCGTTTTAAAGGCCCCAAGACCACCCCCAAAAAAAGGGTTTAATCCAGAAAAAAAGCCATTTTTGGATTTTACTGCTAGTTTTTCCCCCGAGGGGCGCCCGCATTCCACATTGAACGCACAATGAGTGTTTTGGGCCCCAATATTTAAAAAAATTTGGGGGCAAAAACCCGGGAATTTCCCCAAAAAATTTTCCCAAAAGGGCCATCTGTAAAAAGCCGCGGCAAACCTAAGAAACATTGTATGGGCCCCTTTTTTGGCGTAAAAACCAAAACCAAATTACCCCCCCCCCCCGGATCTAAATTTTAGTTTTAAAAACTGGAAAGGGCCTGAAACCCTTTTTCCATATGTTGTTTCCCCCAAAACTTAAAAATCACAATATTCCTTAGGGGGGCCAGGCCACAAAAACTTCAAAAAAAGCCCTTAAAAGGGTAATCAAAATTTTTTTAAATTTCCCCTTCATTTTGTCAGCGGTGGCCTCTTCCCCCCGGGTTAAAATTGAGGACCAATGCGCAGAAACATTTTTAAAACGCATGCCGAAAGTGCGAAATAATTTGTTTTTAAAAATCAAAAATTTATCTGAAATCTTTAATGACTAAAAACCCCCCCAACAAAGAAGGGGACTCACCCACGAAATGTGGGTTTTGCGGTTTCCCCTAACCCCCAAAAGGGTGTCCCCCCAGTAAAGGCCCATGTCACATTAGTGGGAATTTAGAGGACGGCCCCTCCCAAATGAAATCTTCAACAAAAATTTTTGAACCAAAGAAAATTGGAAGCTCCCATTTTTCTTTCATCCCTTGCGAGGTTAAGCCTCACATCTTATTTGCAAGCAGTAACCGGGCCCCCCTTTCGGGGAAGAAATCCCATTGCCCCCGTCCCCAGAAAATTTCCATGTTTTTCCCCCTTTAAAAAAACTTTTTCCTTTCTACGACTCTTCCCCCCCTGGGGGCTCATTGAGGAAAGGCCCTTGCCTTAAAGTCCTGCCCAAAAAGGGAAAAATATTTTGACTAAACCTCTTGTTAAAAGGGGCCGTTTACCCTTAGGTACATGAACCAGGGGGGAAAAAGGGTTTGACAAAGATCCATTTTCCGCCAAAAGGCGCTTTCTTTTCTAGTCTTGGGGGCCCTCCGACTCCGTTAAACCGGGCCCAGCTCAAGATGCTTGGCAAAAGTTAGTTTAAAACAAGGGAAAAAAAAACAGACTCCTAAAAAAGGGGCAGAGTAGTTTGTTGGCGGAGTTTTTGGGAAAATTATGAAAGCCCGGCCCCTTACAGTTTGGATCCGCCCCTTAAATTTCTGCCCCCGGGATGAGCTGGGACGTTTTTAAAAGTTTCCTGGGTACAGTTAAATTTTTTCCCGAAAAAACCAAATTTGATTCAGGGGGATTGAAAAGGATTCCCGGGGAGGAATTAGTAGGGGTTTCGCATCTTTTACGTGGCAAAAAACAAATCCCTAGTGAAAAAGGACCCCAAAAAAAAAAGGTCTAACTATCAAATTTTTATTTAAAAGCAAAAAATCTGAAAGGATGGGCAATGGCGAAAACATTTCCAAAAAAACCAACTTAAAAATGTCCCCAGGTCCCAAAAAATTCCCAAAAAGCAAAAAAAGGGGTTGAGTATTTTTAACCCTGATAAACCCGCCATTTTTTCCTTTTGGAAGTTGATTGGGGAATTCCCATGCCCCTTCCATGACCGAAATAAGGGACTATCCTTGCACCCGAAAGCTAAAGATGGACCCAAAAGAGACCCGCCAAAATTGTGAAAAATCTTGAGGAAAAAAAAATTTATGTCTCCCAACCCCCGCCCTTCTAAAATTTTATTTAAGACGGTTTGAAGTTGACAGCTGTCCTCGCTTTAATTGTTTTTGTCAAGAAAAATTCCGAAACCATACATCATGAAGAACCCTGTTTTAAAGAACAAATCCCCCAATGTTTCAAAAAAAGTTTTTTTCAAGTTGATAAACCCAAACAGCTTTTTTGGGAAAGACCGGGGAGAACCCGCCCCCAACGAAAGAGGGGCCGGGGGAAAGCCCCAAAGGGCCCAAGAAATTTTAAGTGACCCCAAAACCAAATTTCAGGACTTTAAAAGATTTCATAATCACTTTTTGGCATAATGAAAAAAAAAAAGAAGTAAAAATTGGCCCAAAACCGTTTTAAAAGGGGTTTTTACTTTTTTTAAAATTATCAAAGCTTTTGTGTTAGAGTTTTTTTTATGCCCACTTTAACCCCTGGTATCCTGGTCCGGGTTTTTTCCCAAGATCCCAGAAAAGTTTTTTTATAGAAAATCCCCTACTAAAGACATTAAAAAGAAAAGGGAAACCCCAAAAAGGGCAAAAGGGCCCCTGCGGGATGGTATGTTTTCCATCTGTTTACCCTAAAGATTCCCCTTTGCATTCAATTATTTAACCCCCCCCCCCCCGGTTTTAGGAAAAAAGGAAGGAGATTACCCTGGAAAGGTATTAAGGAGTTGGGGGTTTAAGGTCAAAAAATTAAAAAATTTGGGCCCAAAGGGAAAATCATTAAAAAAGAAAAAGGGAAATATCCGCAGCTTTGTGCATCCAAACTTTCCCCCCCAAAAAAAATGACAATACAAAGAACATTGTTTGGCAAAAAGGGACTTTTCCCCTACAACGAAAAAACTGCGATTTTTAATTTTACATGGATCAACACAATGTTGTAACAAAAAGAATCATTAGATAGAACAAACCCCAAAACGGGGTGTTTTGAAAAACCCCGAGTTTTCATATGCAATGGGGGCAGGAGAACCCCCTAAAAGGGGGGTTTATATTTTAAATAAAACTTTTAAAAAAAATCAACCCTGCTTCACCCATTCTTTTAAAATCTTTTCTCATTTTTTGTTTGACATTTCGAATTTTTTTTTTTTTCCCAAAATTCTTTTTCCCTTTTTGGGGGGGTTTTGGGTTGAGGTGATCGGGTGTTTAGCATGTATGATTAATTTTTTTTTTTTGTTTCCTTAATACCATTACCCGCATGAAATGTTTTCCCGTATCTTTTTTAAAAGGTTTCTCTTCCTTCACCATTTTTGTTTCGTTCTGCATTTCCCTTTCTGAGTTTCCCTTTTTTAAACTAAAATTATTTTAAACGTAAAAAAATTAAAACCCCGGAACTGTGTTTTTGGGGGGAATTATTTTTCCCCATTCTTCTTTCAAAAAAGGGTTTTTAAAGGAAGCGGTTGTTTTGTTTGCCCAGTTTTCGTAAAAAAATACACGGGCGGACCCTTTTTTTAAAAAATTTTTTTATTTCATAGGGGATAAACACCCCAAAGGGGACCCGGTTTTGCCCTGATGCGAGGGGCCCCCCTTTCTTTTTCCCCCCCGGAAAAATAAAGGTACCTTTTTTTTAAAACCCAAAATTGGTAAAAATTTCCGGATAAAGGGGCCTTTTCCCAAACAACATTTCGGGTTTTTTTTTTTTGTTTGCTTTACGGGTTTTCCCCCTTTAAATTCTTTCTTTTATTAAAGTGCGCCCCCAAAACTGGGGGCCCATTTCTTCTAACCCATTCGGGGGGTTGCGGGGGAGAGGGGCAATAAGCCTCTGTGAAAACTGGTGGGGAAAAAGGTTTTTCGGGGCTAAACTGTTTTTAAAGTTTTAAACCTAAACCCCTGTGATCTGTAAAACTCCCGGAATGTCCTTTTAAATAGAAACTCTGTGTTTTAACAAAAATTTGGGTTCCCATTTTGGGCCTTTTAAAATTCTTTTCCATCATAAACTTAAAATCATGCGGGGGTAATTTTTAAGGGCCCTCTTGGTTATCAGTTTGTATGGCAACAGAAACCACAGAAGCACTCTTTTTTTGTTAAAGGTCCGCATCCTTTAAAAACCTTGGGCCAAAATCAATACTGTGATGCGTCCCAAAAATCTTTTTCGTTTTAATCCTTTCAGGGGGAAAATATAGAAAAACCATTTGAGGGGTGTCTTTTGGGGATTTGGGAATTGAAAAAGGTGGTCTCTGTTTTTCGTCGGGCCCCGGGTAAAAAAAAATTTCCCAAAATCGCTTGTTTGATAACCTTCTTTTGGCGTTTGTTCACTATCCAGCTGCTTGGCTTAGCTTTTTAATTTTCGTGTGCCCTTCCAATATCCTTTGGGCAATAATAGATTTTGCATTTTTTATTTCCCCAATATTATCGCAAAAAAATACACACCGGTCATACCCTCGCCCAAAACGCGATTTCCCTTGCATCTTTTTTTTTTCTGGGGGTTTTGATAAAAGCCTGTTTTTTTGGGGGGGGGGCCAATGTCTGGACGGGTTTTTGCCTGTTATTTGAAAATTTCTTTTATTTTTTTGGTCAACATTTTTAATTTTTAAACCGCTCCCCCTTTTTCTTTCAGGGGTAAATTAATAAAATCAAACGTTTAAATCTTGTTTTTCATAGGGTCTTGTGCACGGCTGTTGCTCCCATGCTTTGTTATGTCTTTTTCTCTCCTGTCCCCGGCGTTTACAAAAATCCCAAAATTTATGCCGCTAAAAGCAAGGCGAAATCACCACAGGCCCCCCCTTCATTATTGCGATTTGAACCCCTTTTTTTAAATGTTTTTTTTTTTTAATTTTATTTTATATTTTGGAATTTTTCCTTGCTTAACAAAAAAAACTTTCGTGGCAACCAAAGCTGAAATGAAACCCATTCAGTTTTGCGAACCCTTTCAAAGTCTAGTTGCCAGTCTGCTGGTTTAATTTTTAAAACAAGTTTTTTAAACCGACATTGAGTATCCTCCCTTTTTAAGGCCCCAAATAACGCAGAATTTTATACAAGGTTGGAAAAATTTTTTCCCGGTGCTCATTTTTAGAAAATAAAAAAAATTATAATTTTTAAAAAAAAACATAAACAGTGATGTCTCTACAGCAAAAAGGCACCCAAAACCCTTCCTGCCCTTATGACAGCCCAAAGAAA
Source organism: Conus ventricosus (assembly GCA_018398815.1). Taxonomy (NCBI): domain Eukaryota; kingdom Metazoa; phylum Mollusca; class Gastropoda; order Neogastropoda; family Conidae; genus Conus; species Conus ventricosus. Next base: position 72,792,922 of record CM031615.1, read on the forward strand.
ATGACCCAAAAAAATTTGCCCAAAAAGGGGGGGCGAATTTTTTGGCCCGAAATGGGGGAAAAACCAAACAGTTTCCCAAAACCTTTTTTCCCAAGCATAGCAGTTCCCAAACAGAGGGCCCCGAAACCCCCCTTTAAAGTACAAAAACCAGGTTGAAAGCCCCGCGGGGCGAGAATGGTTTTTTGGGGGGAAAAACCGCTCTATTTTGTCCAAAATTTGTTTTTTGATTGGCTCCCATTGATTCTGAAAAAGGAATCTTACTTTATGTTTTAAACGAAAACCCCCTTTTTCCCCGCCCTTAGGCCTTGGGGGTTGTGTTTTTTAAAAAATACATTTGGGGAAAAATTTGTTTCGCCATTAATCAGGGGTTTAATTACTTTTAATCATATAAAATTTTGGGTTTCCCTTCAAAATGAACGAGCGGGAAAAAACCATCAAACCGAATCAGGTGGGGGAAAAGTAACCACCCCGCCCCCCCCAACCCAAAAAACACTGAACCAGGTGAGGACCAGTGAAAAGATCCTAAACCTGGGGTTGGTTTTTAAAGCAAAAAAAAATTGGGCAGATTTGGGAACCAGCCAAAAAAAATTAATGTTCAGAATATAACCCCCTCATGAAAACATAACACCGCCACCCCCCCGAAAAAGTTTTTTTCAATGCCAGCTAAAAAAACCACCATGGTACCGGGGGGCCCCAAAAGTTTTCCCGGGAAATTTGAATTTAAAAACCCCTTTTTCCATTTTTGGCCCCAAATTGCTGCAGTTGGGGGCAGTTTTTGGGCGGCAAATTAAAATATAAAAACCATGGCAACAGAAACGAAAGCAACCCAAAAAAATTCTGGCCACAAAATCCCAAAAAGACCCCCCCGCCAAAACCGCCAAAAAAAAAACCCTTTTTTTTAACCCCATTTGAAATGTAATAAAAATTTAAGAACTTTTTTTAAAATTTTTTTTAAATAAAAAATAAAATTCAGGGCGAAATTTTTAAAATTAAATGAGCCCCTAAATAAAAGCCCGGGAGTCTATAAAAAGCCCCTTTCCCCTAAGCCCCGAATTGAAATAAATTTGCGGTTGCTTCGGATGAAAAACCTTTCCTTGTTTTCCCGAGAACGTTTAGCAAGACTCCTAAACCCTGCCGCGTTTTTTGGGGCTTTTTGGTTTACTTTTAATTGGGCATCTATTTTTTTTAAAGGAAAAAAAATAGCTTGTATTTTTTGAAAAATTATAAGAAAACTTACTAAAAATTTGGGTTGTACTTAAAGGTGCCTTAACCCAAAAAAACTTATCAAAATTATTAAAAACCCTTACTTGGGGAATTGATCAAGAACTTATTAAAAATTTTAAAAAACCCCCTTGGGGGGATAATTTGGGAAAAATGACTTAAGGCCCAACTTAAAAGAAATTTAAAGTGAACTTGAGAAAACCAGGGAAAAACCCTTAAAAGGGAAACCTAGAGGGGTGGCATGCGGGGGGGGGGGTTGGGGCAGGTGGGGGTGGGGGGGGGCCCTGCGTGGGGCAGGAAAAAACCCCCCCAACAAACCCCCCAAACCAAAAATAGCCAGTCCGGGGGTGGGGGTGGGGGGCCGTGCGGGGGTTGGGGTTTGGGCCCCAAAACCCACAACAAAAAAAAGAAAGAACTCCTAGGCCACTTTTTCCCTTTTGGGCCCAAAACCCCGGTGGTCTCCGCGAAAACCCCCCCCCCCAATAACCCCAAGTGTTAACTTTGGGCCCTTTTGGGCCTATTTTGCCGCGGGTTTGCAGGTGCGCCGCGCTTTGCAGTAAAAGCAAACACATAGGGTCGTTTGACCAATTTTGCCACCGGGGTTTGGGAAAGGGGGCGACGTCATTGGGGGCAAGCGTCACAGGGGGTTGTTTGGCCTAGTTTGCTGTGCTCCCCTTTCTCACCCAGGCTTGCAATGGTTTTTGGCAGGTTCCCCCCCCCCAAATTCGGGTAACCCGCTTTTTGGCGGCCAAAATCCCCAAAAGGTAGTACCCCGTCATTGAAAATATTTGGAGCTTTTATTGAAAAAAGGTGCGGCCACACACTACTACCTTCCCTACTGGTAAAATGAAATTTAAGGTCTGCCAAACCCTATTTAGTTTTGCCAGAACCCCCAAAAAACGCCATCCCTTTCATAAGTTTAATAATGGTTTGGCGTTTGCTAAAACAGTTATTTTAATACAATTCCTAGTTTTGGGGAATTTTTGGGAAATAGTTTAAAAACACACAAAAAGTTAAAATGTTTTTCCTCCTTAACGAATCAAAACATTTCCCTGCCCTTAAAGAAAAAAAACGCCATGTTTGTTTGGGGTTTTTTTTTTTTAAACATGATTTTGGGGGCTGTCCCCAAGCCCAAACCCCAACAATCCCCGCTTGATGGTTTTGTTTTGTTTTTGGCCCGGGGTTTTTCAAAAATGCAGCGCCTTTATTAATAAGGAACCATCTATCGATAGTCAAACACCAAAAAAAAAAAAAATGAAATTGGGGCTATATTTTGTTGGGCCCCTTTTCCCCTTTAAAACCGTTTTCTTTTCCCTTGAACCAAAAAACCCTTTAAGATTCGCCTTTTTCCAAAGCAATCGGTTCACTTTTTTTTTTTTCTGTTCTTCTGGAAAGCAATACTTCTTTTCGGTTTTCAGGGGGTTTCAAAACCTTGCTTCCCCTCGTTCTTTTTCAACAAACTCTGAAAATGAAAGTAGGGTTTAAAAACTTGTGTTCTTAAATACCCCAAAATTTTCTGTTCCCAGAAAACCCGGCTCCCCTTTTTAGAAAAACCACCCCAACCCCAAAAAACACACCAATAAAAAACGCCTACCAGCCGGCAGTCAGTAAAAGGGAATTTAATAAACCTTGTTAAAAAAACTGGTCTTTGGTGAGCGTTTTGCCCGCGCCCTCAGGGGGCACAGAATTTTCGAGAAACCCGATGAAATATTTTGGAAATGCGAAAAGCCCGGCGTGGGGAGGGGGGTGAGGGGGGGAGGGGGGCAGCATTTTAGTTTTTGGCCTCTCATTTTTGCCAGCGGGTTTGGTGGGGGGCCGCGCGCGCGCGTTTGTTTTAATGTGTTTGTGTTTTGGTGCGGCGTGTGTGTGTGTGTGTGTGTGTGTGTGTGCGGCGCGCGCGCGTGTAGTGTGAAATGTGTGTGTGGTGTGTGTGGTGGTGGGGGTTTTTAAAAATTTTGTACCCCCTGATTCCATGTCTTCCACATTTTTAAAACCCTTATAAAGCTTTTGGGAAAAAAGTATTTGTAAAAAAAACTTTTTCAACTTAAAATCCCCCCACGTTGCTTCCCCTTCGCAAATTACCCCACCACAGCACGGGTGAAATAAACCCCCCAGTGGGGGGCCCGGTGGGCCCGGGCCTCCAAAATTTTTAAAAAGCTTCCCGCCCCTTGCGACGGGGGTCTTTTAAACACCCCCTTTAAAAAGAAAGCCGGGGGAAAACCCGGTTTGTTGGCAGCGCTTTCAGTCACGGCCCGCTTTTCCCTACGTTACTCTATGGGGGCGTGTTCAGTTTTGGCTACTTTCTCCTACGCTACTCTCTGAAAACCTTAGTAAATTAGTATTGAAAACGGATAACCCTGCACAGTATGTTTGTTTGTAGGGTCGTTATTTTTGGTTACTTGTCAGAGAACAGGAATAGGCGGCTTTTAGGGCACTTTCGCCAAAAAACGTGGTGGAGTAGCAAGTGAGTCTGAATCGTGTTTATACGTTCTCTAAGGAAGATCAGATGAGAGCTCTCTTTTTTTACCTACAATTTTTTCACAAAAAGAAGGGGGGGGGGGGGGGGGGGGGGGGGTAGGGGGGGTATTGATTACATTCAATTCCATACCCCCCTACCCCCCCCCCCCCCCCCCCCCCCCCCTTCTTTTTGACATATCAATACCACTACAAATTCAGAAGGTAAAATTTTACGAAACACTCTCAGTCTCACAAAAGAAACTGTTCCTTTACTCACAGAGTTGTTTATCACTGCTAACGTCAAATTTGCACAAGATGTTGACAGTTTCAATAAGATTCTGGACAAAATTTAAGAAATGGAAGAACCTTTTGAATGATTTTGTTTACCGATCATGTTATTAATGTGATCAGACCTCAAGTGTCCCCTTTCAAGAATAAGACTCATCCTCTCCTACTCTCTCACTTTCTTTGACACACTCTCAAGCGCCCCCTTCCAAACATACGACTCCTCTGCCACTCTCTCACTTTCTTTTACACACTCTCAAGCGCCCCTTCCAAACATACGACTCCTCTGCCACTCTCTCACTTTCTTTTACACACTCTCAAGCGCCCCCTTCCAAACATACGACTCCTCTACCATTCTCTCACTTTCTTTTACACACTCTCAAGCGCCCCCTTCCAAACATACGACTCCTCTGCCATTCTCTCACTTTCTTTTACACACTCTCAAGCGCCCCCTTCCAAACATACGACTCCTCTGCCATTCTCTCACTTTCTTTTACACACTCTCAAGCGCCCCCTTCCAAACATACGACTCCTCTGCCATTCTCTCACTTTCTTTTACACACTCTCAAGCGCCCCCTTCCAAACATACGACTCCTCTGCCACTCTCTCTTTTTCTCTGTCTCTGGTTCTGTTTGCCTTTTCCCTCTGTCTGCCTCTCTTTTCCTCGAGGTGAAATTGAAATGGACACTGAATTTTCCTTTTCCCCAACACACACACACACACACACACACAACACACACACACACACACACACACGTGTGCGCGCACACGCGCACACACACACACACACACACACACACACACACACACACACACACACACACACACACACACACACGTGCGCGCGCGCACGCGCACACACATATACACACACCCACACGCGCGCGTTTTTAAGCACGTATTCGTCCGTTTACGTATGTTTTTCATACGCCATCGCCTATACGTATAATTATATTTGTTTTTCATTTTATGTCACTAGTTCTGAAGAGGGTCTATGACCGAAAGGGTGTTGATATTTGTTCTGTTTTTTTTCTTTCTTTTTTCTATTTAAAATCTTCTGAAAATCCTAAAAGACATTAGCATTTTTCACAGAAATCGGCGGTCAAAAATCTGTTTTTTTATTCTGACCAGCCCTCAATTTCATTTCAAGCCATTTTGTAAAGGAAGGAAATTTTCATAGGCCGCGAAGATAGATTAAGGGAAGCTGTCACGCTACTACTACAAACCACTAATTATTAGTGTTACTCCCTACTACTACTACTACTGCTGCTGCACTAGTTCAGTTCATTTCAGTTCACTTGGGAAATTTTGGGATAGCCCACAGCTTTTTGTGTCCCAATCATCTTATTTCATAAATATTGGTTGCATAATGCATGCATATGCTCGGGATATATTTTAATCTATTCTATCAATCAAATTGAAATTTTAACATATTTAACTTAGCGTTAGTATCCAGAAGGTTTTAAAAGTATTCAAATCTTTTGCTTTTTTAATGTGTGCAGGGTTGTTTTCCAATACGGTGCCACTCTTTTACTAAAGGAAAATTTTCTAATATTAGTGCGACAATATTTAATTTGGATTTTGTTTCAGAATTTCTTGTAATTTGTTTAAAGAGGTTAGTTGAAAAAATCTGTTAAAATTTGTACTATTAAGTCCCTTAAATAGCTTGTAAGTCTCAATCAAGTCTCCCCTTATTCGTCGGAACTTTAACGAGGTAAATTTAACCTTCGCAATCTATCTGCATAGCTAACATATTTAAACTCCTTAATTAACAAGGTGGCTCTTTTTGTACTTTCTCAATACTTGCTGATTGCCTTTTAAATAAGGGCTCCATATCACATTTCCATACTCCAGGTGGGTCTAACTAATGCCTTATATAGTAATGTAAAAAACTTCAGTATCCAAATATGAAAAAGGACCGTCGGGATTATCCGGGGCATTTTATTTGCTTCATCATACGCTGTTTATGTGCTTATCAAATTTCAGGACCGCTATCAAACATTACACCAAGATCTTTTTCTTCTGAAACGGAGTCTACATCTGAGAAAGCACATTTTTTTCTTTTTTTTCAGTTCAGTTCAGTCAGTTCACTTGGGATTTTGATAGCCTCACGCTTTTTGTGTCCCAATCATCTTATTTCATAAACATTTTGGGTTGCTTAATGCATGCATATGCTCAGGATATATTTTAATCTATTCTATTACTTTATTCTATCAATCAAATTGAGATTTTAAAAATATTTAACTCAGCGTTAGATCCAGAAGGTTTTTAAAAATATTCAAATCTTTTTCTTTTTTAATGTCGCAGGTAGTTTGTTCCAATACGGTGCCACTCTGTTTACTAAATGAAAATTTTTTTAATATTAGTGCGACAATATTTAATTTGGGGTTTTGTTATCAGAATTTCTTGTAATTTGTTTAGTGGTTAGTTGAAAAAATGTGTTAAAATTTGTACTGTTAAGTCCCTTAAATAGCTTGTAAGTTCTCAATCAGTCTCCCCTTATTCTCTGAACTTTAACGATGGTAAATTAATCTTCGCAATCTATCTGCATAGCTAACTTATTTGAAATTCCTTAATGAACAAAGGTGGCTCCTTTTTGTACTTTCTCTCATACTTGCTGATTGCCTTTTAAATAAGGGCTCCAAATCACATTTCCATACTCCCGGTGGGGTCTAACTAGTCCATATATAGTAAAATGTAAAAACTTCAGTATCCAAATATGAAAAAAGACCGTCTGCTTATGCCGAGCTTTTAATTTGCTTTTCATCATTACACTGTTTATGTGCTTGTCAATTTCAGACTGCAATCAAACATTACACCAAGATCTTTTTCTTCCACACGGAATCAACATCTGAGACAGCATCATTTATTTCATAGTAAAGAAAACTGCGGATGATTTTTTTCCATAATGTGTAAAACCTGCATTTAACTGGATTAAAATATAAATCCATGTTCACTCACTTAAATTAAATATCAATATCAACATTAATTAAGATGGTTTACTTACAGGATCATATATTTTCGTATCCTCTGCAAATATATTACATGAACTAATTACACATTCCGGAAGGTCATTATAAAAACTGTGAACAGAATAGTTCAAGAATACTTCCCTCGGAATCCCGCTTACAACATCTATATATGAAGAATAATTATTTCCAACTTTTCACCCTTTTGTACTCGATTAGAACGAAACTCTTAATCCATTGTATATATTCCCCATTTTAGACCATAACCTTCTAATTTTTTTAACAATACGGTAAGTGTGCACAGATTCAAAAGCTTTCCTAAAATCCAAGTAAATTAGTCAAAAGCAAGCCCCTCATCGATCATATTTGAAAATCCTTCCATTACATCTAAAATTTTGTGCATACAAAGCATTTACCCTGTCCTAATCCACGTTGGCAATCTGAATTAATGAAAAATCATTCATATGGATTACTATAGCATCTCTCACAAATGACACAAGCACTTTGCAAAGGATACAAGTCAGACTTACCTGCGATAGATTTTCCTGGTCAAGACCTGGTGCCTATTTAAATATAGCATTTAACAGTTTGCAAACTCAATCATCTGGGTACCACTTCCTTCACTTAAGTGATTTATTGAACCAGCACACACAAAGGCACTGCTAGTTCTTCACATAACTCCTTTAGTACACAAGCTGGTAAACCATCTGGACCAGAAGCTTTAGCAACATCCAATTTTTACTTAGATTTTTCTTATTAACGCTAATGTGTAATGACTATATCACACAGTTTTTTCCATCAGAAAAAGAGGCTCTGTCGATTTCAGGAACATATTTTCAATATTTTCATGTATGAATCACTAAAAAGAATTTATTTAGCACCTTCGCCTTATCTTATTCACTAACTGCAATATTACCATCTTCTTTTCTCAGGGACTAATTGAAGAGTTGCATTCACTTTGAGCGGACATATTCCAAAGCTTAATACTACATTCCCAAAACGATAATTAGGCTATAGTTCTTCTTCATCTTCTTCTTCGTCCTAAAAATACTGGTTCACTCAAAAATGATTAGGGTCACCAGCGCGCATGTTAAAAAGTAAAATAAATACATAAAATAGTGCGACTCCAACTGTTGGCCCCTTGGAGCAAATTTCAACAAGGGGTCGCACTCGATATCAAGAAGTTAAAAGCAATGGCCAAATTCAGGCCCAGTAACAGTAAAATATCAGGGGAAGTAAACAAATAGAATAACATCAATAGCAGATCTCAAAACTGTTTGTATCCAATTTGTTTTTTAAAAGAAGAATTGCCATTTCTGTCAATCTTGATGCACCCGGCAGTGAGTTTCCACAGCCCGTACAGAACTTGGAAAAAAGAATGTAAAGGCTGTCAATATTTTGATGCAGGATGGTATAACACTGACCGCCACTCCTGGTGCCTACTTTTTTATTCAATACTAGTTGTTTCCATTGGAATATCAATTACTATAGCTCTGCCTTTGAAAAAGGAGATAAGTTTAATAAAAGCCCTTCTCTCTTCTAAGGGTTTCCATTCTAATTTTCCTCATGTTCTTCTAGTATTCCCCTTTTCTCTGATGTGGATCCCTGTTACGAACTCGTGCTGCACTCTTCAGAATCTTTTTCAAGGTTATCAAAGATCCTATAAGATGGTAATGATCCCAAACAGAGTCAACCATATTCCAGTACTGTCTAACCCAGTGTTTTTGTAGCAGTCGTCCTTTAACCCTATTGGGGGCAGTCATTGATATTCCAGTGTAAGAATGCTACATGTTTTTGCTTTCTTACATACTAAATTGTAAGTTCTTCCATTTGAGACTACTAACTATAATCACGCCCCCCCCCCCCCTAAATATTTTGCAGCATTAGTATTCTTTAAGAATAGTATTATGGATAGAATAATTCTGATCTAATTAGTGAGCGTTTGTTACATATACGCAACACCTTGGCACTTTGAGGATGAAATTCCATTTTCCAAGTTCTTTCCCACTCCTTGTACACGTTTAGATCTACTTGTAGAATGCGTGTATCATTTCTGCTTCTGATTTGTTCTATATACAAAACTGTCCTTCTGCAAAAAGCCATATAGTAAGTATCCAGGAGAAGAGATTTCAACTTATTTCATTATATAAATTAAGAAAACAAGGGCCCAGAACAGATCCTGTGGTTACAACCAGACAAGACTGGTTACAATGGGATGACGACCCCTTCCACAACAACTCTTCAGAAGAATGCGTTCTCCACCGAGGAAGGATCTAGCCCCTTTAGCAAAGAACCGCCAATGCCAATGTGTTCAAACTTAAGCAGCAGGCCCCTCATGGTCAACCTTATCAAGAGCTTTAGAAAAATCTAATAAAATTGCATCAATTTGCTGTCTTGTTGTTAAGACAGTACTAAAATCATTGATAGGTTGTTATAAGTTGAGTCTCACAACTCCTTCGCTGTCTAAAACAGCTGGCGGTTATTTAAGAAATCATATTGTCAAATGGTCCTTATGCTAGCTATAATTTATGTGTTCAAGTAATTTAGCTGATATGGAATGTAAGAGATACAGGTCTATCATCTCTGCTTATGTTTGTCACCCTTTTTAAATAAGGAACAATGCTCGCACTCGCCCCATCATGTATAACCCCTGGTCCAGTGGAACTAGTAAAGTAAATGGTATACCTCACTCAATTCATTGGCGACAATAAGTTTTAAGAGCTTGCCAGGAACGCCATCGGACCAGTAGCTTTTGTTTCATTGATTATAGGTCAGTAACTTAAAATACTCCTGCTTTGTTCACTTTGATGTTATGCATATTCCAGGAGAATAAATCATCATCCTTTAGTCTAACGTATAATTAACAGGTTCTGGGATTTGAGAATACTGAACAAAACTGCTTGTTTAGTAAGTTTTGCATTCCTACAGGTCCTGTATTAGTTATTCAGGTTATTTCTAATGTCTGGAATCCCAATGTTGTCCTGTCTCTTACTCCTTATGTAAGACCATAAATTCTTGTTTTGACGATCACCTCGAAATCATCGAATTAAACATAAATGGAGTGAGCAAGACTAACATTCTCTCTGAACTACCTCTTAATATGATTTAAACATAACCAGTAATCATTTCTGAATAAGGATGTAGATTTCAATTCTAAAAGAAACATGTTTCCTTATCAACAAACTTTAGTTTTAGTATAATCCATGGCTGGTGGTTTCTTGCTTTAAGTTATTTAAGTAGGTATGTATTTCATCCCAATACCAAATTCAAATTAGTTTTTATACACTTCCAAAGATCACTGACAATTATCATTTAACACAATGGGACCTCAAAAAAAGACGAAATGAAAGTATGAGTATCCTGCGCAATTTTGGTAAACTGCTTGGTCCAGAGTCTGAAGGACGTTTAGGGGGTTTTCATCGAAGGGTTGAAAATTACTCGTCTAAAAGAACTATGTCATAATCACCCAGGCCTGCAATTTAATACCTGATTTCCAAAAGCGCCTGGACAATTGGTAAAAAATAAATCCAGGAATGCCTTACCCACGAGTTGGTGATCAACTGACAGTACAAATCCAAGGTCTTTGTGGCATCCCAAAAACACTGAGTATAAATATATATACTGTATTGATTACCAATAGGCATCTTCACCCCAATCAATAACTTGGTAAATAAAGTCTCCACCAATCCAAAAAAATGCCATCCTAATGCCAAAACAAAGTTTAAGAAATGACTCTGCAAATAGACATACATACATTTTCATCTGAGTCTGAGGTCTGTAAACGATCCAACAATGACAGGTCTCTTATTCTTAAAATTAATCCTACAAAATAAACTTTCACTATTTTTGCCTTGATATAAAAACTCACTGGCTAAATTCTTCCTAATGGCAATCAAGACTCCCCCACTCTCTTTTCCAAGTCTGTCCTTTCTTATAAATATCAAATCCTCCATTAAAAGTTCACTACTGGATGTTCCAGTTTCTAGCCAAGTTTCTGTTCCAATTACAACATCAATGTTTTTTTCAGTGACTAAATTACTGAGTTCTTCCTTTTTCTTAATAAGAGATTGAAAATTTACGACTATGCATTTAAGTTTTATCTTTTTCTTTAATGATTTAGGGTTCATTGCACTTTATGATGTTGGGATTTTATCAGTTTTAGAATCAGGGGTGGATGCAAACTTAGGACAAAATTTCAAGTTTTCTTTTGGGATCGGTCTGGTGATAGGGTCAAAACGGTTGCTTTCTGAGCTGCAATTTTCAATAGAATCCTCAAAAAGTCTTGAACTAAAGTTTGGAAGCCCGCAGGTAAAACAAGTCCATGATATATCACTATTGCATTAATGCTTCATAAACTGCTTCTATTTTGTTTCTATTTTGTTCCCGATTTAAGAAGCCAACTAATGAGCTACAAATCCATAGACGTATTATAAGTAGTTAAATGTTTTTGAATTTCACATATCTCCCACCCCCAACTTTTCTCGTCCCCCCCTCCCCCCCCACCCCCACCCTTTCAGTTCTTTTTTCCCCCAGGTTTAGGTTTTGCAGACATTTTCGGTAAATTGTAAGCAACGTTGAAAGTGATCTCCCTTGATTTCAATGCAATGTCTGAAACTTCTTCAAATTGCAAAGCATGAAATATTGACATGGAACATTAATGGCATCAGAGCCAGCAAAAGGTGTCTCAAGGATGTTCTTGATTCCTAGATGCTGATGTCATCTGCTTGCAGAAACCACAAAATCACCCGTAGTTGGAACAATTTTTAAGTAGGCCCACACAGTAGCGAGACGCCAGTCTCTCGGAATTAGTGTCGAGGACCAACATGAACTCTGACCACTGCTTCAGATATTTTTTAACCAGTTACTGTGGGACACATATATCTTGAAGCTTAACCCTCACAGTGCTGCATAAATTTAAATGTAGTTCAAGGAAGTGTACTTAAAATTAAAGGCCAGCAGAGCGTTACTACTTCATCATGTTTAAGGCTATTGTGTGCTTATAGTAATGCTAGATAGGCAAACCTATACATTTTTGGAAAGTAGAGACTCTGTAGAATTAGAATAAAAAAAACAAACAATCTTTACCTGGTGTGTAGATAGAGGTAATCCTCTGGAATAATCCAGCAAAATGTCTACACGGATAATCCAAAAAGTGTTCCACAATGTTAAAAAACTGAACCAAAAATAATTCAAGCATGAACAGTCTCATGCCCTCCCAGAAAGTTTACCAAAGTAAAATTAAAAAAGTATAAAATCATAGCATAGACAAAACATAATTTACAGCCATGTAAACATCATGCTTTGGTTGTTGCCACGCCACGTGTGCCACCCCACCAACATCTTTCCGCAAAAAAATAAAATAAAATAAATAAAAAAGAATTTTTTTTAAAATTACCATCTTGCTTGTTACCAGAGTTATTTTTTTTAACTTTATAATGCTTTCAGAAGCATAAGAATAGCAACGAAACAAGTCCTCTAGCTCAATTTGAGTGAAACAAACTGCTTGTACAGTGATCACACCCCCCCTCCCTATCAACCCCATTTTCCGTACGTAGCGGAGACGAAAAGCAAACTGAACAAACACAGCGGGCTCTGCACTCGCTCAATGACTAAACAAAACCAAGGTCACAGCTGTCTGTTCCATCGCTTTCGCTTGCAACGAACGACTCGCCACTTGTTCCACCTTCGCTCATCACCTCTTCCGCTTCGTTCTCGGGTTCACTCATGTTGTAAGCTTCAAACTTTGTAAAAAACTTGAAATAGACCACTTGTTGGCACACTCTGACAAAGACTCGATACACGGATGGAAGAATAATCGCGTGACAGGAAGTTTAAAGAGTGGTAGCCTAACGGTTACAACCCCACTACTCACGGGTCCCGATCGGGACCCATCGCACTCTACCGGGAAGTCCGATCGGGACCCATCGCACTGTGAGGGTTAAAGAGGGGGGGACAAAACAAACAAAAGCATGAGACAGAATTTCCAAATCAATGCCCGAAGCTCTCATGCAAAATGAACGAATTACTAGCAGCGAACATGCATTTCCTCTGTTCTGGATCTGGATCTGGATCTCCGCCTGTAGTTGTTGGTTGGCGGCTAGTTGTAGGAGCCAGTAATGGCTATTACACAACTGGTTGCGCAGCGCAAGACTCTAAAAGATTAAAAACAGGGGGATATGAGGGGGAGGGGTGTTGGCGGGTTAGTGGTGGAAAATGGCCGCCTCAACCCTGCCTAGTGCTTGACTTGACTTGACTTGACTTGATTCAACGTTTGAGGCCCTTTTGGGGCCTGTTCGTTGGTCCTAGCTTACTGGCTTAAGTTTTCACATGCGTGGGAATACATGTCCCTAACTTAAGTCAGACACTCTGGCTCGTAAACTATCTTTAGTTGTTTCCAGTGTTGGTCCAATGTCTTTTGAAGTGCGGTGGAGAAGGCACTGGCATTCTGCTGTTGGACGGTGTTGTTGCCCAAGAGGTTCCATTCCAGGGGAGTTCGGATGAAAAAGGAGTTTCTATTTTGTTCAGTTGCAGTGGACTGTATGACGAAGGCTCTATTGTTGTTGTAGATCTGCCTTTGTAGGGGGTTTTGTCTTACACAGTCTGTAAATGTGGTTGGTTTAATTCTCCGCCTGGTCTGATCTGCTGGGGTGAGGAAGGTATCAGCTGGTATGGCAGGGACTAGGTCGCCGGCAATCTTGTACAGCATGGTGAGTCGAAGCTGTCTTTGGCGGTCCTCCAAAGGTGGTAGTTGGAGGTATTGTAGCATCTTAGTGACACAGCCTGGGTCCCTGTCTCTGTAGTTATTGCAAATAAAGCGGGCAGCTAATCGTTGGACCTTTTCAATTCGGTCGATGTCTTGCTTTGTGAATGGATCCCATGCCACAGCGCCGTACTCAAGGGTGGACCTGACGAGTGCAATGTAGGCAAGGCGGCGACATTCCTGTGGGAATCGTTGATTTCTTCTTCTTCTTCTTCCTAAAATACTGGTTCACTCAAAAACGAGTAGGTCACCAGCGCGCATGTTAAAAAGTAAAATAAAATAACATAAAATAGTGCGACTCAGACTGTTGGCCCCTGGAGCAAATTTGGCAACAAGGGGTCGCACTCGATATTCAAGAAGTTAAAAGCAATGGCCAGATTCTGGCCCAGGTAACAGTAAAATATCTGGGGAAGTTAAAATAGAAAATCATCAATATGCAGATCTCAAAAACTGTCGTATCAATTTGTTTTTTAAATGAGATTGCATTTGTGGCAATCTTGATGGCACCCGGCAGTGAGTTCCAGTGAACAGTGTGTTTGCTGCCTGTTTATGACTCTGTGTGTGTGTGTGTGGGGGGGGGCTATCGTTTTCTGTGCAGAGCTTTCAGATTTTTTGGATTTTTTTGTCATCACGGGATGCATGTCCCCTGGCAACACAAAGTGAAGGGACAAACTCAAAAGCATGAGACAAACTTCAAGTTAATATCACAGAGAGTTTGAAATGCAGTTTTAAAAGGCGTTAGCTGTAAGCATAATGAATTTGCATACAACTAGATATAATTGTACTTTTGGCATACTGGACACAGTGTGAGTTGTCTGTTATCACATACTGTGTGTGTGTGTGTGTGTGTATCACGTACTGTGTGTGTGTGTGTGTGTGTGTGTGTGTGTGTGTGTGTGTGTGTGTGTGTGTGTGTGTGTGTGTGTGAGAGAGAGAGACAAGACAAATTCTTTATTACTGAGGGTAATTGTGTGTATGTGTGTGTGTGTGTGTGTGTGTGTGTGTGTGTGTGAGAGAGAGAGAGAGAGAGAGAGAGGAGAGAGAGAGAGAGAGAGAGAGAGAGACAATGATTATTTTATGATGGTAAAAATATCGGCTTTGTTAGCCATTTTTTATACTTACGATTTCAGTTCTATTAGTATTACTAATACTAAATGACACAATGGAGAGAGAGAGAGGGAGAGAGAGAGAGAGAGAGAGGAGAATTAAATTTGATTGATTTGAGCATTGACATAGCTGTCACCTTACAATAACTTGAATAAGTGCTGAGAATACTCATTGTTTTTCTATAGATCTCTGTATAGATCCCACTCTTCACAGATTGAGCAGCATTGTCATAACATTTCCAAGGTGGTTGCAGGCGGGTTCCACTGTATTAACCTTGAAACAACAATTCTTGATCAAGTAACATGATTTCATATTGATCAGTACAGTTTCTGAATTGTCAGATGACATGTGGACATTTCTGATGTAGGTCAAAGCGGTATTTTGTGTGTGAAATGACATGTTGATTAGTTGCTGATGAACACTATTCTACATGATTGACTTGT
Source organism: Conus ventricosus (assembly GCA_018398815.1). NCBI lineage: Eukaryota > Metazoa > Mollusca > Gastropoda > Neogastropoda > Conidae > Conus > Conus ventricosus. The sequence continues at coordinate 72,808,164 of CM031615.1, forward strand.
TGATTTGATTTTGAGCAACACAAATAGCACGTATGTCCAGTGACATGTTGATTCAATGTTGATCAACGCTTGTTTTCCCAGATGACATGTTGATTTGTTTTTGATCAACATGTATGCTGGGTCTGTAAGTGACATGTTGATCAACACATGTATTTTCCAAATGACAAGTTGATTTGTGGTTAAACAACATGTACCACAGGCAACATGTGGATTTGTTGTTTATCGAAGTATGCTACAGGAGGCATGTTGACTTGTTAGTGATCAGCATTACATATGACTTGTTGATTTTTAGTCAGTCAACACATATATAACTTTATGATGCATTCTCAGACCTGTTTTCCCTTACAATTTTGCCGTATTTTACACGTTTGACAAAAATACAACAAACACAATGAATTAAACAAAAAACAATTACAGTGGTTTGAAAAAAAACAACAACAACAGAAAAGCTGGACACAAATTCTTGAGTGATAATGACGCTCATATCATCGAATGCAACCATGACGGTGTGTTTCTACAGAAACAACAGTGGGAACTACAGGCTTTAAAAAAGAAAAAGTAAAAAGAAAAAGTAAGAGAGCATGAATTTATGCCTAAATGTGCTGATGAAGCATAATGTAGAAAGCTGTGTTGTAAGAACATAGTTTTTGCTGTAGTTACTGCATGATCAGGAACGTAGTCTCTGTCATGTGTCATTGTCAGCTGCAAGATCAGTGGTGGCAGGGGAAAACGAATGCCCCCACCCTCAGCCTCAGTCCTTTACAAATATTTGGTAGAGTTGTATACAGTCTTTATTGCAAATTATACACTTTTTTTTTTGGTTTTGTTTTTGTTTTAAAAGTACTTCAGAAACAGTTTGAGGATAAACAGGTGGACATGTTTTTTCTTCTTTGTTTGTTTATTGACACATATGTTGATGTTTCAGTTGGCTTGTTGTTTTGTTGATGACCAACACATGTCGAATGTTTCAGGGGATATGCTGGATGAGCCGTCAGCCATTGCTGAAGGATACAATGCTTACTTCAGCTTCTCACGTAAACGATCAGGATACTCTGGTACTGAATGTGTGTTGTACATTACATATACATGTGTGTATGTGTGTGTGTGTGTGTGTGTGTGTGTGTTTGTGTTTGTGTTTAATCTGTTTAAAAAGAAGAATCTTTTGTTGTTGTTGTTTCTAAATGCTCCACAGCACAACGCAAATTACAGCAATAAACCTGAATTTTCCATTTGCAGCAGAAAAGAAAATGATTTTGTTATTTTCAATAACAACAAAATCTTGAGAATTAACAAGGAAAAATATAACCTATTACAGTATTAGTAATCATAACCAAAACTGGAGAAATAAAGACAGGGAAAGTGTGATTATTTATGAACAGATGACAACAGCAACAACAACAACAACTACAACAACAACAACAACAAAAACTGGAGAAAGAGACCAACCATGTTCTGAACAAGGAAAGTGTGAAGTGAATGAACTGTTGAATTTTTAGATTTAAGATGAGGGTCTTGGAGACATCACTTAGCAGATGCCAGACCTACGCATTTTCTTAAAGCACTGGTCAGACCTTGAGAGCCTACCTATCATTGTCTGTGCTACTACTATAATTGTGTGTGTGTGTGTGTGTGTTTGTGTGTGCGTGTGTGTATGTGTGTGCGTGCGCGTGTGTGTGCGCGTGCGCGTGTCTGTGTAGTCCACTGATACGTATGTGTACATGTAATGCGTGTGTGTGTGTGTGTGTGTGTGTGTGTGTGTGTGTGTGTGTGTGTGTGTGTGTGTGAGAGAGAGAGAGAGAGAGAGAGACTGTACATGTTTGTGTCAGTAATAATAATTAGTATTGACATTACTATTATAATTATTACCATTACCACCATTATGACTGAAAAAGGCAATTAACTAAATATATAGATAGATAAATAAGATAGTATAACAACAAAAAAACAGAAAATTATTCTGTGTGTGTGTGTGTGTGTGTGTGTTATTGTGTGTGGTGTGTGTGTGTGTGTCTGGGGTGTGTGTGTGTGTGTGTGTGTGTGTGTGTGTGTGTGTGTGTGTGTGACTACTCAAGACATTGATTCTGTGCGCAGGACAGCTAATTTCTGTGGAGATGGCGCCCATACACAGTACTACTGAAGACATTGTTTTTGTGTGCAGGCACAGCTAATTTCTGTGGAGATGATGCCACACATAGTACTACTGAAGACATTGATTTTTTGTGCAGGCACAGCTAATTTCTGTGGAGATGGTGCCCATACAAGTACTACTGAAGACATTGATTTTGTGTGCAGGCACAGCTAATTTCTGTGGCGATGATGCCACACCAGTACTACTGAAGACATTGATACCACACACAGTATCTACTGAAGACATTGATTCCACACACAGTACTACTGAAGACATTGATGCCACACATAGTGCTACTGAAGACATTGATGCCACACACAGTACTACTGAAGACATTGATTCCACACACAGTACTACTGAAGACATTGATTCCACACACAGTACTGCTGAAGACATTGATTCCACACACAGTACTACTGAAGACATTGATACCACACACAGTACTACTGAAGACATTGATTCCACACACAGATGCTACTACTGAAGACATTGATGCCACACACAGTACTACTGATGACATTGATTCTGTGTGCACGCACAGCTAATTTCTGTGGAGATGGTGCTGCACACAGTACAACTGAAGACATTGATGCCACACACAGTGCTACTGAAGACATTGATTCTGTGTGCAGGCACGGCTAATTTCTGTGGAGATGGCGCCACACCCAGTGGTGCTGAAGGCATTGATACCACACACAGTACTACTGAAGACATTGATGCCACACACAGTACTACTGAAGACATTGATGCCACACACAGTGCTACTGAAGACATTGATTCTGTGTGCAGGCACAGCTAATTTCTGTGGAGATGATGCCACACACAGTACTACTGAAGACATTGATGCCACACTAAGACATTGATTCTGTGTGCAGGCACGGCTAATTTCTGTGGAGATGGCGCCACACCCAGTGGCGCTGAAGAAGGACTCAGTGGACTGCTGAACAGCCAGTCAGAAGGCAGCATCGGTTGCCTCGGTAACACGGGGGAGCTTGATGAAGAAGAGCTGCGATCTTTGGACGGAGAAGGGAGGGCTATTCTGACTCAGCATCAAATAGAGTGAGTGTCAGGAATGAGGTCAACAGTTAGAGTGTCAGGCATGAGGTCAACAGTTAGAGTGAGTGTCAGGCATGAGGTCAACAGTTCGAGTGAGTGTCAGGAATGAGGTCAACAGTTAGAGTGAGTGTCAGGCATCAGGTCAACAGTTCGAGTGAGTGTCAGGAATGAGGTCAACAGTTCGAGTGAGTGTCAGGAATGAGGTCAACAGTTAGAGTGAGTGTCAGGAATCAGGTCAACAGTTCGAGTGAGTGTCAGGCATCAGGTCAATAGAGAAAGCGAGAGTCAGGAATCAGATCAGCTGAGTGAGTGTCAGGAATTGGGTCTATTGAGTGTCAGGCATAAGGTCTACTGTCAGGAATTAGGTCTATTGAGTGTCAGGAATTGGGTCTATTATTCAGTGTCAGATGTCACGAGAATTAGGTCTATTGAGTGTCAGGAATTAGGTCTGTTGAGTGTCAGGAATTAGGTCTATTGAGTGTCAGGAATTAGGTCTATTGAATGTCAGGAAATGGGTCTATTTAGTGTCCAGAACTAGGTCTATTGAGTGTCAGGAAGTGGGTCTATTGAGTGTCAGGAATTAGGTCAAGGGTCAGGAATCGATCAACTAGAGAGTGTCAGGAGTGGAGCTGGCCACATATGAGTGGCTTTCTGCCGTGCCGTTTCCTTCGTTACCCTGACCGCTGGCTGTTCTGTGTTGTTGGCAGGGTGGAGGGGGAAGGGGTGAAGGAAGTGGTGATCATCAATGTGTACGTGCCCCGAGCAGCAGACAGAGATGATCGCTGGACCTACAAGCTGCACTTCCTGGCCCTCCTCCAGTCGCGGGCCGAAAGCTTGCTGCGCCACGGAAAGTGAGTATTAAACAGCAGAGAGTTAGCTGCGCCATGGAAAGTGAGTATTAAACAGCAGAGAGTTAGCTGCGCCATGGAAAGTGAGTATTAAACAGCAGAGAGTTTGCTGCGCCACGGAAAGTGAGTATTAAACAGCAGAGAGTTTGCTGCACCATGGAAAGTGAGTATTAAACAGCAGAGAGTTAGCTGCGCCATGGAAAGTGAGTATTAAACAGCAGAGAGTTTGCTGCACCATGGAAAGTGAGTATTAAACAGCAGAGAGTTAGCTGCGCCATGGAAAGTGAGTATTAAACAGCAGAGAGTTTGCTGCACCATGGAAAGTGAGTATTAAACAGCAGAGAGTTTGCTGCACCACGGAAAGTGAGTATTAAACAGCAGAGAGTTTGCTGCGCCACGGAAAGTGAGTATTAAACAGCAGAGAGTTAGCTGCGCCATGGAAAGTGAGTATTAAACAGCAGAGAGTTTGCTGCGCCATGGAAAGTGAGTATTAAACAGCAGAGAGTTTGCTGTGCCATGAAAAGTTAGTATTAAACAGCAGCGAGTTTGCTGCGCCATGGAAAGCGAGTATTAAACAGCAGAGAGTTTGCTGTGCCATGAAAAGTTAGTATTAAACAGCAGAGAGTTTGCTGCGCCACGGAAAGTGAGTATTACACAGCAGAGAGTTTGCTGCGCCACGGAAAGTGAGTATTACACAGCAGAGAGTTTGCTGCGCCACGGAAAGTGAGTATTACACAGCAGAGAGTTTGCTGTGCCACGGAAAGTGAGTATTACACAGCAGAGAGTTTGCTGTGCCACGGAAAGTGAGTATTAAACAGCAGATAGTTTGCTGTGCCACGGAAAGTGAGTATTAAACAGCAGATAGTTTGCTGCGCCATGGAAAGTGAGTATTAAACAGAAGAGAGTTTGCTGCGCCATGGAAAGTGAGTATTAAACAGCAGAGTTTGCTGCGCCACGGAAAGTGAGTATTAAACAGCAGAGAGTTTGCTAAGCCATGGAAAGTGAGTATGAAACAGCAGAGAGTTTGCTGCGCCACGGAAAGCGAGTATGAAACAGCAGAGAGTTTGCTAAGCCACGGAAAGTGAGTATTAAACAGCAGAGTTTGCTGCGCCACGGAAAGTGAGTATGAAACAGCAGAGAGTTTGCTAAGCCATGGAAAGTGAGTATGAAACAGCAGAGAGTTTGCTAAGCCATGGAAAGTGAGTATTAAACGGCAGAGAGTTTGCTGTGCCACGGAAAGTGAGTATTAAACAACAGAGAGTTTGCTGCGTCACGGAGAGTGAGTATTAAACAGCAGAGAGTTTGCTGCGCCACGGAAAGTGAGTATTAAACAGCAGAGAGTTTGCTGCGCCATGGAAAGTGAGTATTAAACAGCAGATAGAAAGTGAGTATTAAACAGCAGAGTTTGCTGCGCCACGGAAAGTGAGTATTAAACAGCAGAGAGTTTGCTGCGCCACGGAAAGTGAGTATTAAACAGCAGAGAGTTTGCTGCGCCACGGAAAGTGAGTATTACACAGCAGAGAGTTTGCTGCGCCACAGAAAGTGAGTGTTAAACAGCAGACAGTTTGCTGCGCCATGGAAAGTGAGTATTACACAGCAGACAGTTTGCTGCGCCACAGAGAGTGAGTGTTAAACAGCAGACAGTTTGCTGCACCATGGAAAGTATTTGCAGAAAGCTTGGAATTGAGTCAGAGCAGAAAGGTGGCTGTGCCATGGAAAGTGAGCAGAGAACAAGCCTGCACTAAACAGACCCTTCCACCAGCCGCCGTGGCGAAGTGGTTAGCGTCGCAGACTCCGGCTGGGAGGTCGTGGTTTCGAATCCCATCAGAGTCATGGGGGTTTTTCTGCCCCAACCGGATCCTACCCAGAGTTGAGTTTGCTGCGGACTCGGTTGGGAAGACTGGGACCACACAGTCGAGTTTCTTCCACTTAATGGATGCGTTTCTGAGAGTGTTGCTCAAATTTCCTGACCAACATTGCAGGTGCCTGTATCTCTCGGGCCTGGTTGACGCCGGGATATATTATGAAAGGAAGCATAGATTACAGCCCTGTCATGTAGTCTCAGACCGAAATGGAAATCTGTAGCATCATCTTAATCACCCTCATTCTCATAATCACCCTCATTCTCATCGATCAGCATTAAAAAAAAAATGTCTCAGGTTCTGTGGCCCTTCATGCCCTGCTCTCATGGTGACCTCAATTTCGATGTCCTCTCCACGTCTTTGGCCTTGGTTTGGTTCCGTGTGGGTCACCAGTATTGGCGAGTCCATGGGGGCTGTCATTGGACGGACGTGGTGGTGCCCTCCGGAGGGAGAGCTCACTCACGCCGGCTCCTCGACTAAGCAATTATTGTCGTCAGTAGGGGGCTTAGTAGGTGGTGTCCTGTGTATGTTAGATCAGAACAGGCGCCACTGAACACCACCGAAGTGACTCGGCAGCAGTGCAGTGCCTCCTCCGGTGGGTTGCCTCTTGAAGACTTGACATTGACAGCTCCCTTTGGATTGCCAGTGCCGGGGCTGCGGCGGGACCAACCGGGCTGTGACTGTGGACGGGGTGTTGGAATGAGCAGCGTGGGTGCACTGCCTCTGAAGGTTGGGATAGCAAACCCCCCCCCCCCCCCCAAACAAAAAAAAAACAGACCCCCTCCCCCCACCCCCCGATAGCACTCAGCGTGAGAACCCCAGGTCACGCCAAGTGGATGACCCTGCATGGGGGCTGTGTTTCAGACATGTCATTGTGCTGGGTGACATCAACACAACACACAAACGTATCGATCACTGCGACCCCACTACACAGGTAAGGTTGCTCTTCTGTGGACTATTAGTAATTAAATATAGTACTCTTCTTGTGGCTTTCCAGTCATGTAGAGTGCTTTTTTTGTTGTTTTCCACTTAACATATAATGCTCTTCTTGTGGCCTTTCTACTTATGTGACTGTGTTTCAAAAAAGTAAGAGAAATGAGGCCAGAGAAACTGTTAAAACTGTTTTACATCACAAGGCTGTGTGAACATTCCTAGGTTGTTGCACGGACATAACAGCATATCTGGGTCAATTTTTTCAACCTTAACTAAACTTATTAACGTAGATAATAAAATAAATGTAAAACTGAATGGTGTTTAAAGTCAGTCGTGTTACCATTTTGAGTATTTTTTAAAAAGTAGTTTTGGGGTTGGAAAAGACTTAATTTTTTTATTCATTGAGACTAATAGATGACATCCTCTCTCATGCCAAGTAGAACAGTTTTAATAAATTAAAGCACTTGCAAAATTTAAATAAAACAGTTTTTGATAGGAAAAAGTGTATTTTTCAGGATGAACCAAAAGTCTAACTGTAAGAAACGTTAACAGAAAGTTTGCAAACTTTTTTGAGTAGCTGTGGGACAAAAATACTCTCAAAAGATAACATGATGATTGAAGTTTGTTGTATTTATTTTGTTAATGTCACGTTTTGAACAGGTAGTAACACGACTGACATGGTGGTAACACCACTGAGTAACACGACTGACGTAAAATAACACCAAAGAACACGACTGACATTTGCTATGTCAGTGGTGTTACTGTGCCTCAAAAACAAAGAAATGATAACTGAAAATGAGAAGTCAGATTGCATTTTTGCAAACTTTGAAAAACGCAAGCATGGATACCATTGTCTCAATGTAGACATGAATACAAACATATTTCATAGGTGTCAGTGACAAGTGTTTCCTCCAGTAACACAACTGAGTAACACAACTGACAGTCATGTTTCTGGTTTTTAGCAACAAATTATTGTATTGAAAAAATACTAGTTGCTCTCTCATACAGTAGTCCACATTTCCTGGCAACTCTGTTAACAGTCGGCAATACAGAGCCTCCTGTCAAAACAGCAGTGAACTATTTCTTAAGAATGTTCATGACAATTTTCCACACCTCTGGATCCACACTGTACTGCTCTGAGACACCATTCTTGAGAGCTGGTTCAGGGATTACACCCTAAAATGTTTTCATGTTCATACCCAGAGCAAGTCATTGAACAATTTGGCCAGAAGAAGCAGTTCTTTGCTTTCCCTACTGGTGCATGCACTTGACATAGAGCTCCCCAGCATCCACATTTTCCCACATATCCAGGGTAGGGTTTTCTGTCATATTTAACTATTACCCATTGTCCCAAACACTGCTCTGGAGGAGGCACATCAGGGGCTATGCAGTATGCAGACCTGTCTGGCTTATTCTGGGTCTCTTTGGATACACTTGTTTCAAAATGAGCTCGTCCAGTTCTGCACTGATGTCTGCTACTATCTCTGGTGCACCTGGATTCATTTCTGGTGTGCCTGTGTCTATCTTTCCATCTGGTTTCATTGCAAATGCGCCTGTTGTTTTATTAGTGTGTCCATTTCATTCCTGGTATGACTAGTTTTATTTCTGATGTGATTGGTTTCATCTTTTTTGTTTTCATCTCTGGGTGTCTGGTTTCTCTTCCAGTGTGTTCTGGTCTGCATTGACATCAGAGATATCAGTTTCCAGTTGGGGGTGCGTCGGGTAATGCTGGTTCAAAGTGGTTTGGAACCCAATGTGTGACGTTCAGGGTCACACCTCGTTGTTGTCCACATGATGACAAGGGGGACCTTCATTGCATTTTCTTCAGCACAAACTCTGGGCAGAATCAGCCTGTGTAAGTCAGTGCGCACAAAAGTGTTTCCAAGATATGGGTAAACGCTGAACACTGGCATCTGAAGCACACTGGAAAGAGCAAACACCTGCCAAATGCCCATGTAGGCCCCATTTTTTACAATTTTTAAAACTTCTTTTTCATACACCTCTTGGATGTTTTCTTTGTTTAGACGAGTTCCAGGGATTACTCATCTGAATACATTGCAAAGGCATTCAGAACATATCCTTGATGTTGACTGTTGGTGGCTGCAAGACCTTTCTCAAATTATCTTCATTAGTTTAATAGTCAGATTTAGAGCCATTTCATGCACAATCCGTGCTCTGATTTCTGCTGGTCTCCGGTCATGAGCAAAGGCAAAGACACTTCCACAGGCTGGAAGGCAGTTACCATCTGCTCTAACAATGACAGGGTATGTCTTTGGACCTGGAACATCAGAAGGGTAAATTGCGAAATCCCTGGTAGTCGACTTCAAGTTTGTCCTGCTCAATGTATCTGTACGGGGCCATGAATGCTGCTACCTAGATTAAAATGAGCGCACTTGCTCTGCAGATCTGTGAATGTCTTTGCAGACTCTTGCTCCTTCAAGTGACTTGCATATTGTTCCTCTGTGAGACAAGATTCAGCAGATTGTCCACAAACTTCTTCAGGTTTTGATCTCTTGCACCTTGCTTCTGTTTGTTCTGCTGGCTCTTCATTTTTTTGTTTGCGCTTGTGTCCTGAAGATTTGTGGTCAGAGCCCCAGGGTGCAAAAACTGAATTCAGCAAGCTGTGCTCTGGGCATGTTTCGTGAAGACATGTGCAGCTGACGTCTCTGTGCAGGACTTTTTTCTGGTGTAACAGCTAGTATTTGATGGACTTTCATAGTTCCCGCAGTGTTTTGAGAGTTTTTGTCAAGAGAGGGTCTTCAATGGCCATAATGTCTGACTCTTCAACAACGTAGAGTTTTACAATGTACGTGGTGACACAACTCTGATGAAGTCTCTACTGCTTAAGATGTCACAGCCCTCCATCACCTTGCGATCTGCTGTTCTCTTGAGTGTACCACCAATTGCATCTGGAATTCCTTTGCCATGTCCAGCTGCAAACAAGTTCCAGCTTGCAAGGAAAACCCCATCTCAAAAGTCTTTGTGGAGAACAAATAAAGTTCACTTTCTGTCGGTACTGGGTGGTGGGGCCATCACTAAAGAAAGGGCCATTTTGCTGAAATACCCGAAACAATACATTCAGCACATCAATCAGCTATTAATGTGAATTATCTGTATTTTTTCTTTTTTAGTTTTCAATGTACTTTTCAATTTACCCTTGTCTGTGTCTTGTCAGTATTATTAGTGCACGATTTCCATGCCATTACATATGCTGTAATTTTTTTCTTCCATCTCTGCATGCGTTTGTTTGTATGTTTTCCATTGGAAAGAGCACAGTATAAGGTTTTAGCTCGTTGTTGCTCTAGATGTAGTTTTGTTGTCATTGTAACAGTATTGTGATGAAAAACATGTTTAAAAAAAATACATTTATGATGATTACATGACATTTTTAAATATAATATGCAGTTATCATCAAACTTGAAACAAATGTCAGTCGTGTTATCATCCTGTCAGTGTGAGACCAGCTTGATGGTAACACTACTGACGGTAACACGACTGACAGAATTCACTTTAAAAAAAAAGGCTGCTCTCTCATTTGCAAATTCAGACAATATTTCAGATGATCATTGCATTGTTCCTAAAGCACTTCAATTCAAACCAATTTTTTCACACATTCCGTTTTTCTGTTTTTGCAAACTATCAGTCACATCGCTGACACACTTGAAAAGCACACCTTTACCTTTGAAACAAGACGATACCATCAACAGCACAGCATGAACAATTTTCCGTCACTTTTACCCATGCTGCCGAAGACGGGAAGGGAAGTAACTCTTTGGGCAGAAGTGGCTTAAAACAAACGGAGTGTTCGTATCGTTTTGCAGTCTTTCTTGTTGAAGTAACACGACGACGACAAATCAAGGGACTTCAAAAATTGTTATTTTAATGTCATCCCACAACGTAACACTGGCCTCAAATGGTTAATGCAACATAAAATTCTGGAGTTAATCACTGACACAATTTTTTGAATATTTTTTCAACAAGCTGTGATTTTTTCTTTATTTTTAAGCATCAGCAGAAGTTTGGTACTTTGTCTTGGGGACACGCACTTTTTGACACCCTTGTTTCTTTTGCTCCATGTAAAACATAAAAAACACAAAAGATGCAGTTTGATTGTTGCCAGATGTGTTCCAAATAAGCTAATAATTATTTTAGATGTAATGTAGTCAATATTAATCTAATTGATAAGAGTCAGTATTTATTTAAATCCAAAGACAAACTTTTCATACTTTTTTGAAACACAGTCACGTATAGTGCTATTCTTGTGGCCTTTCTATTTATGTATAATGCTGTTCTTTGTTGCCTTTCTAACAGGGTTTTCTTGTGGCTTTTCGGCTTACACATTATAAATAATGCTCTTCTTAGGGCCTTTCTACTTCGGTTTAATGCTCTTCTTGTGGACTTTCTACTTAACATCTTTGCTGAGGTATGATGCTTTTCATGTTGCGTTTCTATTCATGTATTATAATGTTGTTCTTGTAGCCCTCCTGCTTTGGCTCAGTACTTTTTGTGGCCTTTCCACAAAGGCAGAGGGCTCTTCTTGTGGCCTTTCTGCATAGTGTAGTGCTTTCCTGGTGGCCTATTTATGTATATTGCTCTTCTTGTGGCCTTTCTGCATAGTGCAGTGCTTTCCTGGTGGCCTTCTATTTGTGTATATTGTCTTCTTGTGGCCTTTCTGCATAGTGTAGTGCTTTCCTGGTGGCCTTCTATTTATGTATATTGCTCTTCTTGTGGCCTTTCTGTATAGTGTAGTGCTTTCCTGGTGGCCTATTTATGTATATTGCTCTTCTTGTGGCCTTTCTGCATAGTGTAGTGCTTTCCTGGTGGCCTTCTATTTATGTATATTGCTCTTCTTGTGGCCTTTCTGTATAGTGTAGTGCTTTCCTGGTGGCCTTCTATTTATGTATATTGCTCTTCTTGTGGCCTTTCTGTATAGTGTAGTGCTTTCCTGGTGGCCTATTTATGTATATTGCTCTTCTTGTGGCCTTTCTGCATAGTGTAGTGCTTTCCTGGACAATAACAATAAAATGATTGCAAATGGATTACTGGTCATTCTCTCAAGTTTCTGTTTCCACCTGGAAATACAAGCATGATGATGATTGCAGATGGAATTCTGGTCATTCTCAAAAGCTGCTCCTCACCTCTTTCAGAGCTGCCAACCTTCTGGTTTCGCCGATTTCTTCCGGGCAAATTAATTTCTTCCGATCTTCTGGTCAAACGTATTTCTTCCGGCGAAAAAAAATCTGAAATCTTCCGACATCCATTTCCAAAAGTAAGCGCTCAGCTTGCACATAATAGTGCGAGTAGCTCAAGTCGCTCGCTTTGAGACAAAGCTAGCCGATGTACTGGCCTACTGAACGCTCAGTCTGACAGTCTCTCATCTCTAACACTTGTGTTCAACATGCGTCGTCTGCTACTGTAGCAGCGACAAAGCTGCGTGTGGCAGGAGTGTCTAGCCTATCGCGAGACTTTGCGATTTTCACTGCTCCTATACAGATATGGCGGACAAAAGCGCTGTCCGCAAACGCAAAGGCACGAATGATGAAGGGCCAGCGAAAAAGAAGACCTGTACCATCAGAATTCCTGCGCACTACTCGAAGGAGTATCCATGCATCATCGCTCTAAGTTTCACCAATCATGCACGCTGCGTTCCTGTGAACTGGATTTCAGATCTGCTATGGCGGGCTGGAAGATGTAAGTCGCCATTGTTCCTCTGATCGCCACGTGGAGAGGAGCAAGGCGCTGAAAAGACGGTCAAGTTGAGTAATTTCTTCTCATCCAGCACTTCAGAGGGGAGTTCAGGGTAAACATGTACTTTAGAGTACGAAATTCATGGGCTGTTTGTACGCACTTTTTCGGGTGTTTTCGGTTCTTCTCGATGCAAAGAGACGTAAGCCACCCTCACCTGCCCACTGACCTGTCCTTCCCCACTTGTGGGTGCAAATAATTTATTTCACTTCACAAGTAGGGATATGCATGCACATCCAATGCGCCATTTTGGTTGCTGACGTTGTTGCCCATGTGATCAGCAACCAAAATGGCGCATTGGATGTGCATGCATATCCCTACTTGTGAAGTGAAATAAATTATTTGCACCCACAAGTGGGGCAGGACAGGTCAAAGTGGGCAGGTTGAGGGTGTCTTACGTCTCTTTGCATCGAGAAGAACTGAAAACACCGAAAAAGTGCGTACAAACAGCCCCATGAATTTCGTACTCTAAAGTACATGTTTACCTCAGAGCTGTCGACGATTCGGGCTGAGACCTTGTTTTCTCACTTTCTGGTGGAGCACAACATCGCTACAGTGCTGCTGACCATGCAGGCCCCTGTTCCGAGCCATGTTTCCGGACAGCAAAATTGCTAAGGAGTACAGCAGTGAAGGACGAAAACAACTCAGATAGTCAAAGCCTGCAGCAGAGGGAAGGCTTTAGAGCTCGCTGCCAGTATGAAGAAAGGCCTTTTGTTATCGGAACAGACGGCAGCCAGGAGGGTGGAGACAAATGTTATCCCATCGTCGTTCGGATGTCTGTGTGGCATGATCAAGCGGAGCTTTTGTGTAATCCAGTCTGCATCGAGTCGTCAACAGGGGAGAACATTTTCGCCATACTCGACAAAGAGCTTAGTTCTCTGGACATCCCATGGAAGAACTGCTTAGCATTAGTGTGTGACAACGCATACGTGATGACAGGGGCCCACAAAGGTGTGATCTCGTATGTGCGCGAGAAACATTCGGATGTTTTCTTGGCTGGATGTGTTTGTCATCTCATCAGTTTGGCACTCAAGAGAGGCATGAAGGCCAGCGGAAAATTTGACATGGATGACATCATGAGGCAGCTATCATGGTACATGTCCAAGAGCAGTGGAAGGCAGCAGCGTTTTCAGGACTGTCAACAAAAGTGCAGTGTTCCCCAGCATCAAGTCATTTCACACGTCTCCACCAGGTGGCTGTCCCTTGGCGCCGCTCTGTCCAGAGTCTTGAGCAGTGGGAGGCCCTGAAGTGTTCTTCAAGCAGGATGCTCCATGAAGACATCAGACAGATCATCTGATGAAGCATCGTCCATCAAAGAAAAGCTGAAGGAATTCTTCTGCCGACGGACAGCGAAGCTGTATGTGCATTTCTATGCAGCAGTCATTGAGATCTTTGACAAAGCCAACAAACAGCTCCAGACGGATCATGCCAGGATCCATCTCATCAAAAGGGATCTGGAACGTCTGTTCAAGAAGCTGCTGCTTTCATTCGTGAAACCATGTGCTTTGAATCAGGGGGCTCTGATGGAGGTGGACTTCAAATCTAGTTACAACATCAAAGGTTGATGATGATCTCTTCATTGGCTACCAGACCCGACAACATCTGAAGGAGGGCATTCAAAGCAAGGAGAAGGAGAGATCTTTTTCAAGAATGTGAAGGCCTTCTTCCAAGCGACTTGTATATACATGGTGGAGAAGATGAACCCCACAGATCAGCCACTGTGGAGACATGCAGAGGTTGCAGATATCAGGCTGAGGAACCAAGCAAAGTCTGCATCCCTGGATTACTTCATTCATCGCTTTCCTTGCCTGCTACAAGATGGTGCTACCCAAGATTAATCCCTCTGTGAATACCTTGAGTACCAGTCTGAGGATTCTGTGCCACCTGATGTGATGGATCAAGAATGTGCTGAACTCCAGTGGCAGATGATGGCCAAAATAACAGATCACAATGGAAGTCTCAAGTTCAAGAACCTGGCAGCAGTCATGCAAGGAATACTCCTGATTCTGTCTCCAACTGCGCATGTGAACGCATCTTCTCTATGGTGAGGAAGAACAAGACTGATTTCAGGGGGACCATGACTTCTGACACTTTAAGTGCCCTCATGGTCCTCAAATCTGGTGAACGTGTGCCGTGCCATCAGACTGCCTTATCTGAGAAACTGTTGCAGACCTGCAAGTCTGCAACAAGAAGTCCTGTAGACAGCTTTCTTCTTGATTTATGTGTACATACTGGTGAGTTCAACTTCATTCACTTCTACTTGTTTTCTATAAATGATGAATGAAATTTGATTTCTTTATGAATTTCTTGCGCGCGCCAGATTTTCCTGTCAAAAATGCATTTCTCCTGTCAAATTTTCAAAATCTTAAGGTCAAAGTCATCAGGGGGTTGGCAGCTCTGCTCTTTAAAGTGGGACAAAACATGTTCACAAATGAAACTTAAAAAATCAGTGTTTCTAACTCACATGGATATGTGTCACTGAATATGTGCTTGAGGCATTTACAAACCTGCATGGAGCGGTACAAACCTACATTCATTTACAAATACATGAGGGAACACCTAAAGCATTCCTTTAGTATTGCAAAGAAAGAACACACACAAACCCAAAAGACTGTGGCAGGTTATTGTTACAAATACTCTGTGTGGGACAGTAGGATGAGGTAATCATTAGCATTCTGATTTTGGTTTGGTGTGTTCAAGGAATTCCTGCGTGCAGACAGTCGGCAGTGGATGGACCAGTTCCTGCGTCCAGAAGACCGTGACGCTGACCTGGCTCCCATTGAGGATCGACATTCCTTTGAGGCCATCATGTCGGATGCGGAGGGGCGGCCATTTCATCGACGCCTTTCGATTCTTCTACCCTGAACAGACAGAGGCGTACACCAATTGGAGCACGGTGACCTCCGCCCGCCAGACTAACTACGGCAAACGCCTGGACTACATCCTGGTGGACCAGGGCCTGCAGACCCTCCTGCAGGACTGCCGCATCCTGGCAGATTTTGAGGGATCTGACCATTGCCCAGTTGTGCTACACCTGCAGTGCCGACCCCTGCCCGCCAGCAAGTGCCCCCCGCTGTGCACCAAGTTCATGCCTGAGTTCCAGGGCCGGCAGCAGAAGCTGCTTCAGTTCTTCACCACAGTGCGCAGAACTCCTTCCACCCAGGAGGGGCAGGGACTGGGGGCAGGTCACACTGCCATGTGAAGGAAAGGAGGTACAGAATTCTAGGACATCGTCTAAGCTGATGTCACCTTCAGTGATGCCGACCTTGCCTTCAGTCACGCTGACGTCACAGAACCAGGAAAGTGACCTTAACTCCAAGAGCTCGCAGAAAGCACAGCTGAAAAGAACCATCTCTGACAATGCTGCGGACAGCCATGGGAGGAAAAAGAAGCGGGGGAAGGAGAAGAAGAGCGGCACAGCTGTGGCAGGCAGCGCCCAGGGCAACTTGCTGAGCTTCTTTCACAGATCATCATCACTCCACCGCACCATCCCTAATGGCCTGACCCGCACCACCCTCACTGACCTCACCACCACCACCCCCACTGACTTCACCACCACCACCTCCACTGCCCCCAGCTCCAGGACTCTGCTGCTGATGACTCTCTCCGCCATGGTGTGTCCACCCCTCCACGTAGGCAGCAGGGCGTCAGTTCAGCAGACTGTGCCACGCCCACAGGCAAAGGAGGGCAGCGCACAGGCGATCAGTCCAGGTCACCCTATTGGAAGGAGGGAGCCAAAGGGGGCAGTCCACCAGGATCCCCTGTCAAAAGCTCCCAGAGGTCAGACTGTCTCGCACCTTCTCCCAGCAAGGTGTGTCTCTCCTCGCTGACCCTGATCCCCGACAAGGGGCACAACTCGGGTGGCAGCGGAGATTTGACAGGACCTGGTACCGGTGGTGGGAGTTCTGCACAGTGCGAAGAGGGCTGGGTCAACGGGTGGGTGGCGCAGAGTCCCAGACCGGAAGGACGAAACATCGGACACACAGGCCAAGGCCAAGGGCGCGTGGAAGAATTTGTTATCAGGGCCACCTCCCCCTCCGCCTTGCAAGGGGCATAGAGAGCCCTGTGTCTTGAGGACAGTGAAGAAGGCAGGCCCCACGAAAGGCCGGCAGTTCTACGTCTGTGCCAGACCTGAGGAGACAGCACCAACAAAGAGGCACGCTGCGACCACTTCCAGTGGTCCACTACAGCATCTGCTGGCAAAAAAGAAATCTTGATAGAAACAAACAGCCCTGATGTGGCCCTTTGCGGTCGGCTGGGCTATAAGCAACATTATCTTATCTTTATCTGAATAGAAACAATCCCAACGAAGAGGCACTCTGCGACCACTTCCAGTGGGTCCACTATCTCTGTGCTGGAAAGAAGAAATCTTGATGCACACCTGTATATATAGAGTGTGTGTGTGTTGATATGGTGAACTTTAAGTGACATCAGAGGTTCTGGACACTTTGCCCTTTTTCCCTGTCTGCCTGTGTGTTGTATGCTGCCAGCAGCATAGTGAAAATTGCTCCATGCCCGTGCATTCTGTCATCAGCTGTCAGACATGCATTGTGCGTTTTAGTTCAGCAAGATTAAAAGCAGGACCATTATTGGTGAAAATTGTACTACAGCAGATAAAACAGACATGCATTGTGCGTTTAGTTCAGCACATTAGCAGACATACTGTGCATGTACTACAGCAATAACAGACACACACTGTGCATTTAGTACAGCTGATTAACAGACATACTGTGCATGTACTACAGCAGATAAACAGACATACTGTGCATGTACAGCAGATAAAGACATACTGTGCATGTACTACAGCAGATAAACAGACATACTGTGCATGTACTACAGCAGATTAACACTATAACAGACACATACTGTGCATATACTACAACAGATTAACAGACATACTGTGCATGTACTACAACAGATTAACAGACACGCACTGTGCATTTAGTACAGCTGATTAACAAACATACTGTGCGTGTACTACAACAGATTAACAGACAAACTGCGTATACAAACAGCAGATAAACAGACACGCACTGTGCATTTAGTACAGCTGATTAACAGACACGACTGTGCATGTACTACAACACGATTAAACAAGCAAACTGCGTCATACTACAGCAGATTAACAGACAGACTGTGCATTTAAAAGGTTAAACAGCTGGATGTAACAGCAAAAACGACACTGTGCATGTACTACAGCAGATTAACAGACATACTGTGCATGTAGTACAGCAGATTAACAGACAGACTGTGCATGTACTACAGCAGATTAACAGACAGACTGTGCATGTACTACAGCAGATTAACAGACATAGTGTGCATGTACTACAGCAGATTGACAGACACACTGTGCATTTACTACTGAAGATTAACAGACACAATTATGAATGTATTTCAGCAGACATTGTAATGAAGATCCAGATTGATACAAGCTCTTGTGATGGAAATCCGGAGAGACACAGGATAGTGTTATGAAACTCCATCTCAAAACTTTCATACAACTGAGGTTTAATTACAGCTTGGGTTGGTCAAGTCTTGGGAAAGGAAATCATGTTTCTTATTCTTCTTATAGCCACAGTTTTCTTCTTGTCAAGTTTCTTACATCCCAGGTGTGTAAATGATATAAAGAGGCCAGTGGCAGGAGGAACAGTTTTGCTTTCTTAAAGTTGTTTTCTTCCATGTATCCGAGTTTCATATGAACAGGCTACTGTACATATGTATATCACACTTTGTGTTGACCATGTGAAATGTGTATAGATGGGGCAATTACATGTATATATCATGTGGAATGCATCATTGTACAGTGGAGTTTACATGTACATGTGCACATTATGTGGAATGTGTGACCGACATTTTTATGTGTATGTAAATCATGTGGAATGTATGTGTAGATCATGTGGAATGTGTACAATGGAATTTGCATATGTGTAGATCATGTGGAATGTATATACGCAGTGGAATTAATATATGTGTAGATTATGTGGAATGTGTGTGTGAACTCTATGAAATGTGACAGTGAAGAGTGTCCTTAATAGCTCAGATGGTATAGCACTAGACCCGTGATTCTCAGATCGAAGATTTGAGTCTTCACTGGGCCATTTCAGTACAGGAGGATTTTTCCCCCAGAGTTAACACTGATTTTGACTCCACTCTTAAAAGTCCTTCAGATGAAACTATAAAAGTATTACAATGTTCTGTGTGTGAGCCCACACACTGCGTCTTGTATTGTAAAATCCCATCACCAACTTTCGGAAGAGAAGATCAGTTTGGTTGCTGGTATGGACGACACGTGTGTATGCATGTTGTATGTGTGTGTGTGTTTTTAGCGTGCATGTGTATATATGTAAAATGTTAATCTCTTTCTCTCTTATATATATATACTCACACACATACATAATGATAATGTATTTATACATATATATATATATTAATATATTATACAGGATGCACTGAATGAATGAATGAAAAACTGAGTGACTGATGTTTGACTGAATAACATGAGAAACGACTGAATGTCATGCCAGCAGGCAGCTCTTTAGTCTGCTCTACCCAGGTAGGCAGCCCGCTCTGTAAATGAGCATGTCTTTTATGACCAGTGTGTATATCATCAATTCATTTTTCGCTTTTCTTCAACCAGTGAGTGTATTATCAATTCAGTTTTTCTGTTCCTTTTTAATTAATAATGGTTATTGGGAGCCGGAATACCTCAGTTGGTAGAGCATCGGACTCGTAATCTTGGTGATCCTGGGGCTGCAAGTTCGAATCTCTGCTGGGGCATTTCGGTACAGGGGGATTTTCCCCCAGAGTTAACATTGGCTCCGACTCCTTTTCCCATATAGTCCTTAGAATGAGACTATAAATTGAAGTTCCGTGTGTGAATGCACGCATAATATCTTGCACACACGTAAAATCCCATCACCAACTTCTGGAAGAGTAGGCCAGTTTGGCCGTTGGTATGGACGACACGTTACACACAGCATGCACCATGCGTGAGAAATGGAAAGAATGAAGGAAGTAAGGAAATTGAGTGAACGATACTGACTGGATGACACGGGAAACTACTGAATGAAGCGCCAGCTGGCAGCTCTTCAGTCGGCACTACCCAGGTAGGCAGCCCGTTGTGTAAACAGGTGTTGATTGTAAAGTGCTTAGAGCTTGGTCTCCAGCCGAGAATAGGCGCTATATAAGTATTCATTATTATTATTATTATTTGTGGCGCTTAATCTTACATCATAAGCCCTAAGCGCTTACAAATACATAAAAGGTTAAAGAAAACAAATGAAACCAATAAGATGAATATTACAATAACTTGAATAAGTACCATGCATATACAAACAAGGGTGTATATCGACACACACCCATGCACACATACACAACATTGTCTAATATCACATAGTTTGTGAAAAGACGTAAAATTAAAGTACTACTACTACTACACACACAACACATGATCCCACACACACTGTCCACAACAGCATGCATGCGCACACACACACCATGCGCACACGCCCACACACACAAACACATAGTCGCGCACACACACACACATTATTGCAGAATCAATTTGATGGGCAATGGAAGGAGAAGAAAGAACTGCTGTTGATAGGTGAAGAGGATTGTTTTGAGAGATGCCTTGAAGGAAGACAAGTTTAACTACGCAAAGATATTCGGAGTTTATGCCAAGAAACCGGACCCTGAAAAGGAAAGGAACAATCGCCCTAGGTTTTAGTTCAAAATCGAGGGATTTTGAGTAGAGTGTTGTTGGTAGAAGAACGCAACTGCCTAGAAGGAACATAGAGATGAAGGAGATCAGAAAGGTAGGGAGGAGCAAAGCCATTCAAAGATTTAAAGCAGAGCGAGGACAGTTTGTTTCCTTCAAAGCACTTTATGCAAAAACAGGGTAGAGTATTACATTGGAAATTTTAACATCACTTGAAATGTCCTTCAGTGCACTTCACGCCAAAACAGAGGAGGGTATTACGCTGGAAGCAAGGTATTTTGACATCACTTGAATGAAATAGGTCTGACATCACGAGATCAGATGTAGTGTGTGACATTGTCATATGCTCCAAGACTGACCACCACTCTCTCCCATATACACATCCATCCAGCAACACGTTGGTAACAAACACACAAATAAGTAACATCCAAATTATAAACTTTATTTAAAACCAACTCACAACCTGCCGACACATTACTCCATACACCTCACACACCACAAACCATTCCAAACAAGCTGTTCCAACAAATTTGGGAACTTGACCTTCAAGTATTATCTTTGCCCAAACCACAATGTCACCATGGATATGCAGACACGGGGACAGGTAAACGGCTGAATAAAACGTATTGCAGCATATAAAAATGACCTGCATCCATAATGCAAGCACACATATATATGGTATCAAGTGACATGCAGGTCACTGATGAAGCCTCACTAACATCAATACAGATCCCCTCCCACTCGCATGTGAATACATCACTAACATCATCAATACAGATCTCCTCTCCTTCAGATATATCCAGGATGTGAAAAGAGAATGCCTTGTTCCACTTTAACAGGGAATAAGGTAACAGATGACAAAGACATGACGGAAATGCTAAAGAACAGAGTTGATGTATTCCAACATCACATCCGACCCGACAGTCACACTGTACATACATGCCACTGTCACATCTGACCATGTCGTGACACTGTACACACATTCCACTGTCACATCATGTCGGTGACACTGTACACACATTCCACTATCACATCATGTCGGTGACACTGTACACACATTCCACTTCACACTGTAACATCTGACCATGTCGGTGACACTGTACACACATTGCATGGTTACACACTTGATCATGTTCAAGGCAGGGAAGAGGAGAAAGAGAAGTCCGCGGGTAGGAAGAAGAAAGGTGAGTGTTGACCAGGAGCTAGAGGTGTCAGTTGAAGGAGGGAAGTAGAGGAATAAGGAAGAGAAGTATTGGGATCAGTGGAAGGAGGGTTGCAGAGGAATGAAGAAGAGAAGTAGTGTCAGTAGGAGGAGGGAAGTAGAGGAATGAGGAAGAGTAGTGTACAGTAGGAGGAGGGAAGTAGAGGAATGAGGAAGAGTAGTGTCAGTTGGAGGAGGGAAGTAGAGGAATGAGGAAGAGAAGTAGTGTCAGAGGGAGGAGGGAAGTAGAGGAATGAGGAAGAGTAGTGTCAGTTGGAGGAGGGAAGTAGAGGAATGAGGAAGAGTAGTGTCAGTTGGAGGAGGGAAGTAGAGGAATGAGGAAGAGAAGTAGTGTCGGAGGGAGGAGGGAAGTAGAGGAATGAGGAAGAGTAGGGTCAGTTGGAGGAGGGAAGTAGAGGAATGAGGAAGAAAGAAGTGTCAGAGGGAGGAGGGAAGTAGAGGAATGAGGAAGAGTAGGGTCAGTTGGAGGAGGGAAATAGAGGAATGAGGAAGAGCAGACCTGTTTACTTCCCGTTTTCGCCGGGAGATTCTCCCGTTTTCGTAGGTCACATCCCGGTCTCCCGGTCATAGCATCGATCTCCCGATGTCCGATTTGGTTTTCTCCCGGTTTGCGCCGTCTACGCACTCGGCAGTTTGAAACAAGGCACTTTCGAAAGAAACCCCGAGGTCCGCTCGCGCTACGGCACTAGGCCTAGGCCTAAGCGACGCATAGATAGGTTAGCATCACGCCGGCAGCACACATGCTGCCTAGCGTACAGTACAAAGATGCTTGTCACTCTTTAGTGCGAAAGGCGCGAAAAGTATCTGCATTCAAGATGGCGGCGAAAGAAGCGAAGCTCCATGAAACGGACAGTGAAGATGACACTACTAGGCGTGAAGATAGCCATGGAAGTGGAAAATCATCGGCGAAAAAGAAGAAATATTTACAACGATTCAAACCATCGTACTTGAAAGATTTTCCGGGATTAGTGGCATCACCCAAAGGCGAAGATTTTGCGTTTTGCCGAAAGTGCAATGTTCACTTCGGAATTGGGCACGGCGGACAGCACGACATAAAACGCCACATCCAGACTGAGAACCACAAGTCGAACGCCTCAAGCAGCGATGGTGGATGGATAAACTCAGTTTTTTATGGCCGCTTCACCTGCGGAAGAGGAAAAAAAAAAACATGCTGGAACTCCAGATCACTCGTTCCGAGGCAACGTTGTGTGGCGTGATCGCTGAATGCAACTTGCCGTTGGCGTCAGCTGACAAGCTTGTGCGAGCGATCAAGTGGATCTGTCCGGACAGCAAGATTGCTCAGGTGAGGTATCTCTCTCTCTCTCTCTCTCTCTGGAAGAAGATCGGCAGTCTGAATGATGGTCAGTTCCTAGCACTCTCCCATGTCATGAGGGGCATCCTGACCATTCCTCACAGCAATGCACACTGCGAGAGGGTGTTCTCTTGTGTGAGGAAAAACCGAACAAGCCAGAGAGCCAGCCTTGGGGATTCCACCGTGGAGAGTCTGCCGATCCTCAAGTCCACCCCCAATGACTTGGTGGAGGATGTTCAGAGTTTCTCAGAAACCTCTCTGAAGAAGCTGAAGTCTGCTTATGCCAGCAGCCTGAAGCAGTGAGATCCTTTCAGTCATGTCTGTCCCCCCATCTCCACCACCTCCCTCCCACCTACCCCTTCTTCAGAGTGAGATAATAGTAAATACCCAAGTTCTGTATTTTTCTTCCTATCCCCACCCCCTACTTCAAAGTGAGATGACATTCAAGGACTGGTTTTTCCTCCTACCCCCACCCCCCTACTTCAAAGTGAGATGGCATTCAAGCACTGTGGTTTTTCCTCCTACCCCCACCCCCCTACTTCAAAGTGAGATGGCATTCAAGCACTGTGGTTTTTCCTCCTATCCCCACCTCCTACACCAATGACCTAAGTTCTGCAAGTATGAGAGTATGGGCTATTTCAGCGCTTCTTTGGTGAGTTTTTGTTGTTTTTCTTTCTTTGTTTGCTTTAATAACATTTTAGCTTACTTTTTAAAGCTGTCATATATACTCTCAATTAAATACTGCTATGAGTTGATATTGTACTCTTTGCCTAAGAAGAAATGCCGCGAAGAAAAAAACGCCCGAAAAATCTACTGACTTGACATGCAAATCTACTGACTTGGGAGGTCCAATCTACTGAGCAAGTGAATAGGGGGATAAACAGGTCTGGGAAGAGTAGTGTCAGAGGGAGGAGGGAAGTAGAGGAATGAGGAAGAGAAGTAGTGTCAGCTGAAGGAGGGAAGTAGAGGAAGAGAAGTAGTGTCAGTAGGAGGAGGGAAGTAGAGGAATGAAGAAGAGAAGTAGTGTCAGTAGGAGGAGGGAAGTAGAGGAATGAGGAAGAGAAGTAGTGTCAGCTGAAGGAGGGAAGTAGAGGAAGAGAAGTAGTGTCAGTAGGAGGAGGGAAGTAGAGGAATGAAGAAGAGAAGTAGTGTCAGTAGGAGGAGGGAAGTAGAGGAATGAGGAAGAGTAGTGTCAGTTGGAGGAGGGAAGTAGAGGAAGAGAAGTAGTGTCAGAGGGAGGAGGGAAGTAGAGGAATGAGGAAGAGTAGTGTCAGTTGGAGGAGGGAAGTAGAGGAAGAGAAGTAGTGTCAGAGGGAGGAGGGAAGTAGAGGAATGAGGAAGAGTAGTGTCAGTTGGAGGAGGGAAGTAGAGGAAGAGAAGTAGTGTCAGAGGGAGGAGGGAAGTAGAGGAATGAGGAAGAGTAGTGTCAGTTGGAGGAGGGAAGTAGAGGAAGAGAAGTAGTGTCAGAGGGAGGAGGGAAGTAGAGGAATGAGGAAGAGTAGTGTCAGTTGGAGGAGGGAAGTAGAGGAAGAGAAGTAGTGTCAGTTGGAGGAGGGAAGTAGAGGAATGAGGAGAGAGTAGTGTCAGTTGGAGGAGGGAAGTAGAGGAATGAGAAGAGAAGTAGTGTCAGTTGAGGAGGGAAGTAGAGGAATGAGGAAGAGAAGTAGTGTCAGTAGGAGGAGGGAAGTAGAGGAATGAGGAAGAGAAGTAGTGTCAGTTGAAGGAGGGAAGTAGAGGAAGAGAAGTAGTGTCAGTAGGAGGAGGGAAGTAGAGGAATGAGGAAGATAAGTAGTGTCAGTTGAGGAGGGAAGTAGAGGAATGAGAAGAGAAGTAGTGTCAGTAGGAGGAGGGAAGTAGAGGAATGAGGAAGAGAAGTAGTGTCAGTGGAGAGGGAAGTAGAGGAATGAGGAAGATAAGTAGTGTCAGTTGGAGGAGGGAAGTAGAGGAATGAGGAAGAGAAGTAGTGTCAGTGGAGGAGGGAAGTAAGCAGAGGGAAGATGGAGAGAAGAGAGTAGTGTCAGTGGAGGAGGGAAGTAGAGGAATGAGGAAGAAAGTAGTGGTCAGTAGGAGGAGGGACATAGAGGAATGAGAAGAGAAGTAGTGGGTTGGGGGGATAGAGAGAGGAAGTAGAGGAATGAAGAAGAGAAGTAGTGGGTCAGTGCAGGAGGGAAGTAGAGGAATGAGGAAAGAAGTAGTGGGTCAGTTGGAGGAGGGAAGTAGAGGAATGAAGAAGAGAAGTAGTGGGTAGTTGGGGAGGGAAGGTAGAGGAATGAGGAAGAGAAGTATGTGGTCAGTGAGGAGGGAAGTAGAGGAATGAGGAAGAGAAGTAGTGGGGTCAGTTTGGGGGAGGGAAGTGAGAATGAGGAAGAGAAGTAGTGGGTCAGTTGGAGGAGGGAAGTAGAGGAATGAGAAGAGAAGTAGTGTAGTAGGGAGGGAAGTAGAGAAATGAAGAAGAGAAGTAGTGGGGGCAGTGGAGGAGGGAAGTAGAGGAATGAGGAAGAGAAGTAGTGGGTGTTGGGGGAGGGAAGTAGAGGAATGAGAAGAGAAGTAGTGGTCGGGGGGGGGGGTGGGAGGGAAGTAGAGAATGAAAAGAGAAGTAGTGGGTCAGTGGGAGGAGGGAAGTAGAGGAATGAGAGAGAGAAGTGGTGGGATCGTGGGAGGAGGGAAGTAGAAGAATGAGGAAAGAGTAAGTAGTGGGGTCGGGGGGGGGGGGGGGGGAAGTAGAGGAATGAGAAAGAGAAGTAGTGAGGTCATGGGAGGAAGAAGTGAGGGAATGAGAAAGAGGAGAGAAGTAGTGGATCAGTGGGAGGGGGAAGTAGAAGAATGGGAAGAGAAGTAGTGGGTGGGGGCGGGGGGGAAGTGAAGAATGAGAAGGAAGTGTGGGTCATGGGAGGAAGGAGTAATGAAGAAGGGGAGGTAGTGTGGGATGTGGGAGAAAAAAAGGGGAAGAATGAAGAAGGAGAGAGGTAGTGGAGGTCAGTGGGAAGAGGGAAGTAGAGGAAGAGAAGTAGTGGGCTCAGTGGGAAGAGCGAAGTAGAGGAATGAGGAAGAGAAGTAGTGGGCTTTGCATGAGAATGGAAGCTGAGGAAGAGGAGAGAAGTTGTGGGGTCAGGGTCGGGAAGAAAGTTCGGGGGTCAGTAGGAGAACGGCTCCATTGAGGAAGGATGCAGATGGAGCAGCATTGGGAGGGAGGGTGGAGAGGCAGAGGAAAAGACAGGGGAGGAACGGCGGGGAGGGGGGGGGGGACAGCGTGGAGGGACAGCATTTAAGCAAGGAATGGGGTTGGAAAGGACAGGGGGGGAAAGACAGGGGAAGGAGAGGAGGAAGGGAGGGGCGGTTTTTGAGGGAAGGTGGGGAGGGAATGAACAAGAGACGAGACACGGGGCAGTCACACTTGTGGTGTCAGCCAGGGATGATTCAAACACTGGGCAGCGGTGACACGACGGCTAGGGTCAAAGGTCAGCATGGGCATCAGGAAGTTGGAGAAGTGTTGGGCATCCTGTGAGGACCAATCATATTTCTCCATCAACACCTCCCTCAAACTCCATGGCTTCAGGCGACTGATGTGACGTAGTTCTCCTGCACACCATCACACAGCCACATCTTCAGAACGGGCCTCCCCATGCCCATACAGTTACTCCCCTTCCTGTTCTCCACCCCCCCCCCCCCTTCCTTCCTCCTCATCACACAGCAAGATGATCAATACTCACCATCCCACGTCCTTACAGTTACTTCCCTCCCCACCCACCCCCTTTCCTTCCCCTTCATCACACAGCGACATCATCACTGCTGACCACCCCATGTCCCTACAGTTACTTCCCTTTCCCCCCCTCCCCACCTTTCCTTCCCCTTCATCACACACTGACATCATCACTGCTGATCACCCCATGTCCCAACACTTACTTCCCTTTCCTCCCCCCCCCCTCCCCATCCTCCTCTCTTGCCCCTTCATCACACAATCAAGCTTTAAAGGACACATCTCTGAGTGTGTTGCCGAAATTTCCTGACCAACATGGTGGGTGTCTGTATCTTTCAGGCCTAGCTGAGGCTGGGATATATCATGACAGTAAGTGTCGAGAACTGCCCCGTCTCGCAGTCTCAGACTCGAATGGAAATCCATAGCGTCATCTTCATTATCCACACAAATTTACATTAAAAAAAAGTTTCAAGGTCTGTGGCCCTTCATGCCCTGCACTCATGGTGACCTGTTTCAAGTCCTCTCCGCATCTCTCGATGAATTTGGGCCGAGGTCGCTGGTACTGGCAAGTTCATGGGAACTGCCATTGGATGGACCTGACGAGGGACGCTCATGCATGCTGGTTCAGCGACAAAGTAATGGCCCTCTGCAGGGGGCTGAGGCTGAACAGGTGGTGAGACAAACATTAACAAAGTAATGGCCCTCTGCAGGGGGCTGAGGCTGAACAGGTGGTGAGACAAACATTAATAAAGGGCAAAGGACCATACACACTGTTTCTTCTTCTGCACTGTGTCACACGTACACACCCCACAGACAACAATCGTTCTTGATGAGCTGAATAGGAGAGACCACTACCTTTTCTGTTAAAGAACTCTCGCGAGTATTTTCCACCGAGGGCAATGTGCGAGGGATAGGCCCCAGGAGCTCTGCGATGTGGGCCAGGTGGTCCTCATCCCGACTGTAGTCTGCACCAGAGTGGGGCTCAAACAGGTAGTCCCTGTGGCCAGCTCAAAGGCCTGCATCACACACACACACACACACACAACACACATTAAACACACACACATCTAAACACACACACATATAAACACACAACCAAACATATAAACACACACAAGCATGTAAACACACACACATGTGAACACACACATGTAAATACACACACATACAACATAAACACACATAAAGACACAAGAAAACATACACAAACACACACATCTAAACATACACACACATACATGTAAACATACACATACAAACACATGCAAAAAACACAGATTCATGTAAACACACAAACAAAGACACACACACACACACCACCACTCACACAGCACAAATGCAGACATACATAGCCCACAGATGAAAGCCCACACACGCACACAGCAATACATCAGCAAGAACTCTGCACACATACAGACACTCAAACTTGCATAGATACCATGCACAAACACTCCCTTTACAGGGACACTTCACCACGTTGGGACGTCTCCACCTACAGGGACACTCACCCTAAAAGGACACTCACCCCACAGGCTGTACGCCACTCAGCATGGACACTCACCCTAAAGGGACACTCACCCCAGGAACACTCACCCCAAAAGCTGTACTCCACAGAGCATGGACACTCACCCTAAAGGGACACTCACCCCATGGACACTCACCACACATACTCCAAACAGCAGGGACACTCACCCCACAGGCTGTACTCCACACAGCAGGGACACTCACCCCATGGACACACACCCCACAAGCTGTACTCCAAACAGCAGGGACACTCACCCACAGGCTGTACTCCACACAGCAGGGACACTCGCCCTAAAGGGACACTCACCCCACTGACATTCACCCCACAAGCTGTACTCCAAAGAGCAAGGACACTCACCCCACATGCTGTACTCCACACAGCAGGGACACTCACCCTAAAGGGACACTCACCCCACAGGCTGTACTCCACACAGCAGGGACACTCACCCTAAAGGGACACTCACCCACAGGCTGTACTCCACACAGCAGGGACACTCACCCTAAAGGGACACTCACCCCACACACTGTACTCCACACAGCAGGGACACTCACCCTAAAGGGACACTCACCCTAAAGACTACTCCATACAGAAGCGTCATTCACCCTACAAGGACACAAACCCTACAAGAACATTCACCCGAAAGGCGCACTCCAGACAGCACGGACACTCACCCTAAAGGGACACTCACCCCACACACTGTACTCCACACAGCAGGGGCATTCACCTAAAGGGACACTCGCCCTAAAGACTACTCCATGCAGTAGGGTCATTCACCCTACAAGGACACAAACCCTACAAGAACATTCACCCAAAAGGCCTCACTCCCGACAGCAGGGGCAGTCACCCTTCAGGGTCACTCACCATACATGCTGTGCTCCAGACATCAGCAGGGACACTCACCATACATGCTGTGCTCCAGACATCAGCAGGGACACACCATACATGCTGTGCTCCAGACATCAGCAGGGACACTCACCATACATGCTGTGCTCCAGACATCAGCAGGGGGCCCGTACCCTGCCCCCAGCAGCACCTCCAGACTGCGATACTGCCGCGTCTGAATGTCCTCCGTGAAGTGGTGGTCCTGAACATGAAGGGCAAAGCACTCAGTTCTGAACATGAAGGGCAAAGCACTCAGTTCTGAACATGAAGGGGAAAGCACTCAGTCCTGAACATGGAGGGGAAAGTACATGCATGTGCACATGCGCACGTTTATGTGTGAGTGTGTGTGCGCGCACATGCGTGCGTGTGTGTGATGATTATTTGTGAAGAATTGTTGATAAGAAGATGACACAGTTATCACTGATCAAGAACAATAATAATCACATTATAACAATGGTAATAACAATGAAAACAATAGTAACAACAACAATTATAAGCATGATGGTGACAACACCTGGTGAAAATAGCAACACTACTGATGAAAACACTGAGAGTGATGAAAATGCTCATAATAATGACAACAACAACAACAATGATAACAACAATAACAACAACAGTAATGCTTATAAACTTGAGGAAAATTTTAGTATAGAAAATTCAGTCCTTTATGCATGCTCTGATAGCTTAATTCTGTCACTTCAGCGGAATCCGATTACCAGCAGACAAAAGAGCATTCGACACTTTCCTCAGATGCAAAATACATCGTTCTGTCTTCGTCGTTAAACATAATCAAATCTGCATTATTTTGTTATTTCTCTCCCGATGTAAGCATTTTGAAGCACTTTCATGCTCTCTGAGTATCTGTAAGTACTAAAGTCAACATGTCAAGGACCTTGTTTTCAATTCTTGAAAAGAGGTCCTCAAAATTCAAGGACTGTTGAGTATTTAAAGAACTTGTATGAACCTCTTTTTTTTCCATTTATCCACGCGATGCCAAGCCATGGGTTGAATGGCCCACTGTGTGTCCAACACAGCTGACTGACAATGACTAGTGGTTCGAGTCCAGGCACTATCAACAGTGAATTCACTGTAAATAACTAGTGTTTAGTGTCAGGTAAAATTCAACACTGTAAACATTCAACTCACTGTAAATGGCCTGTGGTGACTGTCAATTCAGCACTGTATACAGCGAATTCACCGTGAAAAATTGTTGATTACTGTCCGGTAATTCAACACTGTAAGCACTTAAACGCACTGTAAATAAAGTGGTCAGAACAGAGTTGTTTAACGCTCTAAGCAGTGAACTCACTACAAGTACAAATGACAGAAATGAAGTGGTAAGAACACAGTTGTTTAACGCTCTAAGCAGTGAACTCACTACAAGTACAAATACAGACAAGACGGTACCAGTGAAAGTAACATAAACTGTAACAAGTACACTAAGTAAATGATTGGGTGAACAGTTAGTTAACGCTCTGTAACATGAACTCACTGTAAAGATCAATGACCATGAATGAATGTAACCTCAGCAGTCAACTCACATGAACTCACTAAATTCATGCATGTAAATATGTAAACACAGTGTAAATACGCAGTCAATGGACTATCAAGCAATTGAAACAGCAATCACAGTGTAATGACTGCGTTTGTTGAAGTTAATCAGCAGTGAACAGTCAACTCGCTGAAATGGCATAAGTCCAATAAGGTAATCAAAAATAAAACATAAAAAAAAACTGGTTAAAAATTTTGTATACACTGAAATTAAATATTCAGGCAGATGTAACTCAGGACTCGTAAACATCAGCCACTTAAATGATAGAAGTCACTGATTGAGGGTCAATTCAGCACTGTAAATAGCTAATTTATAAATGATGCAGTCATTATAGGGTAATTCCGCACTGTAAACAGTCAGCTCACTTATGATAGAAGTCAATCTATTGTCATTCACCTCTTCATTAAACAGTCAACTCACTGTAAATGATATAACGACAATATAGGATAACTCAGCAGTGTCAACAGTCAGCTTGCTGTAAATGATGAGGCTGGCAGCTTACCACTGATCTTCACATGCAGCCTAATAAAATATTGTTTGGACTTTGCAGTCAAAGTCTTGCCATTGTAGTTTGACACCATCTAGCTCTAGAGATATTCTTCTTAGCATGACACAAGGGTTTTTATTGTGTGTATGATATGTGTAACTCAGTCCATGTAGTGCTACATGGATGGGATCTTTGCAGTGAAGTAACTTTCAGGGTTGGAAAGGACCCCCCCCCCCCCCCCCCCCCCCCCAATCTCATAGCTGAATACAGACCATGCAGTGACTTACCGTCCGCATGCATGCCAGGTCGCAATTTACAGGAGGGTTCCACATCACTGACAGCCCCCCCAGCTCCCCTCGGCTACCATCTACAACAATACACACCCATGCAATGACTTAACAAGCCAGCATCATTCCCAATCACAATTAACCACAATGTGCCACATCACTGACAAGCGCCCACTCGATCCCACTTCTACATCTAACACCACACCAACCACATCACAACAACACACACCATACCACATCACAACAAACCACACCATACCCACAGTGATTGAACAATTAAGATAGGTTCCAAAGTGTACATTTTACACATCATACCACACCACAATGATCAGAAAGAAAATTAAATTATTATATGTAGTGTAAATCATAGACACCACACAATACCACAGCAACAACGAAGGTTCCCAATATAAATCATACACAGTAATACACCACACCATAGCACAGTAACAGAAAAAAATATTAAGGTATATCACTTACCATAAAATGATATACACACCCCACCATCCCACATAGACAGAAAATTATAATACATGACACTTTACCTCAGTAACAGAGCATGTCAATAGACCACACTCTACTTCAGTAACATAATATTACAACACACTGCATTTTACCTAATAAAAGAGCATTACAATACACCACACTATACTTTAGTAATATATCAAATTCAATACACCACACTTTTACCTTTTTGATAGACCAGTGCAATATATCATACTGTACTTTAGGAACAGAGCATAACAATACAACACACTATTCTGTAACCAGATTAATCTGATTATTTGAATTCTGTCTGTCCTTTCTCTTATAAAACATCTTTTTCTTTTTTTTTTGCTACTGTGTTTGATTTCAGTCTAAAGATGTTTCTGTTACCGTTACAGTTTTCTTTACAAACTGACAACCTCTTTCCCCAGACAATGTTCCTCTGATATTCTTTCTTTCTGCGTACGCAGGCTGATACTCCTGCAGACACTGCCTTTATAGACAGGCAGTGCAGTTTTGTGTGTATGACCGTTTTTTATCCCACCATTAAGGCAGCCATACTCCATCTTCAGGGAAGTTCCTCCGATATATTTCACAACCTGAACGCAGAGCTTTTTCCCCCCAGGCAATGTTCATCTGATATATTTCACAACCTGATGGCAGCTTTTTCCCTCTAACAATGTTCATCTGATACATTGCAGAACCTGAGGGCATAGATTTCTTTCGCCAGACAATGTTCATCTGATATATTTCACAACCTGAGGGCATAGATTTCTTTCGCCAGACAATGTTCATCTGATATATTTCACAACCTGAGGGCATAGATTTCTTTCCCTTGACAATGTTCATCTGATATATTTCACAACCTGAGGGCATAGATTTCTTTCCCTTGACAATGTTCACCTGATATATTTCACAACCTGAGGGCATAGATTTCTTTCCCTTGACAATGTTCATCTGATATATTTCACAACCTGAGGGCATAGATTTCTTTCCCTTGACAATGTTCATCCGATATATTTCACAACCTGAGGGCATAGATTTCTTTCCCTTGACAATGTTCATCTGATATATTTCAGATCCTGAGGGCATAGATTTCTTTCCCTTGACAATGTTCATCTGATACATTTCAGAATCTGAAGGCAGTTTTCTTTCCCCAGACGATGTTTGTCTGATATGTTTCACAATCTGAGGGCACAGCTTTCCTGTTGGGTTACTTTCTTGCAGCTTCAACATCCTCCTCCCCTGTAAGCTGTTTATGATCATAATCACTATTCTGTTTCTTTGTCAGTAATTCTTGAGACATTAACTGCATTTGAACAAACTGGTTCATGTTTGAAAAAAGCTTAGTACTAGCAAGACCAGTACAGAGTCAGTTCAGCCTTTCGATAAAGGTTGGTTCGTTGCTGTAAACTTCATAAGAAATGAAATGTTTGAATGACTATTGCTTTGGTCCGCCGTGTTCATTTTCGATTCAGAATAAATATGTTGGAGCAGTGAATATTGTTTAAGATGACTCTTCTTCAGTGTGTGTATAATTCTACAGAAGACTTTTGAAGGCTGTTGCAAACTGATGTAATTTTCAGAGAGATTTTTGTTTGAAATAATATTTGCAAGAATGTCTGGAGAGTTATTAGAGCTTTCCTTTTGTTTTTATTTTTTCACCCATTCATTTCTTCTGGGTGACTGGAATAAAATGCTGAACACTTCTGCAAGTCATCTTATGAGCATTTTGAAGAATGAGGCAGAATACATATATTTGTCTTAATAAGAGAACACTGCAATATACCATGCTATACCTTAGAAATGGAAAATTACAAAACACCACAGTATATCTTTGTAACTGAATACTGAAATACGCCACACCATACCTTAGTAACTGAACATTACAATACAGCTCATTGTCCCTAACTGAAATTTACATTACACCTGTCTTGAAACGCCACACCACTCCAGTCACATTGATATAAACGTGTGCAAGTATGCAAGCGTGCACACACACACACACAGACCGACACACACACTCAGCCTACACAGACACACACATACAGCGGCACAGGGATCTTACTGCACAGGGACGGAGAAGCAGCCATCCGGGCAGGGCAGGGGAGGGCGTTGTTGCAGCAGGTGTGCTGCTCACAGTGCACGGCCCTTTGCCCCACGCCGGCCTCACCACACCCGGCGTCCGTGACAGGGCTGAGGACCCCACCATCCACACAGCCAGACTGCACAGTCCTGCTCTCACCGCACCCCTTCTGCATGGCCTCATGGGGATACTGCCCCCCACCACCACTACTCCCCTCACCCTCTCCCGTCGTCGCACTGACCAACATGTGTGCACAGGGGTCCATCTGTCTGTTGGGAGGAGGGCACGCCCTCCCACACACCCTCCTCCTTCCACACCTAAGCTTGTTTCCATGCCACAGAAGAACAAGTGCCCCCAACCCCGTCACTGACCGTCCTGCTGGCAGAGGTCCCGACGTGGGTCAGTTCACTGTGACTCCGGCCCTTCCTGTCTGGAGACCCCTTTATGGGGGCAGAGGTCAGCTTGGGTGAGGGACACTGGCACAACAGTTTGCTGGAGGCTTGGCCTGACTGTGCAATGTTCATGTCACAAGACTGTGTGCGTCTATGATGGCACGACTCTGAACAGATCTGACAGGGCTGTGTGCAGTTGGTATGATATGGCCGAGTGCTGTCGGTATGACACGACTCTGTCCTGCTGGTATGAGATGGCTCTGTTTTGCTGGTATGAGATGGCTCTGTTTTGCTGGTATGAGATGGCTCTGCTTTGCTGGTATGAGATGGCTCTGTTTTGCTGGTATGAGATGGCTCTGTTCTACTGGTATGACAGGGCTCTATGCTATGGGTATGATGAAAATGACAGGGATGAATGCTGTTAGTGTGGTTCGGCTGCACAGTGTTGACCTGACAAGACACAGTGATTGTGTGGCCCAGTTGTGAGCTGTGGTCCTCACAGTCTTTTCCCTCTTCACTGTCCTGCGTCCTCTGCACCTGCTCCTCTTCACTCTTCTCCACCACTGTCTGCAAGCACACACACAGACGCATGCGCACACAATCACAATCATACACACACACACACACATGCGTGCACACACACACAGCTTTTTGTAATCTATGAGAACACCGAGAGTTAATCAGAGAAGACTTACCAAAAGGGAAGGTTAAAAACATTATGCAAGCAGTACTGGGATTTTCTGCAGTTAAAACATTATACAAGCAGTTCTGGGATTTTCTACAGTTAAAACATTATGCAAGCAGTACTGGGATTTTCTACAGTTAAAACATTATGCAAGCAGTACTGGGATTTTCTGCAGTTAAAACATTATGCAAGCAGTACTGGGATTTTCTGCAGTTAAAACATTATACAAGCAGTACTGGGATTTTCTGCAGTTAAAACATTATACAAGCAGTACTGGGATTTTCTACAGTTAAAACATTATGCAAGCAGTACTGGGATTTTCTGCAGTTAAAACATTATGCAAGCAGTACTGGGATTTTCTGCAGTTAAAACATTATACAAGCAGTACTGGGATTTTCTGCAGTTAAAACATTATACAAGCAGTACTGGGATTTTCTACAGTTAAAACATTATGCAAGCAGTACTGGGATTTTCTGCAGTTAAAACATTATACAAGCAGTACTGGGATTTTCTACAGTTAAAACATTATGCAAGCAGTACTGGGATTTTCTGCAGTTAAAACATTATGCAAGCAGTACTGGGATTTTCTGCAGTTAAAACATTATACAAGCAGTACTGGGATTTTCTGCAGTTAAAACATTATACAAGCAGTACTGGGATTTTCTGCAGTTAAAACATTATACAAGCAGTACTGGGATTTTCTGCAGTTAAAACATTATACAAGCAGTACTGGGATTTTCTACAGTTAAAAACATTATGCAAGCAGTACTGGGATTTTCTGCAGCCTATCAAGAAAGACACAATGGGATTCCAGGGAAACAGGAATAACAACAGTCTACTCTACAAATGACAAAAGCGCATATCAGAGTCTTGGTTGCTTCCATAGGCAGGTGGTAAACAGACCTCATCCTGCCTATTTCAAGACAGGCTGCTTAGATAGGCTGTTTGGATTTAAGTGATGGGGAATCATAATCCTATGAAGACTAATGTGCACAAAACTATCATGGATTTAGATGTCAGTGCCTCTGCAGTACTGTGACACATCAGGGAGAGCAGGTAATTAATAACTTTGCCAGTTATCAATGAGTGGGGGCATGGCTGCATCTTCCTATCACTAAACTCTGAGTAATAGAATTTCGCTTCAAGGTTCTCCTGCCACCTTTAATTTCCCCATCTTCTAGTTTAGTCTTCTTTAAATTTTCAGTTATGTTTCTACTGTGACCAGTCAAACATAGTAATAGCAACTGATCCACTGTAATCATGTAAAGATTACAGATGACATCACAAGTGCAACAGAGCATCCCTGTTATCTTGTATTCTGATATATTTATTCACTGAAGGAACAATCAAAGTTTGACCATTTTCTAGTGATCTTGAATGTCAAATCTTTTTTTCAACAATCAGTCCCAAAGTTTAGCACAACCTTGGCCATTCACAACTTCCCGCTTTCTGTGTTTCTCCTGTTCATAACTCCTCTGCTAGTACTAGTGACCCGAGATCCTGATTTTACCTCCTGCAGCTTCCTCGCCCTCTTCAACCTCTTCCGCTGACTGTCTGACGTTTTACTCTCCATGACGCTCCCTGCAAAACACCATACACTGCTGGTACAGACATCTCTAATGCACCTTTCTGTATGCTTAGTGTAGACATCTGTAACTCACCTTACTGTTAATATAGATACCGCTAATGCACTTTTATGTTTACTTAGTACAGACATCTGTAACACCTTACTGCTAGTACTGACATCTCTGATGCACTTTTATGTTCGCTTAGTATAGACATCTGTAATACACTTTACTGTTGGTGCAGACATCTCTAATACACCTTACTGTACTGTACTGTTGGTACAGACATCTATAATACACTTTACTGTACTGTACTGTTGGTACAGACATCTCTAATACACCTTATTGTACTGTTGGTACAGACATCTCTAATACACCTTACTGTACTGTTGGTACAGACATCTCTAATACACCTTACTGTTCTGTTGGTACAGACATCTCTAATAACCTTACTGTTCTGTTGGTACAGACATCTCCAATACACTTTACTGTACTGTTGGTACAGACATCTCTAATACACCTTACTGTTCTGTTGGTACAGACATCTCTAATACACTTTACTGTACTGTACTGTTGGTACAGACATCTCTAATACACCTTACTGTACTGTTGGTACAGACATCTCTAATACACTTTACTGTACTGTTCTGTTGGTACAGACATCTCTAATACACCTTATTGTTCTGTTGGTACAGACACCTCTAATACACCTTACTGTACTGTTGGTACAGACATCTCTAATACACCTTACTGTTCTGTTGGAACAGACATCCCTAATACACTTTACTGTACTGTTGGTACAGACATCTCTAATACACTTTACTGTACTGTACTGTTGGTACAGACATCTCTAATACACCTTACTGTACTGTTGGTAGAGACATCTCTAATACACCTTATTGTACTGTTGGTACAGACATCTCTATACACCTTACTGTACTGTTGGTACAGACATCTCTAATACACCTTACTGTACTGTTGGTACAGACATCTCTAATACACCTTTACTGTACTGTTGGTGCAGACATCTCTAATACACCTTACTGTTCTGTTGGTACAGACATCTCTAATACACCTTACTGTTCTGTTGGTACAGACATCGCTAATACACTTTACTTTACTGTTGGTACAGACATCTCTAATACACCTTATTGTTCTGTTGGTACAGACATCTCTAATACACCTTACTGTACTCTTGGTACAGAGATCTCTAATGCACCTTACTGTACTGTTGGTGCAGACATCTCTAATACACCTTACTGTACTGTTGGTACAGACATCTCTAATACACCTTACTGTACTGTACTGTTGGTACAGACATCTCTAATACACCTTACTGTACTGTTGGTACAGACATCTCTAATACACCTTACTGTACTGTTGGTACAGACATCTCTAATACACCTTACTGTACTGTTGGTACAGACATCTCTAATACACTTATTGTACTGTTGGTACAGACATCTCTAATA
Source organism: Conus ventricosus (assembly GCA_018398815.1). Taxonomy (NCBI): domain Eukaryota; kingdom Metazoa; phylum Mollusca; class Gastropoda; order Neogastropoda; family Conidae; genus Conus; species Conus ventricosus. Next base: position 72,846,106 of record CM031615.1, read on the forward strand.
CACCTTACTGTACTGTTGGTACAGACATCTCTAATACACCTTACTGTACTGTTGGTACAGACATCTCTAATACACCTTACTGTTCTGTTGGTACAGACATCTCTAATACACTTTACTGTACTGTACTGTTGGTACAGACATCTCTAATACACTTTACTGTACTGTACTGTTGGTACAGACATCTCTAATACACTTTACTGTACTGTACTGTTGGTACAGACATCTCTAATACACCTTACTGTACTGTTGGTACAGACATCTCTAATACACTTTACTGTACTGTTGGTACAGACATCTCTAATACACCTTACTGTTCTGTTGGTACAGACATCTCTAATACACCTTACTGTACTGTTGGTACAGACATCTCTAATACACCTTACTGTACTGTTGGTACAGACATCTCTAATACACCTTACTGTACTGATGGTACAGACATCTCTAATACACCTTACTGTACTGTTGGTACAGACATCTCTAATACACCTTACTGTACTGTTGGTACAGACATCTCTAATACACCTTACTGTACTGTTGGTACAGACATCTCTAATACACCTTACTGTACCGTTGGTACAGACATCTCTAATACACCTTACTGTACTGTTGGTACAGACATCTCTAATACACCTTACTGTACTGTTGGTACAGACATCTCTAATACACCTTATTGTACTGTTGGTACAGACATCTCTAATACACCTTACTGTTCTGTTGGTACAGACATCTCTAAAACACCTTACTGTACTGTTGGTACAGACATCTTAATACACTTTACTGTACTGTACTGTTGGTACAGACATCTCTAATACACCTTACTGTTCTGTTGGTACAGACATCTCTAATACACTTTACTGTACTGTTCTGTTGGTACAGACATCTCTAATACACCTTATTGTTCTGTTGGTACAGAACCTCTAATACACCTTACTGTACTGTTGGTACAGAATCTCTAATACACTTTACTGTACTGTACTGTTGGTACAGACATCTCTAATACACTTTACTGTACTGTACTGTGGTACAGACATCTCTAATACACTTTACTGTACTGTACTGTTGGTACAGACTCTCTAATACACCTTACTGTACTGTTGGTACAGACATCTCTAATACACTTTACTGTACTGTACTGTTGGTACAGACATCTCTAATACACTTTACTGTACTGTTCTGTTGGTACAGACATCTCTAATACACTTTACTGTACTGTTGGTACAGACATCTCTAATACACCTTACTGTTCTGTTGGAACAGACATCTCTAATACACCTTACTGTACTGTTGGTACAGACATCTCTAATACACCTTACTGTTCTGTTGGTACAGACATCTCTAATCATTTACTGTACTTTGTACAGACACTCTATACTGTTATGTCTGTTGGTACAGACATCTCTAATACACCTTACTGTACTGTTGGTACAGACATCTCTAATACACCTTACTGTACTGTTGGACAGACATCTCAAATTACACCCTTACTGTAATGTTGGGTCCCGACATTTTCTAATACACTTACGGGTACTGTTACTGTTGGTACAAAACATCTCTAATACACCTTACTGTACTGTTGGTACAGACAGGGCCCTAATACACTTACTGTACTGTACTGTTGGTACAGACATCTCTAATACACCTTACTGTTCTGTTGGTACAGACATCTCTAATACACCTTACTGTTCTGTTGGTACAGAAAATCTCTAATACACCTTACTGTTACTTTTGGTACAGACATCTTTAGTACACTTTACTGAATGAACTATTGGTACAGACTCTCTAATACAATTTACTGTACTGTTGGTTCAGACATCTTTAATACACTTTACTGTACTGTACTTTTGGTACAGACATCTCAAAATACACTTTACGGGTACTGAAACTGTTGGTACAGACATCTCTAATACACTTTACTGTACAGACTGTTGGTACAGACATCTCTAATACACCTTACTGTTCGTTGGTACAGGCATCTCTAATACACCTTACTGTTCTGTTGGTACAGACATCTCTAATACACCTTATTTACTGTTGGTACAGACAATCTCTAATACACCTTACTGTATTTTGGTTGTACAGACATCTCAAATTACACTTTACTGTACTGTACTGTTTTGGTACAGACACTTTTAATACACCTTACTGTACTGTTGGTACAGACATCTTAATACACTTTACTTTACTGTACTGTTGGTACAGACATCTCTAATACACCTTACTGTTCTGTCGGTACAGACATCTCTAATACACCTTACTGTTCTGTTATACAGACATCTCTAATACACCTTACGTACTATTGGTACAGACATCTTTAATACATTTTACTGAATTGAACTATTGGTACAGACTCTCTAATACAATTTACTGTACGTTGGTACAGACATCTTTAATACACTTTACTGTACTGTACGTTGGTACAGACATCTCTAATACACTTTACTGTACTGTACTGTTGGTACAGACATCCTAATACACTTTTACTGTACTGTACTGTTGGTACAGACATCTCTAATACACTTTACTGTACTGTACTTTGGTACAGACATCTCTAATACACTTTACTGTCTGTACTTGGAAAACAGACATTTCTAATAACCTTACCATACTGTTGGTACAGACATCTCTAATACACCCTTTCTATACTTTTGGTAATCACATCTTTAATACACCTTACTGTGCTTTTTGGTATAGACATAGACATCAGTAATACATCTTACGGTACTGGTACAGCATCTGTCACACACCTTACTGTAATACACCTTGCTGTACTGTTGTAGATGTCTATAAAAACACCTTGCTGTACTGTTGGTATAGATGTCTATAATACACCTTGCTGTACTGTTGGTATAGATGTCTATAATACACCTTGCTGTACTGTTGGTATAGATGTCTATAATACACCTTGCTGTACTGTTGGTATAATGTCTATAATACACCTTGCGGGTACTGTTGGTATAGATGTCTATAATACACCTTGCTGTACTGTTTGGTAAAAATGTCTATAATACACCTTGCTGTACTGTTGGTATAGATGTCTATAATACACTTGCTGTACTGTTGGTATAGTGTCTATAATACCCTTCCCTGTACTGTTGGTATAGATGTCTATAATACACCTTGCTGTACTGTTGGATAGATTCTATAATACACCTTCAGTACTGTTGGTATAGATGTCTATAATACACCTTGCTGTACGTTGGTATAGATGTCTATATTTAAACCCCCTTACTGAAACTTTTGGGTATAGATTCTGTAATAGTATACTAATACACCTTATACGGTTTTGTGCCCTACGTATTTATGATCACACTAATTGTGCCCTATGATCACACGGATTGATCACATTAACTGTCCCCTATGGACCTTTGATCACACTAATTGGGGCCCAAATGTACCTATGATTACATCAATTGTGCCCCTTATACCTATGATCCACCAACTGTGCCATATGTACCTATACTTATGATCACACTAGCTGTGCCCCATACATGTACCTATGATCACACTAACTGTGCCTTATGTACCTATGATCACCTAGCCATGCCCTATGTACCTATGATCCACTAACTGTGCCCTATGTACCTATGATCATACTGTGTGTGTGCTATGTACCTATGATCACACTAACTGTGCCCTATGTACCTATGATCACAATTTAACCATGCCCTATGTCCCAATAATCACACAAACCCAAATGCCCTATGTACCTATGACACACTAGCTGTACCCTATGTACCTATGACCCATACTGTGTGCTATGTACCAATGATCACACTAACTGTACCCAATGTACCTAAACATCACACTAGCCATTCCTATGTACCAATCATCACACAAAGCCATGCCCTATGTACCCATCATCACACTAATTGTGCCCTACGTACCTATCATCACACTAACTGTCCCCCTATGTACCTATGACGCACTAACTGTGCCCTATGTACCTATGATCGCACTAACTGTGCCCTATGTACCTATCATCACACTAACTGTGCCCTATGTACCTATGATCACACTAACTGTGCCCAATGTACCTATGATCACACTAGCTGTGCCCTATTGTCCCTTTATGATCACACTAACTGTGTCCTATGTACCTATGATCACACTAACTGTGCCCTATGAAACCTATGATCACACTAGCCATGCCCTATGTACCTATGATCACACTAATTGTGCCCTATGAAACCTATGATCACACTAACTGTGCCTTATGTACCTATGATCAAACCACTAACCATGCCCTATGTACCTATGATCACAACTAACCGGCCCTATGTACCTATGATCACACTAGCCTTTGCCCTATGTACCTATGATCACACTAACCATGCCCTATGTACCTATGATCACAATAACCGTGCCAATGTACCTATGATCACACTAACCATGCCCTATGTACCAATGATCACACTAACTGGGGCCCTATGTACCTTTGCTCACACTAGCCATGCCCTATGCCCTATGATCACACTAACTGTGTCCCTATGTACCTATCATCACACTAACTTGCCCTATGTACCTATGATCCACTAGCCATGCCCTATGTACCTATGATCACACTAACTGTGCCCTATGTACCTATGATCACACTAACTGTGCCCTATGTACATATGATCACACTAATTTGTGCCCTATGTACCAATCATCAAAACTAGCCATGCCTATGTACCTATCATCACCTAACCATGCTCATTTACCTATGATCACACTAACTGTGCCCTATGTACCTATGATAACACATAGCCATGCCCTATGTACCATGATCACACTAACCATGCCCTATGTACCTATGATCACACAAATTTGTGCCCTATGTACCTATGATCATACAAACTGTGCCCTATGTACCTATGATCACACTAACTGTGCCTTATGTACCTGTGATCACACAAGCTATGCCCTATGTACCTATCATCACCCTAGCCATGCCCTATGTATCTATGATCACAATAACCTCCCTATGTACCTATGATCACACTAACCATGCCCTATGTACCTTGATCACACTAGCTGTACCCTATGTACCAATGATCACACTAGCCATCCCCTATGTACCTATGATCACACTAGCCATCCCCTATGTTACCTATGATCACACTACCATCCCCTATGTACCTATGATCAAAACTAACTGTGCCTTATGTACCCTATCATCACACAGCCATGCCCTATGTACCTATGACACACTAACCATGCCCATGTACCTATGATCACACTAGCTGTACCCTTGTACCTATGATCACACTAGCCATCCCCTATGTACCTATGATCACACTAGCCATCCCCTATGTACCTATGATCACACTAGCAATGCCTTATGTACCTATAATCACACTAACTGTGCCCTAATGTACCTATGATCACACAACTGTGCCCTATGAAACCTATGATCACACAAGCAGTGCCCTATGTACCTATGATCACACTAACTTGCAAGATGTGTCACACACTCACCAACAGACTCCAGCGTGGTCAAGCCCTGTTTCTGGCACTGTACACTTGCTGCAGCCAGCTGATGTATGTAGTTGTCATCCACACAGGTGAGAATGTTCTCTGGCTTGATGTCTGTATGGATGATACCACACTTGGTGTGCAGGGAATTCAGCCCCCTTTCCCAAAACCTGAAACACCACCTCTTGGTGTAATGGTAATTTAGCCCTTCCCCAAAACCTGAAATAACACCACTTGGTGTATTTTAATTCACCCTTCCAACACCTGAAATAACACTACTTGGTGTGCAGGTAATTCAGCTCTTCCTCCACCTGAAACACCACCACTTGGTGTGCAGGTAATTCAGCTCTTCCTAACCTGAAATAACACCACTTGGTGTGCAGGTAATTCAGCTCTCCCAACACCTAAATAACACCCCTTGGTGTGCAGGTAATTCAGCCCCCTTTCCCAAAACCTGAAAAACCACCACTTCGTGAATGGTAATTCAGCCCTTCCAACAACCTGAAATTAACACTACTTTGTGTGCAGGGAATTCACTCTTTCCCACACACCCGAAATAACACCACTTGGGTGCAGGTAATTCAGCCCTTCCAACACCTGAAATAACACCACTTGGTGTAATGGTAATTCAGCTCTTCCAACACCTAAATAACACCACTTGGTGTGCAGGTAATTTAGCCCTTCCAACACCTGAAATAACACCACTTGGTGTGTAGGTAATTTTAGCTCTTCCAACACCTGGGAAAAACCATCACTTGGGGTGCAGGTAATTCAGCTCTTCCTACACTTAAATAACACAACTTTGGGGTGGCAAGTAATTCACTCTTCCTACACTTAAATAACACCACTTGGTGTGCCAGTAATTCAGCTCTTCCAACACCTGAAAAACACCACTTTGGGGTGCCAGTAATTCAGCTCTTTTCCCAAAACCTGAAAAGAACACCACTTGGTGTTTCAGGTAATTCAGCTCTTCCAACACCCCGAAATAACACCACCTGGTGTTGCAGACAATTCAGCCTTTCCAACACCTGAAATAAAAACCACATGGTGTGCAGGTAATTCAGCTCTTCCTACACCTGAAACAACACCCACTTGGTGGCAGGTAATTTTAGCTCTTCCAACACTTTAAATAACACCACTTGGTGTGCAAGTAATTCAGCTCTTCCTACACTTAAATAACACCCCTTGGTGTGGGAGTAATTCAGCTCTTCCAACACCCGAAATAACACCACTTTGGGGTGCAGGTAATTCAGCTCTTCCAACACCTGAAAGAAACACCACTTGGTGTGCAGGTAATTCAGCTCTTCCAACACCTGAAAATAACACCACCTGGGGTGCAGACAATTCAGCCTTTCCAAAACCTGAAATAACAACCCCATGGTGTGCAGGTAATTCAGCTCTTTCTACACCTGAAACAACACTACTTGGTGTGCAGGTAATTCAGCCTTCCAACACTAAATAAACCACTTGGGGTGCAGGTAATTCAGCTCTTCCAACACCTGAAATAATACCACTTGGGGTGGGAGGTAATTCAGCTTTTTCCTACACCTGAAACAACACTACTTGGTGTGCAGGTAATTCAGCTCTTCCAACCCTTTAAATAACACCACTTGGTGTGCAGGTAATTTTACTCTTCCAACACCTGAAACAACACTACTTGGTGGCAGGTAATTCACTCTTCCAACACCCGAAATAACACCACTTGGTGTGCAGGTAATTCAGCTCTTCCAACACCTGAATAACACCACTTGGTGTGCGGTAATTCAGCTCTTCCAACACCTGAAATACCACCACTTGGTGTGCAGGGAATTCAGCTCTTCCTTCACCTGAAATTTAAAACCACTTAATATGCAGGTAATTCAGCCCTTCCACACTTAAAATGACACCACTCGGTGTGCACATAATTAAGCCCTTGTTACACTTGAAACATCACCACCTGGGATGCTGGTAATTCAGCGCTTGCTACACTTGCAAACACCACCACTTGATTCATAGATAGTTACGCCGTTCATACACCTGAAACGACAGTACCTGGTGTCCAATAAAAATGGTGGACTGACAAAAATTGCAGATCAGACAGAGAACACATCTGCCAAAGACCCAGCTTGGCTTACAATCAGAACGAAGGAATGAAGGAAGTAAAAAACTGAGGGAACGATACTGACTTGGATGACATGGGAAATGACTGAATGACGTGCTGGGCTTACAATCAGAACTGAAGGAATGAAGGAAGTAAGAAAACTGAGGGAACATATTGACTGGATGACATGGGAAATGACTGAATGATGTGCCGGCAGGCAGCTCTTCAGTCAGCACTATTCAGGTGGGCAGCCCATCGCGTACACAAGAGTATAGATTGTCAGCGCCTAGAACCTTTGGCAAGGTGCTTTATAAATGCTATGTTATTATTACTATTATTATCATAATTATATAACTATGGGTTTTTTTTTAGTGTAGTGCCCCTGTAACTCCCAAGAGAGTTAAGAGAGGAGAGAGGGAGAGAAAGAGGGGGGGGGGGGGGGGGGGGAACAAAAGAGAGACAGAAAAAAGACAGACAGAGAGAGAGAAAACAGAGAAAGAAAGAACGTAAGATGAGGGAAATGATGATGATGAAAATGACCATGACAATGACAATAACAATGATAATACAGACGAACATCAGCAATACTACCTGTCTGATCACAGTCCTGACGATGGGCAAAGGCAGGCCCTTGTAGTTGGAGCGGATGATCCAACTGAGCAGGTTATGACCCAGAACTTCAAACACCATCACCACATCTGATTATGATTAAGGACAAGTTACAACATAGGACCTCCTTAAACACCATCACCACATCCAACTATGGTTAAGGACAAGTTACAACACAGGATCTCCTCAAACACGATCACCACATCCAACTATGGTTAAGGACAAGTTACAACACTGGACCTTAAACACCATCACCACATCTGACTATGGTTAAGGACAAGTTACAACACAGGACCTCCTCAAACATCATCACTACATCCAACTATGTTTAAGGACAAGTTACAACACAGAACCTCAAACACCTTCACTGCATTTGACTATGGTTAAGGCCAAGTTACAACACATGACTTCAAATACCATCACCACATCTGACGATTAAGGCCAAGTTACAACACACAGCCTCCTCAAACACCTTCACTGCATTTGACTTTGATTAAGGCCAAGTTACAACACGCAGCCTCCACAAACACCACCACCACATCTGATTATGACTATGTAAAAGTTATCATACAGAACCTCAAGCAACATGACCATAAATTGTATGAATAAATTACAACACAAAATCTCAATCATCATATCCATAAACAGACAACTTACAACACATAATCTAAATGAACATGACCATAAAAGGACGACTTACAAAATCTCAACCACCATGATCTTAAAAGGACAACTTATAGCACAAAATCTCATTGTCATTACCATAAAAAATGGCTTACAATACAAAATCGTAGTCATCACAACTGTGAACGGATGACTTGCAACACACAATTTCAACAACTATGACTTTAAAAGGAATTTTACGATGCCAAATCTCAACTACCATGACCATAAGGGAAAACTTACAATAACTTCAACCTCTCTGACCAAGATAAAAACATTTTACAATACAGAACCTCAATCACCCTGACCATGTATGGACACAAAACCTCAATCATGACCATATGTGGAGACAAAACCTCAATCATGACCATATACAGACACAAAATCTTAACCATGACATATACGAACACAAATTGTTGACAAAACCTCAATCATGACCATATTGGGACATAAAATCTTAACCATGACATATACGGACACAGAAACTCAATCATGACCAAATACGGACACAAAACCTCAATCATGACCATATAAAGACAAAATCTCAATCATGACCATGTACAGTCACAAAACGTCAATCCCATGACCATGTATAGACACAAAACCTTAATAATGCTATGATCATATAAGGGCACAAATCTAAATACCATGACCATATACAGACATAAAACTCAATCCCATGCCCATGTAAAGAGATAAAATTTCAATCACATGACTGTATTAGGACAGAAAACCTCAAGACTGTATAAGGACAGAAAACGTTAATCCCATGACTACAAGGATAGAAAACCTCGATCCCATGACTCGTATGGACAGAAAACCTCAATCTCATGACTGTATACATATGGACAGAAAAACTCAATTCCATGACTGTATAGGGACAGAAAACCTCAATTCCATGATTATAAGGACAGAAAACCTCAATCTCATGACTGTATAAGGAGAGAAAACCTCAATCTCATGACTGTAAGGACAGAAAACCTCATTTCGATGACTGTATACTATAGGGACAGAAAACCTCATTTCCATGACTGTATATGGACAGAAAACCTCACTCCCATGACTGTATAGGGACAGAAAACCTCACTCCCATGACTGTATAGGGACAGAAAACCTCACTCCCATGACTGTATAGGGACAGAAAACCTCACCCCCATGACTGTATAGGGACAGAAAACCTCATCCCCATGACTGTATAGGACAGAAAACCTCATCCCCATGACTGTATAGGGACAGAAAACCTCAATCCCATGACTGTACAGGACAGAAAACCTCAATCCCATGACTGTATAGGGACAGAAAACCTCAATCCCATGACCATGTAGGGACAGAAAACCTCAATCCCATGACTGTATAGGGACAGAAAACCTCAATCCCATGACCATGTAGGGACAGAAAACCTCAATCCCATGACTATAGGGACAGAAAACCTCAATCCCATGACCATGTAGGGACAGACAACCTCAATCCCATGACCGTATAGGGACAGAAAACCTCAATCCCATGACTGTATAGGGACAGAAAACCTCAATCCCATGACCATGTAGGGACAGACAACCTCAATCCCATGACCATGTAGGGACCGAAAACCTCAATCCCATGACTGTATAGGGACAGAAAACCTCATTTCCATGACTGTATAGTGACAGAAAACCTCAATCTCATGACTGTATAGGCACAGAAAACCTCAATCTCATGACTGTATAAGGAGAGAAAACCTCAATCCCATGACTGTATAGGGACAGAAAACCTCATTTCCATGACTGTATAGGGACAGAAAACCTCACTCCCATGACTGTATAGGGACAGAAAACCTCAAACCCATGACTGTATAAGGACAGAAAACCTCAATCCCATGACTGTATAGGGACAGAAAACCTCAATCCCATGACTGTATATGTACAGAAAACCTCAAATCTCATGATCATAAGGACAGAAACCTCAATCCCACAAGTGTATATGGACAGTCTCCCAGTCAAACTTTTCTGTGGCTGGCCTAGTTTGCTGTTGCTGCAGCTTGCACACCTCTGCCACGTGTCACTCTGCTACGCCCCCATCGACCTTGACGCCTTGCCTTTGTGCTTGCAGTCACTTGTCTCTGAGCCCTCCGTGTTGCTCGCCCCCACCGTTATACAGTCAGTCGTCTCACTCACACTACCATCAGTTTTGAAACTACTATCAGCGTCAGTTTGTGTTGGCTCGTTGCCAACAGCACGAGAGCCCACAGTGCGCCGGCCAGCCCCCTTCTGCTTGCCACACGTGCAACTGGATCAGCCACGCTTGTTTCGACTCGGTCGAGCTTTGATTATCCGATAATGTACCCTGGTCACCATCTGGGTGTTCTTGATCCAAATCAGTATCAACTGACCATCTACTCCGCATTTCCAGCACCTGATCTGTTGTAAATGTACGGCGAGGCCGAGTACCTGAAGTGCTTGGTTGTGACGCCATTATGAATCAAAAAACTTATCAACAGAAATGGATAAAAACACTTAACTGAACACCACTCTGACGAAGCTAATGGCTGTGAAGCACACGTCAGTGAATACCGGAACTATGACGGTTATCGCTGGCTTTCTATCTCGTCATGTTCGAGAGTGAGAGTATCTGGAGTTAGGTCACCCTAGTTAGTCACCCAACGGCGATGTCAGTGGTGAGCCACATTGTCGCCGAACAGCGACGTCAGCGGCGTAAGGGTTAAGGACAGAAAACCTCAATCCCATGACTGTTTAAGGACAGAAAACCTCAATCCCATGACTGTTTATGGACAGAAAACCTCAATCCCATGACCATGTAGGGACAGAAAACCTCAATCACATGACTGTTTAGGGACAGAAAACCTCAATCCCATGACTGTATAGGGACAGGAAACCTCAATCCCATGACTGTATAGGGACAGGAAACCTCAATCCCATGACTGTATAGGGACAGGAAACCTCAATCCCATGACTGTATACGGACAGGAAACCTCAATCCCATGACCATGTAGGGACAGACAACCTCAATTCCATGACTCTGAACAGAGTGTGCATCATCTGGTACCCTGGAATGTTCAGCCATTGACAAGACGGAGTTACAAGAGAACCACGATCAGTGTAATGACTAATCATGTTGAGGATGACCTCTGTCATTACTGAGGTAACTGCATCAGCGTTACTACTATCATAATCATACATATATGTATACATGTGTGTGTGTGTGTGTGTATCTATATCTATAAATATATTACTCTAACAGTTATGATTATGATTGTTGGACTAACTCCCTACAGTGACAGCCTTCTGCAAGGTGACCACAAGGATACGAGTGCCATGGACGCCAGTTATTTGAAAATCATCCAGCAGCTGAACCGACTTCTCCCTGGCAGGGTCTGCTACATCCCTCTCCCGTATCTGAAACACACAGCCATCATGTTTACAGTGCTACATCCCTCTCCCATATCTGAAACACACTGCCATCATGTTTACAGTGCTACATCCCTCTCCCGTATCTGAAACACACTGCCATCATGTTTACAGTGCTACATCCCTCTCCTGTATCTGAAACACACTGCCATCATGTTTACAGTGCTACATCCCTCTCCTGTATCTGAAACACACTGCCATCATGTTTACAGTGCTACATCCCTCTCCCATATCTGAAACACACTGCCATCATGTTTACAGTGCTACATCCCTCTCCTGTATCTGAAACACACTGCCATCATGTTTACAGTGCTACATCCCTCTCCCATATCTGAAACACACTGCCATCATGTTTACAGTGCTACATCCCTCTCCTGTATCTGAAAACACACTGCCATCATGTTTACAGTGCTACATCCCTCTCCCATATCTGAAACACACTGCCATCATGTTTACAGTGCTACATCCCTCTCCATATCTGAAACACACTGCCATTATGTTTACAGTGCTACATCCCTCTCCTGTATCTGAAACATACAGCCATCATCATGTTTACAGTGCTACATCCCTCTCCTGTATCTGAAACACAGCCATCATGTTTACAGTGCTACATCCCTCTCCTGTATCTGAACCACACTGCTGTCATGTTTACAGTGCTACATCCCTCTCCTGTATCTGAAACACACAACCATCATGTTTACAGTGCTACATCCCTCTCCTGTATCTGAAACACACAGCCATCATGTTTACAATTGTCACGACCGACCCTGGAGGTCTGCCCTGACAGGATCGGTCTAGGTGGGAGTGAAGGGAGTGACTGACCTCACACGCCCCGCAAGAGACCACACAATAAAGATTACGATACAACACCCCATTTATTCACACCAACATACACAGTCATAAATAAGCATTCCAACACACACAACATGCACAATCACAAACAAGCATTTCAACACACGACATACACACAATTAAGCATTCCACACACACAACATCCCACAATTATAAATAAACATTTCACCATACGACGTACACAATCACAATCACAGCATTTCAACACATGTGACATATACACAATTATAAATAAACATTTCCAGCATCCATCCCTTCCCACACCATGGAGTGCCTCCACGCCCCTGCCTCTCCAAAGTCTACTGGGAGCACCTGTCGCACTAGGTGCTCCAAACCGGGTCGGTTCTTGAAGAGAGTCGTTCAAGGCCGACACCCTTGACACGCACAAGCAGACAGTGAAGAGCGCGTCCTGGGGGGGGGGGAAACGTGGCGTTTTTACTGGAGGTCCTGGACGGGATCAGGGCCGGCCAGTCAAAACCACGGGCTTTTCTACCAGAACGTGGTCCCGACCAGTGCGTGATCCCAACCAGCGCGTGGTACCAACCAGAGCGTGGCCCCAACCAGCGCGTGGCACCAACCAGTCCGCGGTCCCGACCAGAGCGTGGCCCCAACCAGCGCGTGGCACCAACCAGTCCCGCGGTCCCGACCAGAGCGTGGCCCCAGCCAGCGCGTGGCACCAACCAGTCTGCGGTCCCAACCAGAGCGTGTCCCCAACCAGAGCGTGGCCCCAACCAGCGCGTGGCACCAACCAGTCCAGGCTCCGGGTGAAGCCCCCGGGAGGGGGAAAAAGTAGCTGGGAGGAGAGAAGAAAGGGAGGGAAGGAAGGGCACTGGAACCCCGCCGTCAGTACAATCTGACCCATGCTGTTAAATCCTAACAGCCACTCGCATGATGGGCGAGGGGAGGTCTACTAAATACACCAACAACACCAGCTCAACACAGACCTGAGCATAACACAGTAAACCAATCAAATCAGGAATGTTTCGTTAAAGTCTTTTTCACACGAAGCAGGTAAAAGACTGCATTAAATCAACAGGCTATAAAACAAATATGAATTATCTTCATCCTTCTCTTACTCATGCTTAACATTTTCCTTTTTTAGGAAATAAACCAACACAGCAACCATCGCTTTATAACTGCCACCACATTTGCAAATAATAATTCAATGGCATAATTGTCACATTTTATAGCCACATTTCAAAATAATACAAATCTCCAACCACGCATCCGAACGACAAATCATGCGTACGCACGCTCGCAACATAAAACTCGTTCTCCTTGCACACACAAACAGACGGTGGCCGAAGGATAAGAGTCCGGTGAATGTGACAGGGCCGGACGAGCGAGACCAAGCAAGTACCAACCCTGAATCACCAGGTTCTCTCCCATCCCCACCGACTACCGCATCACGAGATGCATAAACAGGAGAAAGAATTTTGGATATAATTTAGGATGGCCAGGTTAAAGACTGAATTAACCAGAAAAAAAGGTCTCAAACAATATTTCTTTTACAATTTTGGAAAACAAAAGAAAATTGCGCAAAAGAGAAGAATAAGCCGGCTAACAACAACAAACCAAAACAAACAAACCACGAAACTGATGCTTACCAGCTACCCGGGGGGGGACCCCGAAGAGGCAGGTCAAACGACTCTCTCTGCCCTCTGTCCAGTCGAGAGGACAGAGGCGCAGATGCGGAAAAGAAGAAGTGATGTCCCTCTCCTACGGGCCCGACTGTAGGAATTGAAGATACCGACTGTACCTTCGACGATACGGTGAAGAACCAAGACCGGAGCAGGCGCTCCCAGAGACATCTTCCGCTCGAGTGAAGAGCTAACCTCCCTCAGCGATGGCGGCCAACATGCCACGCTACGTCACAGAGTGAGCATACTTCAAACTAAAAGAAATGAGCACGTGCGACAGGTAAAAAGACAGGCGAGAGGCCGATAGACAGCAAGTTCGAGGAAAGGTACCAGCCACCCGTAAACCCTGCAGGATGAATAGCACGGGCAGTGGAATTAGAGAGAGGGGAGAGAGAGAAAGCAAACCGAACGTGAGCTGAACTACACCAAGGTGCAACCGCACCACAAGCCGCACTAAGGGACGGACACGTGACAACAACAACGATAATAAACAAATGAATAATTCCGCCACCCCAGTTGGGTCAAACGTCGTAGGCCTCGTGACAAACTCGTGACAAACCCACCTTCTAAAAGCATCTGTTTCTCTGGATACAGTGCTCCTTTGAACCTTGACGCATGTGCAAATTCACAACAATGGGACCGAACCCAACCCTCTGTGACCGACAGAGTACGACAAATCCAATACAAACATTCCACGATAGAATTCCACAGGGAGATACATAATACTACATTTATCAAACAACTAAGCAAACCTTCCAACCATGAAAGTAACAATCCGAACCATTGGTGATTCACTACCGTTAACATCACTGAAGTGAAAACTGTCACTACACCTGATACAGAGACCAAAAGGGGATATGACCCTGGTTGAGGGGAAGTGTCCCTCTGACTGATTTTCCAATGTGCTGACTACGGAGCTCGGCTAAGATAGTCAGCATCCGTATTACAGAACCCTTGATATGGCGAAAAGTGAAAGCCTGAATCTGCAGTTCCACTGCCTAACCCAAGAGTCGACGACTGACTGGCCGGATCCGGTCCAAGCACTGGAGAGGATGATGATCGCTCTCCAGTACAAACTTCCGGCCGTACTTCTTCTTGGGCACGCCAGTGCGTGTCCAAATTTGCCGGAGAGCTTCAGCAATAGTAGGGGTATCGATAGTCCTAAGCGGGGCAGCCTCTGGGCATCGAGTCGCATAGTCTACCGCTACCGAAATGTAGCGGTGACCGCGATTGGATGGTGGATTAATGGGTCCCACAAGGTCGACCCCAACTTTGCTGAATGGCTCCCAACCAGTGGCACTGATCCCAGGGAACACGCCTCAAGCGCCCCTTAGCGTTGTCCGTTGACAGACATCGCAACTGCGGCAGTACTGCCTAACCTGTGAGTTCATCCCTGGCCAAAAGAAGTCCTGTCTGACTCGCTCGAGAGTCCGCTTGGAGCCCATATGACCTGCCATGGGGGAATCGTGGGCCTGCCGGAGAACAGATTCTCTCAAGCTTTGGGGAACAACAAGCTGCTTGGCCACACGATCTGCCTGAGTGAAAACCCTAAAGAGGATCCCCTTGTGGAGCTTGAAGCTCACCTTGGCATGTCGGGCAGACTGAGCGGGACGATCTACCAGTTGTCGCAGGCGTTGGACATCCAAGTCCCTGGCCTGAAGACGGACCATGGTAGCAGGATCGACCCTGGCCAGAACCTCGTCAGAGATCGGCTGTAGAACGGGACGCAATTCCTGTTCCTGCTTCTTAGCTTTGGCGCGTGTGGTAACTCCCACACACGCCTGTAAAGGGCAGATCCGTAGACACGGACTGACTGCGTCCGTCCGCAAAGGTGACGGTTTCCCTATGAGAAGGGAATACATAGGTCGCTCCACCGCGATGGCCCATACTTCGCCACAGAAGTAGGGGGTGGAGATAGGGAAAGAGTACAGAAGGACGGGTGGAGGTAAAAACCAGCCTCCAACCCGCACACATCATAACTAGCGCCCCGCCGGGCCTCAGGGGAAACCAAATCCTTATCAACAAAGAGCGTTTGATGCTCCCGAATCCCTGATGGTGTCGACCAAGGAGGAACCAAACAAACAGAGAGAAACACTGGGGACTCTGAATCTCCAGAAGCTGGGATGGAACCCACGTTAGCCGAGGCACGAGGACGTGGAAAGGACTAGCCCCACGACGACCAGCGGCTTTAGGACAATCTTTCTAATGTGGCCAGGACGACCACAAAGAAAAAAACAGTCGGGGCGCTGAAATCCCCGATGAACTGCCTGCCTTGTTCACCCCGCTAGCAGTTGTCGGCGCCTTATTGCCACTAAATCCTGTGGAGGCTTCCTCTCCGTATCTGGGCGATGCCCATAAGCCCTGCGAGCTTCAGCAAACACCTCAGCGGTATGAATCGCAGCCGCGAAATCCTGAGGTGCTGTCTCGCCTATCCGGATCCTCAACTCTGGGGACACAGTGTTGGTGAGCTGTTCCATGAGGATCAGATCCTCCAGCTCCA
Organism: Conus ventricosus; assembly: GCA_018398815.1. Taxonomy (NCBI): domain Eukaryota; kingdom Metazoa; phylum Mollusca; class Gastropoda; order Neogastropoda; family Conidae; genus Conus; species Conus ventricosus. The sequence goes on from CM031615.1 coordinate 72,863,308, forward strand.
ACTTAGCCAACTGACGCCAGTACCCTAGCGTTTTGCGCAGCCTATCACCAAACTGCACGAAGGTCTCGTCGTTATTCTTTTTTCATGGACCTGAACTTCCTCCTGTACGTCTCTGGGGTAAGGTGGAAACGCTTACGCAGAGCCAACTGCATGTCTGCATAAGACGCGCCTTCATTTAGAGTGAGCACACACTCCCTTGCAGCACCAGATAATCCCGAAAAAAGGTGCATAGCCTTTTGTTCCTCAGACAATTGGTATGAACTAGCAACCTTGTCAAAATGCTCTAAGAACATATCAATGTCCTCACTAGGTCTGAACTCTGGAAGCTTTAACTTTGGGGCCCCTAACTCTATCGCTTGCCTGTCGATCAACCCCCCGGTTTACAGACGCGGGAGCCCGCGAAAGAAGTTGTTCCATCTCTTCCTACGTAGAGCTCCTGTCTGGCAGCTTCTTCCCTACGCTGATCTAACTCTTCCCGACGGAGGGCTTCCTGTCTGACAGCCTCCTCTCTGCGCTCTTCCCTACGCAGAGCTTCCCGCCTGTCTAGCTCTTCCCTACGCAGAGCTCCTGCCTGTCTAGCTCTTCCCTACGGAGAGCAGCCTCTTCCCTACGGAGGACCTCCTGTCTGGCAGCTTCCTCTCTGCGCTCTTCCCTACGGAGGGCTTCCTGCCTAGCAGCCTCTTCACTACGCTGCCGCTCCAGAAACATAAGGACAGAGGTGATGTCCTGGAAGGATTCACCACTCCCGACAAGGAGGATGACCCGTCTCTTGGGTTTTCGACTTTCCCATGAGGAAAGTCTCCCTGGGCGTACTCCTTACGAGGGGAAGCATGGAGAAGAGAGGGTTTCGGTTTCTGCGACTCAACAGAAGCCCATAGTTGCTTCACTATACTCTGACGCTTCCGAGCGCCAGTCGGGTCTCGACAGGAAGATCCCTTAGCGAAGAGGTAGTAAAAGTACTCACTGGACTATCTGCTACAGCACTGGAATAAGTAGAAGTTACTGTAGTCGAAGTACTGGTACTAATAGTAGGGACTACATTTTGAATACCTTTCTTCTTCGACGCACGCGTCGCCCACCCCAGCACCGGACGTTGCCATGACAACAATATCCTACGGTTTTCAGATACGGGGGAAAGACGATTCCAATTGAAAACAAATATTTTAGGGGTGTGTGTATATGTGTGTATGTGTGTGTGTGTGTGTGTGCGGACAAGTTCCGGCTGCTCCCACTCTGGCAACACCGCGCTCCACAGCACGAGCAACAGTGCGGTGGGCTCACCAAAAAAAACAAAACAAAAACTATGTCCGGCTGCCCCCACTCTGGCAAAAACCGCGCTCCACAGCACGAGCAACAGTGCGGTGGGGCTGGCCGAAAAAACAAACAAACTGGCAGACGGAATCCGGAGAGAGGAAAAAAGGGACACTACGTCCGATACAACCCCCTGTACTCAATAACCGCCCGAAGAAAAAAAACAAACAAAAAGAACTGGCTAACTACAAAACAGGAATGGCAGACTGAGCGGCAACAGAAAGGCAAGACTTACGGCCGTACCTGCGTAAGGCCCCCCGGCGGAAGGAGGAGGTCTGGTCGCGGTCGACTCCCCCTGGTCTCACCTCGACTCCCGAGTCACACCGGATGTTCCCTCAGGCCACAAAAAGACTCCCTTCACGCTAGAGTCACCCAGCCAACCACCCAAGAACAAACACGACAAACTGACTAAACATAAACAAAACAGACAGAACTAAACAGGTACTCCGCGAAACGAGAGAGAGACAGTCAGAGCCCTTCACATCCCGGACGAGCCCCCACAATTGTCACGACCGACCCCCGATGGGGTCTGCCCTGACAGGATCGGTCTAGGTGGGAGTGAAGGGAGTGACTGACCTCACACGCCCCGCAAGAGACCACCAATAAAGATTACGATACAACACCCCATTTATTCACACCAACATACACAGTCATAAATAAGCATTCCAACACACACAACATGCACAATCACAAACAAGCATTTCAACACACGACATACACACAATTAAGCATTCCAACACACACAACATGCACAATTATAAATAAACATTTCACCATACGACGTACACAATCACAATCACAGCATTTCAACACATGTGACATATACACAATTATAAATAACATTTCCAGCATCCATCCCTTCCCACACCATGGAGTGCCTCCACACCCCTGCCTCTCCAAAGTCTACTGGGAGCACCCTGTCGCACTAGGTGCTCCAAACCGGGTCGGTTCTTGAAGAGTCGTTCAAGGCCGCACACCTTGACCAGAGATGGGATTGTCATAATGTGAAAAAGGAGGAAAAAAAAGTGGCGGGGGTCGGGGCCGCTGAAGGCCCCCGGTGGGGTCCAGGGGCAAGGCCCCTGGTGGGGGGTCAGGGGGCGAAGCCCCTGAAGCTGAAGTTTTTAGAATTTAACCTGCAAAAAATCAGCATCTGAGACACCAAAGTATTCAAAAGTATTAATAACCTGATCCTACAAAAAAAAGACTTTCCTCACCTTCGCCATTGATGTCTGTCAGGAAATCATGAAGACCATTGACACAGGATTGGTGATTTTCCAGTTGCTAATAGTCACACAATTTTCCAGCAGTTGCAAGTCAGTTTCTCATTACTGTCCTTCACATCACCACATTTCAGCGAGCAGTTTAGTTTCTAATAGTAATAGCCATCCTTCAAAATACTTATTAAAAAAGTTTACCTGAACACCAATCAAATAATTTTCTTATAGTTGTCCTTCAAAATACCTACGGAGGATTCTGATTCCTTTATAGAATAATATAAGTGAGAGAGTTGACTAAGGATCATATTCAAAGTGTGCAAATTGTGAAGGTTTAACTCATTGTGTGCCCACAAGCAGTTTTTTTTTTCTTTTCAACTTGATCCATCTACTATTACAATAAGAAAAAAAAACCACTTTCACACTTCTGATACTCCTCAACATTAATGATGTCACTTGCTAAATCTAGTCACCAGAGTATAAGTATGCATGCATATCTGCCGGTCTGCTCGTTTGTATGAATTGTGTAACTGATTTTTTCCCCCATGATATCTATACAGAAAAGAAAAGATTTTTGTGACGCGGTGGTTAGGTAAAAAAACATTCTTATTATTATTACTACTACTACTACTATGACTTTTTCCGTACTATCGTCTGTTTGTTTACTTATGTTTTGTTTGCTTGTCTGTAGAATGTCAATAACACCCTTGCAATTTTTTTGTTTTGATCTCTCTCTCACTAAAATAGTTTGTTGTATGCTATTTATTACGTAAAATATTGACTACACAATTGTGTAGGCCTATACTGTGACATTGATGTAACCCGTTTTTTCAAGAGAACCTTCATTGCAAAATAATCAGCTGATGATTGTGGGCATTACATCAAGAAGAAGAAAAAAAAAGGGGGGGGGGTCTACAGATTCATCATATCTATCTGGAGATAACCTGCAATATTATTAATATCATTACTTCAACAAACAAATAGCATTACTCTTCACAGAGAGAGAGAGAGAGAGAGAGAGACGGGGTGGGAGTGGGGGTGGTGGGTAGACTCGCCGATGCTCCAAACGATCCAAGAGTCTCGTTTGTAAGACGATCTTTTCACTCTTGCTAGTGCTTTCAGCAAGAACGTGGTTGATCAATGCTGACTTGCCCCGTGGAGCCATACTTGATCGCGTCATTACACCATGTGCAGACTGCTTGTCCTGGATAGGTGATTTTTCCTCATGCAGTCTTTCAGTCTGAGAATCACACTGTGGCTGACGGCGCCTTTGGAACTGGTCAGCATCACTTTTGCGCCACTTCCTCCTCCAACCACTTCCAAGTCCATTTGTTTTTAACTGAAGCATCGACTTGCTCGCAAGAACTTTCTCGCTTTCTGCTATCTGACGAAACATTCTGGTTTTCGCCACTCTCGTCAAACCGAAAGAAAATGGCGTCAGGAAAAATTATTCGCAAACAGTTTGCCGCGTTCTCAAACATCAACTTCCGCTTTGATGGTTTCGGTTAAACCGCAGAATGAAAACAAAGACAGCAGTCGTCGATGGCCCAAGCAGAAACCGGAAACATCCATTTGCGAACGGATCAATTGAGAACACAATATCGATCGACCTCTCGCCGTACATTAGCTTCAATCACAAACCTACCCTACCCTCACCCCCCCCCCCCCCCCCCCCCCAATTTTCTCAACGGATTTACACTGATCTCAAAAACGACCCCTGGGGCCATCAAAAAGACGGAAATCCGCCAATCGGCGGAAAAATCCCATCTCTGTTGACACGCACAAGCAGACAGTGAAGAGCGCGTCCTGGGGGGGGGGGGGGGGGGGGGGGAAAACGTGGCGTTTTTGGGAGGTCTGGACGGGGATCAGGGACCGGCCAGTCAAAACCACGGGCTTTTCTACCAGAACGTGGTCCCGACCAGTGCGTGATCCCAACCAGCGCGCGGTACCAACCAGAGCGTGGCCCCAACCAGCGCGTGGCACCAACCAGTCCGCGGTCCCGACCAAGCGTGGCCCCAACCAGCGCGTGGCACAACCAGTCCGCGTCCCGGACCAAGGCGGTGCCCCAGCCAGCGGTGGCACCACCAGTCTGCGGTCCCAACCGAGCGTGTCCCAACCAGGAGCGTGGCCCCAACCAACGCGTGGCACCAACCAGTCCAGGCTCCGGGTGAAGCCCCGGGGGGGGGAAAAAGTAGCTGGGAGGAGAGAAGAAAGGGAGGGAAGGAGAGGCACTGGAACCCCCGCCGTCAGTCAATCGTGACCCATGCTGTTAAATCCTAACAGCCACTCGGCATGATGGGCGAGGGGAGGTCTATAAATACAACCAACAACACCAGCTCAACAACTGACCTGAGCTATAACACCAGTAAAACCAATCAAATCAGAATGTTCGTTAAAGTCTTTTCACACGAAGCAAGGTAAAAAGACTGCATTAAATCAACAGGCTATAAAACAAATATGAATTATCTTCATCCTTCTCTTACTCATGCTTAACATTTTCCTTTCTTAGGAAATAAACCAACACAGCAACCATCGCTTTATAACTGCCACCACATTTGCAAATAATAATTCAATGGCATAATTGTCACATTTTATAGCCACATTTCAAAATAATACAAATCTCCAACCACGCATCCGAACGACAAATCATGCGTACGCACGCTCGCAACATAAAACTCGTTCTCCTTGCACACACAAACAGACGGTGGCCGAAGGATAAGAGTCCGGTGAATGTGACAGGGCCGGACGAGCGAGACCAAGCAAGTACCAACCCTGAATCACCAGGTTCTCTCCCATCCCCACCGACTACCGCATCAAAAGATGCATAAACGGGAGAAAGAATTTGGATATAATTTAGGATGGCCAGGTTAAAGACTGAATTAACCAGAAAAAAGGTCTCAAACAATATTTCTTTACAATTTTGAAAACAAAAGAAAATTGCGCAAAAGAGAAGAATAAGCCGGCTAACAACAACAAACCAAAACAAAACAAACCACGAAACTGATGCTTACCAGCTACCCGTGGGTGACCCCGAAGAGGCGGGTCAAACGACTCTCTCTGCCCTCTGTCCAGTCGAGAGGACAGAGGCGCAGATGCGGAAAAAGAAGAAGTGATGGTCCCTCTCCTACCAGGCCGACTGTAGGAATTGAAAAACCCCGACTGTACCTTCGACGATACGGTGAAGAACCAAGACCGGAGCAGGCGCTCCCAGAGACATCTTCCGCTCGAGTGAAGAGCTAACCTCCCTCAGCGATGGCGGCCAACAGCCACGCTACTCACAGAGTGAGCATACTTCAAACTAAAAGAAATGAAGCACGTGCGACAGGTAAAAAGACAGGCGAGAGGCCGATAGACAGCAAGTTCGAGAGAAAGGTACCAGCCACCCGTGAACCTGCAGGATGAATAGCACGGGCAGTGGAATTAGAGAGAGAGAGAGAAAGCAACCGAACGTGAGCTGAACTCCCACCAAGGTGCAACCGCACCACAAGCCGCACTAAGGGACGGACACGTGACAACAACAACGATAATAAACAAATGAATAATTTCCGCCACCCCAGTTGGGTCAAACGTCGTAGGCCTCGTGACAAACTCGTGCCCAACAGTGCTACATCCCTCTCCGTATCTGAAACTGTCATGTCTACAGGGCTACATCCCTCTCCCTCTCTGACAAAGGGCAGGGAGAACACACACTAAGGACAATGAGAAAGAGCACATACCAAGGACAAGAACACACAAAATGGCAAGGGAGTAGTAAGAACAATGAGGGAAACACAGCAAGGACAGGGAGAAGATACAGTAAGGACAATGAGGGAGAACAAAACCATAGACAGGAGAAGATACAGTAAGGACAATGAGGGAGAACAAACCATAGACTAGGTAGGTCCAGCCATTTTTTAAACTTGAAAAAATATGGAATGTTTTTGTATTTTTCAAAGACCCCATTAAAAGTGATATACATGCAAAATTTCAAGGCCATGGGTTTAATGTTTTTTGAGATATTGAGCTTTAAAGTTTGGTAAAAAATGGCATTTTTCACGTTTTGGCCAGAGGGCCATGTTTGAACCCTCATATCTTCTGAACTATTCACCCAATATGCTCTCAGATTGGCAGAGTTAGTATTTGTGATGGATACACTAAGCCTATTTTTTTCCAGAGCTCAGTGATTATTCATTTTTTAGCTGTGCCTCTTCAAAAATGACTAAAATGCTATTTTGTCAACGTGTCATTTAGGGGGCAAACACAGGGTATCGTTACTTAATGACCCATAACTCGGGAATTGACACATGCTACAGACAAAGTAGAGGTATCAAAATAATCAGCATTGAAGAAGGAATCTAAAGGTAAAAACATCCATGAGTTTAACCTTCACCTTTATGTACAAAATACATCAAAGTAAACAAAATCACCCACATTCCACATATATTCTGTCATTATCACGGGGACAGAATCAAATGCTCAAGAATTTCACCAAGCAAATATGGTCCAAATAACAGGCAAATATATGTCCAAATGGAACAGCAAATCACAACTGTCTTAAAAACTTCAAATACCAGAAAAATCACCCTCTTTCCATGTCCTTGTTTTTCAGTCAGCTCACCATCACGGCAAAACTGGCCTCTCCATTTTGTGCCCCAAAATTAACAGTACTTTTTAACATACTGTTTGTATCTTCTGTTCAGGGTTCCCCACTGGGTAAAGTCAATGCTCCAAACTCTGTTCTTTGGTAAAATGTTGGAAGTATGAATAAAAGACATATTTACTTGCAACTTCCCCAATGGAGTCTGACAACGGCCATCTGAATAGGTTTTCTGTTCCTTTCTGGTCCATGAAGGAAATACAAGCAAGGTCAGGTCTAACAATGTCTAGAAACTTGACCAATGTAAAATGCATCATCATAGAAAACTGCTACTGACTGTCCCTGGCCTGAGAAATTGAATGGAAATTCACAGTCTGATTCATCATCTGAAGACTGATGACAAATATTCATTTCATGTTCCAAAAGTGCTGAATTATCTGGCTCTTGTGGTTCTTCTTCAGTCTACTGTCAGATTCTTGCAGGTGTGCTGGTTCTTGTCCATCCCCAAAGTACTCCTCTATGTAAGAGATCAAATTGTCAGCCACTGCACATGGTTGTAAATTTCTTACAATCAGCCTATCATCCTTGGCATTGAAAAACCAATTTCAAGAACTTGATCTGGAGTTTCAGTGAAATTCATTCTTCTCAGCTTTGGTATGGAACTTTTTCAGTAGCACCTGAACACCCTCCCTTTGATTTACATGCACCCCCTTGCTCTTGTACTTCATTATACACTCTTCTTTTTTTCTAGCTTATGCGCCTTTCTTTTTCTTCATTTGCTGTTTTCTGTTTCTCCATGATCCCCTGGAGTTCTTCGAGGACAAGCTCTTCTTGCTGCATGGCTTTTGTCTCATTTGAGGCCCAAGTTTCTTAGCTTTTGCCAAGAGTGCAGACTGCTGTTCTTGTGATTTTGACAACAACCAGCTTGATACAGGTTTATTTCTTTTTTCCCATATTGATGGTGGAATGCCGTATCAGTGGTTCTACATTGCAAGTGGGAACAGGTTCTATCTGGTGTTTGCAAATGTCACTGAAGGGACTCTGGACTTCAGCCCATGTTTCTCCCCTGGTTCTTCAACATGTTGAGTTGAAGTAGCAGACGATTGTTTACAACCAGACTTGGCAAATGCGCCGGCCCGGCCCTTCTTCTTTGGACCAATTCTCTCAGCAAGCAGCTGGTACTGGTCATCTTCTGAAATTTATTACACACACACACACACACACACGCATGCATGCACATGTCATGTGCACACACACACACACACACACACACACACACACACACACACACACACACACCACACACACACACACACACACAATTTTTAAATTGAGCACAGTTAATAACTGGACATTTGTTTTGATCTATCAAGATGAAAATGGAATGTTTGAATTCAGAGACTGTGAATGAAAGTGCATGATAATTTTGAAGAACATGTTTTTTTATACCAAGTTCTATATTTATGGATATATGATTTTAACAGTAAACACACATTGCCTCAATTTTCAACAAGACTTTTAAGTGAATGCTATCAGCTACACACACACACACACACACACACACACACACACACACACACACACACACACACACACACACACCCACACACACACAATACACCAGCTAGTCACTTTATAATACATGCTCCAAGATTCCAAATTCAGATTTTCTAGGTCCTATCTTTTACTTAGTTCATAGCCACCAATCATACTGCAGCTTCAAGCTAACATTCTCTTAATTAGTAATGAGTCTATTTTGATTTACTTTTTAGTTTTTTTTTCATTTTCCTTTTATCTCATTTATTTATCAATTTAAATTTATTTTATTAATTCATTGATTCATTTTGGTACAACAGCACTGCAATTAGTGCAAATTAATCAATACATCTGCTACTTTCACTTTTCATTGAGGTCTGAAACCTGAGTTATTGTCCCTGTCGAAGTTACAGTTGCCAAAAATTTTAATCTTTATTCGTAATTTCATTCTAGACAAAAATCATAAACCTTCTAAAATGAAATCTGAACGAGACTGGGAAAAGTTATTCTATGAAATTGTTTTTAAAACTAAAAGGTTGATCGCCGATTGCAACCATTAGTACCGATCACGGGAGCTAACCAACACCACTCGACCGAGCACATGTCTCCCCTTGTCCGATGAAAAAAAAATCACTTCTAAAATAATTTCCAGAGTTAAGAAACACGAATTCCTTTTAAATAACAGGGCAAGAGCTTAAACAAATGAATCGTTCGCATACTTACCAAGATCACGCTCAAGACTGTTGAGATCCATCGGTTTCAACTCGCCCACTCGACTCGAACATCGTGTAAGCTTCGTACCCCCCCGTTGTCGGAATGCTGAATGCCGATTGGACTACGGGGTTCTCTCTTTATCCTGGCCGGAACTTATACACACAGCAGCCTGTGCATCCTTATATACACGAACGAAAAGAGCATCGATTTTTCTACAAAACGAGTGGTCCTTTAACATGTTTTCGTTCAGAATTACCGATATTGCCATGTCTGAAGTTTATGCTAGTCTTTCGGCACAAAATTTACGGCACTTAATAAAAAGGAACTATGACGAAGTTTATACCATTCGATTCTGCAGGCTTTTCTGTTTCATATGGTACCAACATCGTCGCTGTACATATAGTTTGTCAAGTTTCCGAACACTTTTCCGGATGTTGTTGTTTGCGGGTCACGGATAGCCGCGGCGTGAATCGTTGCACAAGGTCGCCGACGCGGTGTTTGGTTTGTGTGTTTAGATCGTTCACAATAAAAGCACACTTCTTTCATACCATAAAAAAACACACAGACTTCATGTCAGAGGTTCATTTTAGATGTGGAGATATTTTTTATTTGACAGTGTTGAGTAGTTGAGGAGTATGCACAAGTTGAAATTGGCAGTTTTCTCCTGTTCTGCTGCCTGTTAGCCGTGGCTACTGTTAGGCTGGACCTACCTACATAGACAGGGAGAAGATACAGTAAGGACAATGAGGGAAAACACAGCAAGGGCAGGGAGAAGATACAGTAAGGACAATGAGGGAGAACACAGCAAGGACAGGGAGAAGATACAGTAAGGACAATGAGGGAGAACACAGCAAGGACAGGGAGAAGATACAGTAAGGACAATGAGGGAGAACACAGCAAGGACAGGGAGAAGATACAGTAAGGACAATGAGGGAGAACACAGCAAGGACAGGGAGAAGATACAGTAAGGACAATGAGGGAGAACACAGCAAGGGCAGGGAGAAGATACCGTAAGGACAACGAGGGAGAAACACAGCAAGGACAGGGAGAATATACGGTAAGGACAATGAGGGAGAACAAACCATAGACAAGGAGAACACACAGGAAGGACAATGACAGAACACGCATAAAGAATTGGGATAACGTTCAGATAGGACAAGGATAGCACACAGTAAGGACAGAGAGAACACACAGTTTGGGATAACACAGAGAATACAACACACAGGTGTGGACAGGGCAAACATAGTAAGGACAAGGACAGTACACACTAAGGACTGGAAGAACGCACAGAAAGACTGGGAAAACACAGTAAGGGCACAGACAATACACAATAAGAAAACATAACAAGGACTGGAGAACACAAAAGTAAAGACAGGGAGAGAAAACACACAGGGAGGACACACAGCGAAGACTGGAGAACACATAATACAGACAGGAAGGACAGAAAAAACACAGAGAAAGGACAGGGAGAACACACAGTTGAAACAGAGAGAACACAAAAGTTAGGACAGTAAGGTTACTAAGAATACACATTGAGGTGAGAAAGAACACACTGGAATTACAAGGAAAATATTTAGTACAGACAGGGAGTACGCATGGACAGAAAGAACATGCAGTAAGGACAGGTGAGTAACACATTATAAGGACAGAGACAAGACACAGTAAGAACAGGATGGACTCAGTTGGGGGGATGGGGGGGGGGGGGGGGAGAGAGAGAGAATACACATTAAGGACAGGGAGTACATTACGAACATAAAGAACATATAGCAAGGATCGGGAGTACATGCAGTAAGGACAAGGATACCACAGGAAAGACAGATACATCGAGAATACTTAAAAAGGACAGAAAGAAATTATGGTAAGAACAATAAAAGCACCTGTTATGGACATGATGAAATCATTGTATGGAAAGGGTCACTATAAAGAGATGGAAAAAATAGGGTAACAACAGGGATAACACATGGTAAGGACAGTACCGAAAACAAACACTAAAGAGAAGGAAAATGCATAATAAGAACAGGAGGAACGCATAGAAGACTGAGAGAACACATAGTAAAGACAGGGAGAGACAGGGAGTATACAGGGTAAGGACATAGAAAAGATTTAGTAAAAACATGAAAAACACAGTTAGGACAGGGGCAACACATAGTAAAGACAGTCTGTACACACAAGACAGAGAAAAGACACACTGAGGACATGGAAAACACACAGTGAGGACATGGAAAACACACAGTAAGAACAGGGAAAACACACAGTCAGGACACAGAAAACACGTAGTAAGAACAGGGAGAAGACGTGATAAGGTTGGACAGAACACACAACACGGCTAAGAAAAATCCACAGTAAGGCAGACCACACAGCAGAGCCTGAGAGAAGACACAGTGAGGACACGGAGGATTTGCTCACAGCCTTGAGAAGTTTGATTTCATCCAGCGCCGTCTCTGTGTAGTGGGAGGCACTCTTCACCACCTTCAGAGCAACATACCTCTGGCACCTGAAAAACAACGTGACACCCGTCAGGCAATAGGACACCTGTCAGATACATTATGACACCTAACAACATGACACCTGTCACCATACTAAGACACCTGTAAGACAGCTTGACACATGTCGGGCAGCCTGACTTTTGTCTGACACCACACTACGGGAACCTGTAAGACGAACCCGAACGTTTAATACCCCGAACCTGTCACAGGGCTTCGATTGCGGCTAGCGCAATTTTCACATGAGATTTGAATGGTTCCCCTCATGAGTGTAAAGGGTTTTATATTTATAATTACTTTTTCTTCATCTTAACCCCCCCCCTTTTTTTTTTTTTGAAGTCTTATTAAAATTGGGAAGAATTTTTAAAGCGTTTGTTTTCCCCCATACAAAACTGTTCAGCATTATTTTGAAATGGCATCACATTTTAAATCATGCCCAGGATGTTGCGTCCCTGTTGCTGCAGTGCGGGGGTTGAATCGGTTCTTTTTTTCATTCGAATTGTGAACAGCAAAAGGGGCCCCTATGCCCATAGCCATCTTTCCCCAGTATGAATGATCAGTTTTCAATGGATTCAGGTCAAACAAGTGAAAAAGATTGAAAAAGTAGAATGGGTCCCTGTAATTTAGTTTTTTACTGAAAAGGTAAATTTCCCCTTCACGCTTTGTTCATTGTCCTGTGCATGTTCAGTAAGAAAATGCATAAAGGAAAAAACAGCACTGGGGAAGACTACCAAACCTGTAAAAAGGCTTGATAAGATTTCCCTGTTAAGCAAATTTAACCTTTTTCTTTGATGAGGAACGTTTTGTTCTAGGATTTCAAAAAAGGGGGCCCAAGGGCCCCCCTCCTTAAAAAAAGGGGGCCATGGGTAAAAAGGGTGAGGCCCTAAAAGCGTGAAAATTCAGTTTTAAGTTAATCAAAATGATTACTTTATGGCCAAAAGAAAACAAAAACAAAAAAAAGAAATGATTACTTTTTATTACAAAAACGCCAAAAAACACACCCCCCCAAAAAACCACACACGTCACCACATTTGACATCCTTAGAAGATTTGCTTTTTTGGTGGTGCATGTACTCAGTGAGCCCTTTTTGGCGTCATAAGAAAGTGAGCAAGTTTGTCACCTCACATGAATCCAGCAACTCAAAGCTACCCAACATTAATTCGTTTTTTTATGAAGTGACCACATATTGTAAATTTATATACATCGTATCACCTTAAAAAAACCCTTTTTAAAACTGTAAAAAGCATGTGTAACCCCTTTCCCCATACACACTGAAAAGTTTTTAATAATATGTGGGCCCTAACCCCACAGAACTCCATTCATTTTTGTAGACCCTCCTACCCTTTGTTGCTTCCACTCTCTGAGCAGCTGTGAGTCATGGTCTTTGTGGGAGGACCTTACTTTTTGGGGGGTCATCAGCATTTTTGGGGCTGTCTTCTTTCAGCCTTTTTTTGGGCTGTTTTGATGGCTTTTTGGGCATGAAACCACGCTCACGTGGAGTGGCTTCGTTTTCACCATCTTCATTATTTGCGATTTGGGGTTCACTGGCACTTTCAACGTTTCGCCTCCGGCGTCGATCGGCTGGACACGCTTCGTTGATGAGTAGCCGTAACGGTGGCTGTAGACTCATTTCGACTTCCAGCTGTGATCTTTATTTAGTGGTTTTTTTTTCGTGAAGGCGAAAAAAACAGAGTGTTTGGCTTTGCGCGCTTCATGTTGAAGCCGACATGAGGACTGTTGAATCCCCGTCCCGATTGGCTAAACTGCTGCTTTGGGCCCAATGAAAAAATTTTGGGTGAACGCGCGTTCGGCTAAAGGAATTGCTAGGGGCTATCCCCGGGCAGGGCGAAGCCGCGCTGGTTGTGCAAAAACGCGTTGTTTTTTTTTTTGCGGTTTTTGGGGCCGCGTCTTTCGGATTTTTTTGGGGGCTTAAAAAAAAATATTGGGGGAAAATCCGCAAGGGCGCGCTCTAAAATAAACACTGAGGATTTCTTTTTTTCTAAACAATTTTCACCTTTCATTCTCTCTCTCCTCTCTCTTCTTCTCTCTCTCTTACCCCCACAACACATCCCGGACACACGTGACACACTCGCAGAGTGCGTTGCCGCACGACCACCACACTTGTACACTCAGTGATTTCTTTTGAATTAAAGAAAACACTAAAAAATACAGTCTCAACCCTTCCCAAAGAATATTGGACAAAAGATCTCTCCTTCATATCTAATCATTTGCCCGTGCAAGTTTTTAAGTTTGGAGACTTGGATCGGGGCCCTGTCTTGCTCGTCAAAGGTGCGCAGCCATTTTTTTGCAGATGAGACAAACCCTTTTTCCAGTGGTCCCGTTACCGAATATTATTGAGAAAAAGGGGGTGTGGTGTGTAAATGTTTGGGGAAGGGGGGAGGGACGTGTATAAGGTGGGTTTTTTCACTTCTTTACACTACACCAAATGCAAGTGGAATATCATGGCTGTTACGCTGACAAACCCAATCCCAAAAAGTTGTTTAAAAAAAAAAAACAAAAAACAAAAATACAGTGACAAAAGTCATTCCTTTAAACAGACAGACCTGAAATCCCAGCACAGCCGGGAAATGGAGAAATGACCCCCCGCCAGTTTCTGCCCCCGGTAACAGTATTTTAACACCCCCCCTGCCTTCACGGGTGATACCCCCTTTTCACACACACACCACACAATAACCCAGCAAGGCATGCGAGGACTTACAAATTTTTTGCCTTTGTTTTTGGTCTCATGAAGGAGACATAAAAAAACCCGAACATTGTTATCTTTGTTATTTACATTTTTGTGGAAGGAATAAATTTCCCCCCCGAAAATGTCCTTTTTTTTTGATGCCAGGTTCGGGGGGAAATTTCCCAAAATTTAAAACTGTTTTCTTTGTTATCATGTCAAGTATAGGAGATAAATTTACAATGAAAATGTTGTTTAAATTTTTTATTTGGGGTGTATAATTCATAATGAGCACAGTTTTTTATTTTATCTGTCATGTCAAAAAGGTAATCAAGATGAAAAAACCCGTACCTTGTTTGTGTGTGAGGATAAAAACGAAGAACTTGCACTTTTATAATGATGTCCTTGAAGGATAATTATAATGAACATTTACCTTGATTAATGTCAGGGAGGGGGAATAGTTTCCAAAAAACGTGGTCCCTTTGTTTTGAGCCTGTAGGAGAAATAATTTACAAAAAACCTGTAATCTGTTCCCTGTGCTTGTTTTAGGGGGGGGGAAAAATCGCTCTGAAAATTGTTTCTTTTGTTTTAATGCATGCGGTGGGAAAAATTCCCATGAATTTCTATTCTCTGTCCGACACATGCAGAGGAAAAATTCACAAGAACACTGTTACCCTTTTTTATGAGGCATAGGGAAGCATTATTCACAATGAATACTTTTCCTTTCTTTTGCTAACATGTAGAAGAATAGTTCACAATAAACTTGTTACCTTTACTTGATGAGTGAAGGAAAAATTCAAAGAACTTGTTAGATAACCTTTGTTTGAGGGTGTTGGGGAATAATTACTGGGAAAATACCCTTTTTTAGATTTAAACGAACACTGTTACCGTTAGAGGCTGAGAAGAAATAATTTACAGTGAACATTGTTACCTTTGTTATGACGACAATGGAGGATATTCCCATGAAAAAATGTTACCCTTTTTTATGTGGAATGTAGGGGAATAAATTTCCATGAACCTGTGCCTTGTTTTGTGGCATGTAGGAGGAATAAATTCATTATGAACACTGTTGCCTTTGTTATGATGGCATGTAAGAGGAATATTTCACCATGAACACTGTTACCTTTGTTATGATGGTTGTAGGAGGAATATTCACTATGAACACTGTTGCCTTTGTTATGATGGCATGTAGGAGGAATATTCACTATGAAGAGTTACCTTTGTTATGATGGCATGTAGGAGGAATAATTCACTATGAACAGTTACCTTTGTTATGATGGCATGTAGGACGAATAATTCACTATGAGCACTGTTACCTTTGCAGTAATCTCGGGGATCTTCCTGCTCATCTTCATCGGTTTCCCAGATGTCATCTTTCTTCCCAAGTCACATTGCTTTATCTCTCTGTCTTCCAACCTGCAAATCATCATTCATGTCAGGCTCTATCCCCCAAACTACAAGTTTTCACATTAAGCTCTATCCTCCAAACTACAAGTCACCATTCACATCAGTCTCTTATCCTCCAACCTGAAAGTCATTCACATCAGTCTCTATCCTGAACCAGAAAGTCATAATTCAAATCAGTCTCTATCCTCCAACCTGAAAGTCATCATTCTCATCAGTCTCTATCCTCCAACCTGAAAGTCATCATTCACACAGTCTCGATCCTCCAACCTGAAAGTCATCTTTCACATCATTTCTATCTCCAAACTACAAGTCGCCATTCACATCAGTCTCTATCCTCCAAACCACAAGTCATCATTCACATCAGTCTCTATCTCCAAACTACAAGTCACCATTCACATCACCATTCACATCAGGCTCTATCCTCCAACTTAAAGTCACCATTCACATCACCATTCACATCAGTCTCTATCCTACAAACTACAAGTCACCATTCACATCACCATTCACATCAGGCTCTATCCTCCAAACTACAAGTCGTCACCATTTATGTCAGGCTCTATCCTCCAACCTGAAAGTCATTCACATCAGGCTCTATCCTCCAACTGAAAGTCATTCACAAAAGGCTCTATCCTCCAAACTACAAGTCATCTATTCACATCAGGCTCTATCCTCCAACCTGCAAGTCATTATTCACATCAGCTCTATCCTCCAAACTACAAGTCATCATTCACATCAGGCTCTATCCTCCAACCTGCAAGTCATTATTCACATCAAGCTCTATCCTCCAAACTACAAGTCATCATTCACATCAGTCTCTATCCTCCAACCTGAAAGTCATTCACATCAGTCTCTATCCTCCAACCTGAAAGTCATTACTCACATCAGGCTCTATCCTCCAAATACAAGTCATTCACATCAGGCTCTATCCTCCAACCTGAAAGTCATCATTCACATCAGTCTCTATCTCCAACCTAAAAGTCATTCACATCAGGCTCTATCCCCCCAAACTACATGTCATTCACATCAGGCTCTATACCCCAACCTGAAAGTCATTCACATCAGGCTCTATCCTCCAAACTACATGTCATTCACATCAGGCTCTATCCTCCAACCTGAAAGTCATTCACATCAGGCTCTATCCTCCAACCTGAAAGTCATTCACATCAGGCTCTATCCTCCAAACACATGTCATTCACATCTGAGGCTTATCCTCCAAACTACATGTCATTCACATCAGGCTAGCTCTATCCTCCAAACTACATGTCATTCACATCAGGCTCTATCCTCCAACCCTGCAAGTCATTATTCACATCAAGCTCTATCCTCCAAACTACAAGTCATCATTCACGTCAGGCTCTATCCTCCAAACTACAAGTCATTATTCACATCAGGCTCTATCCTCCAAACTACAAGTCATTATTCACATCAGGCTCTATCCTCCAACCTGCAAGTTATTATTGGGGGCCGGAATAGCTCAGTTGGTAGAGCGCCTGACTCGTAATCTTGGTGATCCTGGGGTTGCGGGTTCGAACCTCCGCCGGGGCGTTTCGGTACAGGGGAATTTTTCCCTGGAATTAACATTGGTTCTGACTCCATTTCCCTTACAGTCCTTCGAATGAGACTATAAACCGAGGTTCCGTGTGTGAACGCATGCATAACATCTTGCACACACGTAAAATCCATCACCAACTTTCGGAAGAGTAGGCCAGTTTGGCCGTTGGGTATGGATGACACGTTACACATAGCATGCACTCTGCGTTTAGAAATTAAAAGAATGAAGGAAGTAAGGAAAATGAGTGATCGATATTGAATGATACTGACTCGATGACACGGGAAACGACTGAATGAAGCGCCAGTGGCAGCTCTTCAGTCGGCACTACCCAGGTAGGCAGCCCGTTGTGTAGACGAGTGTTGATTGTAAAGCGCTTAAAGCTTGGCCTCTAGCCGAGAATAGGCGCTATATAAGTATTCATTATTATTATTATTATTATTATTATTATTCACATCAAACTCTATCCTCCAAACTACAAGTCATCATTCACATCAGGCTCTATCCTCCAACCTGCAAGTCATCATTCATGTCAGTCTTTATCACTGCCCAGGCTGTCTGTGCGGGTGTCTGTGTATGCATTCTCAACAGACAGCAGGACACAAAAGACAGGTTTGACACCACAGTTCCATATATAATTTAAATCAGTAAACCTCTTTGATCATGGCAATCAGGAGAATGGCCACAGATTACCTGTGAATGTCTGTGTGACTTGGGAAGTGCAAGTATCCCTTAGGGAGTTACTTTGTAGTTTTATACTTTGGCCTACACTCAAGAATGCTTCCGAACAAGGTATAGTTCAACGATCTGAAAAAGCCACGATGACGCACAGGGAGGCTGTCTACTGCACTCTCTAAATTCAAATACACACACAACAGTAAACAAACAGTTTCAGCATGAACAAGTGTTTCCAAAATTGTTTGGCACAAGAAAAGACTAATTTGCCTAAGTTGCAAAAGTGCTTACCAATGAGAGAAGGCGGCTTCCTTGGGGGAAAGAAAACACCCCTATTATTACTTTTTCAATCCCTTGCTTTCCATTACTCCCAATCTCAAGGAGAGTCACTATGAGCTAAATTCAAGTGGGGAGAATCCTTTGAAATCCTGGGGCAGGATGCTATCAAATTCAATGAACATTGTAGTTTGTGTGCAGCTCCAGCTAGTCAACAACATATTACCAAACAATTCTAGCTGTACCATTTTAGAGGAAATGAGATACAGAAAAACCACAGCTTTTCACTTAAAAGCAGAAGAAAAAAAAAGAAGAAAAAAAAAAGAACACAATATGATTTCAACCAACCATTTTCAACGACAAAAACAAAGTCTTATTGCCCCCCACACATGGAAAGTCTTGAGGTGGATCCCACGGTCCTTTAAAATATAAAATCTTTTTTTTCGAAACCCATGAAAAGACACAGTTCCTTTTGTTTCCCTCGCATCACAGGAAGCAACCACTCAGCAGTCAATCAAAGCAGAATTCACCTTTCAAGATCACACAGGCTCACTCCTTGCTACCACCTCAAAAACAGAAACATTTTATCATGGCAACAAAGACACATGGATCATGGCTGGTAGCTTTCATATCATCTCCTCCAAAAAAGGTGGTTGCACAAAACAGACAGTGGGAGGTGGGGGGGGGGGGGGAGAACAGGGAGGGGACAAGTGATACTAATCCGGCACAGGAAAAGGGGAACAAAGGTGTAACACCTAGCACTAACGAAGTCCGCTTTGAATGGTATACTCTCAGTTTAAGTCGTTTTTTCACAACTGTAAATTCAATTTTCTTTTTTTTTTTCTCCCCCCCTCGAAGATCAGAAGGGAGAAAAGATCAGAAACTCAGCACCAAAAGTGTTACAAAAGATGATTTTTCTGATGATGAACAATTTTGACATTTTGGGAAAAAGTAAGGGTCAAGAATGCAAGGAACACAAACATTTTTAACTTTTGAGAACTAAGGCCATACCCTACACACACACACACAGATTCACCTGAACCCACCTGTCAGATAGATGGTAACAGTGGGAGTGAGCTGCTAGTAGTACTAGGCCCTCCAGCACCTAACACATAACTGTGCTAGCACTGAGCAACACCAATCAGGGTGTGTGTCCCAACGAACCCTTCTCAGGTCAAATGTGGGGTGTGTTGTGTGTGTGTGGGGTGTGTGTGGTGTGTGTGTGTGTGTGTGGTGTGTGTGTGTGTGTGTGTAAACTTAGCAAAGAAAGCAGTCAAAGAAGCAAACAAAAGTAATTATAGAAGCAGGGAAAGAGCACAGAATTCTTAACAGGGAACAAGATATACCCAAAAGGGCGGGATTTGTTGAAACCATGCAGCAATCCTTTAATTTCAAGTATTTCACATTGTGTGGTCTCAAAGTCAGAGAGAAACCGAGCTCAACATGGCCAACAAGCAGAGTGTCGACTGTCACTTCCACATTTTGCAATCTATTTTACAAGGCAAAATATCTAATGTGAAATATTTTGGGGAAAGGGCATGAAAGAGAAATGAAAGAGACAGCCTAAATAACTATGGTAATATTTGCATCTTCCTGCAAGTGGGATGTAGCTGAAGGTGAAAATATAGCTAAAGAAATGTGATCACTGCAAACGATGAATTTTTGTTTGTTGTTGTAAAGATGTCTGCCAGTGTGGGCAATGAGAGTATTAGAAAGAAAGTGTGAATTCAGTGAGTATTTTCTGTTGTGAATTTGGGGGCCCACACAGGTCTGTGATAAAAGTAAACAGGCAAACCTAAAGACATTTTGAGGTTTTCAGATCTGGGGATACGACAGATGCATGTATCATGTAAAGAACAGGGGACAAAGTGACGGGATAGGGCATAAGAACGAGATGATGCTTAGTTAAAGAAAGAAGTAGGGAAACACCTCAGTGTGAGTCACACTTACTCTATTATGCAATGTGTGTGTGTGTGTGTGTGTGTGTGTGGGGTGTGTGTGAGAGGAGAGAGAGAGAGAGAGAAGTAGAGGGGGGAAAGAGAGAGGAGAGAAAAGGAGAGAGAGAGAGAGAAAATGTAGATGTTTATTCGTAAAGAGAGAAGAGATAGAGAGAGAGGGAGAGGGGAAAGAGGAGAGTGGCCCTCCATCATAGAATCACAGATTCCCATAAGTTAGACTATGGTTAAATAAATTTGTAAAAAGTTTTACAAAGTCTGTATCATCTATAGGAAATCAGGACCCAAACGATTGCATCTCCTCCAAGATGACTTAAAGGTCTACTTTAGAGATTTTTGATAATTTGTTAAAAACAGGTCTACATGTCATATAACTACGGTATGGTATTCATTTTTAAAAAAAATCGCCGAAAGAATTTAATAGATAAAAAACGACTTTTGCACACCTGTTCAAACCCCGCGCGGGTAGAACCGAAAACCGTGACGTCACTTGATGGACTGGCCGTCAGCCGCGACCTACACAACAAGCCAACGCCAAGTAAAATTCAACACGAGTTGCGAACCCTACAGCCTAAAAAAATCACGAGGGGGTGGCAGATATTGTGCTGTAGCGAGTGCAGCCGCTTCAGGCGGAACGGATATTCTTTGCACACATTTCCATCTGATCCAATACTCGAAAGAAGTGGATTCAGTTCGTGCAACCATGCCGGGTAGCTAAAATTCTTTCTACCAGTCAGTTCCAGCTGGACCGCGGAAACGAGCTATTCCGACAATTGCCGAGCCCGTTCGAGTGGATCAAAAACTTCGTCTGCATTGTGCGCGTTATACTTTGAAGGCGGAGTGGTAAGCTCGTACAGTTGAGTACGATAGTCGCACGTTTATTCTGCTCTTATCTATGGACAGATCTCACTTGTTAAATTGAATGAACACGTTTAAAGGGTTGAAGAAGAGAATTCTACGCTCGCCGTCCCCGCGTGATCGCATCAGAAGTCAGTCGGTAGCCTCCTTCGAGACTTCGGTAAAATCCAACGGCCTTCGGAAAAGCTTGTTCGGGCGTCCAGGTGGAACTGAACTGACGTGGTAAAAGAACTTAGCGTTCAAACTATAAGGGACAGGCCTTGCAGAAACATCCCCAGAGTCACATTGACTGTCGCCCAATCATAGTCACTGCTTTTACATGATAAATTAAATACCCAGCGAGATGCGCAAGAACCATCAGAATCGCTTTCTGTCGCCGTCGCTGTCCATCAGTGACGTCACATCCAAGAGCAGTTAAACCATGCCAAGATTTAGTTGATTACCTCCCTTTTCTGATTACAGGTGAAAATGCCCACTTTCGCGGATCGATTTCGTGTGATCGGGAGCGAATCGGATGTTTATTTTACCAATTTATCAAACATTTCATATTCTGCATAATCTGACCAATTATCGAAAAAACCCCTAAAGTAGACCTTTTAAACATTTTGGTCATCATGGAACAACAACTTATTGATTTATACCCTGAAGTGTACTAGTATCCTGTCTTGGCTCAGGTCAAAGGTCCTAACTACCTATAAATGTCAGTAACGGTCACATCCGGAGCAGGTATGGTCAGCAACTACCTTCACATCCTCACCATCAAGGACCTGAAGTGGAGCACTGTATTTACAGAGTCACACAAAAGCTAAAAGCAACCTGGGTTCCTGCAGGAACTTCTCTAAAACCATGCTGTCAAGCAAGCGTAAAATTTAAAAACCCCAATGCTTATATTAACACCCAGTCCCTCCCTTTTAGATCAAGCTACCTGAATGAACCTATCTGTAAATAAGTTTAGCAAGAATAGACATCCAAAGGAGCACACGAGTATAAAGTCTTTCAAAATTCAGCATCATCTGAAGTCCCTTTCCTAGTGTTAAAAGGTCAAGCTGAAACCAAATCTCAGCTTAATATCTGTTCAAGATCGTCAACAGCCTTGTAACATTCTTTCCCCCTTTCTATAGCCTGCTTCGCAAGAACCAACTAATCACTTGTTTAAATTTTATCAATCCTTGTTCAGAATCCAATGCTTTCAAATTCCGTCCAAACCTTCTTAGGAGAATACTCCCTTTAATCTCAGTGGCCAAGCTCCCCTCCTGGCATCATGCTGGAAGGAGCTCAACAAACTGACTTTTTGAATTCAGGTAGGGACTGTTCTGAGGCTGGTATAAGGGGCTAAGGGCTAAGGCTGTGCGAAGAATTACACTAGCTGCGAGGGCTGGGCCTGGCCCTGAAACATACAATCTTTTGGGGTATCAAGGCCAGGCCAATCACTGAATCAGGCGGGCAAGTTGCAGTTCAGAGTTGACTCACTGCGCCACACCCAAGTCGCTGAAGGTTTAGCGAGATGGCATAACTTTGAAGGTTGAAGAAGTCTGAACAAAGTACATACAAGATGTAACATTGCCAAAACTTAAAAACAAGTCACAGTGCTTGGCTGCATCTAGAAAGATGCCAATCTCATGCTGATACCATTTTTTCACATGCCTACTCTATGTGTGCTTGCAATATTGGTTGTGCATCATGGGCATCTGAAGCAATTCCTTGCTCAAGAATTATTCATGCTACCAAATCACATATGGTAGCATATGGTATTTAATAAAAGAAAAAAATTCCACACGCTGATTGGCTCAGGTAATTTCGTTCAGAGCTAACACAATTACTTAAGTTGCCAAGTGTGCATTCACCTCAGGAACCCTATATCCATAAACAAGACCCAAACCGTCCCACAATTTAACCAGGATCTATATTTTTCACTTTTGTGAGTGTCTGCTGAGTTTCATGTGAACTGCGGGGCATGGCCTTTTCTACACAGGTCTGTCAAGTTCTAAGCATCAAGATGGCAGTTAAGTTGGATGCAACAGCCATTGTTACTCAACCTCCTGTCACCCGTCATCACCTGCTGTGTCCTTTTGTTTTGGAGGACGCCTGACCCCGTTTTGCACTCACATACCTTAAAAATAAATGCATTTCAACTTGTATTTTCACGGCCGAATTTTTTTTTCTTTTTAATCGTAACTTTCGTCTCAGGTGTCCGATTTGGGACACATTTTGCACATTTCACAGAAAATGTTTTGCTCTTTCTGATGGTGGTGATTTTTTTTTTTCATTAAATTAATTTCCTTTTCTTTTGACACATTTCTACTGTCCATCACAAAGTCAAACAACAGTGATTCGGGTAAACTACTCACTTTCTTTTCTTATCCGCCTTTCCCTTCCCCCTCTTTGTCCGTGCCGGGTCGTCATGTCCTGTGGAAATCAAAGTACACATGTTAAAACCCACATCGATATTTTTCAAGTTGACTTCTGCTTGCTCAAGGCTATCCACATTTATCCCCTTAGGTGAGATAATCTACAGACAAAAAAAGAGCTCAACGAGTAACTGAAATCGGCTTTTCGGCGACAGATTATCTTCTCCTACACTATGCGCTACATGGATGGATGTGGTTTAAATCTCCTCCAAGTGGCGTAAATCTCCGGTGCATTTTTTCACGTTTACTTAGCTGTCTAGGATTTAACCTAAATATAGATATAGTTGATTTCAAATAAATACATTTTCTCCGAGCAACTCACCTTTCTGTGTGACTTTGGAGCTCATCGCCGCATGCAACTAGCATCTACTGAACAACTCATACGCATGCGTGATAGCAGCTACCATTTTACTGGAATTACTTCCCTTCGTTCTGTTTTCCACTGAGGGGCCGTATACAAATTGCCTTAGGCTAGTGTATTCGGCCATCTGAGGTACTCTCATTTTGTACATGACGATGGGTAGTCTCCAGCTAATGGTCGTGAACTCGAACCACAAGCTAGGTCGGAATTTTATGGGCTTGGAAACCAGCACTGTCCGCGGAGTAGTCTACGTGAAGACTGTGGGCACGGGGCAGGTTAAACATCCCCATCTGGAAGAAGAAGAAGGTTGCCATCCCTCAAAGCTAGAAGGATAAGAGATCTGATCCAAACTTATAAAATTTTCAATAATCTAGATGATATTGATCAAGCATGTTTTTTGTTGTTTTTTTTTAACCTGCAAAAACCAACATAACCCGTAACAGTTGTGACAAAGTACAAATACGGCAAGTTAATACTAATATAAGGAAACATTCCTTCAGCCAGAGGATAGCACCAGTTTGGAATAAACTAACTCCGAACATCAAACGTGCACCAAATACAAACTCTTTTAAAAATCTTATCAGGATCAGTCAGGATCAGGGGCGTTGTATCAAATACAACTTAGCCTATTTAGGCTTTTTACGCCCCTTCTGTATGTATATAGGCCCTATCCTTTTTTTTTCGTAACCGTTGGTCCAGTCATAGGCTAGCTCAGACCTATTATCCATCAAATTCATATTAATTTTTGCTAATAATTCATGTTTATCTATGAGGTTCTTAAAAACATTAATACTAGGTGCACGTTTGATGTTAAGTGTTAGTTTATTCCAAAAGTTGGTTACTCTATTAGTAAAAGTAAATTTTCTTAAATTCGTTCTAGAATATTGTTTAAATATCTTGTCTTCACTGTTCCTTGTAACATTCTTCTTCGGAGTTCAAAAAAAGCTGCTTTATCAACATCATCAATTTCATTAAATATCTTGTATGCTTGAATCAAGTCTCCTCTTATTCTTCTTGCCTTAAGTGTTGGAAGTTGCAGATATTTTAATCTTTCCTGATATGAGTAATCTTTTATATTATGAATCATCCTTGGTTGCTCTTCTTTGTACCTGTTCTAGAGCTTCTGATTGTCTCTTTAGCATTGGATACCATACAGTGTTGCCATATTCAAGAACAGGTCTAACTCGTGCAATCAAAAAAGTGTCCTTTTCCATAAATGTAAAGGTTCTTTTTATTATTCCAATCATTCATTTACAATATGATTGTCAAATAGTAAATTTTTGTCAAAAGTCACACCTAGGTCTTTCTCTTCTTCACATTTAGATACTTTTATTTCCTTGCCCCCAATTTTCATTATATACTCCTTTTGCGGTAAGCCTAAAATAATTACTGACATCATCGATAAGCATAAGCATTATCGATAAGCATAAAATAATTACTCACATCATGTTCGACTTTGATGGTCGAAAATAAAAACTGGGCTCACTGTGGACCTGACAAATGAAAGAGCACACAAAGAAGGGGCATATAAAGCCGCGAGGCCGTGATGAAATAATCATCGCCCCTAAAGTAGTAGTAGTAGTAGTAGTAGTAGTAGGGACGGCGTTTTGATTACGCCTAGACCGCGAGGTCTAATATTTGTCCCCTCCTGGTTTGGTTCTGGTTATTTTTATCTAGATTGGTCGTACCTAATGGGGTTTCTACTCGTCATAGCCATAAAATAGATCTTCTAGCTGGGGCAGTTTGTCGATCAGGTTCTTGAACTCATTCACAGATTTTGCAAATTTAACTGATGAAGGTAATGCATTCCATGGGTTAACAACTCTAAAAGAAAATGAGAATTTGCGCTTGTTAGTTCTGGCATGCATTACAAAGAGTTTTCCTGAACCTGAAACCTGAACCTGAGACAGTGACAGAATAATCAACTGGTTGATTGCGGTCGCTTCCCTGGAACCACAAGCTAGATCGGAATATTATGGGTTTGGAAACCAGCACTGTCCGCAGGGTAGCTGAGACAGTGACAGAATAATCAACTGACTGATTGCGGTCGCTTCCCTGGAACCACAAGCTAGATCGGAATATTATGGGTTTGGAAACCAGCACTGTCCGCAGGGTAGCTGAGACAGTGACAGAATAATCAACTGATTGATTGCGGTCGCTTCCCTGGAAGAAGAAGAAGTCGCTCCAGGAAACTGATCTGTGTTCCTCCCGTCCCCCCTCTCCAGGATCCCAAACAGTAGGCCAGTGGAGTTTGAGATTTCCGAACATTTCATATTCCGGGATTGTATAAAGGTTAATGGAAAAAGTAACAGCGTGACAAAAATTAAAGACGGCAGGGCTTTATTGACATATGATTTTGGCACAGGCTTAATTCGCCTACTGCCAACGCTACACAACAGATCAGTTCTTCATTGTTGTAATTGCAAATTGAGGGTGCACAGCAAAAAGCAACATTTGACAGACTTCCAAAAGCATACTACAATTAGACTGGATGCAGCAAGTATTTGAACTCCCTGCTCAGGTCCTAGAATGGGGAGAAGGACCTTGTGGTCTCTCTAATCTGAACACCTGAGACAAACCTTATTTCATCTGAGTGTAATTCCTTTCTGCTATTTGAGTATCCTGGATGCAAAACGACGGGATGCTGAGAGCAGCCTGGCGTCACATGACTGATGACAGGTCCCAATCCTGCTGATGATGCATCATACTCTAAATGTATTTTGGTGTTCAGTTCGTAATGTATGAGAACACATGCAGAGGTTGGGAGCTCAATGGTATTCTGAAATGCTTTCTGATATGCTGCGGTCCAGCACCAGTTTGTCTGTTCCTTCAGAAGTTGATGTAGTTTTTTGCTTTTCTTTCTTTCTGCGTACGCAGGCTGATACTCCTGCGGACACTCCCTGTATAGCAAGGCAGTGGAGTTTTGTGTGTATGCCCTTTTTTATCCCGCCATTAAGGCAGCCATACTCCATCTTCGGGGAAGGTGCATGCTATGTGTCACGTGTCATCCATACCAACGGCCAAACTGGCCTTCTCTTCCGAAAGTTGGTGATGGGATTTTACGTGTGTGCAAGATGTTATGCGTGCGTTCACACACGGAACCTCGGTTTATAGTCTCATTCGAAGGACTGTATGGGGAATGGAGTCGGAACCAATGTTAACTCCGAGGGAAAAATCCCCCTATACCGAAATTCGAACCCGCAACCCCAGGATCACGAGTCCGGAGCTCTACCAACTGAGCTATCCGGCCCCCCGGTTGATGTAGTGAGTTCAGTGGCCAAATTTCGAAGGAAGAGGGCATAAATCTGTACCATGCCTACGTATGACCCAAGGTCATTGACATGGTTTGGTGCAGGGGCCTCAGAAACGGCCTTCACCTTGTCTCCTTCTTCTTCTTCTTCCGAATACTGGATAGGGTTCGATGAACGTTAGTATCCAATGAATGAGTGATGGTTTAGAGCTGGTTCCCTATTTAGGGGTTTTAGTGGTGACCCATTGGCTCTTAGAGTTTAAAAACTATGTTAAAAACTAAATACAATGCTGCCTTGGTGGATTATGGCAGAAGACCTAGGCTTGTAGAACAACCTAGGCCTTGCTTGAATCTCTCCAGTGAAGGAGAGTCAGTGAGGCTGGCAGGAAGGTTGTTCCATTCCCTAATTGTCCGTGGGAAAAAACTGGCATGAAGAAAGGGGTGTCTAGTGTGTTCCTGGTGAAGTCTCTTCGCACCCTGGGTTCTAGAACCTGAACTTCTGAAGAATTTTGATGGCTCTATATCTACAAGGGTGTTCACAATGCGATAGAGCACGAGCAGGCGGTTGTTAGCTCTGCGTTGTTGTAGTGGTTCCCATTTCAAAACGTCCAACATGCTTGTCACACATCCTGGGGTCTGGTCGGTGTAGTTGTTGTAGACAAAGCGAGCTGCTCTGCGTTGCACTTGCTCCAGCGCTGCTATGTCTCCTTGGCCGGTCGGGTCCCAGACTGTGGATGCATACTCTACGACCGGTCTGACCATGGTTTTGTAGGTGGCTGCTTTGACTGTGGACATGCACTCTCTGAAGTTTCTCCTATGGAAACCAACAGTTCTGTTACCTTTGTTGACTGTGGTCTTGATGTGGTGTGACCAGGATAAATCATCACTGAAGTTGATGCCTAAGTACTTGCTATTTGATGTAGCTTCCAAAACTTGATCATGTCTGTAATTGGATGCAGCCCATCTTTGTCAATATCATGGGCTGGGTTATCCATTCTGTTTAAGAATTCACATTTGGATTTTTGAGGTCCAACGCCATGATCCTCAAACCTCTTCATGGACCTGTTCCAGTCTATCCAAGGGTTCTTCTATTGCTGACCCTGTGATCTTTACATCCTCTATGAATGCAACTCCACCCAGGATTCCCCAGAGAATTCTTTCTATTGTCCTTTGGACGACAGCTGGTGCTGATGCAACTCTGAGTGTCTTTACAGCCCCTTGTGTGATGGGATTGTCAATACACATGATTCTTCTGCCACTTTCATCTGTATGGTAGGCTTGAGTAAGGTCCACTTTGGTGAAGATTTTGCCTCAAGCTAATGTGGCAAACAAATCTGATGATTTTGGAAGAGCATACTAGTCCACATCAAGCACTGGACTGACAGTCACTCTGTAATCCCACAGACCCAAACTTCACCATGCTTCTTTGGCACAGCCACAGTAGGGGGTACCCAGTCACTATACTTCACCTGTTTCAGAACTCCAACCTCTTCCATGATGCAGTTTCCCTCATTGTGCCTCCACTTTTGGTGGCATGGCACAGCGCACTGCCCTTGCCTTCATAAATTTGGCTATCACGACTTCTGAACTTAACTATAGTGATATTTTATATGAATAATGCAGCAAGTTTCAGTTTCATCAAGGACATGTCACTGTGTGTGGACAGGTCCATATACGCTTCACCACATTGCGGCACACACTATATGATGGAATTTTTAAAATTCGGTCATCAGGACAGTGACAATATGATAGTATTTGTAGACATGTAGACTTTTACTGAATGCCGTGCTCAATTTTGAGCCAGCGTGATTTTTTCAAGATATACAAAGAATGGTGTTGTTTTGGTGCCTTGTAGATAAGGTGAGTGGCTGAATTTTCAACATGTTGTAGTGGCTGAACTAAGGCTGCAGGCACACCAAGATGAAGAGCATTGCAATCAGCTAATCTTTGCGGGATGCAGGACACCAATGTTTTCGTGGCCTGTTCTGTAAGGAAAGGTCTGACAGAGGTGATGTGGCAGAGTTCAAGGAAGGATGCATGGCAGATTTTGGATATGTGATGTTTCAGGGTGTAATCGAAGTCAAGATAGAAGCCAGTCACTAACACATGGCATAAATGAGATGTCAGTGGAGCTTAGTACTATTGACAGATTAAGACGGGTGTCTTGAGCCTGAGAGTGTTTTATATACCGGATAGCATCTGTTTTATCATCGTTGAAATTCAGCTTATTACCAGACATCCACTGTTAGATATAAAAGACACAAACTTGAGGATTTTTTTTTTACTGAATTGAGAGAATTTAAGAACAGGGTCTCAGGGCTAACCACTACACAGATGTCTGACCTGTGCATTAGCCCAACGCACTGGTCGGTGTCACATCTACTTTCAAGAGAAGTCTTGCTATGGACTTTTTCATGCTACCCAGACCACTCTGGAACACCGACTCATGTTTCTGAGTACATCCTCAAGTTAGAGATGTTTAATGCTGAACACTTTCTTCCGGTCAAGATGGATCTTGGTCAGTCAGTCCCTTCTTGGAAATTGGTGGTTGACCAGTAACATAGGCTCTCAACAATTCCACCTGGTGCCTGTTAGCTCTGTAGGACACTCCGGTATGACAGATCTTAACACTGGCAGCTTTTGACCAGCGTAAGTTATGAACACTAGTTTGTGGGACTTCATGTTGCCTAGCAACCCTTCCATTGTGTCCAGTCCGACAGTTGTTCTTGCAGATCAGCTGAATTTCCATTTCTATCTCTTTCTTGTTGATGCCAAGTGTGACTGCCCAAGATTTTCTGCCACTGCTGCTATGAGGAGAAAAACCAAGTGTGCATTATATATACATATTCCTCTTCTGACTACTCCACAAGGTTTCCACCGTCATGTATCTGAACAAAGTTGTGTGCCTTGAGCAGCACATCCTTTTCAAGTGGCCTTTCCGTCTGCATGCATGGCGTTCCTAGGTCTTGTATGGGCACAGAGAGAGACAGAGAGAGGAGGGGGGGGGGGGGGGGGGGAGTGTGTGTGTGTGTGTGTGTGTGGGGGGGGGGGGGCACTGGCAGGAAAGGGGACTGATATCTAATAGGGGAAGCCACATATGGTAGTCACATTTCTTGGAAGTTCTTGTCTACATTAACAGGCACATGAAAACGTGTGTTTAGACATAGTAGTACTGACTTAAGAGGCCTACAGAACGAAAATGAATCAATGGTCTAGACCCAGTGCTCAGTTTTGCACATACCTTTGCCTGCAGGAGCGGCGAATAAGCTTGAAAAACACATTTATAATCATTCACCTTTCTTGACTTTTAATTCATGAACACACTCAGTCTGAAAGATACAAGTGATGCAAAAGAAAAACAAACTATAGTCACCGCAAAGCAACTTCACATCCAGGATCTTATGAATGGGAGACAACCCTAGATGGACCCTTGCACTTGATGGCACCTGCTAGTCTGGGATGCACACCACTGTCTCCACCTCTTCCTATTCTACTCTTGTTCCTCGGCATACAACATCATTGAACCTACACCACTGTCTCCACCTCTTCCTATTCTACTCTTGTTCCTTGGCATACAACATCATTGAACCTACACCACTGTCTCCACCTCTTCCTATTCTACTCTTGTTCCTTGGCATGCAACATCATTTAACCTATCTTTAATCTGTGTACAAAGTAATAACCGTGCATGATCACAATTTCTCTACATTTTGTGACGCTGAAAGTACACCTGGAAATGTTAATAACAGATTTAGAGGGTTCGCCACTGATGACATCTTATAGAAGGGATGGTTGCTAAAATTTCAAAAGTTTCAATCTTGATCTTTATAAAAGCGTTCGTAACAGCTTGAGAACATGAAAATGTTAATAGTTTACCACACGCACACATACACACACACACACTGAAATAGGGTAATAAGACAAATTTGCTTTATTTACGCATGTGAATTTTTTTTTTCAAAGTGAAATAGAAAAAAAGATCACAAATCTTTAAGTGCTATGCCCAACCATACCAAAATGCTCGATGTCATCAAATCAAAGTCTTTCAGTTCAATGGGCTAGTCAAACTCTGATGTGGTCATCATCTGTTTGCACTGTATCTGGCAGTTAAAGAACTTTCCACCATCCCAAAGCCATGTTTTGCTGTTTTTTTTTGTTTTTGTTTTTTCTTTTTCAGGTGTATAAAGTATAGCAATCCAAGAAAAGAGGATTTGTACAAAAAATTGAATCAATACCTCAGCAAATATGTAACAGATGCAAACTCTGAATATAGATGAAAATGAATTTATACGACTGTACGTGATTCATTTGGAATTTATATTATGTGTTACATTTGGTCCGTGTTAACATCATGTTTGGTATGTCCAAAAAGAAGAAAATCGAATCCAGGACTTTTAGATGAATGTACTTTCAAAACTCTAAGCGATCCTGCGTTGAGACAACACACAGATATAAACGAAGTGACCAAAACACACACAAATAAAAACAAGTGCAGAGTTTGACGATCAATGTTTAGTAATGGCATGCGGACAAATTGATACAAAAAAGCACTCACCTAATACAGTTATGGTTATGATACTTTTCGCTATCATGTTATCATCCATTTTTAAACTGTTTCACAGAATTTGGGCTAGAGAGATTTTGCGAGTCAAGCGCCTGTGTGTGTGTTACTGAATCAGTCAAATTGGTTGATTTGTCATTGTAATCAATCATTCAATGTGAGCATCTTCAAATGGACATCCCTCATCTTCCCTATCATCTCCACTGTCGATCGACTCTCGTTCGTTATCAGAACCACCTTGAACAACTGAAACAGTAACGGCGCTGAGGTGGCATTTTTACTAGACTCTAGCAGACGAAAGGCTGGTGCCAGAAATGTGGTCAGTTCTAAGTCGGAAAAACCCAGTAAGGGGTTCTTTGTCTCAGCCGCAGATAGCAAAGGTGAACTTTGGTTGAACCTAAGAACTAGGGCGTGTCAGGCTACCAGGAACCCTCTACTAACTTCTGGCAGGAGTTACTTCTCTTAGACCTTACATTTTGAATAATAGAATTTTTCGAAATAAGAACGGAGACTCGTACGTTCCGTAGGCGATGGAGCTTTTAGTCGGCGCACGGCACTGTGTGTTCCGTAGGCAGCAGAGCTTTGAGCAGCGCACGGAGCTGTGCGTGCCAGGCTAAAAGTTAATTTTTTATCAAGATCTTTTCTTTTGTGTCATCAGACCACACACACACTGACTGACTGAAGCCATTTACTCTCAGATTAACATAATTATTGTACGAACGAACACACACACACAACACACACACACACACACATAAAAGAGAGAGAGAGAGAAAGACCCATGCAGGACACGGCCTAATGAAAACAAGCTGACAATGATGACTTGGTTAGATGGCAGCCAATGTGATTTTTTAACTACTGTTGCATTGTTCTTCAAGTTCAATATAAACCAGGAATGTTGTAACACAAAACAGCAGGTCCAGTGTATACCTTTGATGGGGGATTAAATTATCACTGCGAAGTGTGCTTTGGTCAGGATTGGATAATCAATGTGAAGTGTGCTTTTGTGTATATGTTGCTGGGGATTTAGCGATTAGATATCAATGTGAAGTTTGTTTTTGTAGGTATGTTGCTGGGGATTAGATTATCAATGTGAAGTGTGTTTACTGTTTTTATAGGTATGTTGCTGGGGATTAGATTATCAATGTGAAGTGTGTTTACTGTTTTTATGAGTATGTTGCTGGGGATTATTATCAATGTGAAGTTCTTTTTCACATTTATACGCTATGTCATTCAAGGTATTAATGCTATCAATGTTATTGTCCATTAAGTATCCTGATGCTATCAATACATCTTTAATCTCATTAATATCCTAATGCTATCACAGCTGTTCATGCAGGCTTCCTGCTTTTTCTAAACTGTCTATGAGCCATATGTGTGATGTTGTTCTACTCTGCATAGCTTCTGAGGTATTGATCATTCATCTTCTGACGCATTGAATATCTTCAGTGTGAACAATCACAGTATTCAATGCCAGCTACTGCCATTTGTCTAACTTCTGGCATACTTCAGAGGTGTTCTTTGAACTTTGAGATAGATTCATCTACTGACAGCCATCGCAACCACTTTCTGAGCATACTTCTAAGGGTTTTTTATGTGATAAATAGATAACTCTTGTCAAAAAAAAAAATAAAGATAATCAAGGTCTTGGCATTTTCTTTTTATTGGCACAGTGTCTCTTTAGACTGTATGTTTTCTTAATTGGTGTAAGAAACTTGTTGTCATGAGTTCTCATCTCATTTTCTTTTTATCCAATGACAGTTTCAATCTTCGTGTGCTATATAACAGACATTACTGGTGGTAGACCTGCATCAAGAGTTCCAGTTGTCTCCCCTCAATTCACAGCTCCAGTTGTCTCCTACATTCACAGCACTAACTGTCTCCTGATTCACAGCTCCAGCTGTCTCCTGCTCCTGATTCACAGCTCCAGTTGTCTCCTGATTCACAGCTCCAGTTGTCTCCTGGATTCACAGCTCCAGTTGTCTCCTGATTCACAGCTCCAGTTGTCTCCTGGATTCATAGCTCCAGTTGTCTCCTGCTGATTCACAGCTCCAGCTGTCTCCTGACTCACAGCTCCAGTGTCTGCCTGATTCACAGCTCCAGTTGTCTAGTCTGATTCACAGCTCCAGTTGTCTCCAGCTGATTCACAGCTCCAGCTGTCTCCTGATTCACAGCTCCAGTTGTCTCCTGCTGATTCACAGCTCCAGTTGTCTCCTGCTGATTCACAGCTCCAGTTGTCTCCTGCTGATTCACAGCTCCAGTTGTCTCCTGCTGATTCACAGCTCCAGTTGCATCCTGCTGATTCACAGCTCCAGTTGCTCCTGCTGATTCACAGCTCCAGTTGTCTCCTGCTGATTCACAGCTCCAGTTGTCTCCTGCTGATTCACAGCTCCAGTTGCTCCTGCTGATTCACAGCTCCGTTGTCTCCTGCTGATTCACAGCTCCGTTGCCTCCTGCTGATTCACAGCTCCAGTTGCCTCCTGCTGATTCACAGCTCCAGTTGCCTCCTGCTGATTCACAGCTCCGTTGCTCCTGCTGATTCACAGCTCCAGTTGTCTCCTGCTGATTCACAGCTCCAGTTGTCTCCTGCTGATTCACAGCTCAGTGTCTCCTGTGATCCGCCAGTTGTCTCCTGCTGATTCACAGCTCCAGTTGCATCCTGCTGATTCACAGCTCCAGTTGTCTCCGGATTCACAGCTCCAGTTGTCTCCTGGATTCACAGCTCCAGTTGTCTCCTGATTTCACAGCTCCAGTTGTCTTGTCCTGGATTCACTGCTCCAGTTGTCTCCTGATTTCACAGCTCCAGTTGTCTTGTCCTGGATTCACTGCTCCAGTTGTCTCCTGATTTCACAGCTCTAGTTGTCTTGTCCTGGATTCACTGCTCCAGTTGTCTCCTCCTTGGTTGTCTGTTCCTTGTGTTGCCACGTCCTCTGCCTTGGAGCATGAACTTCGGCCATGTCCAGTCAGAGTGGACAGCTGCCTTCTGACTGTCCAGTCTACCTCATGGTGACCACCAGACAGCTCCACCGCCATTGTTCTTTTCTCCTCCTTTTGACATGCATGCTTTCTTTGTTGATACTTGGAACACTTATCTATGTTCTTCATGATGTGCTTATACATGTATATATTCACAAACATCTGTTTATGCCCACACATATTCACAAACATCTGTTTATGCCCACACATATAAATCTCCATTAGAAAAAAAAAAGATATATGTACATATATAAAGAGATAGATATACAAGATTTAGATATACAGATCTAGATTATAGCTATATAGATAGATACAGAGAGAGAGAGAGAGAGAGAGAGAGAGAGAGAGAAGTATAGATACATATGTATACAGTTATGTGTGTGTGTGTATACACACACACAAGCATACATACATAATATATGCAAACACACATACAAATGATTATCAGAACATATATATATACTGACTTCCATAAAAAACGCGAAAATTTGAAAGGCTATTTTTCGGGTGAAAAGGGGTGAATATACAATATTGAACCATTGTGGCAAGTTGTTTGGGTCCAAGACTCACTTGCAGTGAAAAAATTGTGTGAGCAACACATCATTCCCGGCATTGGAGGGTCAACAAAAATGGCAAACTGGTTGCTGCATGTGAGGCACGTGCACACCATGCAGAGCAAAGTTAACCAGCGACAAGTACGCAGGCATGCAGCCTTTATAAAGCCGCGCTACAAGGTTCAGGTAACGACTTGCCGTCTGAGCGCTACAGAGATGCCAAGACTACGAGCAGAGGAACGCAATCGTGCCCTAGGCCATCTGGAGGCTGGTGTGGATGCCAGGCAGGTCGCTGTTGTGTTCATGCTTCTTATACGAGATTTGTATAAGAAGTCATTTTGGTTCTGTTTTCCCGGGATCCTTGGGTAAGAAGGGAGACGGCCATGATGTTCAGTTGAGGAGTACTATGTAAAGTATATACTCTCCACACGGTGTTTTGTTGCTATGGACGAGCTCTACAGGCATGCATACACCACACATACACAACATTTGGCGACGAGGATAACTCATGGACTTCACGCGGACAAAGCGAAATTAACATTCAGGTGATATTTGATTTATGTCAAGGCTCAAGCCTACAGTACAACAGTTCGTAGAACGACATGGCTACCAGTTTACCGAACTTTGAGAAATTTCCTGTTCACACAGAGGAGAGTAGTACCGGCATTCGATGGAAAACATGGATTATGAAATTAGAAAATTTACTCTGTGCTTTAGACATACAGACCGATGCCAGAAAGAAGGCATTGTTATTACATTATGGGGGTGATGATATTTTTGAAATTTACGAATCTATGACAGATCAACAAAAGGGAATTGGTGCTGTAACCGAAGGCGCGCCCCAACTCCAAATGAATATGTAGTCCTCAAAAAGTCATTCACTGACTATTTCACTCCAAACAGAACACAGCTTACGAAACTTTTAAGTTCCGTCAAGCAAAACAACAGGATGGTGAGTCCATTGATAGCTTCTACACACGTCTCCGAAGTCTCGCATCGCTATGTGACTTCCATGAAATAGATAAAGAGATCCTAGCGCAGATTATTCAGGGTTGCACTTCTACCCGTGTGCGGCGGAAGGCACTGAAGAACAATATGAATCTGAAAGCTGTACTTGATGAGGCCAAAGCCCTCGAACTTTTCGACTCCAGAGCAGCAGAGATCGAAAGAGTGTGTGACAGTTTCAATACTGTTTCAGTGAATGCTGTGGCAAAGCGAGGTGGTTACAGACAAAGTGGTGATGACCGTGGTGGTCATGGCTCTGGTGGAAGTCACAGTACGGTTACAGCAGTGGTCCTCGAAGCAGCGGTGGTTTTCGTGCTCGTGGTGGTGTGCTTTCCAGAGGTGGACGAGGGTGGCGGCTACACCGTGGTTCTTCACACAGTGGTGGTGGCCCATCGTCTGTGTCCCGCTGTCGCTACTGTGGATACGATCTTCCCACTACAACTCCTGTCCAGCCAAGGGGAAGGAGTGCAAAAAGTGTTTCAAGATTGGACACTTTGCCAGGGTATGTGAGTCGTCTTCGCCCCACAAGGTAAGACATCTTGTTTCTAAGCATGCTGATGATGACATGAATGATGAACCCGGAACATTCAGCGATGAAAGCGTGTACACTGTATCCAGCAGATACTCTCCCAAATCACCAGTAGTACAGGCGTGTATCTTCAATACCCAAGTCAAGTTCATTGTGGACACAGGGGCGGCTGTGAACATTCTAGACTATGATACATACACCAGAGTGTGCCCAAATGTCCAGCTGTATGGACCATGTCCCCCAATTTTTCCTTACGGCATGAACACCTCACTTCGTGTGAAAGGTTATTTCACCACTGACATTGAGTTCAACACTCACAGCCAGAGAACCACTTTCTATGTTGTGAAAGGTGACAAACCCAACCACAATCTCCTCAGCTCCCCCACAGCTCAGGCACTACACATGACACAGTTTGCCTTCTCAACCTCCACTCCCAACACCCCTTTCCAACAGCAGTATCCTTTGCTCTTCAGTGAGGGAAACGGAAAAAAATCGAGGGTGTGGAAGTAAAGCTCCATATTGACAAGTCAAAACAACCCATCATGCAGAAGCATAGACGCATACGTTTCATGTTCGCAAAGACGTCGAGCGTGAGCTTGAGAGACTTGAAAAAGACGACATCATCGAAAAAGTTGACGGTCCTACTCCATGGGTCAGCCCTACTGTAACAGTTCCAAAGAAAAATGGAGGTGTCAGACTATGTGTAGATATGAGAGAGGCCAATAAAGCAATCAAACGCGAGAAACATCCCATGCCAACACTAGATGACCTCATTGCTGATCTGAACGGCTCCACAGTTTTCAGTAAACTGGACCTTTCCGGTGCATACCACCAACTCGAACTGGCTGAAGATTCTCGGTACATTACCACTTTCAGCACGCATGTAGGTCTACGCCGGTACAAGCGTCTACTTTTCGGCGTCAACGCAGCGTCCGAAATCTTCCAAATGCCATTGCAGAACTTTTGCAAGATATCCCAGGTGCCCGCAACCTTTCTGATGACATCATAGTACACGGAAAAATCCAAGCAGAGCATGATAAGAGCCTGAAGGCAACACTGAAGAGGCTCAGTGATAGAGGAGCCAAACTGAACAAGGACAAGTGTGTTTTCTCAGAACACCAACTCACATTCTATGGACACGTATTTGGTCAGAATGGAGTATCGCCCGACCCAGAGAAGATCAGAACGATCGTCGATACGCCAGCCCCAACGTCCGTTGCAGAAGTAAGGTCCTTCCTAGGCATGTGTCAGTATGTCGCCAGGTTTATCCCCGGCTACGCAACCACCACAGAACCACTGAGGAACCTGACAAGAGAACACAACCTGGAAATGGGGAAACCAAGAACAACAAGCTTTCGACAAGCTGAAACAGACACTCGCAGGTGCACATGTCATGGCTTATTTTGACACTAGTAAGCCTACTGAAGTCATTGTTGATGCCAGTCCAACAGGTCTTGGAGCCATCCTGACCCAGAACGGAAAAGTGATTTGTTATGCAAGTCGCGCTCTCACCCCCACTCAGGTTGCACATCCACGTCGGACATCGGACATAGACCGATTGCACATGCAAAATGTCCGATATAACTGACAGTGAAGAGGACAAATGTCCATTACTTTGCCGAAAACGCGGTCACTGTCCGATAGCTTTCCGATGCTCACGGACATGGCACCGGCCGTTTATATCAAGCCCGCATAATTATTTGAGTCCGACCGTCGTACAGAACTCCAGTCTGTAACTTTAGTGTAAGCCCACTGCCCAGTGAATCACTAGGCCTATTACTAGTCCCGTGTGCCACTGGCACTAAGCTTAGTGGCGAGCCATGGCGGTCTATTTTTAGCTCGTTGGCTTGCAACTCTGCCTCCCTGTCGCAGCCAGCTTGTGTCAGGGTTATTTTTAGCGTAAAGCGGCTAAAGAGCGATAAGCCTATTGTACTTGTTACGTGTTGTAGGCCATGTAGGCACATGTTGCTGAAGCGGAGACTGGAAAGGAATCCTTGCTCCACGACGAGGGTGCAAATGGAAGGACCAAGTGATGTCAAGGGGGAATCAGAATGGGTGTTCAGGGTGACAGAAAAGTGGGGAGAGAAAAGGAAAAGAATGCTCTTCAACCAAAAGACGACTCCAAATGAATCAATATTGTACTTGAATACTAGCATTAGCAATGAATAGTGATTCAGAGCTTCAGATTGTTGGCGCGCCCGCGCCATTGGCGCATATTTTATCAGAATGACGCGTAACAGTCAGTGTGTATGCGCCAGCCTGGCGCGTCATAAAAATCGCCAACTTGTCTCGATCCTCGGTCTGTCGGTACCAAGCCACACCAGGTCCAAGCACATGTGGCCACACAACGGAGTATAGTACCCAAACTGGCACCTTGCTGCCTTGCCTACCATCGCTGTGTGTGATTGGCTGACAGCCAAGCACAACAACCAATCAGCGAACATCTATCAGTTTTACCTTGCAAAGGCAAAATCGTCTGGGTCCAGAAATCGTCTGACTTTTCAACACGTGTGGAATCGAGTCATCGTTCTGCTAAAGACAAGATGCCACGAAGAAAAAGCTCAAACAAAGTGAAAACCAGCGGCAGCTAACTTTGTCAGCAATGTTTTCAAAGGATAAAACGAGTGGTAAGTGTTTAGTTTTTATCTCTTAGCTGAAAATTGAAGCCATCATTGTTTTTCTCTCCCTTTTAGTCTCTCTCAGCCAGCCGGCACATGTATTTCCCCCACTCCCCTTTCGGCTTTCCACTCCTCCCTCCGCACTCCATTGTCTTTCTCTCCTTTCCTTGTATCTTATCTCAGCAAGGCGGCATGTGTATCCCCCCTCCCTCCCCCCGCCCCACCCCACCCCCTCCTCCAGCGTTTAGTGGGTCAGTCATCCACCAAACTGCCACGCTAAAAATAGCTAAGTGCCATGAACACATCGCGAGGAAGATGGGGTGGGAAAAGGGAAGAGAGAGAGAGACCGAGCGGAGAAGAAGAAAAAAGAGGGAGGGGGGTGTTGGACAGTACACACACACACAGACACACACACCACACACACTCTCTCTCTCTCTCTCTCACACACACACACACACACACACACACATATATATATCAGACTGACACTGACTGTGATAGGGTGTTATTAAAGATGGTGCACAAGAACCAACAGCTGGTCAATGTTCAGGCCAGATCACTGCACCACTCCAAGTCCTCAAACGCCTGCAGCATGTCAACAAGATCCTGAACCAACAGCTGGCCCATCTTCAGCCCAGATTTTGTTGACAGTTCTAGTAATGGCCGGATGATCACAGATGCTGAAGAAAGTGGGGCCCCTTGCGTTGCTCCACAAAGAAAGATACACAACTGGCTCCTACTGCTCGCTATTTCCAATCAGAAGTGCCTCACAAACACACATTGTGACCAGCTGATGAGGGTGTGCATTGATGGACCTAGCTTCCAGGACATGCCCTTTATGAGTGCAGTGCAGGTGTGGGCGGAAAAACGCAGGCGGTACCTGTTCAAGGACTAGGTGAACATACCTTTGATTGTCAATGGCCCATCTTTTTCAAAATTGACCCATCATTTTGCATGGCCATGGGTCATTGGGCCCATGATGTCTGAAAACAATCTGAAGCTCTGGTGATTTAGGAAAGACACTGCCTCTGTGTGTGTGACTGTGTGTGTGTGTGGACTAGTAATAGTATGTTTACCAAACATGGCTTCCCACTCTAGGAATATAGTCAGCTTTTGTAATACGATTAAATTTTTGTGTGCATAAAACTTAATATACATTCAATCTGGCTTGCGTTCAAAATGTCCGATTGATTTTGTTATGAAGAGGACAAATGTCCTATTACTTCAGGGTGGTCCAGGACATTTGTCCTATAGATACTGCTAAGGATGTACAACCCTGCCCACTGAACAGCGCTACTCTCAGACCGACTGTGAGTTCCTCGCTGTCGTGTACGGTGTTGTACAGTTTCATCTGTACCTGTTTGGCTCACGTTTCCGGGTGACAACTGATCACAAGCCACTCATTGGAATCATGAACAGTCAGAAGCCTACTACGGCCAGGATGGAGAGATGGCATTTGCGTCTCATGTCATACGAGATGGATCTCGTATACACCCCAGAAGAGACGATCGAAATCCTGCGACTACATCAGTCGACATCCCCAAGACACACCACGTTGTGAAAATTCTGGTGAAGAGTACATTGCTACATCGCAAAAAACACTGTCCCAAAGTCCATGACATTGGAAGAGGTGAAACCGCAACACAAAGTGACCAAATCCTCCAGAAAGTGATGGTTGCTGTACAAACGGACAATGGTATGACAAAGACGTAGAGAACTTTGCCCGTTTCAGAGATGAACTTCAGTCCATGACGGCCTTGTCCTCAGAGACCATTGCCTCATAGTTCCCTCAAGTCTTCAAGTCAAAGCCATCAGTATTGCTCACCAGTCCTCACCAAGGAATCGTGAAGACAAAACAGTGTATTCGTGAGAAAATCTGGTTTCCTGGAATTGACAGGCTCGTTTGAGGACACTGTGAAAGCTTGCATTCCCTGCCAAGCATCATACCCCGGTCCCAAGACTCGTGAACCATCATTCCCACCCCATTTCCTTCCGAACCATGGAGTTCACTTGCAGTCGATTTTGCTGGACCATTCCCTTCCGGTGATTATCTGATGGTATCATCGATGAACATAGCAGATTTCCAGAAGTAAAGATCATTTCCTCAACTTCATCATCTACTGTCCTCCCACATCTTGAAGAAATCTTTTCCCATCAGGGCATACCCAAACTGTGAAGACAGACATGGACCTCCCTTCAATGGCCAAGATTTCACTAACTTTTGCCAAGGAGTTTGGTTTTCATCATCGCAAAATATCCCCCTCTGGCCTGAGGCAAATGGTGCGGCAGAACGCTTCATGGCCTCACT
Organism: Conus ventricosus; assembly: GCA_018398815.1. NCBI lineage: Eukaryota > Metazoa > Mollusca > Gastropoda > Neogastropoda > Conidae > Conus > Conus ventricosus. Next base: position 72,905,115 of record CM031615.1, read on the forward strand.
CAATAAGAACATTCGAGCCTCATCAGCAGCAAACCTCAACTGGAAGACTGAGCTTCAGGCTTTTCTCGGCTGTACAGGAGCAACTCCCCATGCCTCCACAGGCATACCTCCCTTCGAAGCTCTTACAGGCCGCAAGATGAACATTGGACTACCAAGCCCCACCACCCCACTCATCCAAATTCCCCGAAACACCCGCATTGCTCATGAATACTGTGAGCAAACAGAAGATGTCTGCCTACGCTGACCAACGACGACACACCAAGCAGTCAGACTCCAGCCAGGTGACCATGTGCTTGTGCGACAGCCCAAGAAGAACAAACGATCCACCCTTTCTCTCCCAATCCTTATATGGTCACCCAGAAGAATGGCAGCATGGTTACCGCCAAGCGTGGTAACAACACCATCGTCAGGAACTCCTCATTCTTTAAACCAATCCAGGGCGTGCCACCCAAACTCTACGAGGAGGAGGAAGAAGATGATCCAGTGTGCCCAATGACAATACCAAACCCTTCTTGCACTGATCTGGAATTGCAACAACGACCTGCACCAGCTGCAGTCCAGACACCCAGAGCTGCATCAACTCAACCAAGTCCTGTGATGTCAACTCCAGCTCAGACCTTCAGGAAGTCCGTACCCACAACACTGCATACCTCGACGCCGACACCGACACAGGCTGTACCTGGTTCTGCATTCAGACCAGCCCGGCAGCGCAAGCTTCCAGCCTACCTGAAAGACTACGATACAACTTGACAACTCGACTTAGCTAACGGACAATCACAGACGTTAACTACACAATCACTGCAGTCTGACTACGGGCTGGTACACCCATGGGGATGCTACTTTAAGGCTGTTATGAGCTGCATCCTGTAGTCCGATTTACCTCTGTTCAGGAGCAGTTATGTCCCTTGATATCTTAATGGAGTGTCCTGCGCGTGCCTGTACCCATCGTCAACACAGCGCAGGCCTCCAAGGGTGGTACAGGACTGCTCTAAAGGCAGGTGAAGACAGTGCTTCTCTGGGTCCTCCCCAGCACCTTCGGGTGTTTCTTTTCTTCTACACAATCACTGCAGTCTGACTAAAACATGACGACAAGTGATCTGTATGCGAGTGGATGTGAGAAGATTAGGGAATGTTAATATTTTCTGTACAGAAATATGTTTCACCCAAGCTCACGAATGAAACACCCAACACGTCAATCTAGATATGATCATGAAAAAAAAAATGAGAGTGAAGTGAGAAACAAATTGACTGAACCCATTGACACTGTTGGAACTGCTAACAAGAAAATCTACAAGTTCATTATGAGAACACTAATTCAGTGGATTCTGTCCCATAACTTTTGAAAGAACTCTTGATATTCAAAAAAAAAATTTGAACAGTTTTTGTGTTGAGTCTAATCACATGACAGTGATATAAGTGCTAACCATTTAGTCAGTTTATTCATTTGAAAAAAAAAAAGTTATTCGAAGGTAAGGAGGAATGTTGTGTTCATGCTTCTTATACGAGATTTGTATAAGAAGTCATTTTGGTTCTGTTTTCCCGGGATCCTTGGGTAAGAAGGGAGACGGCCATGATGTTCAGTTGAGGAGTACTATGTAAAGTATATACTCTCCACACGGTGTTTTGTTGCTATGGACGAGCTCTACAGGCATGCATACACCACACATACACAACAGTTGCCAACATCTTTAATGTCCACATCTCAACCATCTATCGTCTGCAGCACCGCATGCGAGTCACTGGTACCACTGATGATCGTCCCCGGCCAGGCCGTCCTTGGGTCACCACACAAAGAGAGGATCGCCATCTTGTTCGAACCCATCTGCGGGACAGGCGGCAAACAGCCGCTAACACTGCTCGACAGGTGCCTGGGAATCTCCAGCAACGAATCAGCCTCAACACTATGCGGCGGCATCTTCAGGAGAACGGCTGGCATGTAGGCGTCCTCACAGAGGTCCGGTACTGACACCAAGACACCGGCAGGACAGGCTGCAGTGGGCACAAGCCCGAATCAACTGGCGCAGGCAGCAGTGGGGACGCATACTGTTCTCAGATGAGAGCCGTTTTTGTATTGACATGGCTGACGGTCGTGTCAGAATATGGCGTCGACCTGGTGAACGCTACGCTGACTCCTGTGTGGTAGAGCGAATCCCTGGGGAGGCCCGAATGTTATGATATGGGGTGCAATTGGCATTAACCACGCCATAGGACCCCGTCATCTTTCAGAACATTGGTCCTGGTCGCGGACAGGGTGTTGATGCACAGCGCTACATCAACCAGGTGCTCAGACCCCATGTCGATCCTTTTTTTGCGCAACACCCAAACTGGACATTCCAACAGGACAATGCAAGACCACACACCGCCAGGGCCACCCAGCAATTTCTTCAGCATAACAACGTCAATGTGCTGCCCTGGCCAGCCCTCAGTCCCGATGTAAACCCAATAGAACATTTTTGGGATGAACTTGGCAGACGGTTGGACCTCCTGCGTCCACGACCAGCAACAGCGGCTCAACTTCACCAGGCCATCGTCCATGTGTAGGCTGGTGTGCCAAGGGACGCATCAACCACCTGGTCCACTCAATGAGCCGCAGGTGTCAAGCAGTTGTCAACGCAAATGGTGGCCACAAACGATGTTAGGACTTCAAGCTGGTTTGTCACGTGACCTTGGATTTTCCACACAAAAGACATATTGCTGATGACATTTTCACACATTACCGGTGTAATGAATCAAATCACGTTGAATTCTCGCTTCCACTCTGTACAATTGTGACCAATAAAATTCACCCCCAACCTTCAGCTTGTTTTGTTTTCGCGTTTTTTATGGAAGTCAGTATATATACAATTGTTTATGTCTACATATACAAATTTATATTTTCAAAAAGAAAAAAAAACCCATATATACATGAATTGCTGAATACAAGCATATACACATAATATATGCTAACATACATACAAATGATTATCAGAACATATAAATTTCATTCTAACCCCCCCCCCCCCCCCCCCCCACCAAAAAAAAAGGTCTATAATTGTGCAGAGGGAAGGATAAGCAACCTCTGACTAGGGAAGGGTGGAGAGATGATACAGTTTTCATTGCCATCGCTTCCCCTGCTTACTGTGTGCAGGAATTCTTCATTCCAAGGGAACAACTCACTCAATGCCATTTAGCAGAAGCACAGCCGAGTTAACTTTTACATAAACGGAACCATGCCTTTTTGTCTGGGAAAATAACAGCAAAAATAACTGTCAGTTAATGTGAATCAACGGTTTATATGCATTCCAAGTAGTACTCAAATCTGATGATAGTTATGTCCAGTGGTTACAGTCAAACTCCTCAATCCGAGATCTGCCATTTGAGCGCCTCTGAAAAACAAATACATGTGGCACCTTTTTACATCAATAAATAGACATCTTGGCAAACACAACAACAAAGTCAAAGTCAGAATTCACTTTTTACACACTCATCCATTGCAAAAATGGCTAATTCACATGCAATTCAAATCATACCAGTATGTTCACATTTTCCTGCAGTAAAAAGCTTGAAAGATTTTAGAAATATTTACCGGCTTCTGCAGTTCCGCAAAAAATATTCAAGAAAGTCCCTTTCCTCATCACCTGTGAACATTGTAAGGAGTCTGGTAAACCCACCGCACTTAGAATGTCAAGGACCAGGCTTGGCATGACGCCAGTCTGTTTTTCTTGCCCATGTGGAAGAGATACATTTATGTTGACCAGACCATTTGATTCAACATTCTCATTTGCTTTTTTTTTTCTTTTTTTTTCCCGCGTGTAGCCTCATGGGCCCTCGCTCCACATGAAACATGTGCGTGTGTTACACTCATTTACACCTTCCACGTGGGACTCAAAACCAGTCCGCATTACTTCCTTTCTTTGACCAATCAGAGCCCTTCTCTCAAAACCAGTCCGCGTGAGTTCCTTTCTTTGACCAATCAGAGCCCTTCTCTCAAAACCAGTCCGCGTGAGTTCCTTTCTTTGACCAATCAAGCCCTTCTCTCAAACCCAGTCCACGTGAGTTCCTTTCTTTGACCAATCAGAGCCCTTCTCTCAAAACCAGTCCACGTGAGTTCCTTTCTTTGACCAATCAGAGCCCTTCTACCGGACTTCTCCCTGTGGACTGTACCTGACCTTCTGCCCGGGCCTTTCCCCTTTCAAGGCGTGGAAGGAAGGAGGTGTCAAAGGGAAAAACTTTTGTGCACGGGGTGCAGAAGGGAAACCGCTTGCCCGGAGAGCTCAGCGCTTCCGTAGATGAACTCATAGAGACTTCACTGTTCTATGAGATCTTCGCCGGTTCATCTACACCTACACCACTTTCCTGGTGTGGCAGGAAGACCTGGGAGGTTCCCCCTTTGCAGGATGTTTTCCCCCTCACCTTCACCTGTATGTGCTGAGGGGATTGCTGGGTTGCTTCTGGACCTACCCTGGACTGGCTGTCCTGGGGACTCATAGGACCTGTGGGTTTTTTTTTTTTTCTTTTTCTTTTCACCAGCTAATGAGCTTCTCCGCCAGGTTCTCTCTGATGCAGGCCCAGTCCTATGGCGAAGCGTGACTACCATCCAAAATCCTTTCTGTGACTGGGGGAGAACAGAGCACTGACCCCATGAACACTGACGCTGTTTATGGAGTTTGGTAGAAGATGGGTATTTGAAAGACATGTGCATCTCCGTTCTTCCTCAACCACTTCTTATCCATCCTTCTGTCTATCCCTTTGGTTCACTCTCTCCTCATCGTCCTTCGTTCATTTTTTTGTTTTGTTTTCCCTTCGTTCACGCGCACACGCGCGCGTGTGTCTGGCTCCCCCTTATTTCTTCTACCTCCCCCCTCGGGTCTAGCGGGAGTTGAATTGGCCAGGGCAGGGCTATAGTTCTGAAATCTTTTTTCTTTGTTAGAATAGCTAGGTTACCTCCCTGAAACTTGTCCCTACCAGTTCTCTTTTCCCTGTTCATCATGTGTGAGAAAAGAAGAGTGGACTGCTGCAATGCAACACTGAACAATATCGGTTGCTATAATTCGATGAATAATTCCGTTTCTGACCATTTAAGCTTTATATTCTTGATTCTACTGATCTTGTGAAATATATTTCACCAGCAAAAGCATACATTAATTTTTTCTGACTACTTTGAACAGCAGCATTCATAATACCTCTTGGCTCCTTCATTCATGTTTCTTTTGATTTTTACCGCAATGGATACAAATCAAGTTCAACTGTATTGTTATTCATTTGCATTTTGATTTTTCTCTTGCATTCTTTTATTGAGGATATCCAACCCTTGTAAGTAGTGAAATTTACAGGACCATGCGTAGTCGAAACAAATGTTCATGCTTTGTCTCTGTTCTTGCTGACTGCCCACTCTGTGTCACAGTCATCACTACAGAGCACCACAGTCACTGTTCTTGTCAACTGCTGACTGCCCACTCTGTGTCGCAGTCATCACTACAGAGCACCACAGTCACTGTTCTTGTCAACTGCTGACTGCCCACTCTGTGTCGCAGTCATCACTACAGAGCACCACAGTCACTGTTCTTGTCAACTGCTGACTGCCCACTCTGTGTCACAGTCACCAGTTGGACCGACGTCTTCATGTGGTGCATCCCATGCAGCCCTGAACCAGAAGTTTGGTGTGCCTGTTTGCTGAGGGGTCAGACACTGAACCAGAAGTTTGGTGTGCCTGTTTGATGAGGGGTCAGACACACTGAACCAGAAGTTTGGTGTGCCTATTTGCTGAGGAGTCAGAGACACTGAACCAGAAGTTTGGTGTGCCTATTTGCTGAGGAGTCAGAGACACTGAACCAGAAGTTTGGTGTGCCTATTTGCTGAGGGGTCAGAGACACTGAACCAGAAGTTTGGTGTGCCTATTTGCCGAGGAGTCAGAGACACGCATTTGACAACAGAAGCACTGACCATGCTCCAGCAGGTTTTGAAAATACAACAATTTACAGCTTCAGATGACAAAGATTTCAACCATTAAAAAAAAACCCAAACAGCACAAACAGCAGAAAGTATTGACACATAAGAAAAGTCACATTTTGTCATCCAGTTCTCGGAGAGAGATTGGAGTATTTGGTTCATATATCATTATATGCAAATGCATATATACATAGAGAGAGAGAGAGAAAGAGAGAGAGAGAGAGAGAGAGAAACAATGTAGCAATGGCAAAAATCAAGTGCAAGCTAACATCCTTTCATCATTAAAGTAATGACAGCAAAGATTTGCAGGGAAATAAGTAAAAAAAAAAAAAAGCGGTGCATATATTCTCAAATATATGCACATGCATGCATATGTATACACACACGCACACGCACACGCATACACACACACAGATGTCTGCACTGTTGTTTTATCACGCATCAGATGACGATCAACGGCAACAGTGAGGAGTTCAGTGACTGCGAAGAGTTCACATGACAGCAGTGAAGAGTGTAATGATTGCAATAAAGAATTCAGTGGCTGCAGTGAGACTGCCAAACAGAACTCGATGACTCCGACGCAGAGCGCAATGACTGCAGTGCAGAGTTCACTGACTGCAGTGCAGAGTTCACTGACTGCAGTGCAGAGTTCACTGACTGCAGTGCAGAGTTCATTGACTGCAGTGCAGAGTTCATTGACTGCAGTGCAGAGTTCACTGACTGCAGTGCAGAGTTCCATGGTTGCAACAGCGGTGCGTAGACAGGGTGGAATGCCTGCAGTGCTGAGTTAAATGGCAACAGCGGCGAAGGCACACCGTGCGTACTTCATGTTCTGGTCCTCCTCCTCTGTCCATGTGTTGGAGTCAGGATTGTACACTTCACACATGTTCAGCACCTTTCTGGCACCCCCATTGGACACCGCATATGACTTGCCTGCACACACACACACACAAACACACATATCAGATAAATTCGATCTACAGATAGCCTGACCAGTCATCGCAGTCACTATCACATATCACATCAAGTGACCTGCAGGCCTGACCACCTTGTTCACTTTATGCGCATGTCAGGCATCTTCACCGCTTTGTCCACAAACTCTTGTCCGAGATGGGTTTTGTTGTTTGTTTTAAGGTCATCCTGTATTTAGTCCTCTACCCATCAATCCTGCGCACTGCAGTTTCGGGGCACAGTGTGCTCATATTTGTGTCATGTGATCGTCACGTACATGATGCTGTATACAAAGGTGCTACAGACGTTTCCTTAACAATAGTAATCAGCTCAGAAAACTGCCAAACATGTTGCATTTAACTCTCCTACTGCCATCGGCGTGTAGAACCGCCGACGATCTCTGCTATACACAGGAGCCGTGGGCGGGTACAACCGCCGGATACATGCGGCCATTCAGTCTCTCCCTTCCATCCTTTCTTTTGCGACTTACATCACACTTTCTGTTAAACACGCATGTGCAGTCGATTCTGGATGGACTGGCTTTACAAAGGGCGGTTTGTTTTGGTTTAAACGAAGAAAAGTCGTATCTTGAGCTAATTTTGCAATGGACACAACGAAGACTTCTGGCGAGAGCGCTGCAAGCGACGATGAACACTTTCTGGGTTTTACTGCTGAAGAAATCAGTGAAAGTGAACTTCAACGCATCAAAAAAGATGGTGAAGTGGCAGCACTTTGAAGCTTATGTTGATTACTACGGGGATCTTTTGTGTGATTCTGAGGATGAAGATAAGTAACAGCGATCCATCAGTGTGTGCCTATGATTTTGATCATTGGCCGAGAGATTTTGAAAAAAGACAATATTAGAAACCTCATATCCAATTCATTTTCATTTCATACTTTCATTCATTCATTTCTGCACATGAACACAGAATTTCATGCAAATTCATGCATAACTCTATTTTTTATGATTTTCTAATGAAAGCCAGTGAAAATTTTTACGAACTTTTATGAATTACTTGGTTTACAACAGTAAGTAAGCAGCAGAAATCCTTGGAAGTAGAAGAGTTAACAATGGTAATCAACTCTGGAAACTGCCACACATGTTGCCTTTAACAGTAGTAATCAGCAGTGAAAACTGTCACAACAGGTTGAAACACATGTTTTAAGTCCGTTTGGTTTTCACCACAACGGGAAACAAAAAAAAAACAAAAAAAAAGAAAAGTGCCCTCTACAGACGATGTCTGGTGCCCTGCCCCAGCAGCCGATCCAGGGGCACTGACCTCCGATGGCCCAAAGGGAGTTGTGCAGGACCAGCAGCTGGTGGTGACTGCGGTACTTGTGCATGGCGGTCAGTAAGGTCCACTGGTCTGTGGCGGGGTCATAGCACTCCATGGAGGCCAGACGTCGCGTGTTGAACCCTCCATTAGCATACAGCTTCCCCTCTGAGGACAGATCCACAGGTAAGAAAAAGTGTTTTGTTTGTTTGTTTCAAATAAAATCACCGTCAAACAAAGGGGTGGGGGGGGGGGGGGTGTCTACCTCAACTTTCCTTTGCCCACATGCTTGATCTCTCTAACTGTATTTGTGTGTGTGTGTGTGTGTGTGTGTGTGTGTGTGTGTGTGTGTGTGTGTGTGTGTTGTGTGTGTGTGTGTGTGTGTGTGTGTGTACCTGTGTGTGTGTGTAAGAAAATCCACAATTTAAACACTCTATTCACCACAAGTCTGAATGCCTCGAAGGTTGATAAGAGACATGCATGATTACAAAAAAAAACCCATGGTAACACCCAGCCCTAACGCCTCCCATGTCCCTAGAAAAGGTCACACAAAGGTCAGAAGTCATCCAGAGATACCACACCAATTTACCTGTATGGCCTTATTCAAGGGAAGGGAGACTAAAAAAAAAAAGGAGCTACTGCCCACCAGTATCTCAAGAACAAGAACAGCAGGACAAAGACAGCCAGACTCACTCAAGGCAGCCACAGCCGGCCTGACTCTGGGCTCCAACATACTGGCACGGGAGGCCCACTGTTTCCGCACAGGGTCAAACACGATGACCCTGGCAGTGGCGACAGGGTCGGGACCAGCGTCGTGTCGATCTCCGCCCACAACATACAGATGGCCATCCAACATAATGGCAGCATGACTTCGCTGTTGTTCCGTAAAATAGTCAAGAGGACGTGGCAACAGCTGCACTTTCGGACACACTATGTCACCGTTAATCAAACTGACATTGATGACAGCCACCTCTGAGTGAGACACCAGGTAGATGGCACTACTTGAGGACACACGGCCAGCGCCCCTTCTGCCTGTAAACAGCTGTCAATGCATTCCACGATTTCCACAGAGAACTTGGCATCGGCAGGCAACCATTCATCACGCATGATGCTGTACTCAAAGATGTCTGTGCGGGTGATGGTGTTTCTACTGTGGGCCACGGTGACAGGTTCACAAGCACAGTAGAAGAGGTGTCCATGAAGGTTGAAGGCCACCGCCGCCGAGCTGAGCATGGGCAGGTCAGCACAGGGCGCCCATTTGCGGGTCAGCGAGTCCAGTTTCTCCACACTCCTCAGGCGTGGACATTTGGGCCTGACACAACACACATCACTTGCATCTTAACACATGACATCTGGGCCTGACACAACACACATCACTTACATCTTAACATGTAACATCTGGGCCTGACACAAATCACATCACTTGCATCTTAACACATGACATCTGGGCTGACACAAGTCACATCACTTGCATCTTAACATGTAACATCTGGGCCTGACACAAGTCACATCACTTACATCTTAACACATGTAACATCTGGGCCTGACACAATCACATCACTTGCATCTTAACATGTAACATCTGGGCCTGACACAAGTCACATCACTTACATCTTAACATGTAACATCTGGGCCTGACACAAGTCACATCACTTGCATCTTAACATGTAACATCTGGGCCTGACACAAGTCACATCACTTGCATCTTAACATGTAACATCTGGACCTGACACAAGTCACATCACTTACATCTTAACACGTGACATCTGGGCCTGACACAACACACATCACTTATACCTTAACACATGTCATCTGGGCCTGACACAACACACATCACTTACATCTTAACACATTCCATCTGGGCCTGACACAGCACACACCACTTCCATAACGCGCAACACAACGCATATCACTTATGCAACAAATGACATCCCCGCCCGACAAAACACATCATTTACATCTTAACGCATGACATCTGGGCCTGATACAACAGACATTACTTACATAACACGTAACACAACACACATCACTATAATAACTCGTAACACAACACACATCACTTTAATAACTCATAACACAACACACATCACTATAATAACTCGTAACACAACACACATCACTTTAATAACTCGTAACACAACACACAACACTTTAATAACTCGTAACACAACACACATCACTTACATAACAAGTGACATCTGGGCCTCTCACAACACACACCACTTACATCTTAACACATACATGTAAACAAATGACATTTGGGCCTGACACAACACACATCACTTGCATCTAAACATGTGACATTTGGATCTGACACAACACAGAACACGTCTTAAAACCTGTCACAAGCCGGTCATAACACACAACATATCATCTTATTCTTAACATGTGACTTCCGGGTCTGACACAACACTTATATCGGAACATGTGACATTTGGGTCTGACACAACATCACTTGCATCTTAACATGTGACATTCAGGCCCAACACAACACACATTACTTACATATTTATGTGACATTTGGGTCCGACACAACACACACCATTTACATAACACGTGACATCTGGGCCTGACACAACACACCATTTATATATTAACATGTACATTTGGGCCTGACACAACACGTGTCACTTACACCTTAACATGTGACATTTAGGCCCGACACAACACACTCACACATAAAATACATGTGACATTTGGGCCTGACACAACACACATCGCTTGCATCTTAACATGTGACATTTATATCTTAACATGTACATTCGGGTCTGATACAATACACATCACTTACACCTTCCAACATGACATTTAGGCCTGACACCACATACATCACTTACATCTTAACATGTAACATTTGAGCCTGACACAACACATGTCACTTACATCTTAACACTTGACATATGGGCCCGACACAACACCCATTACTTACATCTTTACATGTAACATTTGAACCCGACACAACATACATCACTCACATCTTATTAACTTGTCCTAAAAATCTGTCATAAGCCTGACATAGCACAAACCACATACATCTTAATATGTGGCATCTTGGCCTGACATGACAAACACTATACTAGCTTAAAATCCAAAGGTTTGACATAACACAGATCTCTTAACTTGTGACATTTGGGCTAACACGCAACATCTGTCAGTGTCTTGATGTCTGTCAAACATCAAATGGAACAACTAAAAAACAAAAACAAGAAGACCCCAAAAAGCCACCTGTTCAAACAAGAACTCTTAGCAGGAAGAAACTCTTTCAGCCATGAACTCTGCTCACTCTAAGAAGGCCAGGTCACGTTCACGATTTGACTCCTCTGCACCTGCTGCATGGTCAGGTACCTCTCCACCAAGCTGCCTTAGGATAGATGTCTCACATAGCTATTGGACACCTCTTATACACAGGTAGCTATCAGATACCTCTTAGGCACAGGTAATTTCAGCTCATAAAGTTCATTTTTGTTTTTCTTCCGCCAGATCACCTGGGACTTATTTTCAGCTGCTTCTACCACTGCCTTCATGACTCTGTCCTCTTCTTGCCAGACAGGGAGAGCTGCTTCATGACTCTGTCCTCTTCTTGCCAGACAGGGAGAGCTGCTTCATGACTTTGTCCTCTTCTTGCCAGACAGGGAGAGCTGCTTCATGAGGTCGTAGGCAGAGTCAACCACAGCCTGCATGTGTTCCATCCCCTCTTCCTGATCCAAACTTTATGACAGAGACTTTGGCTTGGGAGGATTAAAATCCCTCCAACTGCTGGCTACACTGGCCTACTTCTCAGTCTTGTGCAGGTGAGCTTCCTCCATTCTGCTGGCACAAGATGTCATGAGTTCAATACCAATCATTTGCTCTAATATCTAGTCTCATGCCACTCTTCCTAATGATCTCTGGAGGGTTTTTCCATTCTGGAAGGTGTACTGTGCACCCCCAGTCATCCACCACATCCAGCAAACCTCGATCCTATGCTCTATAGACTAAGCGTCACAGCTGTTTGCAGGCTATCACTGTGTGTCAGGTAAGCATAAGTTCACTCACTCAGTCCTGGATCTGGATCTGGATCTGGATCTGGAACAATACGTCGCAGAAGCCAATCAACAGCTATAAACGCGACGGAATGGGGAGAGCGCAAAAATAGTTTAAAAAGCCACCACTTTGTCCTCACAATCTTCTACTGGGTTAAGGTCTCTGTGAGTAGCCACAACAGGTTTTCTACAGGTTAAAAAAAAAGACAAAAAAAGCTGGCTAAAAACTCTACTGCTGTCAGGATGCTAGTAGGCAGGCGATGTTGATCTGCCAAGTGCTGCTGTAAATGCACTGACAGAGCCTGCACTGACGATATCCTCCCCTAGATGATTCCAGTCCATCACTGTCCGCACGAAGAAGGAGTGGGTGTACTGACTTGTGTTACAGACAGGTAGTTTGAAGCCGCGAGTGTTACTGACCACACGGTGTTCTGTAATATTGAAGACTTCGAAGTCCTCATACTTGGGGGGTCGTGTCCGTCTGCGGCCAGCACTCACAGGGTCAGGAAGTTTGGGGGGGAATGGCGGGGATGAGACTTCCCGCTATCTTGAACATCAGGCCTAATCGTGCCTGTCTGCGACGATCAGCCAGCGGGGGGAGATTCAAATCCCGCAGCATTCGGCTTACACAACCTTGTTCCCTGGACCTATAATCCTTTGTGATGAAGCGTGCTGCCTGTCTCTGTACCCTCTCCAACTTCTCGATGTCCTGTTGATAATATGGGTCCCACACTGTAGCTGCATACTCCAGTCTGGATCTCACCAGTGCTATGTACGCCAGGCGCCTGCACTCCTTCGGGCAATTCCTGAGATTTCGGCGTAGAAAGCCCACTGTTGATCCAGCTTTTCGAGCAATATTTGCAATGTGTTGACCCCATTTCAAATCATCTGAGATGAGTACTCCTAAGTACGGGTTTTGCTGAACCTGTTTCAGGAAGACTCCATTGAGGCTGTACATATAGGTAGACTTGCTCCGGGAGGACAGGATGTAACATTCTGTGCGTTGAAGCGCATCCCCCATCTCTTGGCCCAGTCCTCAAGGTGTCTCAGGTCTTCCTGCAAGGTGATGTGGTCCTGAAGGCTGTTGATGTTGCGTACAGTAGGCAATCGTCAGCGAAGAGTTGTACTTTTGACTTCACTGCTTCCGGTAGGTCATTGATGTGGCACAGAAAGAGTAGTGGCCCCAACACTGTTCCCTGAGGGACACCGGAGTTGACAGCTACCTCTCCTGATGCCTCTCCCTCCAGCACCACTCGCATCCTCCTTTTCGTCAAAAAGTCGGTGAGCCATTTAAGAATCGGTCCTCGTACTCCATAATGATCGAGTTTGTGAAGTAGCTGTTTGTGAGGTACCGTGTCAAAGGCTTTACTGAAGTCCAGTATCACCACATCGGTTTGCTTCCCGGCATCGAAGGACTCGAAGAGATCATGCATTGTGGTAATCAGTTGCGTCTCACAGGAGTAGCCAGATCTGAAGCCGTGGTTTCTGTCTGTCAGTATGTTGTGCCTCTCCATATGGTTCGAAGGTGACGACAGATGATATGCTCCAGGAGTTTGCAGGCTACTGAAGTTAGAGAAATTGGCCTGTAATTTTCTACCTTGTTTCTATCTCCTTTCTTGAAAACTGCTGATATGTTTGCTGTCAGCCAATCCTACACAGAATGTTTTCATTTTATAAAGATCATGATGGAATAACTGCTGTAATTTAGAAAGCTTGTGAATCGCTTTTACATATGGGTAGTGGCGCTTCACGAGGGGCAGCCAGCTGTGGTCAACGCTCTGTGATTTCCTGTGTTGTTTTCATGTCTACAGTTTTCAGTGCGCAATGAGAGTTTTTGTCAGTGGTCAGTGAAGAATTAATGATGTTCGCAAAGATGGATTTACTGGAATGTTTGGTGCTTGTGACTGTGATAGTTTGTGTGTGCAATATTTGCATGATGTGCAATCTTTTCAGCAATGGCGAAGAGCAAGGTACAGGTACCAGAAATCTGAAATATTCAAGAGACTGTTTAATATTTTTAAGGACCCCTGCTGACATTTTACCTCGCAATTTCAATGATTTTCCAGTTGAGATCAAGAAGATAGAAGAGGACACTGACCACAACACTGACAGACAACACAGACGAAGACAGAGAGGATGTAGAGGAGGAGTGAGAAGAAGACTGAGACGAAACAAGAACAGACCACCCCTTCCCTCCATGATTCTATCCAATGTGCGATCACTACGACGTAACGGAAGAAATGTCAACCATGATGAACTTTTACTGTGTACCCGTTTTATGAAAGATTTTAGAGACACTTGTGTAATGGCCTTTACAGAAACCTGGTTTTGTGACAATATCACCGACGACAGCATTAGAATTGATGGTTTTGGTGTGCCCTACAGGACAGACAGAGATAAAACAATAACAGGTAAAAACAGTGGCGGCGGCGTGTGCCTGTACATAAACGAGAAGTGGTGCGACAGGTGTCATGTGACAGTGCGAAAGCAGCTTTGCACGCCGGATTTTGAACTGCTATCTGTGTCGCTCCGACCTCGATACTTGCCGCGTGAGTTCGGCCAGCTGTTTGTGACAGTGTGTTATGCCCACCCCTCCGCCTGTGCTGCACGTGCTGCCGCTGACATCGCTGACGTTGTCCGTTCTTTGCAGCTGATCAATCCTGATGCACCGAATCTTGTGTTGGGTGATTTTAATCACTGTGACTTATGTACTTCTCTTCCTGCCCTATATCAATATGTTACATGTGCCACCATCAAAACAAAACTATTGATCTGTGCTATGGCAACATACCTCCAACCTACAAATCCATAGCTCTTCCTCCCATTGGAAATTCAGACCATGCTACTATTTTCCTTTTGCCTCAGTATAGACCCAAAATACAGACTGACCCTATTATTACTAAATGTGTGAAAGTGTGGACGCCTGAAAGTGTAGAAGAATTGAGAGGATGCTTTGAATGTACTGAATGGGAAGTTTTCATAACTTCATGTGACATGTTAGTGAAGCTACAGATGTCGTGTCGAGTTACATATCTTTTTGTGAAGATCTGATCATCCCCCAAAAGATAGTAAAAATATTTCCTAACAATAAACCTTGGATAACAAAATCCCTCAAAGTGATTCTCAATAAAAAGAAAGCTGCTTTTCAGACTGGTAGTAAACCTGACAGAAAATTGGTTCAAAAAGTACTTGCTAAAGAAATTAAAGAACAGCGGAATGTTTATAAAGAGAAAGTAGAATCTCAATTTCAACAAGGAAACATGGCTGATGCATGGAAA
Organism: Conus ventricosus; assembly: GCA_018398815.1. Classification (NCBI taxonomy): domain Eukaryota; kingdom Metazoa; phylum Mollusca; class Gastropoda; order Neogastropoda; family Conidae; genus Conus; species Conus ventricosus. The sequence goes on from CM031615.1 coordinate 72,920,568, forward strand.
GGATTAAAAACTCTCACAGGTCAAACAAAAACAAACAATCCCGCATCAGTCATGGCTTTAGAAGAACAGAAAGAGTTTTCGGAAAAGCTAAACAAATTTTATTGCCGCTTTGAACGTGACGATTTGAAAGATAATCTAAAGAAAGTAACAGAAAACTTGTACGAACAGTTACATGATTCTAGTAATGTTTCTAGAGAAACTGATAATGAAAGTGTAAAGATTGAGGCACAAGAAGTAGAGACCCTGTTTCTTAAGCTAAAAACAAAGAAAGCTGTAGGTCCTGATAATATTGGTGGGCGGCTTTTAAAATCCTGTGCGTCACAGTTGTGCAATGTTTTTAGTGTATTGTTTTCCTGGTCTGTAAAAGATTGTTGTGTGCCTGACTTGTGGAAAAAATCTTTTATTTGTCCAGTGCCTAAGAAAACCAAACCTGTCTCTCTCAATGATTACCGCCCTGTTGCTCTCACTTCTGTTGTTATGAAATGTTTTGAAAGACTCATTCTAAAACAAATTATTCTAGAAACTGCTCCGTATCAAGATCCAAATCAATACGCATACAAGCCAAACCGAAGTACTGATGATGCCACTCTCACCCTCCTCCACAATGCTTACTCTCATTTAGAAAAGCCTGGTTCATTTGTTCGCATATTGTTCATTGATTTCTCTTCTGCCTTCAATACTATCCAGCCTCACTTATTGGCCCAAAAACTGTTGTCTTATGATGTTAATCCTCATCTTGTTCTGTGGATAATTAGTTTCCTTGTCAATAGGTACAGTCTGTTTGATTTCAGCAAGCTATTTCATCTATTTGTAACACATCTACTGGCTCTCCTCAAGGTACTGTTCTTTTCACCTGTGTTGTTTACTCTATACACAAATGATTGTGCTGGCAATGATACTACTCCTCTTGTGAAATATTCCGATGACTCTGCTCTCCAGGATCTGTCAAACTCTCATTCTATGTACTATGATCGTGTGAATATGTTTGCTGCTTGGTGTGAAGACAATTATCTCAACCTAAATGTTCAAAAGACAAAAGAATTGCTGATCGATTTTAGGAAAAATCCCCCAGATGTTCCGGACCTTTATATCAGCGGTGAGAAAGTTGAACGTGTGAGTGAGTATAAATATCTAGGTACAATAATTGATGAAAAATTAAATTTTATAGCAAATACTAATTTTATCCACAAGAAATGTCAATCAAGGATCTTTTGCCTACAGAAGCTCAGAAGCCTCAATGTAAATAAAAAAGTGCTGCAAGGATTTTACAGATGTTTTATTGAGTCTATCTTAACTTTCTCTTTTATCTGTTGGTATGGAAGTCTAACTGTGAAGAGCAAGAATGTGTTGAATAAGGTGGTGAAAGTCTGTAGCAAGATTGTGGGCGAGAGACAGAGTAGTTTGAACGTGTTGTTTGAACAAAGAGCAGTTCGAAAGGCGCAGATGATTTGAGCGACAGCAGCCATAATCTTAGTCGGTATTATGAACTTTTGCCATCTGGAAGACGTTATAGGACCCCAAAATTTAGACTGTGTAGAACAAAAAAGAGTTTCATCCCCATGTCCATCCAACTTTTAAACAAATGATTCTATTTACATGTGACGAATGAAAACATTGAGAACTTGAACGACGTGTGCGTGCGCGCGTGCGCGCGGCGCGTGCGTGCGTGCGTGGTGTGTGTGTGTGTTTTGGTGCATAGTGTTGTGTTGAAGTGCATAACATAAAATGAGATAAATAGAATGCTGTTTATTGGATATGTAATTTTTTTTTTTTTTTTTTTTTTAATTTGTAATAATTGTGTTATGTGTTTTAAAAATCAAAAGACGCTGCCACATTGAATTTCACGTTTGTGATAATAAAGTCGTTTGAATTGAATTTGAAAATTTACAAATTATTGTGACAGGGAGAGAGGAGAGAGACAGGGAGAGAGAAAGAGAGAGAGAGAGAAGGGGAGGTGCAAGAGCATCAACAGATAGAGAGCCAAGGCAAAATAAGTGAGCTAGAGATAGCGGAGTCTAGGAGTAGGTGGATGGCAAAGAAAGAAAGAGAGAGAGGGCAAGCGATGCAGGGAGCAAGAGAGAGTTAGAAAGGGGCAGCGACAGAGACAGGCAGGAGGCCGAGTCGCTCAGTCTGGAGCTAGGAGAACATTTCTGTCTCACCCAGTGCGTGACTGCAGGTATCCTCCCATGACGTACAGCGTGGTCTGTGGCTGTCTACTCCCATCTGTCTTCGCCTCTATCAGCGACTGCATCAGCTGCAGTGGGTCTGAACACATTCATTCACACATCCACTGTACAGAGCAGGCTGACCGCTGCAGTTCTAACATTCATGATCTCAGTTCCATCCAGAACACTCAAGGCAAACACATTCAATCCAGGCCACCCAAGGGCAGACCCGCATATCAACTTGCATCTACTTCGCATCCTATCCAATCTACTCCACATCCAATCCAATCCACCTCACATCCAATCCAATCCATTCACATCCAATCCAATCCACTCACACCATCCAATCCACATCCAATCCAATCCACCTCACATCCAATCCAATCCAATCCAATCCACCTCACATCCAATCCAATCCAATCACCACCTCACATCCAATCCTATCCACCCTCACATCCAATCCAATCCACCTCACCATCCAATCCAATTCCACTCACATCCAATCTCAATCCACCTCACATCCAATCCTAATCCACCCTCAACAATCCAATCCAATCCAATCCACCTCACACAATCCAATCCAATCCACCTCACATCAATCCACCTCACATCCAATCCAATTCCACCTCATTTCCAATCCAATCCACCTCACATCCAATCCAATTCATCATCCTCACATCCAATGCAATCCACCTCACATCCAATGCAATCCACCTCACATCCAATCTCCAATCCACCTCACATCCAATCCAATCCACCTCACATCCAATCCAATCCACCTCACTTCCAATCCAATCCACCTCACATCCAATCCACCTCACATCCAATGCAATCCACCTCACATCCAATCCAATCCACCTCACATCCAATCCAATCCCACCTCACATCCAATCCATCCATCTCACATCCAATCCAATCCACCTCACATCCAATCCAATCCAATCCACCTCACATCCAATGCAATCCACCTCACATCCAATCCTAATCCACCTCACATCCAATCCAATCCACCTCACATCCAATCAATCCACCTCACATCCAATCCTATCCACCTCACATCCAATCCACCTCACATCACAATCCACCAACCACCCTCACAATCCAATCCAACCCCCAATCCACCTCACATCCAATCCAACCCAATCCACCTCACATCCAATCCAATCCACCTCCATCCAATCCATCCACCTCCACATCCAATCCATCCAATCCAATCCACCTCACATCCAATCCAATCCACCTCACATCCAATCCTATCCACTCACATCCAATCCAATCCACGTCACATCCCCAATGCAATCCAATCCGCCTCACATCCAATCCTATCTACCTCACATCCAATCCACCTCACATACAACCCAATCCACCTCACATCCAATCCAACCCATCCACACATCCAATCCAACCCAATCCACCTCACATCCAATCCAATCCACTCGCATCCAATCCTATCCACCTCACATCCAATCCACCTCACATCCAATCCAATCCAATCCATCCACCTCCATCCAATCCTATCCAATCACATCCAATCCAATCCACATCACATCCAATCCGCCTCACATCCAATCCAATCCACCTCACATCCAATCCAATCCACCTCACATCCAATGCAATCCAATCCACCTCACATCCAATCCAATCCACTTTATATCCACTTCCAATCCATTCCGTTCCACACCTGACCCATTCCACTCCCCGTCCTATCCAACCTACTTCCCACTCACTGCAGTCCTATCCAACCTACTTCCCATTCACTGCAGTCTATCCAACCTACTTCCCATCCACTGCAGTCTATCCAACCTACTTCCCACTCACTGCAGTCCACCTCCAATCCAATCCATTCCACACCCCATCCCATCCAACCTACTTCCCACTCACTGCAGTCCTATCCAACCTACTTCCCACTCACCGCAGTCCACTTCCAATCCAATCCAGTCCACTCCACGTCTGACCCAGCCCATTCCCCCCCCCCCCCCCCCCCCCCCCCCGATCCTGGCCACCCTGCTCCACCACGTCCACCCCCTAAGCTCTCAGCCCATGCTGTCAGCGCTGACCTGGGTGGCTGGTGAGGGCGGGGTGCTGCAGGTACTGACGGCGGCAGGGCAGGGAAACGGCAGACCAATGAACGGCGGTCAAGAGGGGACTCCACTCCGCACTGGGCAGGTTTGGATGGAATTCCAGCCATCGGAACAACGCCCTCACCACCACATCCTCTCCATCATGACCTGGGCACGCATGTACAAACACAGACATGTATACACAAAGCAATACCTATACCACGGGTGCATGCTGGATAAGGTCCCCTCCTGCAACTGGACTGGGGCCATCCCACCAATCCTGAACTTTGGGTTGTAACCATCCCTGTTGATCTCACCAGCCCTTAAGTTTATAATGATGTGCAAGAGGAATCTGTAATTTTTCTGAAGACTCAACAGATCGGTAGGTGGGTAGGTAGGTTTGTTTGTAGGTAGGTAGGTAGGTAGGTAGGTAGATAGATAGACTGACAGACATTTATAATGATCATCATCATCATCCATAAGAGTCCACAATCATCAAGTTGATAATTCTGACACTTGGGGGGGGGGGGGGGGCAGATGCAAAAAAAAAAAATTAAAATTGGTATTGCTGGAGGTTGGAAGCTCTTGACCTCAATAGGTCAAGAGTCGCTGATGTTAGGACAGCCTCTGTCAAGTTGTCGTTCCACTCCTGGATGGTACGTGGCAGGAAGGTTTTCAGTCTGTAATCACGGACACACTGGAGGTGGTTGAGCTGATGGAGTGTGATCTTCTGTCATGTGAGGTTGCAGCCCTAAGTTTTGGTTTTCTATTAGACAGAAGAGCTTTTTCAAAGTCCACAAGTGCCAAGCCATGCCTGATCTTATAAAGCATAGCGAGCCGTGTGATCTTTCTCAGGCTCTGTAAAGGTGTCCAGCCTAGTTCGCTGAGCATTTGTTGGACACTTCATATTTGTGGTACCTGTTGTAAACGAAGTGGGCTGCTCTTCTTTGCACTGCTTCGATGGTTGATATGCTCGTTTGTGTAGGGGTCCCAAACAGTACTTGCATATTCCAAGACTGGGCGCACCAGAGCTTTAGAGGCAGTCTCTTTGATGTGACGGGCGCTGATCTTCAGGCTGCGCCTCAGGAAGTCGAGGGTCTTGTTGGCTTTTGTGGGTGATGCTGTTTATGTGGAGGTCCCAGCTTAGATCTTGAGAGATGGTAACCCCCAGATATTTGGTCGAGGTGACATTTGCCAAGGTCTGGCTATGTAGACGATAGCCTGGGACAATAAGTTTTTTCTTACGTTTGGGGCTGATGACTGAAAGAGGGGTACATTTGCCAGGATGGAAAGCCATGTCCCAACTCTTTTCCCACTTTTCAAGTTTTTGTAGATCATGTTGCAGATCGCTTTGGTCATGGCTTGATGTTATCAGCCGGTAGATTCGTGTCTGTGCGGGAATATTTTCGGACAAGTCGTTTATGTAGGCGAGGAATAGACTCGGTCCTAAAACGGAGCCCTGAGGTACTCCTGACTTGACACTGACAAAGTCTGATCTGGTTCCATCAACCACAACTACCTGTCGGCAATCTTGCAAGAATCCACTGATCCAACTGCTGACATGGCCCTGGACTCCATACTGACGTAACTTGTGGAGGAGGAGCGAGCGGTTCACCTTATCAAAAGCCTTGGCAAAATCCATGATGATAATATCTGTTTGACCGCATTCTTGTCAGCTCTTCCATAAATTCCAAGAGTCGCATCTCGCAAGATCTTCTTCTGCGGAAACCATACATGTTGACATGGGGAAAGGATCTTGTTACTCTCTAGGTGGTTCATGAGAGCACTGACAATAATGTGCTCCATGATCTTGCAAGGCACACTTGTCATGAGAGACTGGCCTGTAGTTGGCTGGATCATAGTGCTCCCCTTTCTTGAAAACTGGAGCAATATTTGCCGATTTCGCAGTACACGATATCATGATCCGATACACCCATGACGATTTCGACTATCAGTACTAGGCTTGGAGAGTAAGGACTAAGTCGAGTGTATTTCCGAGTCTGGTAGGTTCAGTGACCATCTGCTGGAGACCATGGTCCCTACCTATCTCAAGGAACTCCTTGTGAAGTTCAACATCAGATGTTTTCATCTTCAGAGTGGTTGACTCCCAGAACTCCTTGTGAAGTTCAACATCAGATGTTTTCATCTTCAGAGTGGCTGACTCCCAGAACTCCTTGTGAAGTTCAACATAAGATGTTTTCATCTTCAGAGTGGTTGACTCCCAGAACTCCTTGTGAAGTTCAACATAAGATGTTTTCATCTTCAGAGTGGTTGACTCCCAGAACTCCTTGTGAAGTTCAACATAAGATGTTTTCATCTTCAGAGTGGTTGACTCCCAGAACTCCTTGTGAAGTTCAACATAAGATGTTTTCATCTTCAGAGTGGTTGACTCCCAGAACTCCTTGTGAAGTTCAACATAAGATGTTTTCATCTTCAGAGTGGTTGACTCCCAGAACTCCTTGTGAAGTTCAACATCAGATGTTTTCATCTTCAGAGTGGTTGACTCCCAGTCCATTCCTGGTAGGTTAAAGTCTCCCCCGATCATCACATGAGCACTGGATGATGTACAAAAGGAGCTTGAAACTTTTGTGGAGACTCGATAGATAGGTAGATAAACAGATCGAGAGACAGACAGACAGACAGATAGATAGACAGACAGACAGATAGATATAGTGGAGAAGACAGACAGACAGACACAGAGAGACAAACACTATAGTGGTAAGTGACCCACAGATAGGGAGAAGACAGACAGACAGACAGACAGAGACAACACTGTGGTGGTAACTGACCCATAGACAGATAGGGAGAGGACAGACAGACAGACAGAGAGACAAACACCATGGTGGTAACTGACCCACAGACAGGGAGGAGAGGACAAGACAGAAACACAGAACACAGGACAGACAAAAACAACATATGGTGGTAACTGACCCACAGAGAGATGGGAAGAGGACAGACAGAGAGACAAACACTATGGCAGTGACTGACCCACTTACAAACTGACAGAAAAACACCATGATTGTAACCGACCCTCAGCCAGACAGGGAGAGGGCAGACAGACAGACAGGCAAATCCTATGAGGTTGATGAGGAGAGGACAGATGGGAGGCGAAGCATAGAAAACCAGGAAGAGAGGGTCAGAGAAGCTGAAGCCTCTCTGTGCCACAGACAGAGAGAGGGAAACACGGAGAGGCAGACAGACTGACAGACCAGACAGCATTGGGACTGACCAGATTCAGGTCAGTGGCCTTCAGAATATCGTGCAGTTCTGTGGGAGACAAGTGCAAGAACTCATTGGACTGCACCACCAGAGGGAACCGCTGTTTCACCAGGTGCTGACTCCGCTGAACCAGACGCGTGCAGCTGTACACCTTCCCAAACCTCTCGATGCCTGCGCACAGAGGGGAACAGGCCGTCTGTCATTCACACACTGTCACAATGACAGAACAATCCACCCCTCATACACACACTGTCACTATGACAGAACAATCCCCCTCATACACACACTGCCACTCTGACAGAACAATCCACCCCTCATACACACACTGTCACTATGACAGAACAATCCACCCCTCATACACACACTGCCACTCTGACAGAACAATCCACCCCTCATACCACTGTCACAATGACGAACATCACCCCATCACACTGCACTTGACGAACAATCCACCCCTCATACACACACTGTCACAATGACAGAACAATCCACCCCTCATACACACACTGTCACTCAAGAACAATCCACCCCTCATACACACACTGTCACAACGACATAACAATCCACCCCTCATACACACACTGTCGCAATGACAGAACAATCCACCCCTCATACACACACTGTCACAATGACAGAACAATCCACCCTCATACACACACTGTCACAATGACATAACAATCCACCCCTCATACACACACTGTCACTATGACAGAACAATCCATCCCCTCATACACACACTGTCACAATGACAGAACAATCCACCCCTCATACACACACTCTCACAATGACATAACAATCCACTCATACACACACTGTCACAACGACATAACAATCCACCCCTCATACACACACTGTCACTATGACAGAACAATCCACCCCTCATACACACACTGTCACTATGACAGAACAATCCACCCCTCATACACACACTGTCACAATGACAGAACAATCCACACCTCATACACACACTGTCACTATGACAGAACAATCCACCCCTCATACACACACTGTCACAACGACATAACAATCCACCCCTCATACACACACTGTTACAATGACAGAACAATCCACACCTCATACACACACTGTCACAATGACAGAACAATCCACCCCTCATACACACACTGTCACAACGACATAACAATCCACCCCTCATACACACACTGTCACAACGACATAACAATCCACCCCTCATACACACACTGTCACAACGACATAACAATCCACCCCTCATACACACACTGTCACAATGACATAACAATCCACCCCTCATACACACACTGTCACTATGACAGAACAATCCACCCTCATACACACACTGTCACAACGACATAACAATCCACCCCTCATACACACACTGTTACAATAACAGTCACAGAACAACGACCAACATCTCCCCAGACTCTAGATGCCCAAACTAACACCCCATCCCCATTCACACACCCCAACACCATGACATTTACAGCAGTGAATTCCCGGATCTCTCCATGACATTTACAGCAGTGAATCGCCCAGGATCTCTCCATGACATTTACAGCAGTGAATCCCAGGATCTCTCCATGACATTTACAGCAGTGAATCGCCCAGGATCTCTCCATGACATTTACAGCAGTGAATCGCCCAGGATCTCTCCATGACATTTACAGCAGTGAATCGCCCAGGATCTCTCCATGACATTTACAGCAGTGAATCGCCCAGGATCTCTCCATGACATTTACAGCAGTGAATCTCCCAGGATCTCTCCATGACATTTACAGCAGTGAATCGCCCAGGATCTCTCCATGACATTTACATCAGTGAATCGCCCAGGATCTCTCCATGACATTTACAGCAGTGAATCGCCCAGGATCTCTCCATGACATTTACAGCAGTGAATCGCCCAGGATCTCTCCATGACATTTACAGCAGTGAATCGCCCAGGATCTCTCCATGACAGTGAATCGCCCAGGATCTCTCCATGACATTTACAGCAGTGAATCGCTCAGGATCTCTCCATGACATTTACAGCAGTGAATCGCCCAGGATCTCTCCATGACATTTACAGCAGTGAATCGCCCAGGATCTCTCCATGACATTTAAAGCAGTGAATCGCCCAGGATCTCGCCATACCTTTACTAACAGAACACCCCACTCACACACCCCAACACCATGACATTTACAGCAGTATATCTCCCAGGATCTCTCCATACCTGCACTAACACCCCATCCCCCATTCACACACCCCAACACCATGACATTTACAGCAGTGTATCTCCCAGGATCTCTCCATACCTGCACTAACACCCACTCACACACCCCAACACAGCAGCGCATCTTGCACCAACATGCCATAAGCCCCTCCCCTTTGTTCCCCATGGAACACACAGATGTGTTGTTGTGTGTGCTTGCAAGCATCCGTGTGAGCCAGTGAGTGTCTCTGTGTATGTGCGTGCGTGCATGCATGCGTGCGTGTGGTGCGTGCGTGCGTTATATAGACAGTTGTTGTGGTCGATCAGACCGCTCCATGCAGTGTGATGTGTGTGTGCATGCATATGTGTGTGGTGTGTGTGTGTGTGTGTGTGTGTGTGTGTGGTGTTGCTATGGTCAATCAGTTACTGTGGTTGATCAGACGCTCCATGCAGTGTTAAAACTCTGCATAGTGTGTGTGTGTGTGTGCGTGTGTGTGTGTGTGTGTGTGCACGCGCATGTGTGTATGCCTCTGTATGTGTGGTGGTGTGTGTGTGTGTGTGTGTGTGTGTGTGTGTGTGTGTGTGTGTGTGTGTGTGTTAATGTGTATGTGCATGTACGAGTATGTATTACCCAGGTAGCTGCTGTGGTCAATCAGTCGCTCTGTGCAGTGTGTGTGTGTGTGTGTGTGTGTGTGTGTGTGTGTGTGTGTGTGTGTGTGTGTGGGTGCGTGCGTGCGTGCGTGCGTATGTGTGTGAGCGTGCATTACCCAGACAGTTGTTAGCGTCGATCAGTCGCTCCATGTAGTCCTCACAAAGTTTCTTCACCTCTGTCATCTGCCACAGGTCAGCCGCCATGATGAGGCCTTGAACACTGTTCCCAATCACTGTCAACATGTCAACAATCAGCCATGATCAGCCATGAATGCTGATGACCCCAATCGCTGTCAACATGTCAACAATCAGCCATGAATGCTGATGACCCCGATCACTGTCAACAATCAGCCATGAATGCTGATGACCCCAATCGCTGTCAACATGTCAACAATCAGCCATGATCAGCCATGGACGATGACCCCGATCACTGTCAACAATCAGCCATGAATGCTGATGACCCCAATTGCTGTCAACAATCAGCCATGAACATTAACTCCAATTGCTGTCAATATGTAAACAATCAGCCATACACACTGTCCCCAATCACTGTCAACATGTCACCAGTCAGCCATGAACACTGTCCCCAATCACTGTCAACATGTCACCAGTCAGCCATGCACACTGTCCCGAATCGCTGTCAACATGTCAACAACCAGCCATGAACACTGTCCCCAATCGCTGTCAACGTGTCAACAACCAGCCATGATCACCACGAACACTGTCCCCAATCACTGTCAACACATCAACAATCGGCCGTGATCCCCACGAACGCTGACCGCAATCGCTGTCAACATGTCAACAATCAGCCATGACCCAAACTCTGTCAACATGTCAACAACCAGCCATGAACACTGTCCCTAATCACTGTCAACATGTCAACAATCAGCCATGATCACCATGAACACTGTCCCAATCACTGTCAACACATCAACAATCAGCCATTAACACTGTCCCCATTGATGAATCACTGTCAACAAATCAACAATCAGCCGTGATCAGCCCTGAACACTGTCCCCAATCACTGTCAACACATCAACAATCAATCGTGATCACCCTTAACACTGTCTCCAGTCACTGTCAACAATCAGCCATGATCAACTATTAACACTGTCCCCAATCACTGTCAACACATCAACAATCAGCCGTGATCAACTATTAACACTGTCCCCAATCACTGTCAACACATAACAATCAGCCGTGATCAGCCCTGAACACTGTCCCCAATCACTGTCAACACATCAACAATCAGCCGTGATCAACTATTAACACAGTCCCCAATCATTGTCAACACATCAACAATCAGCCGTGATCAGCCTGAACGCTGTCCCCAATCACTGTCAACACGTCAACAATCAGCCGTGATCAACTATTAACACAGTCCCCAATCATTGTCAACACATCAACAATCAGCGTGATCAGCCCTGAACGCTGTCCCAATCACTGTCAACACATCAACAATCAGCCGTGATCAGCCCTGAACACTGTCCCAATCACTGTCAACACATCAACAATCAGCCCTGAACACTGTCCCCAATCACTGTCAACACATCAACAATCAGCCGTGATCAGCCATGAACACTGTCCCCAATCACTGTCAACATATCAACAATCAGCCCTGAACACTGTCCCAATCACTGTCAACACATCAACAATCAGCCCTGAACACTGTCCCCAATCACTGTCAACACATCAACAATCAGCCGTGATCAGCCCTGAACACTGTCTCCAGTCACTGTCAACAATCAACCATGATCAACTATTAACACTGTCCACAGTCACTGTCAACACATCAACAATCAGCCGTGATGAGCCCTGAACACTGTCCCCAATCACTGTCAACACATCAACAATCAGCCGTGATCAGCCCTGAACACTGTCTCCAGTCACTGTCAACAATCAACCATGATCAACTATTAACACTGTCCACAGTCACTGTCAACACATCAACAATCAGCCATGATGAGCCCTGAACACTGTCCACAATCACTGTCAACAATCAGCCATGATCAACTATTAACACTGTCCACAATCACTGTCAACACATCAACAATCAGCCATGATCAGCCCTGAACACTGTCCCCAATCACTGTCAACAATCAGCTTTGATCAACTATTAATACTGTCCACAATCACTGTCAACACATCAACAATCAGCCATGATCAACTATTAACACTGTCCACAACCAGTATGTCAACAACCAGCCATGATCAGCCATGAACACTGTCCCCAATCACTGTCAATCTATCAACAATCAGCCACCAATACTAACCCCAATCACTGTCAATATGTCAACAATCAGCTATGATCAGTCATTCTGTCCCTAATCACTGTCAACAAGTCAACAACCAGCCATGATCAGCCATGACACTGTCCCATCACTGTCAATCTATCAAAAATCAGCCATCAATACTGACCCCAATCACTGTCAATATGTCAACAATCAGCTATGATCAGTAATACTGTCCCTAATCACTGTCAACAAGTCAACAACCAGCCATGATCAGCCATGAACACTGTCCCCAATCACTGTCAATATGTCAACAATCAGCTATGATCAATCATTCTGTCCCCAATCACTGTCAACAAGCAACCAATACCATGATCAGCTCAAAACTCTGTCCCCAGTCACTGTCAACAATCAGCACTCAACAATGCCCCCGATCACTGTCAACTATCAACCATGATCAGCCCTGAACACAGTCTCCAATTACTTTCAACACTGTCAACACAGACCCATGATTTGCCACAAACACTGTCCCTACTGTCAACACTGAGCCATGAAAGCACATTTCACCTGTGAGGTTTCCAGAGTACATGAAGTCGATGAGTGTACGAGCAGACGCGGGGTCGATGCTGCCATCCATCAGGGTGATCTCCCGTGCCTGCGCCTCGCTGAAACCCTGGGCGAACATGCTGTGGTAGTATTGGCTGTTGATGGCCAGCACATTGCGGTGAGCCAAGATCTCTTCATCATTCACCTGCACACACACACACACACACACACACACACACACACACACACACACACACACACACATACACACACACACACACACATATTACTATTACCATAAACACACATGATCACACACACATACTACATGGGGGAAACCTACAAAACTTGATTTGACTGAAATAAGGCTGGGGTCCAGGGGCTGCCTTGACCCGGCGGGGTACAGGAGCAGTGCCCCGTTGGGGGGGGGGGGGGGGGTCCTGGGGACAAAACCCTCCCGGGCAAAATTGAATTTTTTTTTTTAGGCCAATTTCGTTGGCTCTCCTGCACCAGAAAAAAGCTTAATTGTATCATGATTTCTGCAGTAAAAAGCTTAGCTGTTACATGCTTAAATATGTGAGTTACTGTTACACTTTATGTTCCATTAAATCATAATGGATAAAAATAATATTTATGGCTTATTGTACAAGCTCAGGAAAGTTAAAGTCTACAAGTGTAGAAATAAACCAGAATATAAGAACTCAAAAAGGGAAATTTTTCTCACCCAATCTGAACTGATCAAACATTCCAAAAATCAACAAAATTTCACACACAAGTTCTTTAAAATGGTCACTTTACTATTTAAATCAAGACTCTGTTCATGTTTTTCTTGTGCTCTGGGTGATCAGCATGGCTTCGAAGTTTCTTTTTTTCCATTCGCTCCGTAACTGATCATTTTTGTGCAAACGATACAGAAACACATGCCGGCCACATTCATTTTCTTGCACCACTTGCAATATTCATTGCCGTCGTCATCAGTTTCATTTAGCCATTGCCATCTCCATTTGTTTCTAATTTGGCCCTCGATGCTTGCTACTGGATCTCCTTCTTTCAAAAAAGCCATGACTACTTAATTTCCGGAGCACCATGCAAACTTTTGCTGTCTGCCAAACACGCCAATGTTAGCCTGTGAAGACGTCGGAAATACAGAAACAGCTACTTCTGGTAAGAGATCGAAAGCTTGGATTGAACACAAAATCGGAACTGATAAATCGGGTTTTTTTTTGGGGGGGGGGGTTTTAACTGATGGAAGTTCATCAAGACTGAAAGTCATTTTGACCGATTTCCTCCATAAGCACACAGTTGTTTTATTTTAAAACCATAATAAACAAATAAAAATATGTATCACATGTCTTCTTTTTTCGTATGACACTTTTTCTTTTTCTACATTGTTCCCTCCTTCTTGACCATTCAATCCTTGCAACCCTCATTTGTTTGCCCGTGATGTTCATCTTAATATGGAACCACGAAACATGTCAACGACTGGCAGAAAAGAGAGCCAGGCCAAAGCCCTGAACTTTCACCCCCAAATCCCCACCCCCAAGCCCAAGAAAAAAAGCTGTATCAAATGCTGAGAGGGTCAAAGTATACAGGCAGAAATGAACAGAGCATCCGAGAGTATCAGAAGTACTCAGCTGATAACAAAGAAAGTGGTGCAAAGCATACAGAAAAACTTTAGCAGAAGAAGAAAGGCAGAACATGGAGTACAGGCTAGACTGAGGAAACAACAAGAAAAGCCGGGGAAAAAAGGAGTGTCAACAAGAACAAATGAAAACTAGGACAGACATGTTAGCCACTGAATCTCAGAGGGCAAAATGGAGGGGGCAGAAAAGACAGCAAGCTGAAAAGATGCACTGGAGAACAAGGGAAGAAAAGAACGCAAGGAAAAGATTTCTGTATCACCAACCCCCCCACAGCTGTTCAGAGCAAGCCACTTAGTTTTGAGAGTAAGGGGAGTTTACAGCTCACCCACAGCTGCAGAGGCCAAGCCGTGAATGCAGATCAGGGAAAGGGGTGTTTTCTGCAGGCTGCTCCCCATCAGCCAGCTAACCGCGCTGTACTAGGCAAAACTGAATGTCATCTGTGTAAAAAGCCATCTGGCAACAGTGTGTTCAGCATTGCTGAGCGGCCATTACAAGTGGGGCTGTTAGTTTGATAATTAGTAGTTGTCATGAAAAATGTAATATATCTGTGCTTTTGAGATGACTGAATAGCCAAATTCCTGACAATTCTTTTAATACCAACTCGACTAGGTTTATTTTCCTGTAGATAATGTAGATACGGCATGAAAGCTTGTAACACAAGTGGTCAGGCGACATTTTTAAAAAATGACAACACACACACACAATTGTGCAAAAATGACGTCATCACTTTCTGGGAACTTAATTTTCCCTAGTTAACTAGTTTCACAAGTTTGATATATGCCTCTGCTTGGACTACAACAACAAAATGTTGGGTCAGAAATGTGTAAGACTTGTTTGTTCGGCCCTTTAACTAAGTGTCTCGAATGGGACGGAAACGTAAAGCTGTGGGGCCCCCCTCCCTTTCCCCCCCCCCCACCTCCCTCCCAAAAAAAACCCACAAAAAACATGCAGCAAGGAGAACAACTCCAAGCTAGTTCAGTGTGAGGGCAGTGTTTCAACAGGAGTGGTAAGAGGATGTAACATTTTATTGGAAAGGTAGGACACTTCTTTGAGAACATACAACAGAAAATCAAGTTTCACACGACACACAATCCACTAAACCAGTGCGTCCAAATGCTTTCACTATGGTGACGGAAGCATTAACAGAGCAACAGTATAATTAGAAATAGCTTAGTTGTTACTAAGACTACTAGTTTCTGACATTAACTGATCATTTTACTGTTGCTTTTAATTGCAGATTGGAGCCATTGATGCAGAGGAGCAGGATGTCTTAATCAACTTCATGGACACTGCATCCAGAGCTCAGGCTGTTGCCACACCTGGCCCAACAGGTTGATTCCTCCTGGGTCAAGGTACACCAGACCAACAGAGTGATGGGCGACCATGGACTGATGCCTGTGACCATTATACTTTTAGCGGATAAAACTGTACATCATTAAAATGATTTCTCTTGTTTCATTTTCTTGAATTTCGTTGTTCTTTTTTCAGCTGCTTTATTTTTTGACTCAATTTGCCATGTACAGAGAGAGTGATAGTGAGAGAGAGGTGATAGGATAAGACTAATAAGAGGAATGGGATCGGGAGAAAATGTGCATTTGAGATGGTGGGGGCAAATGGAAAGTAACCAGTGGGGGTGGGGACTGGGTGAGTGTAGTGTAGGCCATCACGTTACGTTTTGTGTCTTTGTGAGATAACATACATGTATATATATACTGATCATGTTTGGAAGCGCTTAGAGCTTTTGGTGAAAGATTCGGCGCACTAAACATCCCTACTACTGCTACATATATGACATTGTTGGTTTCCGAGTCTCACTGCTTAGTAGATTTGGATTCCATGTCACAACTGTAGCAGACTCCAAACTGATAACCTTTGTCAGTGGACTGACTTCAAATCTTTTTTATTTTTCAAAATTTAATTATTCTAATGTCAATTCTATTGTTTTTAACTCATATTCGCCATGTCTATACTTGGTTTCAAGTTGCTTCGTAGAATTAGATTCCATGTCACAACAGTAACGGACCCGTGTCACGACTGTAACGCTTGTTTTCATTAAATAATCAAATGCAATAAACAGCACACTACCTTGAAAAAGCTGCATTGTATTTTATGAGTGCAAGAACATATAATGCAGGCCTAACTTGAGCTGCATGTTTCAATGATTATGAAGAAGTGAGAACGTGAAGTTACTGCCAGCATGGAGGATAAATGTGCGACTTGAAAAACACAGAAAAATACACACTCACAATCATTCTTAAAGTTCTTTTCATATGGGAACCTTTCATTTTTGGATTACAAATAATAAAAATCTGTTTTTTAGCTTGATGATCATCACATTACACATCATGTGTTGATATGTTTAATACTAACAGTTACATTTCTCAGTATTGATATGTTTAATACTAACAAAATTTACATTTCTCAATCTTTACAAATGATGAAAATCTGTTTTTAGCTTGATAATCATCACATTACACATCATGTATCGATATGTTTAATACTAACAAAAAAAAAATTCTCACTTTGATAGCCCTGTCGAACAACATGTACCCAAGTGTGCATGTACTAAATGGTAATGCTCACCTTAATGACTATGTCACACATCTTTCGGTCCAGTCGTAACTGACGGAGTGCTGCCAGGGTTTCGTTGCCGCCATTTTTACTTGAAATGATCCTTGACCCATCGGCCATATCCTTGCTACCTAGTCGCTTCCTGTTCAAGGTCAAAACAGACAGATACACTGTTGAACCTCATCAACTGACATAGCCCTATTTATACACCACACACTGTGACACAGTCCTATTTATACATGATTGATGATACTGATATAGCCCAGTTAACACAATGACTTGATACACACACACACACACACACACACACACAAGCACACGCACACACACCATACAGAGGCACACACAAATGCATGCATGACGGCTAATGTGTACTATCTCCAATGATACAATGTCATAATATACTTACACAGCCCCACTGACACTTAGCTAATATCCCCATTTACGCATGATACATCCAGCTATTCACACATGATACAGTGCTATTAACACAGGAGGAAGAGGTAGAAATGCTCAGCAAACATCAACCCTGTCACAGTGCCTGTCAACGGCCTGCACTCATGTCAGTGCGGTTTACATTTTCAATGAATGTCCTCTAGTACTCATTCTATACGTGTGCTGCTTGTTTGGGGCTTTGACTTCACAATGACCATTTTTGAGATTTGGCTTTTTTTGACATTCATTCTGAAAATTTTCTGAATTCTACTAGATGAGCAATCAATTACAGTAATTTGACTTGTTTTATAATTCAAGATACCTTTAATAGTCTATCCTTTACCAGGTCACAAAATTTTCTGACAAAGGTGTGGGGAGAAGGGAAGGAAGCTGACATTGATCTGAGGAGCTCTGAATAGGCTGAGTACAAGAATATCATGATAAAGAAGGCTAAGATCCCAGTAAACTGGGTATGATCTGCTCTGGAATACTGCGATAAAGGCTAAATCCCAGTTAATAGGCTGTGGTCTGTAATGGAATATCATGATAAAGAAGGCTAAAATATCAGTAAACAGACTGTGGACTGTACTGGAGTATCATGATAATGAAGGCTAAATCCAAGTAAATACTATTATAGGCTGTGGTCTGTATGGAACGTGTAAGCACACACACACGCTCTACCTCTCTCTCTCTCTGTCTCCATCATCTAATATTACATGATTTTGTGAAAAACATTTAAAAAAATGAAAGTACTAAGCAACTACATGTATACACAATTCATGTGAAAAGGGACTTTGGAGTGACTGCTGATGGCTGTATTCATATCCAATCTAATCACGTCAGACACTCAAATGACTGGACTTGTAAAAAGGACATTCTCATATCTTGATAAAACTGTTTGAATTGACAAGTTTGTAAAAACAAAATTCTCATCTCTTGATTAAAACTATTCTAAATACTTCAAAGCACTAATTTCACTTCATGTGGAATATGCAATTGCTCTATGGAAAATTGGAATCCTTACCTGAAAAAATAGTATGAGACCATTGAAAGCATTCAAAGAAGAGGTACTTGTTTTGAAAGAGTTTAATGGAATAAATTTTGAGTATCCCAACCTACATTCTAAGGGGTGATTTACTTAATTATAAAACAGATATATGGAAGATTTTTTACATTAACAAATTATGAAAAACGCCAGTTTTGAAAGAGTTAATGGAATAAATTTTGAGTATCCCAACCTACATTCTCAGGTAGGAGATAAGATAATGTTGCTTATAGCCCAGCCGACCGCAAAGGGCCACATCAGGGCTGTGTACATTCTAAGGGGTGATTTACTTAATTATAAACACAGATATATGGAAGATTTTTTACATTAACAAATTATGAAAAACCGCCGAATTCTGATGTGAAAACACTAATGAGCTACAGTTATGAGTAAAACTAATAATAATACAACACACACACACACACAAAAGCACAGATATCTTGTGTTCAAGTTGAATGTGCACCGAACGCCAATGCTTTCAAAAACCTTCTGGACAGTGACCAAAAATATCATAACTTGTTTTCTGAATTTGATGTTTAAACAACACATTGTGCGTAAACACAACCCTCACAGTTGGTGGGTAAACAATTTATCGAGAGGGACCAGATACTTGTGATAGGATACGTACACAGATCTTATCAACCCGTCTTGCCAGACCACCTGATCTGGTTCACCCACGCTCGCCACGCATGCAACCAAGTCAGTGACAGTTTTTTAGAACGCGAACAGGCCTCAGGAGAGGCCTAAATCGTCGATCCAGTCAAGCCAAGTCAAGTCAAGTCAAGTCAGATAGTTTGTGATAGGATCTACTACTACTACTACTTCGTAGTACTACCCCTTTAGGCCTATTCATTTGTTTTCCGAGTACAGCTAAAAATCAGACTGGGGTATGGAACTACGGGGGAGAACAAACAAAACACAAAAGACGTTGACCGTTAGGCCTAGTTTGATTCTCGGACGAATTAGAATTCAAATTGGTTATGGCGACGTCAGAACGGGAAACTCCGTTACATCACCGTATCTAGTAATGCATTTGCGCTCGTCTTGACCCAGTTTCCATAAAAAAAAATCACCGGAAATGAAACACAACTTTCTAACTACTCTTAAACACATGCCCATGTTTCAATCAAGGAAAAAGAAAAGTAAACTCACATGTTCTCTGCGTTTCTAATCAATCCTTATGTCCAACGCTACATGTAGAATCGATCAAGCAGAAAAAACGCGGAAGTGGCTTCCATTGTGTCCCCTTTTCCTTTCTCGAACAACGAAAAACTGGACTTGAAACATCCCCGCGCGTCTCAGAATAATAGTAAGCCCCTCTTTCTTTCTTAGCTGGATGCCGAAATGATCGACAGGTTGATCATGGGGCCTGAACAGATGAAGATGAAAGGTGAATCAGTCTGCTTCTACGCGTAAACACCAAATTCGTCCTTCGTCAATTCCTAACAGTGCGCATGTGCAATGGGCACTGTGAGTTGGAACAGTGTGGTGTTGTAAACGAGTTTTTATCTAAGGGACATTACTCATATGCTTTACTATTAGAGCCTCGTTTGGATGATAAACATTTTGATGGCAACCGTCAAGAAGACCAACAGTTATTACCGCATCAACATGACTTGAAAGTTTCTGCTGTATGAATCATGCAACAAACTTTCTACAACCAACCTCACATCCAACAGTCAACACAAGGTCCGAGTCACGTGATTTCATGTTTGGCCAAACACTATATGTTTGTGTCTAGTCCTGCACTCTGTTATATAAAATAAGGAACATTTAGTGCGCTATCTTAAACAAAGCCTGCGTTTCAGCAAAGCCTAAACTCACACACACACACACAACACACACACACACAAACACACAAACACACACACACACACACACACCACACAAACAACACACACCAGCACACACCCACACCAGCATGGAGCAGAAAAATTAGTTTGAGAGTTGTTTTGAGGGAGGACTTTGAAGAAAAGACTGTGTTGATTCGGGAAGAGCAGAAGGAGATTGTTCCGCGGAAGGAACTGAACGTTAAAAGAAGTCACAAGTGTCTGGCCCGAAACGAGGGATCTGCATATGCGAGTGTCAGAGGAAGAGCGTAAACTGTCTGGAAGGGTATAGGTCGAAAAGAAGTTTAGAGGGGTAAGATGGAGCGAGGCCATCCAAAAGCCTTGTAACAGAAAAAGAAGTTTGTAAATTGTGCGTTTTTTTAACCGGAGCCAGTTTCCAAAGATTTAAGCAAGGGAGAAACATGAGAGGTTTTCGGAGATTTCGAGACAAGGCGAGCAGCATTATTTTGGACTTTCTGCAATTTTGCAAGAAGATTCTGTGGACAGCCAGCAAGAAGAGAATTACAGTAGTCAAGTCTTGAAAGAATGAAAGCAGAAACCAGAGTCTTGGTGGCTTCTTCAGACAGAAGGTGGCGCACAGAACTGATTCGCCGAAGCTCCAAGTAGCAGGCACGGCAGATAGAAGAAATCTGATTTTGAAAAGAGAGTGTCTGATCAAGTACAACGCCTAGATTTCGCACAGTGGTAGAGGTCTGAATGAGAGAGGTACCAAGTTGGACAGAAGAAGGAACAGAGATTGTAGACATGAGCCGTTTTGGGAGAATGAAGATCAGTTCAGTTTTGTCATTGTTTAACTGAAGTTTGTTGCAAGTCATCCATGCCTTTATGTCAGAGATGCAGAGCTGTGAGCGATCGATGATGGAGGAGAGGAGAGAGATGTCACCAGAAATATAGATTTGATTGTCATCAGAGAAGCAGTGGTGTGAAATGTCATGATGGGCTACAATGTCAGAGATGGGTTGGGTATATAGAACAAACAGAATGGGACCAAGGACAGAGCCTTGGGGAACACCATAATTCAAGTCAGCAGAGCTTGAAGAAAAACCATTGACAGAGACAATTTGGGTTCGACCAGAAAGGTAAGAATAAAACCATGCCAAAGCGTGAGAAGAGATGCCAAAAGTATGTTGAAGTCTAGTGAGGAGGGTGGAGTATGTATGTGTCCTTGGCGGTAACTGGCCCCTCTCTTTCTAAATTTTGCTTCATTTTCCGCCCTCAGTCACTCCGTTTTGAAACAATAGATGTTCTCAATTACAATCAAAGCTGCACCTGGCTTTTCTCAGAAGATCAGCCAGTACCAAAATATATTCATCGCACAGTCCAGCCCTTGACCCATACCATACCTGACTCTGAGGCGGGTCTTATGTCCGTTTCTTTTGCTATGCAAGCACGATCCACATGACCCGTCATTTTCCTCTCGTCTGCTAGACTTTTCACTCCAAAATCCTAGTGCCCTACCAATGGGGTAAAAACACAAGGAGTCCGTAAGTCATACATCATTCGGTTATTTTTGCTGACATATGGTATTGAATTGATTTGCTGACCCCAAATTCCTGGATAAAATCATCTTTTGCACATTCAATTACTTTTATTTTCACAGAGCCAAGGTGATGTTTATCTGTTCAAACTTTGTTGTTAATACTTCACTTTTGTTATAATCCAGAATCTGACCGAAGTCGACCGTCCGCAGAATAGTACGCTGCATTTTTATATCCATGCGAGTCTGATGCCTATGAACACACACACACACACACACACACACACACACACACACACACACACACACACACACACACACACACACACACATCTAACAAAACCCCAAACAAACCAGCCGTTGTGGCGAAGTGGTCAGCGTCGCGGACTCCCGGCTGGGAAGTCGTGGGTTCGATTTTCCATCAGAGTCATGTGGGATTTTTCTGCTCCGACCGGCTCCTACCCAGAGTTGAGTTTGCTACGGGCTCATTTGGGAAGACTGGGACCACACAGTCGAGTTTCATCCACTTAATGGATGCGTCTCTAAGACTGTTGCTTAAATTTCCTGATCAACACTGCAGGTGTCTGTATCTCTCGGGCCTGGTTGACGCCGGGAGATATTATGAAAGAAAGCGTAGAGTACAGCCCTGTCATGCAGTCTCAGACCGGAATGGAAATCCGTAGCATCATCTTAATCATCCTCATTCTCAATCAGCATAAAAAAGTCTCAAATTCTGTGGCCCTTCATGCCCTTCTCCCATAGTGACCTCAGTTTCGATATCCTCTCCACGTCTGTGGCCTTGATTTAGTTCCGTCGGGGTCACCGGTATCGGCGAGTCCATAGGGGCTGTCGTTAGATGGACGTGGTGGCGCCCATCCGGAGGGAGAGCTCACTCGACGCCGGCTCCGCGACTAAGCAATTATTGTCGTCAGTAGGGGCTTAGTAGGTGGTGTTCTATGGATGCTGGATCAGAACAGGCGCCACTGAACACCACCTAAGTGACTCGGCAGCAGTGCAGTACGTGTCTCCTCTGGTGCGTTGCCTCTTGACGACTTGACATTGGCTGCTCCTTGTGGATTGCCGGTGCCGGGGCTGCGGCAGGACCGACCGGGCTGTGGCTGTGGACGAGGTGTCAAAATGAGCGGCGTGGGTGTGGCTGTGGACGGGGTGTCGAAATGAGCGGCGTGGGTGCACTGCCTCTGAGGTGGCACAGAAGATCAGACAGCAAAAAACAAACAAACAAATCCACATACTGAACACACACACACACACACACACACACACACACACACACACACACACACACACACACCACACACACACACACACACACACACACACACATATGCACACATCTACCAACACCCAAAACAAACAAAATTAATCGACAAACCGAACACACACACACACACACACACACACACACACACACAATTACATATGATCACGCTTGTAATAAAAGTAATGAAGTCCCACCGGAAGCAAGCTGTTATAAGACGCACTGGCGAGCACACGCACTGTTTACAAGCTAGCTCACTCGCTTGGTAATCTTTGGGCGTCACTCGTGCCACAGTGTGCGCAAAAAAACGCTTTTAAGAGAACAGAGTTGCATAAGACGCGACTTGTTGCCATTACAGGAGTGGGCACTGTAAACTATTTCCTCGTCCACATTAACCAGTAGCATGTCGTCTTCGTTTCTCAAGCAGCCTCCTGATATAGAGGCGTTGTTCAGTCTCCTGTCTCAAAGGCGTTTTTTGTTAAGCTTGTTCTCTCTGTCTCAAAGGGTTGTTCTGTCTCCTGTCTCAAAGTGTTGTTCTGTCTCCTGTCTCAAAGTGTTGTGTTCTGTCTCCTGTCTCAAAGGTGTTGTTCTGTCTCCTGTCTCAAAAGGTGTTGTTATCTGTCTCCTGTCTCAAAGTGCGTTTGTTCAGTTTCTGTCTCAAAGGTGTTCATCTCTGTCTCAAAGGCGTTGTTCGTCTCCTGTCTCAAAGGTGTTGTTCAGTCTCCTGTCTCAAAGGTGTTGTTCCTGTCTCAAAGGCGTTGTTCAGTCTCCTGTCTCAAAGGCGTTGTTCAGTCTCCTGTCTCAAAGGCGTTGTTCAGTCTCCTGTCTCAAAGGTGTTGTTCAGTCTCCTGTCTCAAAGGCGTGTTTCAGTCTCCTGTCTCAAAGGGTTGTTCAGTCTCTGTCTAAAGGCGTTGTTCGTCCTGTCTCAAAGGCGTTTCAGTCTCTGTCTCAAAGGCGTTGTTCGTCTCCTGTTCAAAGGCGTTGTTCTGTTCCTGTCTCAAAGGGTTGTTCAATCTCCTTGTCTCAAAGTGTTCTGTCTCCGTCTCAAGGTTGTTCAGTCTCCTGTCTCAAAGGCGTTTTCAGTTCTGTCTCAAAGGCGTTGTTCAGTCTCATGTCTCAAAGTGTTCTTCTCTCGTGTCAATCTTGTTCTCAAGGTGTCGTTGTTCTCAAGTTCCTGTTCCTCAAAGGCGTTGTTAGTTCCCTGTCTCAAAGGCGTTGTTTTCCTTCTCAAAGGCGTTGTTCAATCTCCTGTCTCAAAGGCGTTGTTCAGTCTCCTGTCTCAAAGGCGTTGTTCAGTCTCCTGTCCTCAAGGCGTTGTTAGTTTCCTGTCTCAAAGGCGTTGTTCAGTTCCTGTCTCAAAGGCGTTGTTCAGTCTCCTGTCTCAAAGGCGTTGTTCAGTCTCCTGTCTCAAAGGCGTTGTTCATTCCTGTCTCAAGGCGTTGTTCAGTCTCTGTCTCAAAGGCTTGTTCAGTTTCCTGTCTCAAAGGCGTTGTTCTTCTCCTGTCTCAAAGGCGTTGTTAGTCTCCTGTCTCAAAGGCGTTGTTCAGTCTCCAGGTCTTCAAATCCCGTTGTTCAAGTTTCTCCTGTCTCAAAGGCTTGTTCAGTTCTGTCTCAAAGGCGTTGTTCAGTCTCCTGTTCAAGGTTTGTTCAGTCTTGTTATTCAAGGCGTTGTTTTTCCTGTCTCAAAGGTTGTTGTCTCTCCTGTCTCAAAGGGTTGTTCAGTCTTCTGTCTCAAAGGCGTTGTCATCTGTCTCAAAGGCGTTGTTCAGTCTCCTGTCTCAAAGGGTTGTTCATCTCTGTCTCAAAGGGTTGTTATCCCTGTCTCAAGGCGTTGTTCAGTCTCCTGTCTCAAAGGCGTTTGTTCAGTTTCTCCTGTCTCAAAGGCGTTGTTCGTCTTCCTGTCTCAAAGGCTTGTTCAGTTTCCTGTCCAAAGGCGTTGTCGTTTTCCTGTCTCAAAGGTGTTGTTCAGTCTCTGTCTCAAAGGCAGTTGTTCAGTTTCCTGTCTCAAAGGTTTTCATTCCTGTCTAAAGGTTGTTCTGTCTCAAAGGCGTTGTTCAATCTCCTGTCTCAAAGGCGTTGTTCAGTCTCCTGTCTCAAAGGCGTTGTTCATTCTTCTGTCTCAAAGGTCGTTTTTCAGTTTCCTGTCTCAAAGGCGTTGTTCAGTCTCCTGTCTCAAAGGTGTTGTTCGTCTCCTGTCCAAAGGCGTTGTTCTGTCTCAAGGCGTTGTTCTGTCTCCTGTCTCAAAGGGTTGTTATCTCCTGTCTCAAAGGCGTTGTTCAATCTCCTGTCTCAATGTGTTGTTCAGTCTCCTGTCTCAAAGGCGTTGTTCTGTTCTCAAGGCGTTGTTCAGTCTCCTGTCTCAAAGGCGTTGTTCAGTCTCCTGTCTCAAAGGGTTGTTCAGTTTCTTCTCAAAGTGCTTGTTCATTCCTGTCTCAAAGGCGTTGTTCAGTTACTGTCTCAAAGGTGTTGTTCTGTCTCAAAGGCGTTGTTCATCTCTGTCTCAAAGGCGTTGTTTCAGTCTCCTGTCTCAAAGGCTTTTGTTCTGTCTCAAAGGCGTTGTTCAGTCTCCTGTCTCAAAGGCGTTGTTCAGTCTCCTGTCTCAAAGGCTTGTTCTGTTTCCTGTCTCAAAGGCGTTGTTCTCTCTCTCTCAAAGGCGTTGTTCGTCTCTGTTCAAAGGCTTGTTCAGTCTTCTGTCTCAAGGCGTTGTTCAGTTTCTCTGTCTCAAGGCTTGTTCGTTCCTGTCTCAAAGGCGTTGTTCTGTCTCCTGTCTCAAAGGCGTTGTTCGTCTCCTGTCTCAAAGCGTTGTTCAATTCTCCTGTCTCAAAGGCGTTGTTCAGTCTCCTGTCTCAAAGGCGTTGTTCAGTTTCCTGTCTCAAAGGCGTTGTTCGTCTTCTGTTCAAAGGCGTTGTTCAGTCTCTGTCTCAAGGCGTTGTTCAGTCTCCTGTCTCAATGGCGTTGTTCAATTTTCCTGTCTCAAAGCGTGTTGTTCTGTCTCAAAGGCGTTGTTCAGTCTCCTGTCTCAAAGGTGTTGTTCAGTCTCCTTCTCAAAGGCGTTGTTCTGTCTCAAAGGCGTTGTCTGTCTCTGTCTCAAAGGTGTTGTTCAGTCTCTGTCTCAAAGGCGTTGTTCTGTCTCAAAGGCGTTGTTCAGTTTGTCTCAAAGGGTTGTTCAGTCTCCTGTCTCAAAGGCGTTGTTTCCTGTCTCAAAGGTGTTGTTCAGTTCTTCTTCAAAGGCGTTGTTCAGTTCCTGTCTCAAAGGCGTTGTTCAGTTTCTGTCTCAAAGGCGTTGTTCCAGTTTCCTGTCTCAAAGGCGTTGTTCAGTTCCTGTCTCAAAGGCGTTGTTCATCTCTGTTCAAAGGCGTTGTTCAGTTTCCTGTCTCAACGGTGTTGTTCCTGTCTCAAGGCGTTGTTCAGTCTCCTCTCTCAAAGGTGTTGTTCGTCTCCTGTCTCAAAGGCGTTGTTCAGTTCCTGTCTCAAAGGGTTGTTGTTCTGTCTCAAAGGCGTTGTTCAATCTCCTGTCTCAAAGGCGTTGTTGAGTCTCCTGTCTCAAAGGCGTTGTTCAATCTCCTGTCTCAAAGGCGTTTGTCAGTCTCCTGTCTCAAAGGCGTTGTTCAGTCTCCTGTCTCAAAGGTGTTGTTCAGTCTCCTGTCCCAAAGGCGTTGTTCTGTCTCAAAGGCGTTGTTCAGTCTCCTGTCTCAAAGGTGTTGTTCAGTCTCCTGTCTCAAAGGCGTTGTTTCAGTCTCTGTCTCAATGTGTTGTTCAGTCTCCTGTCTCAAAGTAAGTTGTTCTGTCTCAAAGGCGTTGTTCAGTCTCCTGTCTCAAAGGCGTTGTTCAGTCTCCTGTCTCAAAGGCGTTGTTCAGTTTTCTGTTCAAAGGTGTTGTTCAGTTTCCTGTCTCAAAGGCGTTGTTCAGTTTCCTGTCTCAAAGGTGTTGTTCTGTCTCCAAAGGGCGTTGTTCATCTCCTGTCTCAAAGGCGTTGTTCTGTCTCCTGTCTCAAAGGTGTTGTTCAATCTCCTGTCTCAAAGGCGTTGTTCAGTCTCCTGTCTCAAAGGCGTTGTTCAATCTCCTGTCTCAAAGGCGTTGTTCAATCTCCTGTCTCAAAGGTGTTGTTCTGTCCTGTCTCAAAGGCGTTGTTCTGTCTCCTGTCTGAAAGGCGTTTTTCTGTCTCCTGTCTCAAAGGCGTTGTTCTGTCTCCTGTCTCAAAGGTGTTGTTCAGTCTCCTGTCTCAAAGGCGTTGTTCAGTCTCAAAGTGTCGTCTGTTCAGGTTCTCCATGTCTCAAAGGCGTTGTTCAGTCTCCTGTCGCAAAGGCGTGTTCAGTCTCCTGTCTCAAAGGCGTTGTTCAGTGTCCTCTCTAAAAGGTGTTGTTCTGTCTCCTGTCTCAAAGCATTGTTCAGTCTCCTGTCTCAAAGGCATTGTTCTGTCTTCTGTCTCAAAGGTTGTTCTGTCTCTGTCTCAAAGGTCTCAAAGGCATTGTTCTGTCTTCTGTCTCAAAGGACATTGTTTTAGTCTCTGTCTCAAAGGCATTGTTCTGTCTCCTGTCTCAAAGGCATTGTTCTGTCTTCTGTCTCAAAGGCTTGTTCTGTCTCCTGTCTCAAAGGCATTGTTCTGTCTCTCTGTCTCAAAGGTGTTGTTCAGTTCCTGTCTCAAAGGCGTTGTTCATCTCCTGTCTCAAAGGGGTTGTTCTGTCTCAAAGGCGTTGTTCAGTCTCCTGTCTCAAAGGCGTTGTTCAGTTTCCTGTCTCAAAGGT
>CM031615.1:72953652-72978652 GCA_018398815.1 Conus ventricosus
CAAACGCCCCAACTCGCCCGCGATAAGCGCTGGAAATCAGACACACCCACAAACTCGGAGTCACGACTCCCCGATCGGTTTAACAACGAAAAACAACAACGCTTGCGCTAGAAGGAACCAGCCGCCATGGCGAGGTAGTTAGCGTCGCGGACTCCCAGCTGGGAGGTCGAGAGTTCGATTTCCATCAGAGCCGTTTATTTGTGGGATTGTTTTTCTGTCCTGATCGGCTCCTACAGAGTTGAGTTTGCTATAGACTCAGTTGGGAAGACTGGGACCACACAGTCGAGTTTCATCCATTTAAAGGATGCGTCTTTGAGTGTTGCTAAAAAATCATGACTAACACTGCAGGAGTCTACAACTCTCGGGCCTGGTAGACGCCAATATCTATTATGAAAGTAAGCGTAGGTACGACCCTGTCATGCAGTCTCAGCCCAGAATAGAAATCCATAGCATCATCATCATCCCCCCTCCTCCTCCTCGATCACATAACAAGTCCCTTCATGCAATGCTCTCATGGTGATCTCAATTGAGATTTCCTCTCCACATCTATGGCCTAGATTTGATGTTGTCGGGGTCACCGTTATCGGCAAATTCATGGGAACTGTCATTGGTGGACGGGCGTGGTGGCGCCCTCTGGAGGGAGAGCTCTCACGACGGCTCCCTTGTTACACAATCATCGTCGTCAGTGGGGGAGAGGGGGCTATAGTCCTGAGTATGTTTGATCTGAACAGGCACCACTGAACACCACCAAAGCAGCACCAGTTCAGCGACTTCTCATAACATGACATCCACAGCTCCCTGTGGATTGCCGGGCCAGGCTGTGGCGGGACAGGCCTGGCTGTGGCTGTGGACATGGGTCGGAAAGAGCAGTGTAGGTGCAATGCCACCGAGGTGGCACAGAAGGTGGGACCAAAAAAAAACAAACAAAAAAAGAAATCTAGAAGGAAGACGTTTGACGAGTAAAAAAAAAGGCAGACAACCCATGCGTGACAGCAGTTTACGGCAAGATTAAAAACCACATCAGAGGCAGAAGGAACGCTGCCGCTGCAAACTGACAGTACTCATAAGCAGTCTGTCCTGGGTCATCTTCATGCAAGCAATCATGATCCTGAAATGTTCTGGAAAACAATGTTACGTCTGTTGTTTCAAATTTAAAACAGTGACAAAGTCAAACGGAAAAAAAAGAGAAACGGTATCAACACGCTTTACCAGCTTATTCAATATTCTGTCTTTCGTTCACCCTTACATGTAACTTGATGACTGATGGCAGAGATGGAGACAGCACCGACGCTCGCGATGAGGGCGAGGAGGAAGACGATGATGCAGTTTACTGATGCAGTTAGAAAAGGGACAGCGACATCAGAAGCCTTGAATGTAATTCTTTGAAGCACAGAAAACGGTAAAAGCTTACAAGGTCTGATTATGTCAATGAATTTTCTAAAAAGAAATCCGATGCTCCCATTGTGCCGTCTCTAGGGAAACATTTTAGTGAAGTTTGCATGTGGTGGGCCTATGTGCCCCGATGATTAGTGTGATGGTGTAATTCAGCCCATTTATTCAAAAAGATGACCAAGAAAATCCGGATTACAACGGTGTATTGTTATAAAGTACATGCAACAAGCTTTATCGGTAGGCTACATTCAGTAAACGGTAAGGTGGATTTCGAAAAGGATGCAGCGCAATGGATCATGTACATTTTCCTTAGTTGCTATAGTATAAAGACAGTTATCTTAAAATCGCGTTTACTAACTTTAGAAAAAACGTTCGATTCGGTTGTTCGAATGAAATTGTGGACAATACTGAAAACGAATGACATAAAAGGTAAAGAAACTCAATCAATCAAAAGCATGCATAAAGTTGTAAAGCTAAAGTTTGAATAAAGTGAAGGCGAAATATTAAGTCCTACGATAATTTCACTGTTCGTAAATAAACTTGCAACAGACATTCTGAAGTAGGACAAGAACGGTGAACTGTTAATTCGTGATTTCTGTGAAATTTTGATCCTTTTGTTCACCGTCGATGCACATATGATTTCCGATTCAGTTTGTGGCCTCCAAAAATAAAAACTACTTGAAGTTCTGTAGGAAACTACTTATCGTATAAACCTCTTTGTAATCCTAGACAAGTCCATCATCGTCTTCAAAAATGATGGCTGTGTTGCATCCCGTGAATCTTGGTTGCGTGGTGACCGTTGCGTTAAAGCGTTTTATGCATATAAGTAGAGAATACTTTCGTTTAACCGATGAACATTCTCTCATGCAATGAATGATGTTGCATACCATCCAAAGAGAGGGACTACTGGTATTTTGGAACTTCAGTGGACCCACGGAGAGAGATTTCCATGTGCCTTTTTCAGACTCCTTGCCATACAGCTTCAGCCCATATTAACGTGCAGTGCCGAATTATGGTATCTAAACTCATCTGGAGCTCACTCGTCCTTAAGAGATTTTTGAATGTTGGTGCAAGAACATAAACTCGTTGGCTAATGAAGAACTGGGCAGCAGATACTCTTAACCGTCTTATGAAACGCATAAAACTCCGTTTTCGTCCTAGAATGCAACAGCATCGATCGCCTTACAAAGCCTGTCAAATGTTACTCTTCCTGCATTAGTCAAATAGTAATACTTGGGACCGTCCGTTTTCCCGTTTTGTATAAATATGGATTTGATGAGTTTGGATAAATCAGGGAGCCGGCGAAGAAAGCGCATTTCTCAAAGAAAAATTGATTTCATCATTTGACTGGACAAATGAGGTTTCAGCTTAAGAACGCATCAAATACTATTCAACGCTTATTCGCTTTATCTGTCCGAGTTGAAACAGATCAAAGTGAGGAGCCCTTTATGAGGTCGAGACGATCTCAGGTGCGTCTTATTTGAAGACAGACCGCGGTCGTTTTTTTCCCAACGGTGCTGTACCTGCCCTTTCTGCAAAACTGAAAGAGAAACCGAAGTATTTTGTACATAACAGAAAATGGTACAACAGGGCCTCAAGTTCCAAGCCTTCTCTCCTTTCGGCGTCAAGTCACAAACCAACCCTACTTCGTCGTGCTTCCTGTATTTACAATACAATTCCAAGTCATCACCCGTAGAGAGCTGCTCATACCATCTCTTCGCTGTGGTCATTTTTGTATAACTTCACGGATCAAAATCTGTCCCCAAGATTCGGTGATGAAATGTTCCAAAGTGTCACCCTGTACAACCTGTGAACAAAGCGTTTTCCGTCGTTACCTTACCGTGACGGTTCGATCTTCGTCATTACTTGCTCTTGCGTCATTGTGTGCGTGTGCGTGCGTGCGTGCGCGCGCGCGCATTTACTTGGTTTTGTATTCGAGTTGTCTTGTACTGATGCCTTAGTGGGTGCAAGTTTCCCCAAGTGTGTAGTCATCCATTGAAACGGGAATGTGGCCTGTTCATCGAATTAAGCAGAGTCTCTCTCTCTCTCTTAGACACATTCAGCCACACCAATACCCGTACCCACACCCACTCTTTACTGGTGAACGTGTTCGTGTCATCGTTTTATTGTCAGCCTGGCCACATAAAGAAAGTAAAGCAACTCCATCCAAAATCCCACCATGCCCTTGAATACTTTTTAACACTTCCATTTCCGATTCTCTCTGCGATACCTCAGTGTGCAACAATTTTCCCGCTATAAATAGCGCTACCTCTGTGTACCTCAGCGTACAATTATCCTCCTTTTTCTGTGATACCTCGGTACACAATTGTCCCTCTACCTCTGTGTACCTCAGTGCATTATTGTCCTACCTCTGTGCCTCAGCGCATTATTGTCCTACCTCTGTGTACCTCAGCGCATTATTGGTCTTTTACCTCCGCGATGCCTCAGTGCACAATTGTCCTACCTCTGTGCCTCAGCGCACAATTATCCTGCTATCTGTGCGATACCTCGGTGCACAATTATCCTTCTACCTCTTATACCTTAGTGTACAACAATTGTCCTACCTCTACGATACCTTAATGGCTGTACTGGTCTATGCTATCTTAATGGCTGTACTGGTCTATGCTATCTTAATGGCTGTACTGGTCTATGCTATCTTGATGGCAGCAGTGGTCTATGCTATCTTAATGGCTGTACTGGTCCATGCTATCTTAATGGCTGTACTGGTCTATGCTATCTTAATGGCTGTACTGGTCTATGCTATCTTAATGGCTGTACTGGTCTATGCTATCTTAATGGCTGTACTGGTCCATGCCATCTTAATGGCTGTACTGGTCTATGCTATCTTAATGGCAGTACTGGTCTATGCTATCTTGATGGCTGTACTGGTCCATGCTATCTCAATGGCAGGAGTGGTCCATGCTATCTTAATGGCTGTACTGGTCCATGCTATCTTAATGGCTGTACTGGTCTATGCTATCCTAATGGCTGTACTGGTCTATGCTATCTTAATGGCTGTACTGGTCCATGCTATCTTAATGGCTGTACTGGTCCATGCTATCTTAATGGCAGCAGTGGTATATGCTACCTTAATGGCTGTACTGTCTATGCTATCTTGATGGCTGTACTGGTCTATGCTATCTTGATGGCTGTACTGGTCTATGCTATCTTAATGGCTGTACTGGTCTATGCTAATGGCTGTACTGGTCTATGCTTTCTTACCGTAATGGCTGTACTGGTCTATGCTATATTAATGGCTGTACTGGTCTATGCTAATGGCTATACTGGTCCATGCTATACTACCTTAATGGCTGTACTGGTGTATGCTATCTTAATGGCTGTACTGGTCTATGATATCTTAATGGCTGTACTGGTCTATGCTATCTTGATGGCTGTACTGGTCCATGCTATCTCAATGGCTGTACTGGTCCATGCTATCTTAATGGCTGTACTGGTCTATGCCATCTTAATGGCTGTGCTGGTCTATGCTATCTTGATGGCTGTACTGGTCCATGCTATCTTGATGGCTGTACATGTACTGGTCCATGCTATCTTAATGGCTGTACTGGTCTATGCTATCTTAATGGCTGTACTGGTCTATGCTATCTTAATGGCTGTACTGGTCTATGCCATCTTAATGGCTGTGCTGGTCTATGCCATCTTGATGGCAGCAGTGGTCTGTGTGACTGTGGCAGGCAAGGCACTGGTCACTGCAGGTTTAACGGTTGAACTGGTCCGTGCCGGCACTGCGGTAGATGACCACCGGCACGTGGGCGTGATGCAGCACGTAGTCGGCCACGCCCCCAGCGGGGTGCGGCGGTCCAGCCCCATGCCGCGGGCCGCCATCACCACCATGCGTGCTCCGCTGGACTCCGCCAGGCGGCAGATCTCCTGGCCTGGCCGAGTCCCCTCCGTCACCTCCACCCGGCCTGCCTTCTGCACACCACACACGCACACGCCACCACACACACACACGCGCGCGCACGCACATAACGTCAAAAACGTTGAACAGAGACACCTCCGCAAACGTGGCGTCAGCGTTCATGACCTACAAACAGAAAGGACGAACACATATTACTGCTACAAGAGAAGACAAACTGCACAGCATGTGGTGTGGTCCGACATCAAACTGCACAGCATGTGGTGTGGTCAAACATCAAACAAACTGCACAGCATGTGGTGTGGTCCGACATCAAACTGCACAGCACGTGTGTGGTCCGACATCAAACTGCACAACATGTGGTGTGGTCCAACAAACTGCACAGCATGTAGTGTGGTCCAATATCAAACTGCACAGCATGTGGTGTGGTCCAACATCAAACAAACTGCACAGCATGTGGTGTGGTCCAACATCAAACTGCACAGCATGTGCTGTGGTCCAACATCAAACTGCACAGCACGTGGTGTGGTCCGACATCAAACTGCACAGCACGTGGTGTGGTCCAACATCAAACTGCACAGCACGTGGTGTGGTCCAACATCAAACTGCACAACACGTGGTGTGGTCCGACATCAAACTGCACAGCATGTGGTGTGGTCCAACATCAAACTGCACAGCATGTGGTGTGGTCCAACATCAAACTGCACAGCATGTGGTGTGGTCCGACATCAAACTGCACAGCACGTGGTGTGGTCCGACATCAAACAAACTGCACAGCACGTGGTGTGGTCCAACATCAAACTGCACAGCATGTGGTGTGGTCCAACATCAAACTGCATAGCACGTGGTGTGGTCCAACATCAAACTGCACAGCACGTGGTGTGGTCCAACATCAAACTGCACAGCATGTGGTGTGGTCCAACATCAAACTGCACAGCAAGTGTTGTGGTCCAACATCAAACTTCTGGACAGCTGCGCCAGACAACAGCTCAGACCAGAGTTAACAGAACGGCACCGAAAGATACGTCAGAGCCCAACCTGCATCAGGGAGTGGTCCAAACAGCTCCCCGTGTCAACCATCATCTGCAGACGGCGCCTTCGCTGGCTGGGTCATGCCTTGAGATGACCCTCATCAAGCCCTGCAAACCAGGCCACCAAATGGACCCCAGTAGGCCAGGAAAAAAGACGACCCAGGATGAGCTGGTGGTGACAGACAGTTTCAGATTCAGTTTCATCAAGGAGGCATCACTGCGTCCATACACGCTACACCACATCCGCGAAGTTTTGAGACCACACTGCGGATGATTTCAAGCTGATGGATAAATGAATTAACAAAGATGAGAGAATGGAAGGTCTCGTGGCTACGACCTAGCAGATGTCTGACCTACGCATAAGCCCAATGCGCTGGATAGACCTCGAGGGCGACAGTCCGTGGAGAGAGAGACCTCAGAGTCGTTGACAGAGGAAGGAGTGACCGGCTGAGGACCGTGGACAGTGGAGCGCCTCGACTGCCTCATGCGTCGCAAGACAAGGAAGCATCCAAGTCTAAGTAAACGTGCATCAACTATGCCCAAGTGAAATGCCTGGCAGCGACGACCTACACGACCTTACTGCAAAATATGTTCGCGACTGCATGAATATTGAAAACGACTACAAACGGCTCCCCATTCGGGTCCACGTAAATTATGCCCACTCACTATGGCTTCTGATGATTTTTTTTACCATGTGCGTCTACAGACCCTGACGGGTTCTTGTGATCATTTTATCTAAGTCTTGAGTCTCTCTCTCTCTCTCTCTCTCTCTCACTCTCTCACTCTCTCTCATTCTCTCTCTCATTCTCTCCCCCTCTCTCTCTCCCTCCCTCCCCCCTCTCTCTCCCTCCCTCTCGTACAAGCACACGCACACACACACACTGACCCCAGAGCGTTTGAGCATGAGCTGCAGTTCCTCGGTGAAGGCCATGGTCCGGGTTTGTTCCTGTCGCACCAGATCTCCCACAAAATGTGGCTCCATGTACAGCTGCATGGCTGCCACCACATCACCACATCCCCTTTACCACATCACCCTCATTCTCAACACATCGCCACTTTTTTTTTTTTTTAACGTATCACCAGAGTCGTCAACACGTAGTTACCACATATAGCACAGTACCGGTACTGTTGTCGGAACAAAGCTACCACATCACCCCACAGATTACCACATCGCCACGGTTCTCCCATCACACACTGCGCCATCACGGTCATCACCACATCGACATCACATAGTCATCACATTACCACATGTAACCACATCGACACACACGTCAAATTATCACATCACCACAAGCGACCACGTCATTGCAATCGATATAACCCCATTACCACAAACGTATCGCCACATATCAACGTACAACCACGGTATCCCACAGTTACACACATCGACACAACTGTCGGCATCGCCGCAGCCACCACCACATTGTTATACAGTTACGGCACCGCAGACACCACATCGTCACAAGGCCTACAGTCATGTCACTACAATCATCAGCCACATGCCCACATTGTGATCGTCCCATCACGAGTTATCACGCCTGACTACCACATCAAAGTCATAATTATAATGATGTTCACCCTCACTCATTTTCCTACCTCAATGCGACACAGCAAAGTTGAGACCACAAAATCAACACAACGCGATTGTCACCAGAGAATCATCACGTCACGTGATCAGTATCACGGCAAGGTCCGACATAAGAGTTCAGAGATGTGAAACAGTGCAGACCATCATAGAGTTCAGAGATGTCATAGTACACGTCATCATAGAGTTCAGAAATGTCAGACATAGTACACACTATCATAGAGTTCAGAGATGTCAGACATAGTATACACTATCATAGAGTTCAGAGATGTCAGACATAGAATACACTATCAAAGAGTTCAGAGATGTCAAACATAGTACACACGATCACGGAGTTCAGAGATGTCAAACACAGTACACACTATAATAGAATTCAGAGATGTCAAACACACACTGCTATAAAAGTTAAGGAATGTCAGACATACACACTGCCACAAAAGTTCAGAGACGTCAGACATAGCACACATTACTGCACAGGTCAGAGACGTCACACATAACACACATTACCGAAGTATTCAGAGTTGTCACACATAGCACACATTACCGTAGAGTTCAGAGATGTCAAACATAGAACAGATTACCGTAGAGTTCAGAGATGTCAAACATAGCACAGATTACCGTAGAGTTCTGATATGTCGGACATAGCCCACATTACCGTAGAGGTCAGAGATGTCAAACATAGCACACATCTCGTAAGTTCAGAGATGTCAAACATAGCACACATACCGTAGAGTTCAGAGATGTCAAGCATAGCACAGATTACTGTAGAGTTCAGAGATGTCCGACATTGCACACAGTGCCAGAAGAGTTCTGAGATGTCAGTCTGACCACACGGTGCCAGAAGAGTTCAGAGATGTCAGTCTGACCACACGGTGCCAGAAGAGTTCAGAGATGTCAGTCTGACTACACGGTGCCAGAAGAGTTCAGATACATCAGTCTGACCACACGGTGCCAGAAGAGTTCAGATACATCAGTCTGACCACACGGTGCCAGAAGAGTTCAGATATATCAGTCTGACCACACGGTGCCAGAAGAGTTCAGATATATCAGTCTGACCACACGGTGCCAGAAGAGTTCAGGTATATCAGTCTGACCACACGGTGCCAGAAGAGTTCAGATACATCAGTCTGACCACACGGTGCCAGAAGAGTTCAGGTATATCAGTCTGACCACACGGTGCCAAAGAGTTCAGATATATCAGTCTGACCACACCGTGCCAGAAGAGTTCAGATATATCAGTCTGACCACACCGTGCCAGAAGAGTTCAGATATATCAGTCTGACCACACGGTGCCAGAAGAGTTCAGATATATCAGTCTGACCACACGGTGCCAGAAGAGTTCAGATATATCAGTCTGACCACACGGTGCCAGAAGAGTTCAGATATGTCAGTCTGGGGCATCATAAGAGTTCAGATATGTTGGACAGAACACACGATGCCATAAGAGTTCAGATACAACACACAGTGTCACAATTGCTCAGACACAGCACACAGGGCCATAAACGTTCAGATATGACATACTGCCACAAGAGTTCCTATACGACACACACTGCCACAAGAGTTCCGACTTGTCGGACAGAACACACAACGTTGTGAAATAGAGGGGCGAGCAGGCAGACACCGAGGTCAGAGGTCAAGGGCACTCACTGGCGTTCCTCAGGCTCACCAACTCCGGCACGTGCTGCAGGATGAAGTGGTCCGAGCCCTTGTGCAGGTACTCTAGGTAGTCTGTGCGTACGCGCACACACACACACACACACACACACACACACACACACACACACACACACACACACACACACATTAAAGAAAGCACGCACGCACTTACACACAAACATTAATGCACTTACACACACACACGCGCGCGCGCACACACACACAAACACCACCACCAACACCACCACACATACACACATTAAAGGACGCACGCACGCACTTACACAAAACATTAACGCATTTACACACATGTACATATACACATTTATGCATTTACGCGCGCGCGCATACACACACATTCAAACACGTACATAACGTATACACACATGTTAACGCACACACACATAGAACCCCCGCCACCCCCTCCCCACACACACACACACACACACCCCACGCACCTCACACACATATGTACATTAACGCACTAAAATGCACGCACGCGTCCACACGCACACATACTCATACAGACACACACATGCACATGAGCACACATGTGTTTGCGCGCGCGCACACACACAGAGAGAGAGAGAGAGAGAGAGAAGAGAGAGAGAGAGAGAGAGAGAGAGAGAGAGAGAGAGGAGAGAGAGAGAGAGAGAGAGAGAGAGAGAGAGAGAGGGGGGGGGGGTTGGTGATTGTGAAAGGGGGGGGGGGGAGTGTAGAAGATTTTCGCCTGCACTCATCCGTTTGTCTCGAGCTGTGTGTGGTCGTGAATCTATACCGTTTCACCGAGATATGCCACATGTACATCAGAGATATGGTCACCACCATGGGACAAAATCACCGTCCAATGGTCTCCGTTGCAATTAGAGAAAGGCAAAA
This sequence comes from Conus ventricosus, assembly GCA_018398815.1. Taxonomy (NCBI): domain Eukaryota; kingdom Metazoa; phylum Mollusca; class Gastropoda; order Neogastropoda; family Conidae; genus Conus; species Conus ventricosus. The sequence continues at coordinate 72,964,076 of CM031615.1, forward strand.
CAGGTAAACGGTGTCTTCACGGAAACATGTAAATCATGTGGCCAGAGAGCCCCCCCCCCCCTCCCTTTTTTCGCAAAATAACGTACCAAAACATCATATCCAGTTCCATGATTGGAACGAGATGGCGAACATCAGTATTGATTCTGGTCGACAGGTGCAGACCAGGAAATAATGTATATGGCATATTACCCACTTTATACGTTTCTTCCAACCAAAACTGCAGGCAACGTCCGAGACTGAGCCATCTCCAAAGAAAAAACCAGTCCCGGAACTGTCCAGTCTCTTTGCACAATGAGTCTTGAGATGTTCGATTTGAAAAATAAACAGCTTCGAGCCCCCCCCCACCCCCCCTCCCAACCCATTTTCCCCGCCCCACCCCTCGCTCTTCACCCTCCCCTTTTGTACGGTGTGTGTGTATTCAATCACACGTGAGCCGAAAAAGGCGTTCGTTTCTTGTTTCTCTTCGTCCCCTTTGTTCTCTGACTGGCCCAGTGTCACCGACCTGTTCCAGCGAATCCCTTTCTGTCTGATATGAACATCTCCTTTCTTGCGGCTTTTCCCCCCGTTAGTCTATGAACATCTCCCTTCTGGTGGCGTTTTCCCGTTAGTCTCATATGAACATCTTTCTTGCGGCTTTTTCTCGTTAGTCTCATATGAACATCTTTCTTGCGGCTTTCCCCCGGTCATTTCATATGAACATCTCCCTTCTTGCGGCTTTTCCCCGTTAGTCTCATATGAACATCTCCCTTCTTGCGGCTTTTCCCCGTTAGTCTCATATGAACATCTCCCTTCTTGCGGCTTTTCCCCGTTAGTCTCATTTGAACATCTCCCTTCTTGCGGCTTTTCCCCGTTAGTCTCATATGAACATCTCCCTTCTGTGGCTTTTCCCCGTTAGTCTCATATGAACATCTCCCTTCTTGTGGCTTTCCCCTGTTAGTCTCATATGAACATCTCCCCCTTCTTGCGGCTTTTTCCCCCGTTAGTCTCATATGAACATCTCCTTCTTGTGCTTTTCCCCCGTCAGTTTGACATAACCTACCATCTTCTGGCTTTTCCCGTCAATCTCACATGAACATCTAGCTTCTTGAGGCTTTTTCCCCGTCATTTTGACATGAACATCCCTTTTTGTGGCTTTCTCTGTCAGTCTGAAATGACAGCTCCCTTCTTGCGACTCTCCCCGTCAGTTTGACAACACCTACCTTCTTGTGACTTCTCGTCAGTTTGACAACACCTACCTTCTTGTGACTTTTGCCATTAGTTTGGTGACACCTCCCTTCTTGTGTCATTTTCCATCAGTCTGACATGACCTCCCTTCTTGTGGCTTTCCCCATCAGTTTGACATGAGCATCTCTTTTGTGGGTTTTCTAAAAATCGGTTTGACACAACCATCTTCCTCCTTGTGGCAGGAGCAAAATTCGAATCACTGGGCCGCAAAAAAAAAAAGAAAAAAAAAGGAAATTGCAAAATACAACGCATTTTGACATATTGGATCTTCGTCAGCGAGGCTAACTTACATTCAACACAACGAAAACATTGGTTTTGGGTGAAGAACCGACACTACAGAATAGGATTAAAGGGGGAGATGTTGGAGGGGAGAACGTACAGGTTTAGAACAACAATAACAGCAGTAGCAACAGCGAGAAGAAGATGCGAAGCATATAAACGTACTCCCAGTTTTCCAAACCGCTTATAAAGCGGCCAAGTACTTTGTGAGATAAGAAAAAAAGGCAAAACAACGGTTTTAAACGGTTATTTAACCGATGTACACTTTTGAAACTGGTATTTTAGTCCTCACTGGGCTAAAGCCTGTGTACATACCAAATTTCATCCAAATCGGACAATATGTCAAGAATAACGGTTTTTAACGGTCAGATTTTGAAACACATGCATGGAACGGCTATAACGAGGTAAAATAAAACATCGGGCATCATCCGTGACCCATAATGAACGTACCTGCTCATTTTTGCAAAGATCGGCCAAGTACTTTCCGAGATATTCCGCAAAGAAGAAAAACCGTTTCAGGCCGTTAAAGCCGTTAGTAACGGCTATAGCGGTAAACTAAAACATCGGGCATCAACCGTGGCCCATAATGAACATACCTACAAATTTTCAGAAAGATCGGCCCAGTAGTTTTGTCTGGAGCGAGAGGAACACATTTTGACCACGGACACACAGACAGACACACAGACAGCATTTCTTCGTTCCCATTCTAAAGTACTCCCTGTTCTATAAGAACTGGGAGTACAAAAAGAAGAAAAAAAAAAAGATGCGAAGCATATAAACGTACTCCCAGTTTTCCAAACCGCTTATAAATCGGCCAAGTGCTTTGTGAGATAAGAAATAAAGGCAAAATAACGGTTTTAATGGTTATTTAACCGATGTACACTTTCGAAATTGGTATTTTAGTCCTCACTGGGCTAAAGCCTGTGGACATACCAAATTTCATCCAAATCGGACAATATGTCAAGAATAACGGTTTTTAACGGTCAGATTTTGAAACACTGCATGGAAGTGCCATTTGTGTGAGATAACCTTTCTATATACAAAATTTCATTAAAACCCACCAATATATATATATAAAAAAATAACGGCAAAATAACGGTTTAATCGGTTATAACCGATACACACTTCTGAAACCGGTATTTGAGTCCTCACTGGGCTAAAGCCTGTGTACATAATCAAATTTCATCCAAATCGGACATGTCAAGAAAACGGGTTTTAACGGTCAAATTTTGAAACACTATATAGAAATGCCATTTGTGTGTGATAACCTTTCTATATACCAAATTTAATTAAAATCCACTTATATATAAGAAATAACGGCAGAATAACGGTTTTTAACGGTTGTTTAATCCATTTTCAGCATTACATCACTTACATATGGACAGAGGCTCCGATTTGTCACAAGACCATCCAAACCGCTTATAAATTGGCCAAGTACTTTCTGAGATATTCCATAAAGAAGAAAAACCGTTACAGGCCGTTACAGCCGTTAGTAACGGCTATAACAGGGCAAACTAAAACATCAGGCATCATCCGTGACCCATAATGAACACACATGCTAATTTTCATAAAGGTCGACCAAGTACTTTCCGAGATATTCCATAAAGAAGAAAAACGGTTACAGGCCGTTACAGCCGTTAGTAACGGTTATAACGGTAACCTAAAACATCGGGCACTATTCGTGACCCATAATGTACATACCTACAAATTTTCAGAAAGATCGGCCAAGTACTTTCTGAGATATTCCGTAAAGAAAAACCGTTACAGGCCGTTACAGCCGTTAGTAACGGCTATAACGAGGTAAAATAAAACATCGGGCATCATCCGTGACCCATAATGAACGTACCTGCTCATTTTTACAAAGATCGGCCAAGTACTTTCCGAGATATTCCGCAAAGAAGAAAAACCGTTACAGGCCGTTACAGCCGTTAGTAACGGTTATAGCGGTAAACTAAAACATCGGGCATCATCCGTGGCCCATAATGAACATACCTACAAATTTTCAGAAAGATCGGCCCAGTAGTTTTGTCTGGAGCGAGTGGAACACATTTTGACCACGGACACAGACAGACAGACACAGACAGACAGACAGACACACACACACACACACACAGCATTTCTTCGTTCCCATTCTAAAGTACTCCCTGTTCTATATGAACTGGGAGTACAAAAAAGATGAAGAGATTGTAAAGAATGTGAAAGACAGTAGTAGTAGTAGTAGTAGTAGTAGCAGTAATAGTTTTAGTAGTAGTAGGCCTAGCAGCAGCAGCAGCAGCACTGATGATAATAAATGGTATTAATATAACGCAGTTCCAGTTGAAAGCTACTTTTCACACACCATTCAGACCCTCATTCCTCCACATACACATTTGAGAAAAGCATCGCTCCAACTACTTGGCTGAAAAGAAAATTTTAGCTGTGCTTGACAGACGAGTCAGGCTTGTTCCGCAGGGTGGGTGGCAGCGAGTTCCAAACCATTGGGGCAGCGAAACTGCAGGAACGCTCACCAAACGATCTATAAATTTCCCTTTGGAAGAGCGGAGAGTACATGACGATTAGTATGCGCGGAGCGCACGGGACAAGTACGGTAGTGGAAAACCATCAAAGAAACGGAAGGAGAGAGTGGGTATAGTTTGTACCGATAACCAGATTGAACTGGCGTCACATGAACTCGATCGTTGCCTTTGCTCAAGGACGGGGGACGCACTGCGCCGTTCTGAATTCACTGGAGCCGGGCAATTTGTTCTGCTGGCAAACCATACAGTGCTGAAGTACAACAAGCAAGCCGAGAAGCAATTTGTGAATTGACGAGTCTTGCTCTTTGTCCAGGACGGGGGAAATGGTGATGGTATTGCTTAAGTGAACCAAGTGTGTGTGTGTGTGTGTGTGTGTGTGTGTGTGTGTGTGTGTGTGTGTGTGTGTGTGTGTGTGCGTGTGTGTGTGTGAGTGTGTGCGCGCACGCGCGCGGGTTTCTGTTTGCGAGTGTATGTGTGCTTGCGTGCTTTCGTGCATGTGTGTGTGTGTGTGTGTGTGTGTGTGTGTGTGTGTGTGTGTGTGGTGTGTGGTGTGTGTGTTTTGTTTGATTTAGCGTCTTTTCACAAAATAGTGTTTTTAGACGGACCTTGAAATCATCCTGAATGACATTAGTATTTTATCACAAATAGGAATACCCCGTCATTTCATATCCCCCATCAACGTAATACCATGTTTGACAGAGAAAAAAAAAACAAAAAAAAAACAAATAATACCTATAATTTAAATTTTTTAAAATTTCAAAACGAGCAAACTACAGAGCTGTCCCTATAGGACTCCGAAGAAGAGATTTAGCTGCAGTGACAAGAAGTGATTTATCATCAATAATGGCTTTGAGATCGTCATCTTTAGTATTGTTTTTGACTGCCGATAATCGGGCAAATATTGCTTTGTGAACGGACAATAGAATAAAATATGGAACGTTAACATTCTCTCTCCACAGGGACACCTAATGTCGTTTATATGTTTGCATTTTAACGCATTGAGTTTTAGTCTGTAACATAAAGAGCTAACTTCTCGTGACTCATTAATACCTTTTTGCAATAAGGAGTCTTTACTGTCAAAAGTTGTGACATTGTGGCTGGCTTTTTTATAGACTGCCTCCAGAAGATGATATCCCTCTTTTACAGATAATGGAATCTTTACAGTTGTGCAGCCATTTGCATTCCTTGCACCTTTCCTTGCCATTCTATCTGCCCAATCATTTGCCTGGACACCACAATGAGAAGGGACCCAACAAAAAGTTACATCAGAACCTTTTGCATTAGAAAATTAACAAGATGCCTTATTTCAATTATAATGTCAGCTCTTTCCTTTAGCTTAGTTGAAGTTAGCGACAGTAAAACAGATCTTGAATCAACACACAAAAGAATTCGTAAAATAATCATGGGAAGGTTTGCAATATACCTTAAGGCCATGAGAATAGCTACCAGCTCTGCAGAGAAAATGGAATGGCCTTTTCCAACATAAGCTTGTTCTTTCTTTAAGCCAGGAACAACAAATCCAGCACCAGCATTTCCATCATTTATCACTGAACCGTCTGTATATACCTCCAAATGGTTCGGATATAGAGCTTCAACATGCGATCGAAAAGAAAATGCTGCATAGTGAGGGCTATTTTCTTTTTCAAAATACCATAGTCAACATCAAAATTTGCTTTCATTAATTCCCATGAAGGAATGGGAGAGAATGGCAGGCACCTACATATATCTTTATCGTTTAATCCTGATTTGCTTTGAATGTCTGAAGTGTAAGTGGCAATTGTCAGCGATTTTATTTCTCTGGCCCTTTTCGTGTCACACTGTCACTTTTGCATACCCGCATTCATGACAGCATTTACTCCATACGCACACGCAATCTTTCCAAACAACCAAAAGGCGCACTACCGAATGTTTTTCTCTCCCCCTCTCCTTCAGGAAAACAATTTACTAAATCATCAACCACTTGTAAACAGAGTTTACAACTGTATCTCTCTCCACACTGAGAGACAAATAAATCTGCACACATGTATCTCTCTTTACACTGAGAGAAAAAAACAGTCTTCCACATGTATCTCTCCTCACACCGAGAGATAAAATAACCTAGTTCCGCTTCTATAAAGCTATGGCCTTCACATTCCGTTATCCAAAAAATCCGAACCAGGAGAATACATAACTCCCGTAATCACTGAGGACCTGCCTGCCTCAAGTAAAAAGCTTCCCTGCTTTCTCAATTCCCTGTCTCTCTCTCTGAGACAATATACTGCCCCCTCGAACTCTCTTGTCCTGGAGATACGAGTCTCGTCTTCTCTTCCGCGACTTCCTCTGTCTCTTGCGAAATGACGAGCTTCAACTCCTCTCCCTGGAGTTGGTACTGGCTGGGCTGAACTACCGGTATGTTCCCCACACCATGGCCATCTTCAACCACCTCACGGGCGAAGGGTAAAGGGTGAAGGGCGAAGGGTAAAGGGTGAAGGGCTGAAACACGAATAAGGTTCGTGTAAGTAACCTGCTTCTCAATTCAACATATGAATTCTTTCTCTCTTCTTTAAGTTTTCCCCCTGTAGCTTTCCCCAACTATCTATCGCTCACCTGGTAATGACTGGTCAGCAAAGAGGACCACCGTCCTGACAGGTTCGAGTCTCTAGGCCATCTGCTGGTTAAAACTGACTCTTTCCCCCCTTCTCCTAGTGAGTGCATACTCAGTGTTCAAAACACATGACCAGCACCTTACCTTACCAGCCCTTGTTAAACTATCACTCAGTGGTCACTTTCACCCAATGACCACATTCGTTTCTTGAATGAGTCATACTCACAATTATTTTGGGGACGCCCGCTACACTAGACAAGCCATATGAATATTCTTCCTTTAATTGTGGCACGGGAAATGATTCATATCAACAACCACATGTGATGGAGCGTCACATGCCTTGATGTGAGGCCACGTCACATGACATTTCGGAAAGTGAATATCGGATCTTAATGTTCTTTCTACTTCATTAAAATGATCAACAGAGCTACTTCTTAGAACATATTTAGCAGTAGCTAGCCTGCGATAATCATCTAGAGCTATAACTCCTGCTTCTTTATATGTAGCTAGAGTTGGAGCATGCACAGGTATACCCAATGCTAATTTATACGCCTTTTGAGTCCACACACTGCAATTTCTTCAGTAAATAATTTGGAGCCGTAAAATATAATTATTTCCTGTGCATATGAGTTTTGACCTAACTAGGGCAGTCGCGAGGTGAATCAAACATGGAGTGTCTTGACCCAAATAGTGCCTACTGACAATTGAGAATATTTAAACACTTTCTAGCTTTTGTTAAAGTATTTTCTATATGAATTTTCCACGAAAGTTTTGCAGTGAAAAATACACCTAGGAATTTTACTGTATCTTTAAACGAAGTTCGCTTCCATCAATATGAAAGTTCGGCAATTTTCTGGGAGAATTACCAGCACTGAAAAACATCATATGGGTTTTTATCAACAGAGAAACTTAGACCATTCTGGGTCATAAAATGACTTATTTTGTCTAATTCGCATTGATACAGGGTTTGAATGTGCTTCAGTTTTCTAACAGGAGTACTGTTCTTTATATTAGCATCCGTCCACATACATATGTCATCTGCATACTGTACTACAACTGTATGTTTTGACAGTACTTGAGGCAGGTCATGTGTCAGTAAATTGAAAAGAAATGGAGCAATAAGTGAGCCCTCAGGAATTCCCATATGTAGATTTCTTGAAGTGGAATACGAGTGATCCACTTTTGTTTGTATTGACCTATTACATAGAAAATCTTTAATAAACTGATACGTACGCCCCGAAATCCCATTGGTTTTAAGTTTCAGCAGTAGTTGTGAATGCCATACTTGATCGTACGCTCGTTTTATATCAAAGAAAGTAGCAAGAAAATTTTGTCGGCGAGCGAATTGACGTTTGATATTTGTTGAAAGTTTTAGTAAGTGATCAATTGTAGACCTACCAGAACGAAACCCTGCCTGATTGTTTGGAATTATATTATTTTTATCACAGTAATGAACTAATCTTACAGTTATGATTTTTTCCATCAGTTTACCAGTATGAGAAGTGAGAGCAATTGGCCTATAACTATGCGGATCTGTTCTTGGTTTTCTGTTTTTATGTACTGGAACAACTATTGACTTTCCATAAATCTGGCATAACTCCATCATCCCAGCAATTCGAAAACAATTTAAATAGATACTGAATCCATCTCTCCGGCAAGTGTTTCAACATTTCATTTTAAACTTCTTCGAGGCCGACAGACTTTCTTTTAGTACTCAATGACAAAATAGTTTCCTGAACTTAAGCGAGTGTAATGGGGGCATTGATGTAGAGACTATTATCAGGATCTGGATCTCTATACTCGTATTTTGTTTCCTGTTCTTCCCTATATAGTTTGCATTTGGGTGAGAGACTTTCTACCCTGCTGTTAAAAGAGAACAAATCTGCAAATTTCTCAGCTTTTGAGCAGCAGTTGGGAGTCTGTTATCAATTGATATACGACATTGAGAATTTGTCACCATGTTTCATACTACGTATTTTCTTCCATACCTTCTGGAGATCTTTTGATGAGGTGATTTCTATTGAACTGTAATCTGACCAATATAATCGTTTAGCACGGGCTATTTTTCTGTTAAAAGCTGACTGCTTCTTTCATTTCTCTGTGTTTTGAAGGAGATCTAGTTATCAGATATATTTTGTATTTCAGTTTTTCTTCTGTCGCCTGTGCACATTCATCAGTCCACCAGCTGTTTCCTGCATATTTATGCGAGATATGAGATGAACATTTAGGAATGGAATTGTCAGCAGCAAATAATGCTGATTTGACAAAGTGATCATATGCACAATTGATATTTTCATTTGGAGGGTTATATTAGATGAATTAAGAATAGTTTCAAATTTATTCCAATCTGCTCGGTTGTAGTTATAGTTGCGGATTTTATCGTCCGAAGGAACAACAGGGTCTAGCTTTTCATTTAATGTTATTTTGATTGGAAAATGGTCACTACCTAAAGGATCCGAATCACATTCCCAAACACAGTCTGGAGCTAGTTGAGGAGATATGAGATATATGTCTGTTGCTGATGGCTTGTGATCTTCTATGTCAGGTATTCTGGTAATGCTACCATCATTTAGCAGACACATATTCGAATCTACAACATTTTCAACAAAACGGTGACTTGTGATCTTATTACCATCTTTCTCCCACAGTGGTGAATGAGCATTAAAATCCCCGCCTATGACCCATTTTTCATTGTTTGGAAGAGAACGCAACCATTCCGTACTTTCTTCATTTGGTCCCTTTGGGAGGTATACAGAAATCATATTAATGATAAGATCTCGATTAAATTTAACAGTAGCGGCACAAGAATTCAAGAATGGAATATTTTGAGGGCTGGCGATTTGAGCGGATGAAATCAAGATCTCGGTGGATGTAAATGGCTGTGTTGATTTTACCTGTTTGATCTTGTTGGAAGATGGGTGGGTAGTAATAATTAGATAGGTGTGGTAGTTTACTTTGACCGTATTTAACGACTGCAGTAATATAACTTTAAAATTATTTGAAGCAATATGTTGTACAAGTTGATCAATGTTTCTGATAATGGAGCGACAGTTCCATTGTAAAATGTCAATGTTTGAAGAAGCTACCATTTTAACTAGATTTGTTTGTTATGAAGATTGAGTAATGATGTAATAAAGCACTTAAGGATATTGTTTCGTCCAGCAGCCGCTCCTCTAGGACGCATTGTTTAACTTCCTGCTCTTCTGGGCGACCATGATCATCTTTCTCCTCCTCTAGACCGCACTGTTCATATTTCTGCTCCACTGGGCCGCACTGTTCACCTTTCTGCTCCACTGGGCCGCACTGTTCACCTTTCTGCTCCACTGGGCCGCACTGTTCACCTTTCTGCTCCACTGGGCTGCACTGTTCACCTTTCTGCTCCACTGGGCCGCACTGTTCATATTTCTGCTCCACTGGGCCGCACTGTTCATATTTCTGCTCCACTGGGCCGCACTGTTCATATTTCTGCTCCACTGGGCCGCACCGTTCATATTTCTGCTCCACTGGGCCGCACTGTTCATATTTCTGTTCCACTGGGCCGCACTGTTCACCTTTCTGCTCTACTGGGCCGCACTGTTCACCTTTCTGCTCCACTGGGCCGCACTGTTCATATTTCTGCTTCTCTGGGACTGGTCGTTTGTTTTCAAAGATCACATTTCCTGACATTTCGGGGTTCCCTTGATTGTGGCGTCGCACCGTAGTAAGCGAGGACGAGCGCGATGATGAAGTAGAAATGAATAATTCTAGCTGTTCAAGACAGCTTGCTTCCTCACTTGATGGGAGAGGGGAAGGTGATGTTGCCACGGAAGAAGAGTAGATGGTATGAAGGGCATGAAGAGCTTGTGAAGGATCTTCATGCCGCCGAAGTGCTGTGACAGAAGGGAACACTACAGATGACAGAAATGTTCCAAAAGACTGAGGGCAATTCAGATTTGACTTTACCACATCGGCGTACGATTTTTTTAGCTGCAGATGTTGAGATACACTAGAAGATGCATTATCTGTCATCACTTTTTTCTTGGCAGTAGCTACAGCAAGGAATAATGCATGTACTGCTGGTTCCTCAACATTGCCGCTGTATTGGCCACACGTTTTGCTTCACAGTGTCGATATGCAGCCGAGTGTTGGCCTTTACAGTTAACAGTGTGGGGTCTCTGCTGTACATTGTCCTCTGTTGTGAGAACTGTCCCCACATCGGCTGCACCTACCATAACGGGCTTGTGTGTGTGTGTGTGTGTGTGTGTGTGTGTGTGTGTGTGTGTGTTTGTGTGTGTGTATGTGTGTGTATTTGTGTGTGTGTATGTGTGTGCGTGTGTATGTGTGTGCGTGTGTGTGTGCGCGCGCGCGCGTGTGTGCTTAAATGTGTGTGCGTGTGCGTGCGTTTGTGTGTGTACTTGTGTGCGTGTGCTTGTTTGCGTGTATGTATGTGTGTGTATGTGTGTGTGGGGTGGGTGGGGGTGGGGGGTAGGGGAGGCATGCAATTTCGATGAAGTTGCTTTTCAGTTCTTCAAAAGCTGAAGAGTGCACAGGGGGTACATGCGGATATCATGGTACAGAATTTTCAGACTGTTTTACAGATCATGCTCAGTAGAAGAGTTTGCAAATGGCGCAGCTCCAATTGAAGCATGACTTTATCCACAGATGAATTGTGTGTTTCTTTGAATGATTTTGCCAGTTCGACCTTTAAGATGCAGCCGAGTTTTTTTTGCTGCTGTTGTTTTCTAAAGAGCAGCGGTGTAGAGTAAGCGAGGCTTGTGTGTTCATCATTGGATTAGCGGGGTAGTCAGGAATGATGTGGAAGAGGTAGGTAGGATTTCCGCGATGCAGAACCGCTTTTGCAATCTTGTGAAAAGGGGCGACCTGTGTGACAGATGTCCCCCACCTGATGCGATCTTTGAATTGATTTCTTCTGACAGATAACGTTTTTCATCCGATTTAAGAATTTACAGAAGAAAGATTTTTTTGTTTTAAACAAAATTTCTGGTGAATCTTCAGGTGTATTTGAACGAGTTGTGAGAATATATATATAATATATATTATATTTTTTTTTTTAATCTTTTCTGTTCTTTTGTTGTTGTTGGTTTAAACGACTTGTTAGTTGACTTCAACGCGGTGACAGCCCTGATATGGCCAGGCCCGTTGCGGTCGGCTCGGCTTTAAGCAACGTAACCTTATCTCACGTTACATGACACGGTTGGTGTTAGTCGGCTATTTTAAATTAAATAGGAGTGAGTGAGGGCAAGGAAGGAAGGAGGGGGGGAAGAAGGGGGTGAAGAACGACGCAGAGATACTCACAGTTGAAAGCATGTCTGGAAAAGTCGCTCTGGTCTATGGCCACAATCACGCTCCTCTCTGCGCCTCCCTCCGCCATGCTGGACGGAACGGCGCCTCCCTCCGCCATGCTGGACGGAACGGTCTGGCAGACGTGTGATGGAGGAGAGACTGAACGCACCTGCTGTGTGTGATGCCGGCACTCACCGACTGATTGACTGATTGATCTCGCGGGTTTCTTCTTCCTCCACTCACCCACAGAGGATGATCCAGCGGGGCTGTGCCCTGAGCTACACACACACACACACACTGGAGACTGCCTGACTGACTGACGGCTGGTCTCTTCTGTGGGGACCGGCATGCCAACTCACACAGCCCTGTGTGTGTGGTGAGTGTGTGTGTGTGTGTTTCTCTCTGCGGACTTTCTTCTGTCCTTTTCGTGGTGCACGTGCACACTCTCACTTGACATTAACACTGTTCAACTCCTCGGAACTTCATTAGTTTCCATCGTTTAAAAAAAAAAAAGAAGAAAAAAAAAAGAAAAAAAAAAAAAACAGAGGCAGAGCTCACATACGTTCAGCGTAGGGTCGTGTCACTTTGCGCCTGCGCGCTTGAGTGCGCACAGGCGCAAGTGACAGCGACCGTGCGCTGAACGCATCTGTCTACCTGTCTATATTTAGTGCCCACATAAAATCCCGTGATGAATATCGTGGTTGTTGTTAGACAGTGATGTGGATGGCTGTGGAGGCAATGGAATTGGAATCTAGGTATTTAAAATACCGTGTGTGTGCGCGCGCGCGCGTGTGTGTATGTGCGTGTGGTGTGTGTGTGTGTGTGTGTGTGTGTGTGTGTGTGTGTGTGTGTGTGTGCGCGCGTGTAGGCACACAGCTGAAATACATGATTATTCAGCTGCATGTATGATACATAAACTCGTGTGACTGAGGCCTCATTGCTGGAACTTGACCATTTAGCCAGTTGGGTGCATCACAAACACCACCACTATCATTGCTGCCCTAACCCCCCCCCCCCCCCCTCCCCTTCCCCTCTTTGTGTGTAAGTAAAGACATCGACACCAGCCTTTCCATGCTTTTTAACCCCGACGACCTGCCCATAGCTGAGGGGGGGGGGGGGGGGGGCTGGTTCATGAACACCAGGGCATGTCCACACGCCGGTGGGCCTGCACGTTGCATGTTTAGGGGCCAAACCTCCTCCAAGTCCCCTGTAGTTTGGCCTGGGCCGCGAGGCACCCAGTGGACATGCGTTGACACGAGGTGGCACTATAGAGGGCTTGTAGTGGAGAGGCTATAGTACCTGGCAGGAGAGACTTACGCACTCGGCTTTCTTTTCGCAGGGTTCTTCACACAGTGGTGTTACCCGCGGCGAAGGCTGAAAGCGAGAGGTGACAAGCACACACACACAACACACTTCGCCAGCACACCAGGCGCTTCACACTACCAGAAACGCATTTGAAACCAGTAACATCGCAGCAATCGTCAATTCACTTCCTCTTCGGTTCCCGTTGACCTACCCTGTCTGTCCCCGTTATGTAAACAATGATGCTGACACCAGCCGTTACGTGATGCGTCCCCGGACGACCCAACCTGTCAACCCCTGCACTGTTGACGATGACATTGGCACCAACCTTTGCTTAATGCTGCCCCTTACAACCTAACCTGTCAAACTCCACGGTGTGGACAATGATATGGACACCGTCGTTCAAATTATGCTTCTGCTAACGACATCACCTGTCAACCCTCACTCTGTGGGACCTTAACACAAACCTTCACTCAATACATTTCCCCTTCCATGGGAACAGTTGAAGTGACACCAACTTTCGGGCAACGATACTCCTGGCGACCTGTCAACCCTCTTTGTACTCGGTGACACTGACTCTAAGTTTCTATCACTGCTTTACCCGATGGCATAACCTGTCAACCCTCATTGTACACAATGACACTGACTCCACGTTTCAATAATGCTTTATCTGACGACATAACCTGTCAACCCTCTTTATGTACAGTGACATTGACTCCACGTTTCAATCAACCCTTTACCTGACGACATAACCCGTCAACCCTCTTTGTGTACAGTGACATTGACTCCACGTTTCAATCATTCCTTTATCTGACGAGATCATGCACGGACCAAACTGCCACCATGAGAATTATCATCGAGCAGTCTCTGGAGTGACAGACCCCCTTGTACGCAGTATTTGTGGATTTCCAGAAGGCGTTTGACAGCATCGACAGAGATACCATCTGGAAACTCATGCACCACTATGGCTTCCCACCGAAGTTTGTTGCCATCATCCAACAACCTACGATCGATGCTACATGCCAGGTCGTCCACGACGGGTAGCTAACGAAGCCCTTCACTGTACAAACCGGTGTCCGTCAGGGGTGTCTACTGTTGCCAACAATTTTCCTGATGGTCGTTGACTGGAAAATGCGGCAGTCTACAGACGGCAAGAGGACAGGAATCCAGTGGACTTTCACCAAGCAACTGGAAGACCTGGACTTCGCCGACGACATCAACCTTCTCTCCCACAAACAGCAAGACGCACAAGAGAAGCTGTGCCGGGTTGCAGAAGAAGCAGGAAAGACAGGCCTCCAAATCAACACAAAGGAAACAGAAGCCATGAGAGTCAACAACCGGCAACGAGACCCACTACGACTGCAAAAGGAAGACATCGTTGAAGTTGAC
>CM031615.1:72986152-72989352 GCA_018398815.1 Conus ventricosus
CAGAGCCTGGGAGACCTGACCTTAACCTGAGAGATCAGTGCTCCCTTCTCCTGTGACCTGAACATGGTTGCCCGTTATGCAGTTGTTTATGTCTGTGCTGTTTTTTTTTTAAACTTTGCCTGATACCTTTCGATTGCCCCAGAGGGTGCAGCAGTAGCAGCTGCCATGAGGGGTCGGGTGGCATCTGCTCGGGTTAGGTCTGGCAGTAGACTGCAACTGCTAGACAGTGAAGCTAGCAGGACTGAGGCAGCCTACGACCCACAGGCAGAACTTGCGCTTTGCAGACTGCGTGTTACTACAGAATGCCAGTTCCAGCCGCCGTGGCGAAGTGGTTAGCGTCGCGGACTCCCGGCTGGGAGGTCATGGGTTCAGTTCCCATCGTAGCCATCTCGGATTGTTTCTGCCCCGACCGGCCCCTACCCAGAGTTGAGTTTGCTACGGGCTCAGTTGGGAAGAATGGGACCACACAGTCGAGTTTCATCCACTTAATGGATGCGACCTTGAGTGTTGCTCAAATTTCCTGACCACTGCAGATGTCTATATCTCTCGGGCCTGGTTGACGCCAGGATGTATTATGAAGGTAACCGAAGATTACAGCCCTGTCATGCAGTCTCAGACCGGAATGGAAATCCATTATATCATCTTCATCTTGATCGTGCTACAGAATGCCAGTGCTCACAGGTAACACCAGCAGAACTAGTTCCTGGCAATACTATGTGTATTACAGAATGCCAGGATTCACAGGTAAAACCAGCAGAACTAGGTCTTTGCAGGCTACGCGTTCCCACAGAATGCCAGTGCTCACAAGTGACACTAGCAGAAACTAGTTCTAGGCAATGCTCGCTTACCATAGAATTGCCAGAATTCACAGACAAAACCAGCAGAACCAGTTCTTGGGAGCTCTGCATGTAATGTTGAGTTCGCTGTAAACGTCCTAAAGTGGGTAGAAAAGCATTGGGAGACTGTTACCTAAGCTGTCTAATTCAGACACCTACCTTCATGATACGCATGATTTGTGGAAAGAATCTCACTTTGCAACCATCGAATCAGCAGACAGAACTTGGAGCTACCTGACGATGGTGACGATACCCATGGAAAGGCCATTGCTAGCCGACAAACAAGATCACACTTGAAAAGCACCACAGAAAGAAAGATCACATCATTGTCCTTTGTTGAAAGCAATCCCAGCGAAATTTCACGTTACCAGTTCGTCATCACGGAAGTGCCTGTTCACAACATTTCGAAAAAAAACTTTGTAAGAACTGTTATTGTCCGTCTGAGAGAGAGAGAGAGGAGAGAGAGAGAGAGAGAGAAATCAGGGATGTCACTCTGTAAGGACGTGCCTTTCGGGTCAGAGATAGAGAGAAACCAAGGAAAGTCACTCTGTAAGGACGTGTATTATCTAATCAGAGAGAGAGAGAGAGAGTGAGAGGAGAGAGAAGAGAGAGAAAGAGAAGAGGAAAGAGAAGAAAAAGAGAGAGAGAGAGAGAGAGAGAGGAGAGAGAGAGAGAGAGAGAGAGAGAGAGAGAGAGAGAGAAACCGATTGTACAGAACGATTTACCTGTCTTCAAGGGGGGGGGGGGGGGGGGGGGGGGGGGGGGGACTTCTGCAGAAAGAAAAAAAAAAAACAAAGGAAAGAGGAAGGAAGGAGAGAATAAACAAAGAAAAGACTGAAAGAAAGAAGAGAACGAAGGAATGGAGAAGAATGTATAAATAAACGAACATAAAGAGAAAACAATGAATGAATAAGCAAAGAAAGAATGAAAGAAATATAAGAAAAACTAAGAAAGGAGGAAAGAAAGGAAGAAGAAAAGGAAGGAAAACATAATAAAGAAGAAAAAAATGAAGGAAGAATTCGAGAAAGAAAGCAAGCAAGACAGACAGAAATAAAAAAAAAGGAAGGAAGGAAGGAAGGAATAAAGGAAGGAAGGAAGGAAGGAAGGAAGGAAAGAAGGAAGAAAGGAAGGAAGAAAGGAAGGAAGGAAGGAAGGAAGGAGGGAAGGGAGGAAGGAAGAAGGAAGGAAGGAAGGAAGGAAGGAAAGAAGGAAGAAAGGAAGGAAGAAAGGAAGGAAGGAAGGAAGGAAGGAGGGAAGGGAGGAAGGAAGAAGGAAGGAAGGAATAAAGGAAGGAAGGAAAGAAGGAAGGAATAACGGAAGGAAGGAAGGAAGGAAGGAAGAAAGGAGGGAAGGAAGGAAGGAAGGAAGAAGAAAACAGAAGGACAAAAGAAAGAAAAGAGAGACAAAGAGAAAGAAAAATTGAAGAGAGAAAGGGAAAAGTGAAAGGAACTAAGATGGAAGAAAGGCAGAAAGAAAGAAAACAAAATGCAATCAAACAATTAACAAACAAACAAAAGCACTAGAAACAAACAAACAAAACAAACAAACACAAAACGAAAAAAAAAAAAGAAAAAAAACCAACAGAAGAGCAGAAGAGAAGGCAGAAACTTCTCGTCCTCTTCTTCTTTCTTCTTTTCTTCTGCTCCTTCCTCCCGTCCCTCCCCCTCCCCCTCCTCCGCCAGCCCCCCTTCCACCCCAACCCCACCCCAACCCTCACCACCATCCGCACCCTTCCTTTTCTTCATCATCCCCACCCTCATCAAATTCTCCTTGTCTGATGTGTACGTCGTCGACACCACATCGTTCTCTTTGTTTCCGTCTGCAGCGGTGCTGATGACAAAGACAGTTGTTCCGGGTGCCAGTGACGTGGCACTACAGGCCACGGTGGGTTTCCGCCGTTATGATGGCGTGGAGCTGTAACTTGTCTCATCAACAATTAGTATTATCTCCCCCACCCATCTTCTTCTTCTTCTTATTCTTCTTCTTCTTCTCTCTCTCTCTCTCTCTCTCTCTCTCTCTTCTCTCTCTCTCCTCTCTCTCTCTCTGCGCGCGCGTGTGTGTGTGTGTGTGTGTGTGTGTGTGTTTACTTTTTCCTTTCACACACACACACATGCACACAAACATATGTACACACACTCGCGTTCGCACGCACGCAGACACACACACACACACACACACACACACACACCACGCACGCACGCACGCACGCACGCACGCACGCACGCACGCACGCACGCACGCACGCACGCACGCACGCACGCACGCACGCACACACACACACACGCACGCACGCACGCACGCACGCACGCGCGCGCGCGCGCACGCGCGCACGCACACACTCCCCAAAGGGGCACACACAAAACA
>CM031615.1:72989452-72999452 GCA_018398815.1 Conus ventricosus
CGACTGCCTTCTCCAGCCTTCAGTATGGGCCCGTTTCAGTCATTCAGCTGGTTCTCTTGGCCGCCTGCTGCTGCTGCCACTCCTTGCGCTTCTGGGTGGGCCTTCCGCTCCGCCAGCACCTTGCTGAGCTCGCCTCGCTGCAGCACGTCACGCCCCCTGTACACACACGTCACGCCCCCTGTACACACACACGTCCCGCCCCATGTACACACACACGTCACGCCCTCTGTAGGCACACACGTCACGCCCCCTGTACACACGCACGTCACGCCCTCTGTATACACACACGCCACGCCCCTGCACGTCACGCCCCCTGCACACACACGTCACGCCCCTGTACACACACGTCACGCCCCCTGCACGCACACACGTCACGCCCCCTGTACACACGCACGTCACGCCTCTGTATACACACACGTCACGCCCTCTGTACGCACACACGTCACGCCCTCTGTACACACACACGCCACGCCTCCTGTACACACACACGTCACGCCCCCTGTACACACACACAGTCACGCCTCCTGTACACACACGTCCCGCCCTCTGTATACACACACGTCACGCCCCTGTACACACACGTCACGCCCCCTGTACACACACGTCACGCCCCCTGTATACACACACACGTCACGCCCCCTGTACACACACACGTCACGGCCTCTGTACGCACACTCGTCACGCCCAGTGTATGCACACGTTACGCCCCCTGTATACACACGTAACGCCGTCTGTATACACACACGTCACACCCTCTGTACACACACGTTACGCCCTCTGTACATACACACGTCACGCCCTTTGCATACACACACACGTCACACCCTTTGTACACACACGTCACGCCCTCTGTATACACACACGTCACGCCCCCTGACGCCTTCTGTACGCACACGTCACACCCTCTGTAACACACACGTCACGCCCTCTGTATACACACACGTCACGCCCTCTGTATACACACGTCACGCCCTCTATACACACACGTCACGCCTCTGTATACACACGTCACGCCCTCTATACACATGTTACGCCTCTGTATATACACACGTCACGCCCTCTATGCAACACGACACGCCCTCTAAGCACACAAGTCACACCCCCTGTACTCACACGTTACGCCCTTTGTATACACACATGTCACGCCCTCTGTATACACACAAGTCACGCCCTCTGTACACACACGTCACGCCATCTGTACACACCACCCGGCCTTCGATTCCGGCATCTGCAGCACATTCTATTTCCCCGTGTCTGCCTGCCTGCATGCCTGCCTGTTTGTCTGTCTGTCCGTCTGTCTGTCTGTCTGTCTGTCTGTCTCTCCCTGTCTTTGTCTCAGTCTGTCTGTCTGTCTGTCTCTTCCTGACTTTGTCTGTCTGTTTTTCTGTCTCTGTCTTTGTCTGTCTGTCTGTCTGTCTGTCTGTCTGCCTGTCTCTCTCTCTCTCTCTCTCTCTCTCTCTCTCTCTCTCTCTCTCTCTCTCTCTCTCTCTCTCTCTCTTCTCACGCATGCTGTCTATCAGTCCGACTATCTACCTACGTCTGTCTGCATGTTTGTCTGTCTCTTTGTCTGTCTGTCTGTCTGTCTGTCTGTCTGTTTCTCCGTCACACACACACACACACACACACACACACACACACACACACACACACACACACACACACACACACACACACAGCACGCACGCACGCACGCACGCACGCACGCACACACACTGACGTTTTACAGTTCATCAGAAGCTCTCGGTGCATGGCCTCTCGTTCTTTGGAAACAGCACCAGGGGGAAGCACTCTTCGAGAATGACTTCTCTCCCTCCCTCATCCGGCACTGCCCCTGCGCCGTCAGCCTCATAGCCACTGGCTGTTTCGGCGGAAGTATTCTTGTTGTCATGATGACTGTTGTTGTTGCTGTTGTTGCTGCTGTTGTTGTTGCTGTTGTTGTTGTTGTTGTTGTCCTCACTGTTGTCCACGTCTGGCATTGATTGCTGTAAGGTGCTGGGGGAAGGGGGCGGGGGGAAGTCTTCCGAATCGTCAGTCTGGTAGTCTGGCTCCGGCTCAGGTAGATGGCAGGAGAGATCGCCTGCAATCAGGAGGGTATGCCACAGGTAATATGACTGCCCGCAGTCAGGAGGGTATGCACAGGTAACATGACTGCCTGCAGGCCGGAGGGTATGCCACAGATAATATGACTGACTGCAATCAGGAGGGCATGCCACAGGTAATTTGACTGCCTGCAGTCAGGAGGGTATGAAACAGGTAATATGACTGACTGCAGTCAGTAGGGTATGCCATAGGTAATATGACTGACTGCAGTCAGGAGGGTATCCCACGGGTAATATGACTGCCTGCAATCAGGAGGGTATGCACAGGTAATATGACTGACTGCAGTAAGGAGGGTATGTCACAGGTAATATGACTGCCTGCAGTCAGAAGGGTATGCCACAGGTAATATGACTGACTGCAGTAAGGAGGGTATGTCACAGTTAATATGACTGACTGCAGTCAGGAGGGTATGCCACTGGTAATATGACTGACTGCAGTAAGGAGGGCATGCCACAGGTAATATGACTGCCTGCAGTCAGGAGGGTATGAAAAGGTATATGACTGACTGCAGTCAGGAGGGTATGCACCAGGTAATATGACTGACTGCAGTAAGGAGGGTATGCCACAGGTAATATGACTGCCTGCAGTCAGGAGGGTATGCCACAGGTAATATGACTGCCTGCAGTCAGGAGGTATGCCACGGGTAATATGACTGCCTGCAATCAGGAGGGCATGCCACAGGTAATATGACTGCCTGCAGTCAGGAGGGCATGCTACAGGTAATATGACTGCCTGCAGTCAGGAGGGTATGACACAGGTAATATGACTGCCTGCAGTCAGGAGGATATGCCACAGGAATTATGACTGCCTGCAATCAGGAGGGTATGCCACAGGTAATATGACTGCCTGCAGTAAGGAGGGTATGCCACAGGTAATATGACTGCCTGCAGTCAGGAGAGTATGCCACAGGTAATATGACTGACTGCAGTCAGAAGGGAACGTCACAGGTAATATGACTGACTGCAGTCAGGAGGGTATGCCACAGGTAATATGACTGACTGCAGTCAGGTGGATATGCCACAGGTAATATGACTGCCTGCAGTCAGGAGGGTACGCCACAAGTAATATGACTGCCTGCAGTCAGGAGGGTACGCCACAGGTAATATGACTGCCTGCAGTCAGGAGGGTACGCCACAGGTAAAATGACTGACTGCAGTCAGGAGGGTATGCCACAGGGAATATGACTGCCTGCAGTCAGGAGGGTATGCCACAGGTAAAATGACTGCCTGCAGGCAGGAGGCTATGCCACAGGTAATATGACTGCCTGCAGTCAGGAGGGTATGCCACAGGTAATATGACTGCCTGCAATCAGGAGGGTATGCCACAGGTAATATGATTGCCTGCAATCAGGAGACTATGCCACAGGTAATATGACTGCCTGCAGTCAGGAGGCTATGCCACAGGTAATATGACTGCCTGCAGTCAGGAGGCTATGCCACAGGTAATATGACTGCCTGCAGTCAGGAGGCTATGCCACAGGTAATATGACTGCCTGCAGTCAGGAGGCTATGCCACAGGTAGTATGACTGACTGCAGTCAGGAGGCTATGCCACAGGTAATATGACTGCCTGCAGTCAGGAGGCTATGCCACAGGTAATATGATTGACTGCAGTCAGGAGGCTATGCCACAGGTATATGACTGTCTGCAGTCAGGAGGCTATGCCACAGGTAATATGACTGACTGCAGTCAGGATTGATATCACAGGTAATATGACTGCCTGCAGTCAGGAGGATATATCACAGGTAATATTGTGACTTACCTCAATCAGGAGGGTATGCCACAGGTATTTTGACTGACTGCAGTCAGGATGGTATGTCACAGGTAATATGACTGCCTGCAGTCAGGATGGTATGTCACAGGTAATATTGTGACTGACCTCAATCAGGAGGGTAAGCCACAGGTAATATGACTGCCTGTGAACCAGGAGGGTACGCCACAGGTAATATTGTGACTGACCTCAATCAGGAGGGTATGCCACAGGTAACATGACTGTCTGCAGTCAGGATGGTATGTCACAGGTAACATGACTGTCTGCAGTCAGGAGGGTACGCCACAGGTAACATGACTGTCTGCAGTCAGGAGGGTACGCCACAGGTAATATGACTGACTGCAGTCTGGAGGGTACGCCACAGGTAATATGACTGCCTGCAGTCTGGAGGGTACTCCACAGGTAATATGACTGCCTGCAGACTGGAATGTACTCCACAGGTAATATGACTGACTGCAGTCAGGAGGGTACGCCACAGGTAATATGACTGACTGCAGCCAGGAGCGTATGCCACAGATAATGTGACTGACTGCTATTAGGAGGGTACGCCACAGATAACATGACTGACTGCTATCAGGAGGGTATGCCATGGGCAACATGACTGCCTGCAGTCAGTGTACGCTACGGGTAATACGACTGCAGTAACCAGGAGATATGCCACCGATAATGAGTCTGTAACCAGGAATGTAGAAGAACATAACAGTCCGCAGGTGGGAGGGGGGGGGGTAGAGAAATAGACTGTCTGCAGCCAGGAGGGAGTAATTGACTGTTACAGCCGGGGAGGAGAGTAAAAATGACTGTATACAGAAGGAGGGAATATATGAATCTGCAGCCAAAGTAGAGTAACATGACTGTCTGCACCCGCAGGGTTGCCACAGGTGATTATAATAAGTGTCTTCGCCAAGAGGGGTTTTTTCCATGGTTTATGCGAATTGTTACAAACACGGGAGTGTACGCAGTGGTTTTTAAAAGGGTGTCAAAAACCCGGTAAGCGTAAATCACTTTCTAAACCAAAGTGGCAATAAATGACTTCAAAACCGGAAAAAAATAAACATGACTTTTAAACCCGGTAACATTTAAATAACTTCAAACCAGGTAAGCAATAACATGACTGTCTTTAAAACCCGGTAAGCAATAAATATAATGTCCAAACCAGGTAAGCAAAAACTGACTGTCTAAACCCGGGGAAGCAAAAAATATAACTGTCTAAACCCGGTAAAGCAATAAAATGACTGTTAAACCAGGTAAGCAATAATTAACGTCTAACCCAAGTGAGCAAAATATCACTGTCTAAAAAGTGAGCAAAAACTATTCCCAAAAGGTCCCCAAAAAAATAACGTCTAAACCCAAGTGACCAAAAATACCTGCTAAATCAAGTGAGCAAAAGATGACTGTCCCAAACCAGGTAACAATACATTATCTGAAGAGGAAGCAATAACAGGGTGTCTAAAACCGGGGAAGCAAAAGATATGAAAATTTAAAAACCCGGTAAGCAAAAAAATGTACTGTCTAAACCAGGTAACAAAAATTGACTGTCTAAACCAATTAAGCAAATATAAGTCTAAACCGGGGTTAAGCAACGATATGACTGTTTTAAACCAGGTAAGCAACAAGAGGGACTTTTTTTAAAACCTGGTAAGCAACAATATGACTGTTTTAAACCAGCTAGCAAGAAAATAAGACTGGTCTGCAGCCATGCTATCCTGCAGGTCTTATGATGTGTGCAGGCAGCATGTACGCTGTGGGTTATATAACAGCAAAAAGGATGGAGGTAAGACAGGGGTTCTCTGCTGGGCTTTAACGAAGCGGTATGCCTTGGATGACATGACTCCACTGAGCACGGGTCATCACGGGTAATATCGTTGTCAACAATCAGGAGGATAGAGTAACATGACTGTTACAGCCAGGGGATAGAGTAACATGAGTGTCTACAACCCGGAGGATTGAGTAACATGATTGTCTACAACCAGGAGGGTTGAGTAACATGATTGTCTACAACCAGGAGGATTGAGTAACATGACTTATAAGGAGGATAGAGCAACATGATTATAATTATCAGGAGGATAGAGTAACATGACTGTCTACAACCAGGGATAGAGTAACATGACTGTCTACAACCAGGAGGATAGAGTAACATGACTGTCTACAACCAAGGGGATAGAGTAACATGACTGTCTACAACCAGAAGGATAGAGTAAACATGACTGTCTACAACCAGGAGGATAGAGTAACATGACTGTCTAAACCAGGAGGATAGAGTACATGATGTCTACAACCAGGAGGATAGAGTAACATGACTGTCTACAAGCAGGAGGATTTGAGTAACAGGGACTGTCTACAACCAGAAGGATAGAGTAACATGACTGTCTACAACCAGGAGGATAGAGTAACATTACTGTCTACAACCAGGAGGATAGGAGTAACATGATTGTCTACAACCAGGGGATAGAGTCACGTGACTGTCAGCACCAGGAGGATAGAGTAATATGACTGTCTTCAATCAGAATGCTAGAGTGATGTGACTCTCTGAAGGCTAGAGAAATATGACTTTCTGAAGGCTAGAGTAATATGACTCTCTGAAGGCTAGAGAATATATGACTCTGAAGGCTAGAGTAATATGACTCTCTGAAGGCTAGAGTAATATGACTTTCTGAAGACTAGAGTAATATGACTTTCTGAAGACTAGAGTACTATGACCTTCTGAAGACAAAAGTAATATGGCTATCTGAAGGCTAGAGTTATATGACTTTCCGAAGGCTGGAGTAATATGACTTTCTGAAGGCTAGAGTAATATGACTCTCTGCAACCAGATAGAGATATGATTATGTGATTGCTTGCCACCAGAAGGGTATGGTAAATTGATTTTGTTTGCAAAAAGGAGGCGAGGAGGGCATGATAGTTTGACCTGGAGTAATGGCCATATGATTGTCAGTTACACGATGATATAACACCATGGTTATCGGTAGCCAGGACGAAATCGCAAAATGCTTGTCTAATGCCATGGTGATGTGGCGTATGGTTTTCTGTGACCATGACATTAGTTTAGTCTGATGGTCTGTAACCAAGATGATAATATTGTAGGTTTGTACCATGACATTAAGATGATGGTATGTGACTGCTGTATCATGACACTAAGGCAATATGATGGTCTATAACCATGATGATAGGGTAATATGATTGTATGTATGATGAGAGCAAGGCAATATGATGGTCTATAGCCATGTTAGTATGGTAACATGATTGTATGTATGATGAGAGCAAGGCAATATGATGGTCTATAGCCATGATGATAGGGTAATATGATTGTGTGTATCATGACAATTATAATGATCTATAGCCATGCTAATATGG
This sequence comes from Conus ventricosus, assembly GCA_018398815.1. NCBI lineage: Eukaryota > Metazoa > Mollusca > Gastropoda > Neogastropoda > Conidae > Conus > Conus ventricosus. Next base: position 72,996,673 of record CM031615.1, read on the forward strand.
TAATGTGATTGTCTGTATCATGGCACTAAGGCAATATGATGGTCTCTAACCATGATGATAGGGTAATATAATTGTGTGTTTTGTGACAGTAAGGCAATATGATGGTCGATGACCATGATGATAGGGTAATATAATTGTGTGTTTTGTGACAGTAAGGCAATATGATGGTCTCTAACCATGATGATAGGGTAATATAATTGTGTGTATTGTGACAGTAAGGCAATATGATGGTCTCTAACCATGATGATAGGGTAATATAATTGTGTTTTGTGACAGTAAGGCAATATGATGGTCTCTAACCATGATGATAGGGTAATATAATTGTGTGTTTTGTGAAAGTAAGGCAATATGATGGTCTCTAACCATGATGATAGGGTAATATAATTGTGTGTATTGTGACAGTAAGGCAATATGATGGTCGATGACCATGATGATAGGGTAATATGATTGTGTGTTTTGTGACAGTAAGGCAATATGATGGTCTCTAACCATGATGCTTGGCAACATGATTGTCTGTACCATGATGACAAGGCAATATGATAATCTGTAATCATCGTGATATACCAACGTAATTGTCTGTAGCCATAATGATAGACCAATGAATGTCTGTAGCCATGATGATATGTCAATGATTGTCTGTAGCCATGAGGATATGTCAATGATTGTCTGTAGCCATGAGGATATGTCAATGATTGTCTGTAGCCATGATATGTCAATGAATATCTGTAGCCATGAGGATATGTCAATGATTGTCTGTAGCCATGATATGTCAATGAATGTCTGTAGCCATGATGATATGTCAATGATTGTCTGTAGCCATGATATGTCAATGAATGTCTGTAGCCATGAGGATATGTCAATGCATGTCTGTAGCCATGATATGTCAATGATGTCTGTAGCCATGATATGTCAATGAATGTCTGTAGCCATGATATGTCAATGAATGTCTGTAGCCATGATATGTCAATGCATGTCTGTAGCCATGATATGTCAATGAATGTCTGTAGCCATGATATGTCAATGCATGTCTGTAGCCATGATATGTCAATGCATGTCTGTAGCCATGAGGATATGTCAATGATTGTCTGTAGCCATGATATGTCAATGAATGTCTGTAGCCATGAGGATATGTCAATGAATGTCTGTAAGCCATGAGGATATGTCAATGAATGTCTGTAGCCATGATATGTCAATGAATGTCTGTAGCCATGAGGATATGTCAATGATTGTCTGTAGCCATGATATGTCAATGAATGTCTGTAGCCATGAGGATATGTCAATGATTGTCTGTAGCCATGATATGTCAATGAATGTCTGTAGCCATGAGGATATGTCAATGATTGTCTGTAGCCATGATATGTCAATGAATGTCTGTAGCCATGAGGATATGTCAATGAATGTCTGTAGCCATGATATGTCAATGAATGTCTGTAGCCATGATATGTCAATGATTGTCTGTAGCCATGATATGTCAATGAATGTCTGTAGTAGCCATGAGGATATGTCAATGATTGTCTGTAGCCATGATATGTCAATGAATGTCTGTAGCCATGATGATATGTCAATGAATGTCTGTAGCCATGATATGTCAATGATTGTCTGTAGCCATGATATGTCAATGCATGTCTGTAGCCATGAGGATATGTCCGTTATTGTTTGTGGCCGTGATGATAAGTCAGTTATTATCTGTAGTCATGGTGACATGCTAATAATTGTCTGTGGCCATGGTGACATGCTAATAATTGTCTATGGCCATGATGATATGTCAATAGTTGTCTGTGGCAGTGATGATATGTCGATGATTGTCTGTGGCCATGGTGACATGTTAATAGTGGTCTGTGGCCATGGTGATATGTCAATGATTGTCCGTGGCCATGATGATATGTCGATGATTGTCTGGGGCCATGGTGACATGTCAATGATTGTCTGTGGCCATGATGATATGTCAATGATTGTCTGTAGCCATGATATGTCAATGAATGTCTGTAGCCATGAGGATATGTCAATGATTGTCTGTAGCCATGATATGTCAATGAATGTCTGTAGCCATGAGGATATGTCAATGATTGTCTGTAGCCATGATATGTCAATGAATGTCTGTAGCCATGAGGATATGTCAATGATTGTCTGTAGCCATGATATGTCAATGAATGTCTGTAGCCATGATGATATGTCAATGATTGTCTGTAGCCATGATATGTCAATGAATGTCTGTAGCCATGAGGATATGTCAATGATTGTCTGTAGCCATGATATGTCAATGAATGTCTGTAGCCATGAGGATATGTCAATGAATGTCTGTAGCCATGATATGTCAATGAATGTCTGTAGTAGCCATGAGGATATGTCAATGATTGTCTGTAGCCATGATATGTCAATGAATGTCTGTAGCCATGATATGTCAATGAATGTCTGCAGCCATGATATGTCAATGATTGTCTGTAGCCATGATATGTCAATGAATGTCTGTAGTAGCCATGAGGATATGTCAATGATTGTCTGTAGCCATGATATGTCAATGAATGTCTGTAGCCATGAGGATATGTCAATGAATGTCTGTAGCCATGATATGTCAATGAATGTCTGTACCCATGAGGATATGTCAATGATTGTCTGTAGCCATGATATGTCAATGAATGTCTGTAGCCATGAGGATATGTCCGTTATTGTTTGTGGCCGTGATGATATGTCATTATTATCTGTAGCCATGGTGACATGCTAATAATTGTCTGTGGCCATGGTGACATGCTAATAATTGTCTGTGGCCATGATGATATGTC
>CM031615.1:73006952-73019334 GCA_018398815.1 Conus ventricosus
CGATGCTGAGAGAGAGAGAGAGGAGGGAGGGAGGAGGAGGAGAAAGAAAAGAGAGAAGAGAGGGGAAAGAGGAAAAAGAAAAGGTGGTTTTTTAGAAGAGAAAAAAAAAGAAAAAATTAAAAAAGAGTTTTCCTTTTTTCCCCCCTTGCCCCCCCATGGTTCTTTTTTCCTTTTTCCCCCAAATTTCCTTTTTACCCCCCTATCCCCCTAAAAGAAAAAAAATTTGGGAAGAAAAATAGGAAAAGATGGAGGAGAGTTTATAATAAGAGGGTTTTTTTTTAAAAATTGTATATTAAATTTTTCCCGAACCAGGGTTAAATTAAAATTTCCCCCCCCCCTTAATTTCCCCACCCTCCCCTTTTAAATTAAGATTCCCCCCCCCCAAAAAAACACACAAAAAAAAAATTTCCCGTGCACAAAGGGGCGGCTTTTTTTGCATTCACACCCCCCTTTTCCCCCCACAGAAGGGAAAGTTTTAAACCCCAAATTACCTTTATATACCCGACAAAATTAGGAGTTTTCCCCACACATACCCCCCAAACACACCAAAAAAAAAAACCCCCCAAAAAAATAAAAACAAACTATAAAAACTGGGCCAAACAACACGGGGGCCCTTATGAAAACCCCTGAAAAAAAGAAATGTGCTCCCATTTTACATATAAAAAAACCCTTCCCTCGAGGCAAAAAATACACACCGCCCCCCCCCCCCCCAAAGGTAATCCCCGAAGGAAAAAGGGGGTTAAACCCCAACATCCCCGGGAAACCCCAGGTTTAAAATACCAAACAAGGTTGTTTCCTAAAAAAACCTGGGATGCCCTGCGATGCCCCTTTTTTTTTCCCAAAATGAAATTTTTTCCCTGCAAATTTTTATATCCCGGTGTCAAACCCCCCGGGGACCCCCAAAAGCTTAACCCCCCAAAGTTCAACCCCAATTTTTCAAGAAACCCCGCACACCACTTTTTAAACTTTCAATACTTCACCCAAAAAGTCCCGGGGGGGGTACTTGACACAGGAAAAAAACAAAAACCCAAAAAAAAAACTTCCCAAAAAAAAAAAAAAACAAAACAAAACCACAACACACAACAAAAAAAAACAACGGAAACCCCACAGCGTTTCCCGATTTGGTTTAAAACGGACTCCCTTGACGGCGCTCACACTAATGCACCCCCAAAACAAAAAAACCTTACTGAAGCGTTTGTCCGAAATTAGGAGGGGAAACTTGTGACACGCCCAAAGAACGCGGTTCCCCCCCCTTTCCCGGCCCCAAACCACCCCCGCGATTACAGGGTTTGAGGGGAATACGGCGGGGGGCCCTCAAGCGCTTGCCACCTGACGAGCATTTTAAATTTTTGGGGGAATAAGCCACCCCTGGGACTGGGGAAGAGAGATAAGGGGGCCCCGACCGGAAAAGCATCCTCCCCGGCCCCCGGTGCGCTCCCTCCGGCAGAAAGGGGGGCGGGGTTGATAGGGGGGATGGGGGGTGCCAACTAAAAACCCCCTTAGAGGCCGCCCCCTCCGGTTTTGCCGGTAGGGGGATACCCCAAAACCGCCAAACCCCTTTTAGACAACAACAGGAACAAACACCAATGGACGAAAACCCTCAGTGGGGACACTGCTACAGCCAAACCCCTTGGTACGTGCAGAACCCGTCGCTGAACACCAAACCCAACCGACATTAAAGACAGCGGACGCAAAACGGGGACGACACCCCAGTCGGGCCCACTGCCAAACCCAAAGGGCCTGGTAGGGGTAAAAAAAGGAAAACCCGTCGCTGAACCCCGAAACATCGTTCGTCTTAAAACTCGGAACCCAAAACCCTTTTAAAAAGGGTGGGTCGGGGCATCCCGTGAACCCCGCCCCCAACGGCAGAAAAAAAAAAGAGACGAGGCCAACCCAACCTTCGGGGATAAGCCTCATTTCGTACTAACTTGCAGACACACCACCCTCCGAGTTCCCCGGGAAACCCCACAAGCCATTTCCATTCACGGAATTCCCCTTACACATCGAAGAGCCCCGGGTTTCCGGGTTTTTTTACCTGGGAAACCTACTTTTTCCGATAGCTTGAAAACCCTCCTCCCTCCCCCCAAAAAGGGTTTTAACGGAAAAGCAATTTCCCGGCAGGATTCACGCCTTACGGTCACTGCCCCCTGGCATTTGGACGGGCCACACTCCAAAATTTGGGCACTGAGGCACCTGTTTTCAGTTGTGCTGAAAAATCCCCTTTCCCCCCAAAAGATTTAAAGTATCCCTTTAAAAAAAAACCCTAAAGGGAAGCACGAACAAGCCCTTTAAAGTGTTACAGGCTTTTTGAAAAATGATAAATCCTCTTTTCCCTCTACTGTTTTAAGCTCTGGGCACAGAACCCTTACTCCAAAAGACCAATAAATTTCTGCAACCACATTCTCACGTCCGGGGTTTTGCCCCCCACTACAAAACTGGAAAGGGGTTTTAGTAACAACGCCCTTTTGGGTGTTTCCCACCAGGGGCACTTGACCCTCTCCAAATAATGAAGTGGAGGAAAAGGTCCCTCTGTTGAGTGAATTCCCCCCATTAAAAGGGAGGGTTTTAAACTTCTGAACCCCCATACCAGAGCCAAACTTTCCCTTTTTCCCCAAAGGAATATTGCGTTCAGCTGGTTTGGCTTTTTGCTGGCGCAACCCCGGGTGGCTCCGTTTTGTTTGTGTTCCTGACAAAAGCCAAACTCCATCCCACTTCAGGGCTTTGGGCCCTTTTGAAGAAACCAAATTCCCGGGAAATGGTAAATGGCATTTTCAGGGGGCGTGCGAACAACCTTTAGCTTCTGGGAAAGCCTCCTCCAAACCCCCCTCCCATTCCCCAAACCCCGAGGGGGGAGGCTTATTTCCCCTTGGTTAGGGGGTCAGTGGAAAATGGAAAGGGGTATTTCAGAAAAACCCCGGGGTGAATTGTCGGTTTTTAAACCCCACCCAAAACCCCGGAAACGCGTAAACTGCTTCCCTTTGTAGCCCGGCCGCGTTGCTGCTGAATTTTCGCTCCTTTTTGTCTTCCTCAGGTGAAAACCCCTTCCAAAGCCGTACCCCTGGGTTGGACACCTAAACTTTTTCCAAAAACACACTTGGAAGGCCTGGTAGTGGGACCCCACTTGAATTTCGATCCAGAACTGCTCGCTTACAGACAAAAGTTTTTCAGTGTCGACGTTTTTCCCCCACATCGGGGGCGTTTAAGTTTTCACATCGGGGGGGCCCTGGTTTAAGAACTTCCCCAAACAAACCAGAAACACTGCTCCCGAAAATTCACAGACCGAAAAGGGATCTTAACCCACTGATAATGAAACCCCGTGGGGCGGAACGCTTTTCTTGGGACGGTTTGATTCGTCAAAAGGGGATCGCCTTTTCCTTTTTACGGTCAAGCTTAATGGGAAAAAAAGTCGCTCACCCAGCTGTGGGGAAAAAGTAAATCTATTTTCGGGATCGGCTCTGCGTCAACTCAACTATTTGTTCAAAGAAGGGGTTTAAAACAAACCGAAACTTTTCCCTTTTTCTTTTTTAACCCGAATATTTTGGGGAAACAAATATGGAGATACAGAATTTTTCAATGACTCCCCTTTCAAACATCCTTTTCCCCTTTTTATCCCGAACCAGTCGCGTTGGGTAATTGGGGGCTGGGGCCGGGGTTTGATGTACCGGAACACCCCGACGTCGCTTGATTTTGCATGCCTCCAACGTTGGTTTAAACCCCCGGGAAAATCTGTGAAGACATTGGAAAATAGCCGACCAAAATGCTGCGCTGTTCCCTGAAAAGCCCGTTTCAGCACCAAAACCGTACATCCTCTGCGGATTTTGACGCAGCCGTGGTAATTCTGGGGCTTCCTTCCCGGTTTGGGGAAAAGATCAAAGGGTTTCGTCCTGGGAAAAACCACTGTCGCCCCTGGGTGGGGTTTTGATTTGTCCCCCCTCTCCACAAAAAGGTTTTTAAAAAGGTTGGCTTGGGAGGTTTTCCCCCGAAACCCGAATCGTATCTTTTTATTTTGCCTCCCCACCTTGGCAAATTTTCTGGGCGGTTTCCCTTTCCCGCCGTTCCACCCTTTTTGTGCTTGACCGGTTCCCAACCCAGCACCCCGGTCCCTGGTTTTGGGTTGTGCGAGGACCCGGGGGTCTGAACACAAAAAAAGGCGCTTTTAGGGGTTTTTGCTGCTTTCCCTAGGGTTTTCCCGGGGTAAAGCTGCAATTCGGCCCTTTTTGTTCCCCAAGGGCGAACACTTTTTCGCCAAACTGTTTGGGCGTCCTTGGGCTCCCGGGTTGGTTTCCCAAAAATTTAGCAGGGAATTCATTGGGCCTCTTTCCTGCTCCCCTTTCCGTAAAAACGAAAGGAGAAAAAGCCGGTGCTTTTTGGGGGAAACCCCCCTATAAAGTAAATTTTCGCGCGGCCCCCAACGAAACCCCTTTTTAAGGGTTTTCTTGAGTTAATTTTGGGAAAATTTCTTCAAAGGGACCTTGAAGGCCGGCTAATCCGTTTTTCAAATTTCGCCCTGGTATGGATTAAATGCGCAACCCTTTTTTGGGCAATAACCCGACACCTGGCTCTTAAAGGACCGAAATGGTACCTTTGGTCTTAAAAAAACCCATGCGGGAATTTGTCCCAGACCCCCATGGCAAAAAATTTGGGCCCCGAAAAATGGCTCGTGGTTTTCTGGCGAAATGGGGGGCCCTTTGGGTACCTCCCTGGAAAATCCACCTTTCCGGGGTATAAACCCGCCCCCCGTTGAAAACATGGGGAATTTGGTTCCCCCTATTTCTAAACCCCACCCCGTCAAATGGTTCCCTTTCATAAAAATGGGTTTTTGAAAAAGAGGTACCGGCCCCGACTCCCTCCTTTATCCACCCGGGAAAGCTGGCACTTCACACACGAAATTCACTACCGTAAAGCACGCACATTCCGGGGCCCAAAAAGAAGGGGTGGGGAATTTTTTTCTCCTTTTGTTTTTGTTTCCCCCAAGGGGCCAGCCTTTGGAATTTTCGTGTCCCAGAGTTTTACGGGGCCCTTTCCCTTTGGGAAATTCGGGCCCCAAACCGGGGTTTTTGTTCCGCTCTTTTCCCCTCGTAAATTTTTGTACAAGAACTCGGGCTTTCCACTTTTTGGAAAAACCCCATTTCCATGGGGGGTGGAAAACTAAAAATTTTTCCCCTGCCTTTCTGGGCCCTGCAAGGCTTTCATCCGTTCCTGCCCCCGAATTTAGCTCAACTTTCGTACAGCCATCAATTTCCCTTTAAAGGTAAAGGGTTTAGCAGGCCTGTCCCGGGCTCTGAAATGAGCACGAGTCCCAAAACGCAACCTGAGGCTGTACTGCTCGCTGTCATTAACCGAAAGAGTTTTTCCTCCCTATGGGGGTTAAAACTGGGACCCCTCTATGGGTGGTTTCTCTCCCTTTAAAGGCAATTTTTTCCCCACCAGTCTTCCACAACGGTTTCCCCCATTACTTGAGCCTCAAAACCTTCCCCCCAAAGTTCGGGAACCGTGTCCCTGTTCCAAATGGCCACGGGTAGGGGTGCTACGAAAAATGGATTTCAGCCAATACCAACCCTCTGAGTCCTCCCTGTATTGGCATTTAAATTTTGGGACCCCCGGACCCCGCCGCGACCCCGGTCTGCGATGCCCCCTGTATCTCTGATCTACTTGCCCTTTACTCTCCCCACCCTCAACCCTTTCCAAATTTGGAATGAAAGGGGGTTTTTGGGCATGGGCCCCACAGCGCAGGGGGAGCTTCCGATATTCGGCTCCCAGACAGGGCCCCATATTGGATAGCCAAAACTCCCCAAGATTTGGGAAAAATTTCGCTGGGTGTGACCCGGTCGGTTGCAAGGTTAACAATCACCCCCTGCCTAGGTGCCCTTTTGGGTGCACTCTGATCGCTGGCGAGCCTCTCTAAATTTTCGCTCTCCCCCTGTTCCTTGGTCTCTTTCGCTGGAAATTTTCCCTTTGGGTTTTTTTTCCCCCCCCGGGGGCTTTGGGTTTTACCTCGTGAGCGTCCTTAAAACCAAGATGGGCCCTTTTTGCTCTCTCGCCCTTCCGTGTGCTTCTGCTTAAACCGGTTTTCTTCCAAGGCCCTGCTTCAGCATTCCCTTTTTACACGTCGTTTCACTTCCCGGGCAAAGTCTGGGGGTTTAAAAGTTCCATTTCATCGTTTTTCGGGAAAAAGAGTTTTTTAGGTCCTAAACTTTGGTTTTTGTCTTTCCCGGGTTACACCCAAGGGCCCGAAACAAACTTTACCAGTCCAAAAAAAATGCTGAAAAGGGTTTTTCCAAATTCCTTTTTCCCTTTCCCCCGAATTTTTTTTCGGTTTTGCCTCAGCATCAAAACCGGGAAAAAACTCTAGAAACGCTTTCCCTTTTCCCTTTGGTCGAAACTTGCGGGGGTCAACGGCGTTTTAATCGCAGAATTTGGGACTCTGTCTTCCCCCTTTTAAAAGACCATTAGTCTAGAGGCCCCAGGTTCTTTTCCAGCGGCACCGTGGCAACCTGCTCGAAAAGAGCCCTTTTCATGTCCACGTTTATCAGTTATCTGTTTTCGGATAAAACCCCACATGGCTTTTTCGCTTCGTTTTTCAGCCCTTTCTCTCGCCTCCTTTTAATTCTTTTTCTCTTTTTAGTCTCCCCTTTTCCCGTTTCAAAGACACGATCTCACTCGCCCGGGCGTTTCTTGGTAAACCCGCTCTAATTTCCTGGCATCCCGTCCTCTTTTTCTTGGGGGGGCCCTCTCTTGGGCCTCTTCGTCTTCTGGAAACAATCTAAACCTCTTTCTTTTTTCTTCTCTGCCCCCAAAAATAGCCAACCTGGGAGCAGCCTCCCTTTTCCCCGGGGAGCGGCTTCCCCTTTTCCCCTCTTCTAAGGCCCGGAAACTAACATTTTGGGAGCAGCTTTCCCCTTTCCCCTTTTCCTAATTTGCGGCTTCCCCTCTATTTGCTTTGCGGCCCGTTTTCCTCTTCTCCTCTCCCTTTAAACTTTGGGAAACTAACATGGTCGCTGTTCCTCTTTCCGGGGGCACTTCCCCTTTCCGGCAGCGGTTCCTCTTCCCCTTTCTAAGCTTGGCTGTAAACGGCTTTTAAAACCCCCCTGCTTCTTCTTCTCCTTCCTTTACATTTCCCGAGCCACCGTGCCTTCCTAACGATAGCTTTCCCCAAATTTTTCCTTTTTTTCCCCTTTGGGCCCTTTTTCACTTTTAAAATGGGCCTTTTTTAAATTTCCCCCAATCCCAAATTCATCCCCAAGGGGTGAATAATTTTGAACAGCAGGATGCTAGGCGACACAAATTTTGGGGCCCCCCCCCGGGGACTCTCCTAACCCGGGTTTTCCCGCCCCAAAAGGTTTTTGGGGCTTGGGGGGTACCCCCTGGCTCTTTTGGGTCCCAAAAAAACACCCCTTTTTCCCTGACCGACTCACAGGATTTCCCGGGATCTTTTTTGGGCCTAAGCTTGCATCGGTTCCCGACGCCTTTAAAAAAGACTATCAAATCCCTACCCCCGGAAAAACCCAAACTTTTTTTTTCTTTTCCTTCAGATACCTTTCCCCAAGATCATTCCCCTCTCTCAAAAACCCTAAAAAGGGGGAAAATTTTTTTTCGTTTCCCCAAAGGGGGTTTTTTCAAATTTTACCCTTTGGGAACCGTGTTTTTTTCCAACACCTGTTTTCCCCCAAAATCCCTGGCACGGTTAATATCTAAACCCTAAGGGAACCAAAATTTTTTTAAAAAATTTTTTTTCAACTTTTCCGGGAAATTTTTTCTGCCATCAATTTCATTCCAATTTCCCCAAAAAACACTGGGGAAGGGGAAAGGGAAACCAAAACCAAACACCATTTTAAAACCCGGTTTTGGGACCCAACCCCGGGCAAAACAAAAACAACGTTACCTGGAACTTTGTTTTTAGGGTTTTTCCAAATAAACCCCCGCTTTCCTCCCCTCTGCGGGGGCGTCCCTCCCCCCCCCGGGCCCTTTTCTTTTTCCCAAATTCAAGTTTCCTATCCAAAATTTTTAAAAAAAAATAAAAAAAGTCCCTTTTTTTTCCCTTTTTTTTTAACCCAAGGAAAATTTTATCCTAAATAAACCTAATTTTTTCCCCCCACTTTTTCCACCATATTTTTCACGTATGGAAAAGGGAGACAGGAAATATGTATTAATTAAAAACCCCCGTTTTTTCCCCCCCCCTTTCCCCCCCCTTTTTTTGGGAGGAAACCCCCCAAAAAACACAACAAAAAGAAAATTTCATTTCCAAAACATAAAGGGTTTTTTATTTGAAATTTCCCCAAAAACAATCCACCCACAAAATGGCAGATGGAAAAAAACCCAAAACCTTTAAAATATCCGACACTTTGGCATTTTTTTCCCCCACCATAAAACACTCACCCACCAAAAAAAAAAAAACCCCAAAAAAAATCCACAAACCATACTTTAATACTCGACCTTTAAACATGGCCCCCTTTTGTTTCCCGCACGCAAGTGCTGCAACGTTTACATATAAAAAAAACCCTTTTCCCTTTTCCCGGGAGGCAAAATACACACCTCGGCCCCCCCAAAACTAATTCCGTAAGGAACAAAAGGGTGCTCATCCATCCCCTGGAACCCCAAAGGGTGAAAAAAACCCAAAAAAGGTTGATTCCTCATTAAACCTGAGTTTCCCCCCCGGGGGTTTTCTCTTTTTTTTTTTTTAAAGATTCTTTCGTAATTTTTATATTCCCGGGGTTTAAACCCCCCCGGGACAAAAAAGCTTTTCCCCCAAATTTTTTTCAAAAACCCAAATTTTTTCAAGTAAAACCCCCCCCCCCCCCAACCCCCTGTTTACTTTCAAATACTTTTTTAAAACCCAAGCCCTGGCGGGGGGCTTGGAAAAAAAGGCAAAAACAAAAACCCCCAAAAAAAAAACCCCCCCTTTTCCCAAAAAAAAAACAAAAAAAAACAAAACCCACACAACCCCCAAAACAAAAAAAAAAACAAAAAAGGCAAACAAAAAATGCGGTTTTCCCGATTTGGTTATTTAAAAAAAACGGACTGCTTTAAAGGGGGGCTTTTACACTATTTCACCGCCCAAAAAACAAAAACCCTTCCGAACGCCTTTATACGTAATTTGGAAAAGGGGGAAGTTGTGACAGGTTTGAAGAAAGGAAAAGGTTTTCCCTCCAACCGGCCAAAAAAAAACCAACCCCGAGTCCCCAAGCCCGATGGAAAAGAACCCGCGGTGGGGACCATCAAAAAAAACCTTGCCACCCCCCCCCCGAGACAGTTTTAAGTCAGAGGGAAACGCCAAACCCCTTTTTGTGGTTAAGAGAATGCTTTCCCCAAACCCAAACCCCAAAACCTGGGGCCCCCCGGTGTGCGTCTCCACCCTTTTGAGAAGTGGGCGGGATGATTGTGGGGAGGGGGGGGTGCCACTCCCACCACCGGGGAGGCCACCCTCCGGATTTTTTTTCCGTGTAGGGGGTACCAAAACCGGGCCGGGAAAACCCCTTTGGGCAACAACAGGGGGAAAGGGGCACCAATGGAAAGACCCCCAGTCGCCGGGACACCCGCCAACAAAACCCAATCCCCTGGTACGTGCAGAACCCGTCGCTGAACACCAAACAAACCCACAGTCAAGCCCCCGGAACCCACACACTGGACCACAACCCCCCAAATCGCCCGGGGGAAATTGCCCAGAAGCCAACGCCCTGGTTTTAAGTGCAGAACCCGTCCTTGCTGAAAAACCGAAAAATCAACGTTTTTCAATCCCGGTAGGGCCAAAACCCCTTTAAAAGTGGTGGAAGGGGCCTTAACCCCCCCCAACCCCCGCCCCCAAAGGCAAAAAACAAACATGAGCACGAAGGCCCCCCCCCAAACCTTTTTTCCCCCTTTTAAAGCCTCAGTGTATTAACTTGCAGACCCCCCACGAAAAACTCCAGTTTTACCTCGGGAAAATCACAAGAAGCCCTCACATTCACGGAAAATTTCCCCCTTTTTAAAATCGAAGAACTCCGGGTTTTACCGAAACGGGTTTTTTTTCCACTTAAAAACCCCCACTTTTTCCGGGCGAGCTTGAAAAACCTCCTCCCTCCCCCCCCCAAGAGTTTAAAAGGGAACAAATTTTCCCGGGGGATTCAGCATTCCGGGGCATGCCAAACCCCGGCACTGGGGGGGGCCCACTCCACAATTTTTTCACTGAGGGGGACCTGTTTCGTTCGTGCGGACAGAGAGAAGAGAGAGAGAAAGTGTGTGGGTGTGTGTGTGTGCCCAAATGGGCAAAAACGACAATTTTCAATGATTCCCTTTTATTTAAAACGGAAAAAGAAATTTGCTAATTTTGCCGATGCTCAGTTTGAGGGGAAGGGGAAGAGAAAGGGGAGAGAGAGAGAGGAGAGAGAGAGGAGAAGGGGGGAAGAGAGGTTTCAAGTGCCACAATGACAATGATTCTTTAATTCATAAAGGAAAACGCATTAAACTAAGTTAGCCCATGCTTTTTGTAGAGAGAGAGGAAGAGGGGGAAGAGGGGAGAGAAAGAGAGGAAGAGGGGAGAAAAGAGAGGGGAGAGGAGGGGGAGAGAAAAGAGAAGGGGAGGGGGAGAGAGAGGCACACACACCACACACACACACACACACACCACACACACACACACACCCAACACACACCCACACAAATATAAAAGCAGGGGCCCAAAGGCGAAGTCAGATGGGATTAAAAAAAACCCTTTTTACCCTGAAATTTCCTTGTTTTTGTACAACACATACGTTGTCACACGTCAAAGGGCCAAAGACGCGTCGTTTGTAATTGACTTTGGGGGTAATTTACTCGTGTTTGCCCTTTTTACAAACCACACTCTAAAACGTCCCCCGTCATTTTTTTTGTCTGTCTGTCCTTGTTTTCTCTTTTGGGTTTCCCACATTTTATTCCCCCTCTTTAAAAACCCCCTCTTTTCTCCTTCCTTTTCCCCCTCTTTCTCCTCATCTCTCTCCCCTTCTCATCCCCTCTCCCCCCTCTCCCCCCCCACCCCCCTCACCACCACCCCCCCCCTCTCTCTCCCTTCCTCTCCCCCTCCCTTTTTCTCCCCTTCCCCCCTTCCCCCCCTCTCTTCCCCTCCCTTCCCCTTCCTTTTCCCCCCTCTTCCCCCCAACCCCCAAGGAAGCCTTTCCCGGATTTGGCCCCCCCCACCCCCTTTTAAACCCAAAAAAAGGCAAACCACTCAGAAAACCAAACAACGGAAAAACCGGGGGGCAAAGGCACCCCAAATGGTATACACCCCCCGGGGGCAGGCCGCCCCCAAAACCCAAAAACCCCCCCGGGGGGCCCAAAAACTATTCCATCTTCATCCAAGGTGGGTCCTCTTCCCTTTTCCCCTTGGGGGTCTTCTCTCCCCGGCTCTCCGGGTCAGGGTCTTCCCCTGGCCCCTCCCCCTTTGGGGCCCCCTCGTCTTCCTCCCTTGGTTTTACTTCATTCCGTTCTATTGAGCCCAAAAAAAGGGAGGAAATTTTTTTTAAGCAGGACAAATTTCGGAAAAAAAGTTTTAAGGTTTTAAAAATCAAATTAACTTTCCCCCCCCAATGGGTTTTTTTTCTTTCATTCCCCCCCCCCCACCCCCAAATGGGGTTATTTTCCCGGGAAACATGGGTTTTGCCCCGTCCTTTACACTTAGGGGAGTTAAAAATTTTGGGTTTTTTCCTTTTTTCCCAATGGGATTTTTAAGGGTTTTTTTTAAATGGTTTTTTTCAAATGGGATCGTTTTTTTCCCCCCAGGGCCCTTTTAGGGGGCACAACTGAAAACAAAAACCCCTTTTTTTTGTTTGGAAAATTTTATTTTTTTAGGTTTTATTCTAAAACTTCGTATTTTTTTTTTTCCTTTAAACCCTTTCACCCCCCCCCCCCCCACCCCACTGCTGTTTATGTGCCGTAACAAAGTTTTGCGATACCGTTTACACTAATGTGGAGTAAACACGATTGTGTTTATTCTTTTGTCAATAGTATTTAAGATTTCATTTAGATACAGGAATCTATTTTCGCTTAAATACGTTATACGTTTAATTTTCTCCATGTCTTTCAGGTGGCAAGTCTGAAAAACAAAGCACTAAAGTTTTGTTTGATTTATTACGTAGCAATTATTTCTGAAAACTCGAAAAAAAGTCTGCCATACATTTCCCAACTCTCCAGATATATATCCTTCCCGATTCACCACTCCCCCTTTCCCGATGCCCCCAGTGTTCGACTCATATTCATCCAGCTCCATCTGTTTATACAGACGACTTTCCGCACCGGTCACCTGAATTCATCCACAGACCACCTGAATGTGGAGCAGAACAAATGAGATCATTGCAGGCCTCACCGATCGCAACTCTTTAGGTGTAAAAAGAACGTAGAGTTCAGAGAAGACCAAGATATACACAGATTGTTG
>CM031615.1:73020334-73037834 GCA_018398815.1 Conus ventricosus
TTTCAGATACACTGTGCAATCTTTATCATACATGCCAGACCTTACAGTTCCACGAAGATCAAGATGCCACAAGACTGTTGTTTCAGATACACTGTGCAATCTTCATTAGACATGCCAGACCTTACAGTTCCATGAAGATCAAGATGCCACAAGACTGTTGTTAAATTTACGGTGTACAGTGTTTATCTGATAAAACAGACTTTCACAATTCCACGAAGACCAAGATGTCACCAGACTGTTGTTTTACAATTGTAGTGTAGAATGTTCATCAGAGCACGTTGGAGGACACAAACTTCTCGTTAACAAACACGTGCACCAAAGTCATTTGTCATAAAAAGTCATCTTCCTTAACAAACACATGTCACAAGATCCTTTGTCACACAAACTCATCCTTGTTAACAGATACATGTGGACATAAATCATACAAATATATCGTTAATAGATCACACAAAGCAATTCTCGTTTAAGAGATCACACAAAGTACCCTTATTCACAGATCACACAAAGGCATCCTCGTCAACAGACAGATGTGGACATTTGTCACACAAAGTCCACAACTGTCATACAAAGTCATCCTCGTTAATAGACAGATGTGGAGATTTGTTACACAAAGTCCACAACTGTCATACAAAGTCATTCTCGTTAATAGACACATGAACAGAAATCTGTCACATACAAAGCAATCCTAGGTAATCGACACACCCAAGTCATCTGTCACACACAAAGTCATCCTAGGTAACAGACACATCCAAGTCATCTGTCACACACAAAGTCATCCTAGGTAATCGAGACACTCAAGCCACCTGTCACACGCAAAGTCATCCTAGGTAATCAACATACCCAAGTCATCTGTCACAACACAAGTCATCCTAGGTAATCGCACACTCAAGTCATCTGTCACACACAAAGTCATCCTAGGTAATAGACACACCCAAGTCATCTGTCACACACACAAAGTCATCCTAGGTAATAGACACACCCAAGTCATACGTCGCACACAAAGTCATTCTAGGAAACAGACACACCCAAGTCATACGTCACACACAAAGTCATCCTAGGTAAAAGACACACCCAAGTCATACGTCACACACAAAGTCATCCTAGGAAACAGACACACCCAAGTCATATGTCACACACAACGTCACCCAAGGTAATAGACACAACCAAATCATCTGTCATACACATAGTCACCCTAGTAATAGACACAACCAAATCACCTGCAATACAGACACAGTCCTCAAAGATGGCCACGCAGTCGTACCACACAGCAAATCACAGACACGAAGCTCTCCACGTCTCCATGACTGTAGTAGTGCTTCAGACACCCACAGTGTAACACTAAACGTGCCAAGCTGAGCTGACCTACATAGCAAGCAGCAACCCTCAGAAAGCAGACCTACACTAACCTAGACTGTCTAGGCTGCCTGTCACTGTGGCGGCAGCCAGAGAGAGAGAGAGAGAGAGAGAGAGAGAGAGAGAGAGAGAGAGAGAGAGAGAGAGAGAGAGAGAGAGAGAGAGAGAGAGAGAGAGAGAAACGAATCTTCTTTCATGAGGGATAAAGAATAAGCATAATATAAGCTATTTTACATCTTGCCCTCAATGAAGTAAAAAAAAACAACAACCAACAACAACAACAACAAAACAACAACAAAAAAACATATGTGACTTCAAAACTAAATGAACTATCTAAATAGTGAAAAGAATACTAGACTGAAATACAAAAAGCAATCCAAGATTAACATAATCAACCTTTCACACACACACACACACACACACACACACACACACACACACACACACACACACACACACACACACACACACACACACGCACGCACGCACGCACGCACACACACAAACACACACACACACACACACACACACACACACACACACACACACACACACACACACACACACACACGAAACCTTGCAAATACAGAGAGAGAGAGAGAGAGAGAGAGAGAGAGAGAGAGAGAGAGAGGCTATAAATAACCAGCAGCGTCAGGTGGACCCTAATTCCACCACGTGTAGGGAGTGGCCACTGTTGGACGTGACCCCCGAGTGGCTGTGGTGTTCGGCAGTCCGCGTGGACTGGGAGAATTCCGGGACTGATGAAGCGTGCAGCATTGCCTGTGGTCTCTCATAGGGTCACGCAGGGTGAAGCACCGCCGCCTTTGTTGACATTGTCAACACTGCCTGGCCCTTTCAACTGTCTTCTCTACTATACACTTACATTGTCAACACTGCCCGGTGTTCACTGTCATATCTACCTACATGTCAACTCCATCAAGAGTTCACTGTCATCTCTACCTACACTTAATACTGTCAGGTGTTCACTGTCATCTCTACCTACACTGTTAATACTGTCAGGTGTTCACTATCATCTCTACCTACACTGTTAATACTGTCAGGTGTTCACTGTCATCTCTACCTACACTGTTAATACTGTCAGGTGTTCACTATCATCTCTACCTACACTGTTAATACTGTCAGGTGTTCACTGTCATCTCTACCTACACTGTTAATACTGTCAGGTGTTCACTGTCATCTCTACCTACACTGTTAATACTGTCAGGTGTTCACTGTCATCTCTACCTACACTGTTAACTGTGCGAGGTGTTCACTATCATATCTACCTGCATGCCAACACCGTCAAGTGTTCACTGTCATCTCTACCTACACTGTTAATACAGTCAGGTGTTCACTGTCATCTCTACCCACGCTGTTACGCTGCCAGGCGTTTGTCATCTCTGCCTACACTGTCAACACTGCCAGGTGTTCACTGTCATCTCTAGCTACGCTGTCAACACTGCCAGGTGTTCACTGTCATCTCTAGCTACGCTGTCAACACTGCCAGGTGTTCACTGTCATCTCTAGCTACGCTGTCAACACTGCCAGGTGTTCACTGTCATCTCTACCTACATTGTCAACACTGCCAGGTGTTCACTGTCATCTCTACCTACATTGTCAACACTGCCAGGTGTTCATTGTTATCTCTACCTACATTGTCAACACTGACAGGTGTTCACTGTTATCTCTACCTACATTGTCAACACTGCCAGGTGTTCGTCATCTCCACCTACATTGTCAACACTTCCAGGTGTACATTGCCATCTCTACCTACATTGTCAACACTGCCAGGTGTACATTGTCATCTCTACCTACATTGTCAACACTGCCAGGTGTTCATTGTTATCTCTACCTACATTGTCAACACTGCCAGGTGTTCACTGTCATCTCTACCTACATTGTCAACACTGCCAGGTGTTCATTGTTATCTCTACCTACATTATCAACACTGCCAGGTGTTCACTGTCATTTCCACCTACATCGTCAACACTACCTGGCCCTTTCAACTGTCTTCTCTACTATACACTTACATTGTCAACACTGCCCGGTGTTCACTGTCATATCTACCTACATGTCAACTCCATCAAGAGTTCACTGTCATCTCTACCTACACTGTCAACACTGCCATGTGTTCACTGTCATCTCTACCTACATTGTCAACACTGCCATGTGTTCACTGTCATCTCTACCTACATTGTCAACACTGCCAGGTGTTCACTGTCATCTCTACCTACATTGTTAACACTGCCAGATGTTCACTGTCATCTCTACCTACATTGTTAACACTGCCAGATGTTCACTGTCATCTCCACCTACATTGTTAACACTGCCAGGTGTACACTATCATCTTTACCAACAGTGTCAACATTGCCTGGTGTTCGTCATCTCCACCTACATTGTCAACACTTCCAGGTTTACACTGTCATCTCCACCTACATTGTCAACACTGCCAGGTGTACATTGCCATCTCTACCTACATGTCAACACTGCCAGGTGTTCACTGTCATCTCCACCTACATCGTCAACACTGCCAGATGTACATTGCCATCTCTACCTACATTGTCAACACTGCCAGGTGTTCACTGTCATCTCCACCTACATTGTCAACACTGCCAGGTGTACATTGCCATCTCTACCTACATTGTCAACACTGCCAGGTGTACATTGCCATCTCTACCTACATTGTCAACACTTCCAGGTGTACACTGTCATCTCCACCTACATTGTCAACACTTCCAGGTGTACACTGTCATCTCCACCTACATTGTCAACACTGCCAGGTGTACATTGCCATCTCTACCTACATTGTCAACACTGCCAGGTGTTCACTGTCATCTCCACCTACATCGTCAACACTGCCAGGTGTTCACTGTCACATTAACCAACACCGTCAATTATGCTAGGTTTCACTGACATCTCTACCAAGGCTGTCAACAACGCTAGGGGATCAATCTTACAATACAGAACAAATTAGACACGACAGACCATGTGTACTCCATCATTGTTATTGACTTTAGGCTATGCCCCAGAAACTCTCAGAGACACCTGTTGTCATTCTACTTTCCTGGCTCATCGTACATAATTATGATCATTGGTTGTTCCTCCACCTCATCCTGTCATGTCCTTTGTTCCTTCCAATGTGTTCCACCACCTCCATCCTGTCATGTCCTTTGTTCCTTCCAATGTGCTCTACACCTCCATCCTATCATGTCCTTTGTTCCTTCCAATGTGTTCCACCACCTCCACCCCCGTCATGTCCTTTGTTCCTTCCAATGTGTTCCACCACCTCCATCCCTGTAATTTCCTTTGTTCCTTCCAATGTGTTCCACCACCTCCACCCCGTCATGTCCTTTGTTCCTTCCAATGTGTTCCTCCACCTGCATCCATGTCATGTCCTTTGTTCCTTCCAATGTGCTCTATCACCTCCATCCCTGTCATGTCCTTTGTTCCTTCCAATGTGTTCTATTACCTCCATCACAGTAATGTCCTTTGTTCCTTCCAATGTGTTCCACCACCTCCATCACAGTAATGTCCTTTGTTCCTTCCAATGTGTTCCTCCACCTCCATCCTGTCATCTCCTTTGTTCCTTCCAGTCTGTTCCACCACCTCCATCACAGTAATGTCCTTTGTTCCGTCCAGTCCATCGGCAGCCTACAGCCTTTATAGCCTCCGGTCTTCCATCGGCAAAAAAGTTGGGAGGCAAACACATGCAGACTTTACACTTGTAAACCTTTTTATGAAGTCCCACTTTCCGCAATATCATACGCTGTGTCGTCCCGCCAACATGCTGCAGGAGATGCAGTCTAATACACGCATACAGCACATGCACAATAAAGAACAATGTTTCTTTGCGCTATCACGATGCCTCTAGCAGGGTCACCGATGTTCGACAGGCAGAGGTTGAAGGTCCGGACTACCAGTGATCCCCCTTTCTGTCTGTTTCATCTTCTGGCTGTTCTATTTTCAGCTCCCATCAAGCAGTCTTTTCTCCATTCTTCCTTTTTTCTGTGGTCTTCGTTTGACCCGCCATGGTTGCCGTGCTGTCTGAGTTCAGATGGAGGGGAATGATTCTCAAGACTGAGAGAACTGTGCTCTCAGCATCCCTCCTTTACTGGCACTTCCGCTAGACAGCAGATGCACATCAGCCTGACATGCACTTGTCCGCTCCCCATCGATTGGTTGGATAAAGCTTTCTGATTGGTTGGATAAAGCTTTCTGATTGGTTGGATAAAGCTTTCTGATTAGTTGCATAAAGCTTTCTGATTGGTTGGATAAAGCTTTCTGATTGGTTGGATAAAGCTTTCTGACCGGTTGAATAAAGCTTTCTGACCGGTTGGATAAAGCTTTCTGACCGGTTGGATAAAGCTTTCTGACCGGTTGGATAAAGCTTTCTGACTGGTTGGATAAAGCTTTCTGACCGGTTGGATGAAGCTTTCTGACTGGTTGGATAAAGCTTTCTGACTGGTTGGATAAAGCTTTCTGACTGGTTGGATAAAGCTTTCTGACTGGTTGGATAAAACTTTCTGACTGGTTAGATAAAGCTTTCTGACCGGTTGGATAAAGCTTTCTGACTGGTTGGATAAAGCTTTCTGACCGGTTGGATAAAGCTTTCTGACTGGTTGAATAAAACTTTCTGACTGGTTGGATAAAGCTTTCTGACTGGTTGGATAAAGCTTTCTGACTGGCCATGTTGACCCTGCTGTATTTAACCCTCCATTCCCAAGAGCTAGGCACTATCAGGTGGGAAGGGAAAGTAGAGGAGGAGCGGGGGGGGGGGGGGGGGGGGGGGGGGGGGAGATAAGGTCGAGTTAGTGTCTGTCGTATATCCCTCCCGAAACCTGAATGGGGTCAAGACTATTTTTTGTCGACTCTGTCCCCTTAGTTGAACTGTTCGGTGGGTGGGTGGGTAGGGAAGGGATGTATAACCGAAATCTTAGACTATGGCTTTAAACACCCCTATCCCCACCCTAAACAGGGAGATGAACAGATACGCCCTCGGACTATGCTGATGACAGCGACTCAGAAATAGTGCCCACAGACACTCTCTTTCCAATTTTCGAGTTTGTAAATTCTACGTCTGCAATACAGGGTTTCAGGTGTCAGAAGTTGGGATCCATGGGGATCGGTGCTCTTGGAGAGGAGGGGGTGGGGGTGGGGGTGGGGGGTTGGGGGGGGGGGGGGAGGAGGGGTTGTAGTATATGTTACATGGCAGTCCACGAGGGCCGTGTGAAGTACTGACCCACCACGTCCACAGCAGTGGCAGCCCCTCTCTCCTGACTGGAGTGCCTGGTGTGGCACCTGGGGAAATCATACAGAAAGTCAGGGCATGGAAGATTTCTTTTATATTTTCAAGCAAAGAACTGTGTGGTCTGTCACGTTCTGCACCGTCGAAAAAAGTATCTTCCCCGAAGCTGGCGTATGGCTGCCTTAATGGCGGGATAACAAACGGTCATACACGCAAAACTCCACTCCCTTTGTTGGGCAGATGGGTGTAATACTTGCCTGTCTGTACAGGGAATGTCCGCAGGAATATCAGCCTGTGTACGCAGAAGAAGAAGAGAAGAAGAAGAAGAAGAAGAAGAAGAAGAAGAAGAAGAAGAAGAAAGCATCGACAGAGTGGACCTATTTTCAGAGTGACTTCAGAGTGCAAATTAAACTGAACGCCACAGGAGGGGGAGTGGGAGAAAGGGGGGGGGGGGGGGCATTAAATTTGCCTCCTCTCAAAAAAAAAGTAAATGCCCCGGGCTGGAACATGAAACCCACCATTCCCTGGCTTGTCCTGGAGACGAGCATTCCCACAGCTGGAAAGTTACCTCCACCCCACTCTTCCTCACCCTCCTCCTCCTCCTCCTCCCTGCGTCTCGATCTCCGAGAGCAATACCTATCTGGGCAGGAGGGGGGGGGGGGGGGGGGGCGGCGGGGAGGAACGGAATCAGGATGGAGATGATCCGACCTCCATCCCTTCTTGCAGGGCCTACACTGATCTGCCTGCTGGCGGGTCTGCCTGTGGGACTGGACCATGCTTTGATGGAAGCTGAATGGAGCCACAGAAGAATCAATACGCACGTTGGGAGACAGATGACGAAGACGCGGAGACAGACTGAGCTGTCTGCTGCTGGTCTCTATGGATAGCATGGACACAACTATGCAACGTCGTGTGTATTACTGACCTTCAGTGGGCAAACGTCGTGTGTATTACAGACCATCACCAGTGGGCAACGTCGTGTGTATTACAGATCATAAGTGGGTACCGTAGTGCCTATCACAGACCATCAGTGGGCAACGTTGTGCCTATCACAGACCACCAGAGGGCAACGTTGTGCCTATCACAGACCACCAGAGGGCAACGTTGTGCCTATCACAGACCATCAGTGGGCAACGTTGTGCCTATCACAGACCACCAGAGGGCAACGTTGTGCCTATCACAGACCATCAGTAGGCTACGTTGTGCCTATCACAGACAATCAGTGGGCAACGTGTGTCCATCACAGACCATCAGTGGGCAACGTTGTGCCTATCACAGACCACCAGAGGACAATGTTGTGCCTATCACAGACCATCAATGGGCAACGTTGCGCTTATCACAGACCATCAGTGGGCTAAGTTGCGCCTATCACGGACCTTTAGTGGGCAACGTAGTGCCTATCACAGATCATCAGTGGGATACGCTGTGTCTATCACAGACCACCAGTGGGCAGCGTTGTGCCTATCACAAACCATCAGTGGGCAACGTTGTGCCTATCACAGACCATCAGTGGGCAACATTGTGCCTATCACAGACCATCAGTGGGCAATGTTGTGCCTATCACAGACCACCAGTGGGCAACGTTGTGCCTATCACAGACCATCAGTGGGCAACGTTGTGCCTATCACAAACCATCAGTGGGCAACGTTGTGCCTATCACAGACCATCAATGGGCAATGTTGTGCCTATCACAGACCATCAGTGGGCAACTTTTGTGCCTATCACAGACCATCAGTGGGCAAAGCTGCTGTGCCTATCACAGACAATGAGTGGGCAATGTTGTGCCTATCACAGACCATCAGTGGGCAATGTTGTGCCTATCACAGACCATCAGTGGGCAACGTTATGCCTATCACAGACAATCAGTGGGCAAAGCTGCTGTGCCTATCACAGACAATCAGTGGGCAATGTTATGCCTATCACAGACCATCAGTGGGCAATGTTGTGCCTATCACAGACCATCAGTGGGCAATGTTGTGCCTATCACAGACCATCAGTGGGCAACGTTGTGCCTATCACAGACCATCAGTGGGCAATGTTGTGCCTATCACAGACCATCAGTGGGCAACGTTGTGCCTATCACAGACCATCAGTGGGCAATGCTGCTGTGCCTATCACAGACAATCAGTGGGCAATGCTGCTGTGCCTATCACAGACCATCAGTGGGCAACACTGTGTCTGTTACAGACCATCAGTGGGCAACGTTGTGTCTATCACCGGCCCTTAGTAGGCAATGTTGTGTCTATCACCGGGTCCTTAGTAAGCAACGTTGTGTCTATCACCGGCTGTCAGTGGGCAACACTGTATCTATCACAGACCTTTAGTGGGCAATGCTGTGTACAGTACAGATAATCAGTGGGCAACATTGCATCTATCTGAGATCATCAGTGGGCAACATTGCATCTATCTGAGATCATCAGTGGGCAACATTGCATCTATCTAAGATCACCAGTGGGCAACATTGCATCTATCTGAGATCATCAGTGGGCAATGTATCAATAACACACCATCAGTAGGCAACGTTGTGTCTATAGCAGACCGTCAATAGGCACTTTTGTGTCTAGAGACCATCAATGCAGAGGGGGTGGGTGGGGTGGGGGGGAGGGGCGTGGGCGTTCAAGCACATCAGCATCTCTGAATGAAATCTAGACATACAAAATAAGAAATAAGAAATAAAATGTGAAATGAGAAAAGACTGTTGGAAAAAAAATTCTGCTACAAGATGAACCACACACACACACACACACACACACACACACACACACACACACACACACACACACACACACATACACACACACACACACACACACACACACACACACACACACACACACACACACACACACACACACACACACACACACATGCAAGCATGCAGGAGCAAACAAACAAACAAGCACACACACGCACACACAAACATACAAACACACAGAGGTGCGCCCCCCCCCCCCCCCCCCCCACACACACACACACACTTCAGAAGCAAAAATATCTGGAAAAGAATAGACAAAAGTAAAAAAGGAATGCACAAATTCATCTATCCACCACCCCAAACTTGGTTACTGATAAACAAGCTGTTGCCAATCCATTGATTTCCATCACAGACGTACAAGCTGTGGACAGTCTATTGATGTCAGTCACAGACAAACAAATAAGCTGTTGCTAGTCTATTGACCTCCATGACAAGCAAACTGTCGCCAGTCTTTTGACCTCCATGACATACAAACTGATGCCAATCTATTGACCTCCATGACAAGCAAACTGTCGCCAAACTGTTGACCTCCATGACATACAAACTGATGCCAATCTATTGACCTCCATGACAAGCAAACTGTCGCCAAACTGTTGACCTCCATGACATACAAACTGATGCCAATCTATTGACCTCCATGACAAGCAAACTGTTGCCAAACTGTTGACCTCCGTGACAGACAAGCAAGCTGTTGCCATCCTTTTGACCTTCATCATCGAAAGTAACTCTGCATAAGCCACAGTCCACTGTCTTTTTGGGAAAACGAATAATTCAAACAAACTTAGTCCTGTCAATTATTCTCTGACAATAATGAAGACTGCAATCTGCCATTTTATCTCCATGAACAAAAATGGCTCTTTCAGGGGTCTGGTGTTGATTAAATTCGTCTTCAATTTTGAATTATTAATAATTGTCCAGTAAATCTAATTTGTTTTTGTGAATTGATGGAAAATGTTTTATCCCTTGACTCACATAGAAGCTGGGAACCAATGATCTGTTGGTCACAAAACAGTGAAGCTTCCCCCTCGTGTCCTCCCACAATGGACCACTCAGTCCGTTTACAAACCACTGCCTGCAACGTGTTTATCAATAACAAGGTTATGTGGCCCCTTTTGACACGGAGAAAGGTCATGACACCACTTGGATATAGTCTTATTTTGTTAATTATTTCAATTATGTGGATTTTTGAAGGCAATTTACTTTTTTCATTGAAAAGAATAAAAATCCTGTCAGATCAACAGTTTTCAGTTCACACTGGCATGCTTTTCTCTGAGATCCATGAGCCGGAGTTGGGTGTTCCTCAGGTAAGGATCGCTTCCCCTGCTCTCCTCACTATCAAGATGGTGACATAGGTACAGCGGTAAAACAGGCCTTCAGCCTCTGTTCCCCGGTGGCTCTGCACTCTAAACAGCTGGGTCCACCTACACGTGCATACGACGCCCGCTCCAGCGCGATGGCTCTGCACTCTAAACAGCTGGGTCCACCTACAGGTGCATACGACGCCCGCTCCAGCGCGATGGCTCTGCACTCTAAACAGCTGGTCCACCTACACGTGCATACGACGCCCGCTCCAGCGCGATGGCTCTGCACTCTAAACAGCTGGGTCCACCTACACGTGCATACGACGCCCGCTCCAGCTTGACATTAACAGAATCAAACAGTAGCCATGTAGAAAAAGGACTTTACTCTCTGATCTCCCACACCTCTACATATCCACTTTCATAATTTTCGACAATAGTTTGCTGACTGAAATTTGTTCCCGGAAATCCTGCCATTCCAGCTGTGAAAGAAGCCAGATTTCTGGGAGTTATTTGGAAGAGAAAATCAACATTGAAAGTTAATGTCATACTTTAAAATCCTGTTGGAAGATAAGAATGATCAACACACTGTCCGAGTTAATTGTGCCATGGCTGTCACTTCTGGTTCTGTGCGGCATTATCCCACACATCATCTACTGCATTATCCCACACACCATCTACTGCATTATCCCACACACCATCTACTGCATTATCCCACACACCATCTACTGCATTATCCACACACCATCTACTGCATTATCCCACACACCATCTACTGCATTATCCCACACAACATCACTGCATTATCCCACACACCATCTACTGCATTATCCCACACACCATCTACTGCATTATCCCACACACCATCTACTGCATTATCCACACAACATCTACTGCATTATCCACACAACATCTACTGCATTATCCACACACCATCTACTGCATTATCCCACACACCATCTACTGCATTATCCCACACACCATCTACTGCATTATCCACACAACCATCTACTGCATTATCCACACACCTACTGCATTATCCCACACACCATCTACTGCATTATCCCACACACCATCTACTGCATTATCCACACACCATCTACTGCATTATCCCACACACCATCTACTGCCTTATTCCACACAACATCTACTGCATTATCCCACACACCATCTACTGCATTATCCCACACACCATCTACTGCATTATCCCACACACCATCTACTGCATTATCCCACACACCCATCTACTGCATTATCCCACACACCATCTACTGCATTATCCACACAACATCTACTGCATTATCCCACACACCATCTACTGCATTATCCCACACACCATCTGCTGCATTATCCACACACCATCTACTGCATTATCCCACACACCATCTACTGCATTATCCCACACAACATCTACTGCATTATCCCACACACCATCTACTGCATTATCCCACACACCATCTACTGCATTATCCCACACACCATCTACTGCATTATCCCACACACCATCTACTGCATTATCCACACACCATCTACTGCATTATCCACACAATATCTACTGCATTATCCCACACACCATCTACTGCATTATCCACACAACGTCTACTGCATTATCCACACAACATCTACTGCATTATCCACACAACATCTACTGAATTATCCCACACACCATCTACTGCATTATCCACACAACGTCTACTGCATTATCCACACAACATCTACTGCATTATTCCACACACCATCTACTGGAATATCCCACACACCATCTACCTTAACACAAACTCACCAAGGCCAGAGACGTGGAGAGGACATCGAAACTGAGGGCACCATGAGGGCATGAAGATCCTCAGAATTTTAGACTTTTTTTGTGCAGTGATCATAACTGACAATGGTAATACTATACATCTGGTTAAACAATGACAATGATCTAGGTCTGGTTATAAGCAGTGTCCTCAATGGACAACTGTAAAAACACACATCTGGTTGGACAACGGTACTCATCATCAGTGGTCACAACTGACAGTGATAATGATTTACATTTGGTTAGACAACATTAATAATGTACACCTGGTTATAGCCAGTGCTCATAATGGACAATGGTAACTATGGTTATAACCAGTGTCCACAATGGACAATAGTTATAATGTACATCAGATTATAATTAATGTTTACGATGCACAATAATAATGGCACATATTGGTTGGCCGAGGGTAATAATATACGCCTGGTTATAATCAACATGCACAATGGTTGCAAGTAAAACATAACTTAATTTATATAAAACCGGATTTGTTTCCCACAAAATCTCAGGTAAACCGAAGTGTCATGTGATGAAATACTCATAATGAAACACGTTCCTTCAGATTGTTGGGATATGCATAATACCAGACATAAGTAATGTGCAATAGACTCCATGAGTACCTTGATGAAGGATCTTCTACAAAGTGCGATTTTGAAAAAAAATTCTTAAAATGATAAATATTTTTGGTTGAGTCTGGGATCTAGTTGAAAATAGATCCAAAATCATGTAAATTATTCTGTTTCATATTCTTACATCAATAGGCCTACCATTGTCCGTTGTGAATGGTGACTATAACCCAGTGTTTGGAAACTAAAGGGGAAAACATTCTGCACTCGATCCTATTGCAGAAAATGTCTCTGAATATCGGAGGATGATAGGTAAACAGTATAAAGAAGACAGACTGAAGAGGAGAGATGAACAGTTGTCTGGTCTGTTCCTGCAGTTTAAACACGACAATGTTGAAAGCTGAAGCAAGAGATGGAGGTTGTGTTGTGGGAAACTAGCTGTTCAGGGGTCTGGTGGCACTGTTTTGGTCTGGCACCGAAGAGTTAAGGAAAGGTGGATGAGCTAGATCTCTCTCTCTGTCTCTCTCTGTCTCTGTCTGTCTGTCTGTCTGTCTGTCTGTCTGTCTGTCTGTCTGTCTCTCTCTCTCTCTCTCTCTCTCTCTCTCTCTCTCCTCTCTCGCTCTCTCTCTCTAAACATGTGTGTGTGTGCTTGTGTTTATGTATGTATATGTTCCCCTCGTGATTTACAATATTTCTTTCACCTTCCACTGTTCATCTGTAGTGGATGAAGAAAGTCCGTAAAATCGTTTACAAACTGTCACATTTAATTCTACCGTTATCCATATCTGCTCATGAAACAAATGTATGAACTCATGTCAAACTGACTGTGACAGAAAGAAAACTTGATAGAAATGAAGAGATAAATAGGGTTTTGAGCGGGAAGACCGCGAAGAGACGAATAAAAACAGCAAAAGATCGAGACAGAAGACAGAATCAAAATGGGCGCAAAAGAAACGACAGAAGCTAAGAGATAAGAAACAGAGGCTTTCAAGAGAGCGACAGACATTAAGAGATCACATAAAGGGGGATTCAAAAGGACACCAGAAGCTCACAGATCAGTCCGTTAGAGTTAAAGAGAATGACACGAGCTGAGAAATCCGACATTGAGAGTTCAAGTGAATGACAGGAGCTAAGACATCAGATAAAAAGGAGTATAAGAGAAGGACACAAGAACTGAGAGAGATCATATTAAAAAAATGTACAAGAGCAGACAGATAGGGGGTGGGGTGGAGAGGGGGGGGGGGAAACAAGGAGAGGACACAAGATAGACAGAAGACTAGATAGAATAACAATGCATTAGAGAAAGTTAGAAAAAGAGACAGATAAGCATGATACTGGAGAATGACAGAAGAAATAAAAAGACAAGTAAGCAGAGTTTGAAGAGAAAGACAGAAGAGGAAAAGACAGCTACACAGATTACAAGGAGAAGACAGAAAAAATAGGAAGATAAACTTGGTGCAAGGAAAAGACAGAAGAAGATGGGACAGATAAACATGGTACAAGGAAAGACAGAAGAAGATGGGACAGATAAACATGGTACAAGTTAAAAGACAGAAGAAGATGGGACAGATAAACATAGTATAAGGGAAAGACAGAAGAAGATGGGACAGATAAACATGGTACAAGGAAAGACAGAAGAAGATGGACAGATAAACATGGTATAAGTTAAAGACAGAAGAAGATGGGACAGATAAACATGGTATAAGGGAAAGACAAGAAAATGAGACAAATGGACATTGTAAAAGTTAAAGTCAGAAGAAGATGGGACAGATAAACATGGTATAAGAAGATGGGACAGATAAACATGGTATAAGGAAAGACAGAAGAAAATGGGACAGATGGACATGGTACAAGTTGAAGACAAAAGAAGATGGGACAGATAAACATGGTACAAGGGAAAGACAGAAGAAGATGGACAGATAAACATGGTATAAGGGAAAGACAGAAGAAGATGGGACAGATGGACATGGTACAAGTTGAAGACAGAAGAAGATGGGACAGATAAACATGGTACAAGGGAAAGACAGAAGAAGATGGGACAGATAAACATGGTACAAAGGAAAGACAGAAGAAGATGGGACAGATAAACATGATACAAGGGAAAGACAGAAGATGGGAGAGATAAACATGGTACAAGTTAAAGACAGAAGAAGGAACAGATAAGCATGGTACAAGTTAAAGTCAGAAGAAGATGGGACAGATAAACATGGTACAAGGGAGGAACAGGAAAAAGAGGACAGATAAACAGGAGCTCGAGGCAAAGGCATAAGAAGACAGCACAGACAGATACTCCTATACAAAGACAGATGAGAAGAGAGATAAATATGGTACATGCAGAATGTAGAAGGAGACAAAAACATAGAAACAAAGGTTGAAAAGAAATCAAAAGAAAGGACAGATAAACACAGGTTGAAGACAAAGGCAGATGGGAGGACAAATAAACAGAGTTGAGGAGAAAGACAGAAGAAAAAAGGCCATACCAAAACATGTTGAAGAGAGATATAGATGACACTATTCAAAAGATAAACAGAGGTTGAAGAAAACAATAGAAAAGAAGACACGTAAAGAGAGGTTGAAGGAAAACAATAGAAAAAGAAGACACGTAAATAGAGGTTGAAGGAAAACAATAGAAAAGAAGACACGTAAATAGAGGTTGAAGGAAAACAATAGAAAAGAAGACACGTAAAGAGAGGTTGAAGGAAAACAATAGAAAAGAAGACACGTAAAGAGAGGTTGAAGGAAAACAATAGAAAAGAAGACACGTAAAGAGAGGTTGAAGGAAAACAATAGAAAAGAAGACACGTAAAGAGAGGTTGAAGGAAAACAATAGAAAAGAAGACACGTAAAGAGAGGTTGAAGGAAAACAATAGAAAAGAAGACACGTAAGAGAGGTTGAAGGAAAACAATAGAAAAGAAGACACGTAAAGAGAGGTTGAAGGAAAACAATAGAAAGAAGACACGTAAAGAGAGGTTGAAGGAAAACAATAGAAAAGAAGACACGTAAAGAGAGGTTGAAGGAAAACAATAGAAAAGAAGACACGTAAAGAGAGGTTGAAGGAAAACAATAGAAAAGAAGACACGTAAATAGAGGTTGAAGGAAAACAATAGAAAAGAAGACACGTAAAGAGAGGTTGAAGGAAAACAATAGAAAAGAAGACACGTAAAGAGAGGTTGAAGGAAAACAATAGAAAAGAAGACACGTAAAGAGAGGTTGAAGGAAAACAATAGAAAAGAAGACACGTAAAGAGAGGTTGAAGGAAAACAATAGAAAAGAAGACACGTAAAGAGAGGTTGAAGGAAAACAATAGAAAAGAAGACACGTAAAGAGGTTGAAGGAAAACAATAGAAAAGAAGACACGTAAAGAGAGGTTGAAGGAAAACAATAGAAAAGAAGACACGTAAAGAGAGGTTGAAGGAAAACAATAGAAAAGAAGACACGTAAAGAGAGGTTGAAGGAAAACAATAGAAAAGAAGACACGTAAAGAGAGGTTGAAGGAAAACAATAGAAAAGAAGACACGTAAAGAGAGGTTGAAGGAAAACAATAGAAAAGAAGACACGTAAAGAGAGGTTGAAGGAAAACAATAGAAAAGAAGACACGTAAAGAGAGGTTGAAGGAAAACAATAGAAAAGAAGACACGTAAAGAGAGGTTGAAGGAAAACAATAGAAAAGAAGACACGTAAAGAGAGGTTGAAGGAAAACAATAGAAAAGAAGACACGTAAAGAGAGGTTGAAGGAAAACAATAGAAAAGAAGACACGTAAAGAGAGGTTGAAGGAAAACAATAGAAAAGAAGACACGTAAAGAGAGGTTGAAGGAAAACAATAGAAAAGAAGACACGTAAAGAGAGGTTGAAGGAAAACAATAGAAAAGAAGACACGTAAAGAGAGGTTGAAGGAAAACAATAGAAAAGAAGACACGTAAAGAGAGGTTGAAGGAAAACAATAGAAAAGAAGACACGTAAAGAGAGGTTGAAGGAAAACAATAGAAAAGAAGACACGTAAAGAGAGGTTGAAGGAAAACAAATAGACAAAGAAAGACACGTAAAGAGAGGTTGAAGGAAAACAATAGAAAAGAAGACACGTAAAGAGAGGTTGAAGGAAAACAATAGAAAAGAAGACACGTAAAGAGAGGTTGAAGGAAAACAATAGAAAAGAAGACACGTAAAGAGAGGTTGAAGGAAAACAATAGAAAAGAAGACACGTAAAGAGAGGTTGAAGGAAAACAATAGAAAAGAAGACACGTAAAGAGAGTTGAAGGAAAACAATAGAAAAGAAGACACGTAAAGAGAGGTTGAAGGAAAACAAAAGAAAAGAAGACACGTAAAGAGAGGTTGAAGGAAAACAAAAGAAAAGAAGACACGTAAAGAGGTTGAAGGAAAACAAAAGAAAAGAAGACACGTAAAGAGAGGTTGAAGGAAAACAATAGAAAAGAAGACACGTAAAGAGAGGTTGAAGGAAAACAAAGAAAGAAACACAAGAAGCAAA
>CM031615.1:73042834-73065334 GCA_018398815.1 Conus ventricosus
CAGTACAGTTGTTGTCAAACTATCCACACAGGTCAGCTTTGTCAAAGTATCCCTACAGTATAGCTGTTGTCAAACTCTCCACAGAGTACAGTTTTGTCAAACTATCCATAGAGTACTGTTGTCATACTAAACACACAGTATAGCTGTTATCAAACTATCCGCACAGTATAGCTGTTTTCAAACTATCCACACAGTACAGCTGTTATCAAACTATCCACACCGTACAGCTGTTGTCAAACTATCCACACCGTACAGATGTTGTGAAACTATCCACACAGTACAGATGTTGTGAAACTATCCACACAGTACAGCTGTTGTAAAAATAACCACACAGTACAGCTGTTGTCAAACTATCCACACAGTACAGCTGTTGTCAAACTATCCACACAGTACAGCTGTTGTCAAACTATCCACACAGTACAGCTGTTGTCAAACTATCTACACAG
The DNA here is from genome assembly GCA_018398815.1 of Conus ventricosus. Taxonomy (NCBI): domain Eukaryota; kingdom Metazoa; phylum Mollusca; class Gastropoda; order Neogastropoda; family Conidae; genus Conus; species Conus ventricosus. Next base: position 73,043,281 of record CM031615.1, read on the forward strand.
TACAGCTGTTGTCAAACTATCCACACAGTACAGCTGTTTTCAAACTATCCACACAGTACAGATATTGTCAAACTATCCACACAGTACAGCTGTTGTCAAACTATCTACACAGTACAGCTGTTGTCAAACTATCTACACAGTACAGATGTTGTCAAACTATCCACACAGTACAGCTGTTGTCAAACTATCCACACAGTACAGCACACAGTACAGCTGTTGTCAAACTATCTACACAGTACAGCTGTTGTCAAACTATCCACACAGTACAGATGTTGTCACACTATCCACACAGTACAACTGTTGTGAAACTATCCAGACAGTGCAGCTGTTGTCAAACTATCCACACAGTACAGCTGTTGTCAAACTATCCACACAGCACAGTTGTTGTCAAAGTAACGACACAGTACAGTTGTCAGACTATGCACAAAGTACAGTTGTCAAACTGTCCTAACGGTTCCACACAGTACAGTTGTTGTCAAACTATCCACACAGTACAGCTGTTGTCAAACTATCGACACAGTACAGCTGTTGTCAAACTATCGACACAGTACAGTTGTTGTCAAACTATCGACACAGTACAGGTGTTGTCAAACTATCGACACAATACAGTTGTTCTCAAACTATCGACACAGTACAGTTTTCAAACTTTCCACACGGTACAGTTGTTGTCAAACTATCACTACAGTACAGTTGTTGTCAAACGATGCACACAGTACAGTTGTTATCAAACTATGCACACCGTACAGTTGTTTTCAAACTATGCACACAATACTGTTGTAGTCAAACTATCCAAAGGGAAGCAGCTGTACCCATAATATAACGATGTCATGGTTTACGTCACAGTCTACTTTGTGTCATACCCATATAGCTATGTCATGTTCTACGTCACAGTTCAGTTGTTGTCAAACTATCCAAAGTAAAGCAGCTATGCCCCTATAACCATGCCATGTTTTACGTCATAACCATACACTATCTCAACGTCACTGGTAGGCTTTTTGTTAGGATTTTAAAGCAGTGTGTGAGAATTCAGGTAAATTGGGAATGAGCGATTATCAGTTTCAGAATATAAATGCTGTGCTTCGGGCTGTCTTTTAGCGGCCCTTGGTTTTTATGCTTGACAAAGTTTTACAAATAAACCGAAAATTCGCAATATGCTTATTGGGTGTTGGTGGTTTTCACTGTTCAATCTCAAGTGAAGCAGCTATACCCATACAACTAAGCCCTGTTTTACGTCATAGACTATAGGTTTTGTCACACTCTCAAAATTGAAGCTGGTATGCTTATATAACCGTGCCAGGTTCTACATCATAGTACAGTTGTCAAGCTATCCAAACTGAGGCTGCTATATCCATATAACCGTGCTTGTTCTGTGTCACAGTTGTTATGAAACTCTCCAAACTGAACTCAGTATACCCTTAAAATAGTCGTCTCGCTTTGCAACTTAAAATAGAGTCATGTTCTATGCGACAGTTCAGTTGCCAAACTGTTCGATGTAAAAACTGGCACAGCTTGCCAAGAGAACCGTGCAATGTGCTACGTCACAGTACTATAGTTGTCAAATCGTCGTAAGTAAAACTGGTATACCTATACAGGGATTTATTTCAGTGTCGGATATCGGACAATGTGCAGATTGCTCAGAAAATGACCAAAATGATTTCTGTCCAATTGCCGCCTCGAATTGTCATTTTTCCCAAAGTCGGACCTGACAGAGAGTGTGTGTGTGTGTGTGTGTGTGTGTGTGTGTGTGTGTGTGTGTGTGTGTGTGTGTGTGTGTGTGTGTGTGTGTGTGTGTGTGTGTGTGTGTGTGTGTGTGTGTGTGTTAGTTTTTGTTAATTTTGTTTTCGTTATTGTTCTTGTTACAAAGTCATCTGAACATCCATTTCCCACAAACAATCAAAGGGGTATGAAGGCACACACACACACACACACACACACACACACACACACACACACACACACACACACACACACACACACACACACACACACACACACACACACGCACATGCACATGCACGCGCACATTTAGGCCTATAGACACACGCTCGCGCGCGCATGCACTCATGCTTACAGGCGCTCACACATGCAGACACACACACACACACACACACACACACACACACACACACACACACACACACACACACACACACGCACACACACACATGTGCGCACATAAATGCATACACAGGCGTGCGTACACGCATACGCGCACATGCGTGTACGCCCATATAAACAGGCACACACACACATCTCTGTACAGACAGGCTACATGTGCAATGCGTGCGCACTAGAGCATGCTCATACAAGCCCACAACACACGCACGCACGCGCGCGCGCACACACACACACATGCATTCTGCATGCACACATAGGGCCCACACACACACATACAAGCGAGCACGCATGTGCGTGTGCATACACACCCATGCTCAGCGCTAGCATGCACACACACACACACACACACACACACATCATACACGCACGCACATGCGCTCATGCACCGCATATACTGGCACACAGGCTACATGGGCAAATGCTCCTCCCCCCCCCCCCCCCCCCCCCCCCCCCCCCCCCCCCCCCCCTTAAGCTCTGATTAGTGCGTCGGGCTAATGTGTAGTTCAGACGACTGCTAAGTCGTAACCACGAGGCCCTGTCCTTAAATTCTCTCATCCTGGCCATTAATTCATATATCCATCAGCTTTAAATCACGCGCAAAGTGGTCTCAAAATTTGGCGGATATGGAGTATAGACTTGTCCGCACGCTGTGGCAACTTTATGAAACTGAAACTCCGTCCGTAACGGAAAGATGGCAGAGAACTCCACATCGTTCAAACTGCGAACACAATATATCATTTTTTTTCTCAAACTATTGTTGTTATTAAAGAGCTTTAAACGGTTAGTTTTAGATTAAGGTTTGAGTTAGATCAAGTGAGGGTTAGGGTTAGAGTCTGATTCAGCTGAGAATTGGGGTAATGCATTCCGAACTGTTCCGGTTTTCTTATCAAAGTTTCTGAACATGCTCCCCCTTTCCAAAGAACGATAACTCTGAACATGACCGGAAAGAAAAAATGTCAAGCGAGGTCGGGCTATTGACAAAACTTCAAGTTTACCAATGTGCATAATGCAGTTTACGAAGACCATATTGGTTTCCTTCCGTAACAGAGCCCCAGCACTCTCCTGCTATGTGTTGCCAGTGCGACATCGGTCCATCACGGGCCACATGCCGACGGACGTGGCACTGAAGACGGTGACCGGGGTCGAGCTGACCGCTGGATGCAGGCCTACGAGGACTACGTGGGGCTGACTGAAGTGAAGGAGGCGCAGAACAATGTGATACAGGTGGGATGACCACAGAGCATTTTGTCTGAAGATGTTAAACTAGTCCGTGTCAGCGTCCGTCCTTCTCTGTAGTATGTGAAGGTGGTAAATGCAGGTGGAAGATGATTGTCCATCATGTTCGACTTTGATGGTCGAAAATAAAAACTGGGCTCGCTGTCGACCTGACCAATGACAGAGCATATAATTTATAAAGAAGGGGCATATAAAGCCGTGACGCTATGATGAAACATCATCGCCCCTAAATCTGAACCTGAACCTGAAGAGGAAATGGGAACAGAGCCGACCCTCCAACCCTTTAAAGTGTCACAGCTTTCCCATGGCTTGACTCTTCTGTCCCCACTTCCCATGGCTTTTTCAAGAGAAGAATCATCATTCCTCAGTGGCGCGTGTCTTTATCGATGCTATGTATCTGATGTACCCGAAGGTGCTAGCACACAGGATGAATGACCATGGATTAGGTCAATAGGTGCTATTGTGTCAGAGCATTTTATCTGAGTGAAAAAAAATCACTCCACTCCAGAAAGATACAAATTTAGATTTAAAAAAAAAAGGTCTGACAGAGTGTAAACCAGCCATAGGAGAGTTGTTAATGACATCCAGCAACAGTCCATTAGAACCTGCTGGTACCAAACAGTTTTGATACCAAGTCACCACGGTCAACAACAAACATGAACTTTGACTGCCCAGATTAGAGGGACAGGTGGCCAAAACTGAAAGTCCTGTCTTACTGTTCTGAAAGCTGAGGTCTTGGAAGTGACAGAAGGTCGGGTTACAAAGACAGTCACCTTCACTTCATAATTGCTTCAAACATGGCTAAGAAAACAAAAACAATGCTCATGGCTTGATTTCCTTTAAGCTTTGCAGACACTTGTAAAAAAAGCTGCATCTAAACATGTAATTCAATTGATTGTTGTGTGGGGATTTTCCTGCATGCCTACTGGCTCAGATTAATAATAATATGCAGCAGCCAGTGCTTTCCTGCCCTGAATAAGTAGTGATAAAGCTGTTGAATTTAGTAAGTTATTTGAGGTGAAAGTTCACTTAGGACACAACAATATTTAATGAGCCATGTCATCCCGTTGAAGTTATTAAGAGGTCGAAACGCATTGTGTTTTGTCTTGTGACTCGTTTGTCCACGTTCTCTGGCGGTTCGCTAACATTTATTTAAGATTTGTTTAGATTTCCGCCTGCAGTCGTCTCGCTTTGCAACTACTGAACTAGATCAATTGATAGATAAAGAGCCATTCAGTAGTGATAAAGCTGTTGAACTTAGTAAGTTATTTGAGGTGAAAGTTCACTTGGGACACAACAATATTTAATGAGCCATGTCATCCCGTTGAAGTTATTGAAGTGAAGGGTTATTCAGGGCAGGAAAGCACTGGCTGCTGCATATTATTATTAATCTGAGCCAGTAGGCATGCAGGAAAATCCCCACACAAAGATATGCTGCCATATGTGGTTGAAAAATATGAATACTTCAGAATGAGATACAAGTACAACACACTTTCAGACCTGCCTGTGGTGAGCCAGCAACACAGTAGTCACAGCTGTGAGCATGCTGACAGTGGAGCCAGTGTGAGATTGTCACATCCCTTCCACAGCAGTCACAGCTGTGAGCATGCTGACAGTGGAGCCTGTGAGATTGTCATGTCCCTTCCACAGATAGAGAGTGGAAGGAAACATAAAACATTAAAAGAGGGAGGAAAAATGCAGTATGGTAAACAAAACTAGATGTAATGTTTATGTTGCAAGAGAAGATTATCTTCAGACTGTAAGAAACTTTCTAAATTATTCATTGCTGCTATTCATGATGTTATCATATAAGAGGCCTAAATGTGTTATAGCCAAATAGTGAACTTATTTACCCTGCAGTTGTCTGAAAGTGAAGGTTTCAGATTGACCAAAGGCCTCATACTATCACTTACAGAACTTTGCACATTTATGGCAGTACAGTAATAAGTTGTATGGTTGATGTGTAAAGTGTGTGTGTGTGTGTGTGTGTGTGTGTGTGTGTGTGTGTGTGTGTGTGTGTGTGTGTGTGCGTATCTCCAATTGAACTACAGTGTGTTAGGCAGTTGGCATGGCTGTATTGTGTGCGCACTTGTTGTTATCATACAGTTAAAGACCCACCTGCCCCTCTGATCAGGACAATCAAAGTTTATGTTTGTTGTTGACCATGGTGACTTGGTATCAAAATTGTTTGGTACCAGCAGGTTCTAAGGGAATGTTGCTGGATGTGTGCACGCTAGTCACCCTCCAGTGGCTGGATTACACTCTGTCACTCCAGTTACTTTCTCTAAATGCTTGTTGTCATCAGTGAGCAGCTCAATCCAGTGTCCTGCAGAGAACATGCACTGGTAGTGGTACAGATCATGTGAGCATGCTGACAGTGGAGCCAGTAGAGGGACAGGTGGGTCTTTAACTGTACGATAACAAGTGCGCACACATTCATTATAGTAATAATAAGATCATAACCGGAAATTTTTAAGAGCAGTCCTCAGGGGTTGGGGGTAAGGGAGGGATGGATGGTGGCTCGTGATATATATGAGAACCTGGGATTTTTTTTAGTGGCTGTGGAATGCTGATTTCAGGCTGCAACAAACTTTACATTGTGTGCTGACTGACACTGACAGCAGTTGGATAGAGAATTTGAATGAGTGGTGTGGAACCACGGCTACTGGGAGGGCCTACTGAAGATCAGACGGAAATTATCTGAAAACTTTACCTTTTTCTTTTTTTTTTTTTTTTTGAATTTAAGATCAGACAGAGAAAAAAAATCTGAAAACTCTTCCTTTTCATTGAAAAAGAAAATTTAACTTGATTTTATTTATTAGTATATTTTAAAATTAAAATCTATTATGTACATCTACGTGAGGAGAGACAGCCATTGGTTTCAAAGGTTCAGAGTGTCACTGATGATGAATTTTACATTTGTGATTTATCCATGGAAATGGCATGCAGGCATTTGCTGAACATTAAGAGCTGGCTCATTTCTGTTTTCGATCACATGATATCTTTCATGTTTCATAACAAGGAATTAAACTGAAAAAGTGAAATGTTAACTTTAGTTTAACCCTTGCTACCAGTATCATGGGAGTCATACTTTTTTTTTGCTTTCTAAAGAAAAGAGTGTTTTGGCTGATGATACCCAGTGAAATGAATAAAAGAGAAAGAAAGGCTGTTTTGGTGTCATATCACTTGTACCATCATAACCACGTCAAACAGTTGCAATCTATGACAATCAGTGAGCTCCATTGGAGTTTTGGACCCAATGTTCATGACTAACATGGTGTGAGATGCCCAGCTCACTGTCTTCTGCTTCTCGCTGATAGCATGAAGTCACTTCCAGTTCCACTTCCCCATCATTCTCTGGATGAATGCCATGCTGCTGAAACACTCAGGCTTAAGCTCTGTATCGTCTCTGTATCTTTTGACTTTGAGGGAAGCGTTTATTTCTTGTGCTTAAATACTAACGGGTTTTGGACCGATTCCATCTTATTCTCAGGGTTAATGATTGATCTTTCATACTATTCCTTCCTCTCGTCCAAGCAGGGCTTTGGCCTGTTGTGGTTGATACTAATGATAGGTCTTACGGAAACAGGAAGGAGTGCTTACAGCATGGCTAATGCTGCTATCCAGGAATGTTGTAACTGTTGTACCGTCCTTGACATTGTGGGACTGGATGGAACTTGTGTGTGTGTTGGTGTGTGTCCACATGTGTGTGTGCCTGTTTGTGTGAGTGTCATTTATCTGTGTGTGTGTGTGTGTGTGTGTGTGTGTGGTGTGTGTGTGTGTGTGTGTGTGTGTGTGCCCCTTCCTGAGGTGGGACATAAACAACATACAATTAATGGAAACAAAGGACAAACAAACAGTCACCGATCTCTTCAGTCTGACCTGTTTTGCAATTTGTTCCTTTGTTTGGCAGCTCACTAATTCTTCTATTTTTGATTTCATACATATAGTCCACAGTGAGCAGTCAGTCTCAGCTTCCAAGTCATCATCATGAGACAACACATCAACAGCTGCTGAGTCACTTCAGTACTGTCTATTGAGATCTGACATGCACGGTACCCCACATACTATATTAAGTATGAAGTCATCTACACCACATACTGTTTCAAGTATGTCAGTTGTCTACTAACCACAGTAATTCTTCAGGTCACCATGTCCGTCCAGCTGCAGACCCCATGGACCTGCCAATACCTATGACCTGGACGTGAATTCAGCAAGACCATAGATGTGGAGAGGAGATTGAAACTCGGATCACCATGAAACTCAGATCACCATGAGAGCAGAGCATGAATAGTGAAGGCCACAGAATTTGGGGACTTTTTTAAAAATATATTGATGAGGATGAGAATGATGAAAATGGAGCTGCTTTTTTTTTCTTTTTTTTTTTGTTTACCAAAAGTTCTATTTATATTTGATGCAGTCAGTTAATAAATAAAATAGTTCAGACAACTCAAAGGTGAACGATCCATTCATGTCATTGACATATTTGGCAGTTTTCCCCCATGCATAAACAATCAAGAAACACAAATGATATACATCAAGTAATAAATGTTTCAGAAGACTTGCTGCAGGTATTATTATGAATGTGAAGTCAGCTTTTTTGATTCTGGACAATCTGTCGGATTAAAATAACATCACAGCATTACGTGTTTTGAAACTTACATGAGTACACTGAAATATAATAGTATGCACAGCGGTCAAGGAAGCTGGTGCACAGTAAATGAATAATGGTGGCTACTGTGTGCTTAGTGTCATTTTAAAAGGAAGGTAAATATCGAAAACAGGAAAGGAATAGCAAAATCATAAGCTAAACAGCTAAGGGTTTGAAAGACTGACAATGGTTTGTGTGTGTGTGTGTGTGTGTGCGTGTGCGTGTGCGTGCGTGCGTGTGTGTGTTTTGTCCACCAACCTTCCAAGTTTTACTCTTTTTTTTCTGTTTTTGCTTTTCTTCCCTTTCTTTTTCTTTTTCTTTTTTTTTTTTTTTTTTTTTTTTGACAGTGGGGCCTCCATTCCCCTATTTTTCCCCATTGTTATCACTTGTTTATGACTCACATTCACCATACATGTCTGTATGATGTTTTTTTCATATGGATGGACATTGGCTTGCTGATTTTAATGTTTATGTGTTTAATGCAAACTGTCTGGGTTTATTCGTTTACTGATCTGTGATGTATTGATGCTTTCATTCTGCAATGTTTACTACACAGTATAAATCTTATGGATGGTTCTGATCATTTTTCTCCTTTTTGTATTATTTAAAAACAAACAAGTCAAAAGAAGATAGTTTATTAAAAAAAAACACATGAGAATAATGGAAAGTGTGTGTGTGTGTGTGTGTGTGTGTGTGTGTGTGTGTGTGTGTGTGTGTGTGTGTGTGTGTTCACTTGCATGCCTGTGTGTGTTCGCTTGCATGCCTGTATGTGTTCGTGCATGCGTGTATTTTTAACAAAGTTTCTGGTGCGTTTGTAGACGATGTCATTTAACGAGATGTGTGAAAGTTGTTTTTTTTTTTTTTTTTTTTTTGACTGGTGAGTTGATTTTAACGTGGTGACAGCCCTGATATGGCCCTTTGCGGTCGGCTGGGCTATAAGCAACATTATCTTATCTATCTCGTGCATGCGTGTGAGTGTGTGCGCGTGTATGGTTGTGCAATATGCGAACAGTGGCAAGCAATATATAAATGCTATAATTTGTTAGAATGAAGAGATGTATGGAGAATGACATGTGTAATAAAAAACAAATTGATGAATATACGACCAGGTATAGTCTATTCAGACAGATAAACATTAAATCAATAACTGAATTCTTACTGATGGCTACCTAACCGTTCTTTTAAACTTTTTTTTTCACTGGAGACTTACATCTCCAGTAACCGATGTAGTACATGAACATGTTTCTGTTTCAGGCTATACACTGTGATGTTGTAAACTTGGTACAGAAATATGTCATTTAAGTAAAGTTGACATTTGCTTCACAGCTTGTAAACAAAGACCCCTCCACAGAGCTGAAGCTGTTTTCAGCATCCCCTGGGAAATGTTTCAGGTCAGGGGAAGCCTCAAAAGGGACGAACTGAAGTGGCCCAATATTCCTGTGACGTTATGAACAAAATCACAAACTCCCTGTTACTTACTTTTTAAGAGGGGGTGGGGATGGTTTTTTGTGGGTTTTATTTATTTATTTATTTTTTTTTGGGGGTGGGGGGGGGGGGGGGGGGGGGGTATGTTCAGTATGATTTGTGCATTACTGTGCCTTTGACAGAGCAACAGGAGTTTTTTTATCTGTTTAAAGATCGATGCGTATGGAAATTCTTGATGTGACAGTATTTAATCTCTATGAAAATGATGGAGATTGTATTTCTGTAATTCTAAATTCTGTTTGTTTGCAGACTTTTTTTAATGTTCATGTTTCTTCAGATGCTTGCTTGTTAATCATTCGAAGAAAGAACAATATTTGCTGTTACTGATGGGATGAAATGAGGCGTTTGGTGGCTGTAAGGATAGGTAAATTAATACACTAATATTATCAAGTTTTAGGAGCTGTCTTTCAGTTTTAAGCAAATGCTAGTACAGTATATTATGAATGTGTGTATGTAGGACAATACTATCCATGTTAGGACAGTATACTATCAGTGTGTGTGTGTGTGTGTGTGTGTGTGTGTGTGTGTGTGTGTGTGTGTGTGTGTGTGTGTGTAGGACAATACTATCCATGTTAGGACAGTATACTATCAGTGTGTGTGTGTGTGTGTGTGTGTGTGTGTGTGTGTGTGTAGGACAATACTATCCATGTTAGGACAGTATACTATCAGTGTATGTGTGTAGGACAATACTATTATCGTGCGCGTGTAGGACAATACTATCGTGTGTGTAGAACAATACTATTGTGTGTGTGTAGGACAATACTATCATGTGTGTGTAGGACAATACTATTGTGTGTGTAGGACAATACTATCATGTGTGTGTAGGACAATACTATTGTGTGTGTGTAGGACAATACTATCATGTGTGTGTAGGACAATACTATTGTGTGTGTAGGACAATACTATCATGTGTGTGTAGGACAATACTATCATGTGTGTGTAGGACAATACTATTGTGTGTGTGTAGGACAATACTATCATGTGTGTGTAGGACAATACTATTGTGTGTGTGTAGGACAATACTATCATGTGTGTGTAGACAATACTATTGTGTGTGTGTAGGACAATACTATCATGTGTGTGTAGGACAATACTATTGTGTGTGTGTAGGACAATACTATCATGTGTGTGTAGGACAATACTATTGTGTGTGTAGGACAATACTATCATGTGTGTGTAGGACAATACTATCATGTGTGTGTAGGACAATACTATCATGTGTGTGTAGGACAATACTATTGTGTGTGTAGGACAATACTATCATGTGTGTGTAGGACAATACTATTGTGTGTGTAGGACAATACTATCATGTGTGTGTAGGACAATACTATCATGTGTGTGTAGGACAATACTATCATGTGTGTGTAGGACAATACTATCATGTGTGTAGGACAATACTATCATGTGTGTGCAGGACAATACTATCATGTGTGTGTAGGACAATACTATTGTGTGTGTGTAGGACAATACTATCATGTGTGTGTAGGACAATACTATTGTGTGTGTAGGACAATACTATCATGTGTGTGTAGGACAATACTTATGTGTGTGTAGGACAATACTATCATGTGTGTGTAGGACAATACTATCATGTGTGTGTAGGACAATACTATCATGTGTGTAGGACAATACTATCATGTGTGTGTAGGACAGTACTATCATGTGTGTGTAGGACAATACTATCATGTGTGTGTAGGACAATACTATCATGTGTGTGTAGGACAATACTATCATGTGTGTGTAGGACAACACTATCATGTCTGCTTTCATGGGGTGCATGTCGTGTGCAGGCAGAGCGTCGATTTTTGACCACGCAGGAAGAGCGGCGTCACCAGCAGCAGGCCTTGGAGACCATCCAGTCACGGCTGCGTGCCGTCAGTGCGGAGCTGGAAAAGACCAACCGAGCGGATGCCCGATACCTGGACCTGGTGCACAAGGAGCACGAGGTCCTGCGGGAGGAGAGCGACCTGATCAGCGTCATCAGGAACCTGGAGAAAGAGGAGAGGGAGAGTTTCGCCGTGCTGAGCTCCGCCCTCCGTGACAGCCACGAGAAGGAGAGGGCAAGGGCGGAGAAGACCAAGTACTGGTCCATCATTGGGTCCATCTTTGGGGCCGTCATTGGCATCACGGGCACCACCATCAACAACTATCTCAAGATGAAGGAGCTGCGAGGTCTGGTGTCCAGTGCGGGAGAGAACAGCGAAGATCTGCGCAACCTGTCGGTGCAGCTGTGCGAGTCGGTGCGTGTGCAGTCCCAGAAAATGGACAGCCTGCTGGTGGACCTGCACCGCTCCCTGGCGGGCAGTGCTGACCCTAAGACGGATCCTGACCTCAACAAGATCCGTTTCTCCCCGTCTGCTCCAGACATGCAGCAGCAGACGGAGCAGATCCTGGCAGCGCTTAAGTCCCAGGAGGAAAGTCTGGACAGCGAGATCCGGGAAATCCGTCGTTTGCTGGGTGTGGAGAAATCCCAGAAGTCCATGGAGGAGGACACGGTGATCTATGTGGGGCCCCAGGTGCAAACTCTGATGAGGCAGACAGAGGAGAACCTGGAACGAAAAATAAAATACAGTGCCCTGGCTTCTGCCACCTTTGTGTACGGTGCTCTGGCTTTGACTCTGCCCATCGTTCTGTCTTTCTTTAGGGGGGGCTCCTGAACATGAGACCTCCACTGCCTCTGTGTAATGATGCCCCCCCCCCCCCCCCCCCCCCCCCCCCCTCTGTACAGTGATGTCTCCTCCACTTCCATTCTGCAGTGATGTCTCCCCCACTGCTTCTGTACTCTGTGAAAATGCATGCAAATATTTTCTTGAAGATGTTCACTTCACTGCTTCTGATCTGTTTGAGCATAAACCAGGGGTGCAACGCTTCCAGAACAGACGTCAGAGCTGGAAAGGAAACCCTGTGTTCTGCTTGCCTCTGGAACTGCATGACAATGTTTGGGTATTTTCAGGATGTCAAGATAATTGTTGGGGTTACTTTCCAGTTCTAGACATTTGGGCAAAAGCAGATTGCCGGTTATAATTCATGTTCCTCTGTAATTTTGTTTTGTGGCTTTCCTCATTAAGAAAACGTTTCAAGCAAAATTTGGAAATTACTGTCACCACAAAATCTTCAGTCAAGAAGTTATAAGATTGTTTAAAAAGTGATTTTCTGTCTGGTCAGGGTCTTTTGTACTAAGATTAACTTAAAGCACAGAAAAAAGAGAAAGAGAGAGAGACAGAAAAAAGAGAAAGAGAGAGAGACAGAAAAAAGATACATTTGACAGGAATAGGACACTAATCTCTTGAAACAAAAAGGTGAAAAATATGAAATCATTTGGAATGTGAGTCGCTTCATGAACTTAGTGGTGAAGGACTGGGGCACATGTGTATGTGCCAGACGATCATAACTTAGTGGCTAAGGACTGGTGCACATGTATGTGCCAGAAGATCAGAGTGATTTGGTGCTGTGTAAACGGTGAAGTGCTGATTCAGCAGAAGGAAAATAACCATTGAATTCTTGTGCCAGTGATCCAGTTCACATGAAAGTGGGAGCTGTGATCCTTGGCAGTGTAAAGCTTGATCTTGGGGTAATGAGAGTGGGGGCAGAGGAGGGGGAGAACCTTCAAAATATCTTGGATCAGTACAAAAATCAAGATCAGTGAAAATCTTAGAATTTTTGTTCCTTGACTTATTGTTTACCTAGCTTTCTTAGAACATCTATTATTTCATTTGAGCTGTAAGTTTGTCCTGTTTTTAATGATACTGAATGTCATGATAACTGGTTACGAAAATACAGCAACAAAGACTGAAAGAGTCATTATATCTAGAATGATTAACTGCCCTGAAATTGCGCCATGGTCATGTCTTATTTCATGATGATTTTCTGGATTGCTAGGGTAGACCTACAGTTCCATTTCAGGATCAGAGGGAGGGTCACATTTCACTTTCAAGATTAGGACTGCTTCCCATTCATTCTGCAGACGTCGGAATGCAGCTGAACATTCATCCCGAAGATGGTTGATTCACCAGACGTTTTAAGGGAGCTGCGTGCTTCTCCTACTTCTGTAACAACTTACCATCGTTTTGATGCAGATTTTTTTCCTTTGAGGATTTTTCTGGTTTTTGGTGGAAAAAGAAAATGATGTGGAAATGCACTTTGCCATATTATTTGTCACTATGCGTGTGAAGGCAGTTATTATGAGTTAATGATTTGTGTCAAGAGTACTTGGCCTTTGTTGCAAATTGTAGAGGTACTAAACAGGATGTAGGAATTTTGATAACGTACACAGCTAAGATCTGACCCATGTGGAACATGGGGGTTCAGAGGTGTAACTAAAAGTAAGACAGTGATTAAGCTGGACACTTGTGGAGTATACAGGGTTCAGATCATGAGAACACCTGACAAATGCTGCAGTAGGGCATTGGAATTCACATGATGGAAAAAACAACAGTCTGAAACAGATGGTAGATGATGATAGTAAGACTGGAATTCACATGATGGAAAAAAAGAAAAAAAAGAAAACCGTCTGAAATAGATGATAGAGTATGATAGTAAGACTGGAATTCACATTATAGAAAATGTGACAATATGAAATAAATGATAGATAGTGTAAGACTGCAATTCACATGATCAATGATTGGAATTCACATGATTTGAAACAGAACAGTGTGCATGTGGAATATTGTGAGATGGTGATTATAAGTCTGGAATTCACATGATGGAAAATATAACAGTGTGAAATAGAAGTTTGATGGTGATTGTAAGTCTGGAATTCACATGTTGGAAAATATAACAGTGTGAAATAGATGATAGATGGTGATTGTAAATATAACAGTGTGAAGTAGATGATAGATGATAATTGTAAATATAACAGTGTGAAATAAAAGTTTCATGGTGATTATAAGACTGGAATTCACATGGTGGAAAATATAACCGTGTGAAATAGATGATAGATAGTGATTGTGAATATGACAGTGTGAAATAGATGATAGGTGGTAATTGTAAGTCTGGAATTCAAATGATGGAAAACAAAGTGAAATAGAGGATACATGGTGATAATATGACAGTAATTCATATAAAGGAAATGTTAAATAGATGATACATGGTGATATATGACAGTAAATCATGTAAAGGAAATGTGAATAGATGATCATTGGTGATAATATGACAGTAATTCATGTAAAGGGAAATGTGAAATAGATTCGACATATGGTGAAAAGAATGCCTGGAATTCACATGATGGGAATTTATGACTGAAATTGATGATAAACGTTTGGTGATTGTATTATGTATGACTGGAATTCACATGGTGGAAAAGTGTGAGGCTGTGTGTTTACTAAAGCTAGCCAGTCACTGACTGCCAGTTGATGTCAGCTGGATAGAACATATTACTGTCGGTATACGCAGGTTCATAGATCATAACGTAGACGTAGCTGTAGGGCAGGGGCATTTTTCTATAGAATTAAGGAGGTAACATGGTGAAAACCCCTTTAATTCAAACATATTCTCAAACCCGTTTCTTTAGCTCTACATACCCATCTTTGTGCTCATAATCACTCACCTCTAAAGCTGCATATCCTCCTAGTTCAAATGGTTTTTTACTCCATTTGTCAAAAATTATGGCTCAGCATTGAACAATTCTTATCAATTTTAAAGCAGTTTTAAGTAATTTCACGGTCAACATGGACAAACAAATTACGAGACAAAAACACGACGCGTTTAAACCCTCTTAGGTCTTCTTCTTCAGGCAAGAGAAACAACATTCAGGACAGTGAAAAGAAACAATGTGCAGTCACTTATCTTCTTAGATTTGGCGCAGGATGGGTTTTGAATTATTATTAATCTCTTTTCATGCCATTGTGAAGGAAGAGCATAAGCAGATACTGTGCTGGTACCTTTGATAAAGGCTGGTGGACTGCCAGCTCTCTATTGTTGTATCAGTGTGACCAAACAGACTGGTGAGTGGAGCTGGCATGGGCTGACTGTGGTCAGTGTGGATGGAAATCATCATCACCCGTGAGGGGAGAGAAACAAAATGACGTGTACATGATTTGTAGTTAGTGCCCGATGGCAACCAATTGGAATTAGTGTTAATGTACCCTGCAGTGTTAGTATGAGCTTTACCACTTTACATTGTTAGTATGAACAAACCCTTACACTGTTAGTATGAACATGTCCTTACAATGTGAAATGTTAGAGGACGGATGCTGATAGTATGAGTGAATGCCTTACAGTGTTGGCATGAGCGTACATATTGTGCATGTTAGAATGTACATGTCCTTACAATGTGAAACAGATGAAGGATGCTGATGTATGAGTGAAATGCCTACAGTGTTAGTATGAGCGTACCCATTTTACATTGTTAGTGTGAACAAACCTTTACACTGTTAATGTGAGCATGTCCTTACAATGTGAAACAGATGATATATGCTGATTGTGTGAGTGAAATTCACTTGATGGAGAGTGTAACAGTGAAGTAGACGACAGATGCAGAGTATGACTAGAATTTGGTTGACATACCGTGTAACAGAATGAAGGATGATTAGATGCTTTGAGAATGATAAAATCCACAGGAGGGAAAATGTCTTATTGTGCAATGGATGAAGATGCTAAGAATTGACTAGAATTTGCATGATGGAAAGTGTAACACAAACAGTGTGAAATGGTTGACGGATACTAAGAGTATGACTGGAATTCACATGATGGAAAGTGTAACACAGTGTGACATTTGGGTGACAGATACTATGAGTATGACTGAATTCCATGATGGAAAGTGTAACACAAACAGTGTGACATGGATGACAGATACTCAGAGTATGACTGGAATTCACATGATGGAAAGTGTAACACAAACAGTGTGACATGGATGACAGATACTCAGAGTATGACTGGAATTCACATGATGGAAAGTGTAACACAACAGTGTGACATGGATGACAGATACTCAGAGTATGACTGGAATTCACATGATGGAAAGTGTAACAGTGCAAATCAGTTCTGGACTGTCGCAGTTTGTCTGGGAACTGATAGACCGTTGGCAGCCTGTCCTAGGGATCCACTTGTTTTATTTCATGCCTGGGGAAAAAAAATGAAGGGGAGTGACCATAGAGTGGAGTTTTTGAGGTAGCTGAGACTACCAAAACTGTTGGAATGACCCACACATTAGAGGTTGTGAAGTGAAAGTAGCATCAAAAGGTTAGGAAAGCAAGAGAAGGCAGGTGATTGGATCCTGATCTCAGCAACGGACTCTGCATAGATACAACCAGCTGTGAGATTTGAAGAGCACGTATCACTGATCTCTTGAATGTCTCACTAACTTCCACAAGACATGTGTAGGGGTTGTACATAGTGCCATTAAAGGCAAGTTTTTACCCTTTTGGTTAGGATACCTGAGGTCGAACATATGTGCCTGAAATTCAGTCCTTGTCCCTGGTTTTGTAAGAAAAAGTTTGTCCCTGGATATTGGCAAAGGAGGAGTGGGGGGGGGGGGGGGGGGGGGGGGGGGGGGTGTGCTCTGACTGTGAAATGAGTGCTGGTGAAAAAAGCACAGAAAACACACATGGCATAGTCATGCAGATTTGTGTTTTCATGAGTGATATAGAATTATGAATTATATATATCAGTGTGTATGTGTATTGGCTTGCATTACAATTTACACTTGCTGAGAAATGTGTGACAGCTGGAATCTGGTAGAATTCCTGATATGCCTCACTGATGCTTTGTTCTCTGTCTTCTGACTGTTCCGTGGTTATTTGGTCTTGCCTTTCCACTCACCCCATGTTGGCCTCAGAATCTGTCTGTGCTGTTTGCAACTTGTCTGCTCTAAGTAACCAGAGTTCAATATTGGTGATATCAAAAGCATTGTTTGAGATTTTGAGTGAGCAATAAGAAATTCATGTTGATATATGTTATAAGCATATTTGATCAATTGTTGTATGAGAAGAAATGATTGCCATCCAAAGGCGTGGTTTGCGTGTTTTAGATGAGAAAGAGAAATTAATAAGAATAATGGAGACACTCAAAAACATGGCTGGTGTGTTGTGAAGGATGAGCGTCGCTGGAGGAGAAATGTTGAAAGGTTCAAGACATGAGTTGGTCTGCTCTGAGTGACAGTAAAGCCAGACAGCAGACATTGGAACAAGATTCACACAAGTTTGACGCTAGTTTCATTTCAGCAAATTTTTTAAAATGCCATTCACCATACTAAAATTTGCCATTAAATAGCAATATAGCACACTGAATAGAACACGTGTGTAAACATCATAGTATACACACCACATCATAAACTGACACAGCTATAGCACCACATACCACAGCTGTGTGAATTGTTTTTCTGTTAACATGATCAGTTCATACAGTTTTTGATTATTGTTCAATTTTCTCAACTGCACTGTTTTGGATGCTGCTCTGCCTTCAAATTGTTTTTTGATGCGTTGTTGCAGCTGAGAACAGCGGAGGGGAAGTAACTCACTTGCTAGAAAGGGGGAAATGGACCTTGGCTATAAATCCTGTACTGATCAATCATACAGCCAGTTTACAGGGAAATGAAATCTGAACGACATGCCCCATCATCATCATCATATCATCTTCATCATCGTTTATAATCACAGTCAGATTTTTCTGGCTGTAGCAGATCCTACAATTTTTATACATTCATGTGAGAGAAGTATCTGTTTGAACATTAATTTTATTATCATTGTCATCATCATTACCACCACCACCACGACCATCATCATCATCCTCATCATCCTTATCTTCATCCTCCTCCTCTTCATGATCCTTCTCATAAAGGATTTCATAGATTTAGATCTGACCAGAAGGTACAAGTTTCTAACAGCGAGAACAATGAATGTCTAGAGACCAAAATTCAATGGATGAGTGTTGTGGGAAGGTATGTGATAACTGGATGTAAAGCTGGGGCAACATAGATATGGGAAATATAGACTTGGGGGAACTTATTGGGAAACAGAGACCTTAGGGAAACATAGTTCTAGATGGGGGAATGTAGAAACATAGACCCTTGGGGAATTAGTTCTAGATGGGGAACATAGAAACATAGACCCTCGGGAAACATAGTTCTAGATGGGGGAACATAAACAGTGAGCACATGTATTAACAGGAGAACATAGAATGTAGATTAGGGAACATAGAGACAGGGGAGGGTGGGGAGGAGGGGGACATAAACACAGGGAAATAGAGAGCAGGGGAAACATAAAGACCCTGGTGAAGGTTATGTGTAAATTATTTATTAAAGTAATGTGTTCTGCTCATACTGAACCAAACTACAATGCACAAATTTCAAAGTATGCTTAGTGAAAATGGTATTAGTGAACAGATGAGTGAAGTTTTGACAAACGTGTGCCCTTTAGGCACCACACGCAACACATAACAACAGCATAATGAATGGACAAGTGACATGTCAACAAGCATATCTAATCAGGCTTCACATGTAATGCACAACATGAGTAAGACAATACTCCCAGATACGCACGTCTGGTGTTTGGTGTGAATTGATGCCTGTACACTGCAATGTCTGAAGGAGATGCAAGCACAGCTGAAACCTCACCTGTCTGTGCCGTGTTGTGTATTGAACAGATGTGACTTGGCTCCTTGGTGTGTGTTGATCTGTTGTAAAGTATTTTCATATTCTCTGCACATCCCTTTTCAATCAGACAGAGCTAGAGCTAGTGCCTGGAATTTGTGACATTAGTTACTGTCTGCCAAAAGTGAAAGCTGGGTTGACAGTGCAGTCCAACACTAACTTCTCTCTGTCCACTTCTGTCATCTATTTGTGGGCCTCATGGATGTCCACTTGCAATAGGAAGAAGAAGACAACAACAGCAGCAGCAGCAACAACAACAACATATGAAGAAGAAGAAAAAGAAGAAGAATAACAACAACACCACCACCACCAACAACAAAAACAGAGAAGGAAGACCCGTCAGAACACGTTCAGTCAAAACAGCCAGTCATGGCAAAGAACTAACATCATCATCTTGCTCATTAACGCAGTGCAAGGTACTTGGGTTCATATGTATTTGACTCATTACGAAGTAGACAAGTGTACTTGGGTTTCATCATGTCATCTTGACTCATTAACGACAGTAGACAAGTGTACTTGGGTTTCATCGTCATCTTGACTCATTAACGACAGTAGACAAGTGTACTTGGGTTTCATCATGTCATCTTGACTCATTAACACAGTAGACAAGTGTATTTGGGTTTCTCATGTCTCTTGACTCTTTAACGACAGTAGACAAGTGTACTTGGGTTCATCATGTCATCTTGATCATTAAACGACAGTAGAAAAGTGTACTTGGGTTTCTCATGTCTTTTGACTCATTAACGACAGTAGCAGTGTCCTGGGTTTTTTTCAGTTCTTGATCATTCGAACAGTAGACAAGTGGACTTGGGTTTATCTGTCTCTTGACTTTAACGAAGTCGACAAGTGTACTTGGGTTTCATCTGTCTTTTCTTGACTCTTTAACGACAGTAAAAAGTTTTTATTTGGGTTTCATCATGTCATTTGATCATTAAGACAGTCGAAAGGTACTTGGTTTCATATGTCATCTTGACTCATTAACGCGTGGGAAAAGGAAAACTTGGGTTTTTCAAGAGCATTGTTCAGTCCCCCAAAACTGTGCATTGATACAAACGACCTCAAAAAACCCAAAAAAAAAAGAACCCACACACATTGAAAATGGAATGTAGCTTTCTCTAAAGTACAATGACACATACGACCTCTGAACTGGACGGCGAAGCTGCCTTCCCCACCACAATCTGTACAACGTGCGTATTCAGTGTCTGTCACAAACAGGAGAACCAACATCTGCCTCCATATCTAACGGGATCTTCAGAGTTGGCCTCAGGTTGTTCCACAGTGTCTTCTTCTTCTTCTTCTTCTTCTTCTTCTTCTCTTCTTCCAGGGAAGTGACCACAATCAACCAGTTGATTATTCTGTCACTGTGGAAGGAGGTTGGAAGCACACACACAAGGCTTCAGGCTGCGAACGATTCCACCTTGTTCTGTGGGGAATGCTGCACAGAATATGACTAGCTCTGTACGGACAACAAGATGTCTGATATACACCCTGATTTCTCTCTCTCTCACTCTCCTCCCTCTTCCCCCCCCCCCTCCCTCCCCCCCCCCCCCCCACACACACACATAATACACACACACACATGTAACATGTGCGCGCACACCACACACACACACACACACACAACACACACACACACACCACACACACATTTCTTTCCCATAAAGTTTAGATTAGGGGACAGTGTGACGCAGGGTGAGAGAAAAGGCGGGCCATGCTGGCGATACAGATGCTTGTCTCCCTTTAGTGAGACAGCTCATCGCTCACGAGGAAATCCTCAAATTGTTAGTGTCTTCAATATAGCAAATATCATTCAACGACGGTGATGATTATGGCGTTAACAATAATAAAGATAACTGCAATACGATAAACCATACAGTACAAATCAAACCTGAACTAAATAATTAAAAGAAACAATCGTAAAAGCAAACTACCCTTTCTTCCCTTACCAGATCAAAGAGTCTTATTGTGAATTAAACGCATTCATGCGGTGTGTGCATCTTTCTTCCTCTGCTGAAAATTCAGGGTTTACTGTCAGCTAGCTCACAACATCACTTTTGATATATACGTTTTGTTTGTTTTTTTGTTTGTTTTTCACATATTGCTTCTCTGCCTATGCTGACAGAGGATGCATCATTTCTTCTTCTTCTGCGTACGCAGGCTGATACTCCTGCGGACACATCCCTGTATAGACAGGCAGATATTAATCCCATCTGCTCAACAAAGGGAGTGGAGTTTTGTGTGTATGATCGTTTTAAGCACTCATCCAATTACCATATACCTTCCTCCAGCACTCATCCAACTCCCACATACCTTCCCCCAGCACTCATCCAACTCCCACATACCTTCCCCCAGCACTCATCCAACTCCCACATACCTACCCCCAGCACTCATCCAACTCCCACATACCTTCCCCCAGCACTCATCCAACTCCCACATACCTTCCCCCAGCACTCATCCAACTCCCACATACCTTCCCCCAGCACTCATCCAACTCCCACATACCTACCCCCAGCACTCATCCAACTCCCACATACCTTCCCCCAGCACTCTTTCCAACTCCCACTTACCTTCCCCCAGCACTCATCTAACTCCCACATACCTTCCCCCAGCACTCATCTAACTCCCACATACCTTCCCCCAGCACTCATCCAACTACCACATATACCTCCCCCCAGCACTCATCCAACTCCCACATACCTCCCCCCAGCACTCATCCAACTCCCACATACCTTCCCCCAGCACTCATCCACTGAATATGGGTCTCTACGCGTTCATTATTCTGGCTATTGGACACTTGTCTCTTCTGGTCAGATCTAAATCTATGACTCTCTTTTGATGATGAGGGAGGAGGAGGAGGAGGAGGAAGAGGGGAGGAGGAGGAGGAAGAGGGGAGGACGATAATGAAAATGATGATAAGCATGATGATGATGATGAGGATGGTGGTGGTGGTGGTAATGATGATGGTAATAATAATAAAA